>JAJMEL010000002.1:0-722760 GCA_030574155.1 Xiuguozyma insectalens | reverse complement strand
AGTATAGTGGGAGACCATATGCGAAACTCAGGTGCTGCAATCTATTTTTTTTTTTTCCCCTGGAGCTATTTTTATTGGTGGTACAAGTGATAAACAGATTGTAACTCCTTATGTGCTTGCTTTTACCGTTTTTTTTGGTGCTGGTGGTACCAGTATGGACAATACACTGAGAATTGCATCCCATTATAGTCGGACCAACATTGCTGATTGGTTAAACTATGCAATTTATCTACTATCTTTCACACACTTTTTTCTGACTACCCCGCAAAAAATATTTTAAAAAATAATGTCCAGCCAGATCTAAGAGATCTGAAGCAGTTTGTAGTGAAGCAATATGCAGCACGGAGTATGCAGCACGGAGTATGCAGAGAAGAAATCATTATAAACCCTCATGCGTTTAGAACTCAATCTATATCAACTAAACTTCAACGCTACAAGAGAAACGATCGGTGATACTAGGGTTCGTGAAAGGCAGGGTCCAATAATGGAACCACAGAAAGAACAATTCAATGCAGAACTTTCAGGTTATCATGTAAAAGCACATTATGGCTCACATGATTGACATGAGGACACTACCCCACGTTCATGATTAATTAACTGGTCAATCACTCTACAATCAAGTTTCATCTATGAGGTTTGAGCCACTTTTTTACGAAAAAAAAGTTTCTTCAGCCATACGTCAAGAATTAATGCCATATGTTCCCTAACGTGGCGTCTAAGGCATTCTCGATATCACCGAGAAAAAAGGATAAGAAGTGGCCAGCAGTACACACAAGCTAGTATGTAACATAGCAAATGTATAGTTCATATGTGTGACAGAATTCAAGGGTCCATGAACCCCACTTAGTATGGTTGCTTACACATCTCAGTTACCTAATCGGGCAGTCAAAATGAACCAAATCTAGCTCGGGTTTCCTTTGGCAGAAAATTTTTTGCTACAGCCGTGGCACACAATGCATAGATTAGATCATTTTGATGTAGATGAACTTCTATTATGTAGATGAACTTTACCCTATACCCATCTCATACCCAATAAGATCTGACGCATTGCAAGCAACCCATAGTGGCTCCAAGGTGCTCCTCCCAAAAAAAAAACTTCCTTGCGCCAGGTTCCCTAATTTGTGTAAAAATTTATCCACATAATTCCAGTTACGGCGTAACTGCATACGTCATAGGTTTAAAAGTTCTATGTGTCCACGTGACTGGCTGAAAAAATCCAATATATTTGCTATTGCATCGGCTAGACATCGTATACGTGATAGCCCATATATAAACTGTAAATTCCGTACGATGTATAAGATTTAATCTCCTTTTGTGACTTGAAACTTTACTTTGAAGTCGAATTCACAAGATGGGTGACCATAGTAATACTGATATTGAAAAGGAACATGAGAACTTCCATAGGAGGGCTTCTGTCGACCTTTCCAAGGTTCGCTCCAGAGAGAGTTCTCTTATATCTCGGTTCTCTGAAGGAGAAGTCAAGGGAGATATCAACTACAACAACTGTTCTTGGCAGAAGACTGCTGCCTTGCTTTTCTCAGAGTATATTTGTCTTGCCATTATGTCCTTCCCTTGGTCGTATTCTGTTCTTGGCTTAATTCCAGGTTTAATTTTGACAGTTTTCGTTGCTGTCACTACTTACTACACTGGTCTTATCATCTCTGAATACTACCGGACATTCCCGGGATTCTTGAACGTGTGTGACATCGGTCAACATATCTTTTGGGGTTGGCGTTGGGTCTACTGGGCTACAGCCTTCTGTTTCGTTGCAAACAACACTTTGATTCAGGCTTTGCATGTCCTCGTTGGAACCAAATATTTCAACACCATTTCTGGTAATGTGCCAGGTGGAAGTCTCAACGTTTGCTCATTGGTCTTTGGTGTCGTCACCATGTTGATCTGTCTCCTCATCTCCTTGCCAAGAAACTTTTCTCAAATGTCCGTCATCGGTATCTTTAGTGCCGCAACTATGTTTGTTAGTGTTATCTTGGCTATCAGCTTTGCCGCCACACAAGACCACCCTGAAGGATATGTCGAAGACGCTCCAGTTGTTTGGCACCTTTGGCCTGTCAAGGGAACAACCTATGTTAGCGGTATGAGTGCATTCTTAAACATCACCTACACATTCGTTGGCCAAATCACTTATCCATCATTTATCAGTCAGATGAAAAATCCTAAAGATTTCAAAAAGGCTTTGGCTGCAGTGACCGTTGCTGAAGTGCTTCTCTTTTCTCTTGCTGGTTCATTAATTTATGTCTACGTTGGAAACGACTACATGACTGCACCTGCCTTCGGTTCCCTCATTGGAAATGGTAAGAAGATTGCATACTCTTTCGCACTTCCTACCATTCTCTTTTTGGGTGCACTCTACTCCAACGTTAGCGCTCAATTTGTGTTTGTGAAAATCTTTGGTGCTAATTCTCGTCACCATACAAGCCATACAGTTGTCGGATGGTCCTCATGGATCGGCCTGAATGCTGCTTTCTGGATCCTTGCATTCATTCTCGGTGAAGTTATTCCATTCTTCTCCGATTTGCTTTCGTTGATGAGTTCTCTCTTTGACTGTTGGTTCGGATTTGTTTTCTGGGGAATGGCTTACTTCAAACTTAGAAGACACAAGGATCCTAACTTCAGTGTGTTTGGTGCTCTTCGTACCGATAACATCACTGGTAAGATTTCGATCCTGGCAAACATTGGATTGGTTCTCATGGGAATATATATTTTGGGTCCTGGATTATACGCATCGGTCGACAGTATTGTTCTTTCATATCAGTCTCATCTGTATGGAACTGCGTTCTCTTGCGCTAGAGTTGGAATATAATGCAAATTTTTTGTAAGTAAAGAAATTAAAACAAAAGTAAATCATTTGTAAATACATCAAATACTAGTTCGGATTGGCTGAACTTGGTTTAAACAATAGACAGGGTGATCGTTCACCGTTTTAAACAAAAAAGAAACTTGTCATGCCTTTTTTTTAATAGTTTTTCCGAGGGAAGAGTGAAAAAAATCCGGAAAAAAGAAACAAACAATACAAGGATGTCAGATTTAACCTGTCTTACAGCACACTAATTTGCGCACTCAGCGAGAAGTCTTCTGACACAAAAGAAATAATCTCTACGATTGTTTTGGAAAGAAAATAGATATAATTCAAGCAAACACGGAACGTCCTTCAGAATTTGATCATAATCGTAGTTAACATCTATACATTATCTAAGAGTACATTATCTAAGAAGATGCAGCAGTAGGAAGATCGACATCGAACAAGGTCCAGATTCTATCGGTATCAAACTTCTTGGTAGGTTCATGCTCAACAATGGCTGGATCGGTACCTGGCATAAAGTTGATGTCGGTACTAGTACCAAGGGTGATATGGCAAGAATTGGCCATATCACTATGAACGTATTCCTTGATAGGTTCACCCTTGATCAGATTAACAATGCTTTCAGCAACGTAACCTCCTTGAAGCATAGCAGAGGCGGCAATCTTTGGACCGACATCTGTAACATCACCAACAGCAAAGATGTTGTCCTTGACTCTGAAGTGCTCATCGACAACCAAATGTCCTTTAGAAGTGACCAAATCCACCAAATATCTACCGAATGGACTATCGACAGTTCTCTCACCGGCACAGTAGAAAACGGTATCGTAGAGTTTCTTCTCACCGCCTGGAATAGTGACTTCGTTTCCACTAACTTGAGGTCTGCATTTGGCCTTGATGTTAACACCCAACTTGGCAATGACAGGCTCTGCAAGTATACCGACTCTGCTATCGAAACGTGGAAGAATATGCTCACGAGAACTGTAAAGATCGACAGTCTTATCCTTGTGTATATCCTTAATATCACAAGCCAATTCGACACCACATGCACCGGCACCGATCACTGCAATGGTTTTAGAATCCTTAATTTTTTGTTGGAACTCCTTCAACTCTGAGATGGCCGGCCATTTATCATCGTGAAGCAAGTTTCCAGGTGGCATTTGAAGTCTACCTGTGGCAATAATAAGGTATGTATAAGGCAAGATTGAACCTGACTTCAATTTAACTTGATCGGCATCAATGTCAACACATTCATCAAAGACAATCTTTAATTTTTCTGTGCCTTCAGTCTTTCTGTCACCTTGAGGAATAAATGCACCCTCTTCGTAACCACTGACAACACTATATCTAGGGAAGGCAAAAGTGTCATGGTGATGCTTTTTCTTCTCCACCATCGTGACAGTGCAATTGCTTGCAATGGTCTGAGCCAATTGCTTACCCGCAGTGTATCCACCGTAGGATCCACCTATGATAACAATATTCACCAATTTGGACATGGCCGGAATTTTTTTTTTCTCAAAGAAAAAATAATAGGAGAAAGTAATATAATGCGCAGGAAAAAAACAAAGTAATTATATGTGAATTACCTAAAAGGAGGGAGTTAGCGGAATTTTACTCTGCAGCCAACCAAATCGTGATAAAAATATATCACCACCACAAGTAACTGCAGTTGCGCGTAGATTCACAATAAAACAAATTGTTCGATGCACGTCAAAAACTGAGGCGTTGATCAAAGAACAATGTGCATCACCACAAAATGCGTTCAATTGGATTGAATGATCACCTTAACAAGTAATTGTTCCATTTTTGAGCAAATACTAAAAACTATTTTTCCGCATTTCATATAGAATTAGGTATGTTTACGTCAATTAAGTTGATGATTTCTTTTGCCAGGGTCTACCCACCCAGCCATCCACAAAAGAAGTGGAACAATATCGATTCACACACAAAAAAAGAAACCAATCATCTTTAACTTCTTTTCAATACCCGAAGATTTTCGGGTGTAATAAAGATCAAACGATATGTAAGTATGAGATGCCGTACAACTGACTGGTCAGATTCTGTAAGATTACCCAATTTTTTTTTCTCAATTTATGCAAAACTAATTAACGCAACTTGCAACGACTAGATTAATTAAATTTTTAATTGGCTTTCCGCAACTGATTGAATTGATAAACCTTTCAGTAACATATAACCGATTTTTATATAGAATTTAAGGGGTAACAAGCACTAAAAAGCTTTCTATACGAGCAATTCTATTTCATTCTATTCATTGCCAGCCATCGAATCGTTTCAGTAACGGATTGTTCTACCCCTTTTCACAACTCTATAGTCGTTTCTTTTTCCATTTGTCTTGTTCCATTCTTTCGGATTTTTCGGTATTCTTATGATGCCCCACCAATGCAGGTGTACCGAAAAAAAAGAAAAAAAAACACAAAGTGAGGGTCCATCTCAATTCCGCATATAAATTACTTCGTTGCTGCCCTCTGGAAAGTCTTGTCGGGTCATCGATTTTCCAAACTACAAAGTATGGGCGTCAGTTTAGAAAACGCTCGTAACCATTCCGAGCTTGGCGATAAAATCGTCGCTGAAAACACATTGGACTCAGCTGTTGAGAACGCTCCTGTCGCCGACGACAAGGCTGTTGCTGCCGAAGAAGGTTCAGCACCTCAACCTGATGAAGAGAAGGCTGACTACGACGACAGTTCTTCCGACAGTGATAACATCTCTCTTGAGAAAAGAGAAGACTTGGAAGTTTTAGAACATGGTAACGAGATTACCAAGGATGCCGCTGCCGGTGTTCAAAAGGCTGAGGCTGTTGCTTTGGTCTGGTCAAAGAAGACTGTTTACGCTATCTACGCTTGGATTTGGCTCTGTTACTTCATGCTCGCATTGCAACAATCCATCTCCAGTAACGTTATCAACTATGCTTACCACAGTTTCCAAACCGCTCCTCAGATTAACACCTCTCAGGTTCTTGCCAGTATCATTGGTGGTGTCGTCAAGCTCCCAATTGCTAAAGGTCTTAACATTTGGGGTCGTTCCGAATGTTTCTTAGTCTTTACCGGTGTCTATCTTTTGGGTATCATCATCATTGCCTCATGTAACGGACCTAACTCCTATGCCGCAGGTTATGTCATTTACTGGATCGGTTATGATGCTATCTACATGATTTTGGAAATATTCGTCGCTGATACATGTGGTTTGAAGAATCGTGCCTTTGCATTCGGTTTCACTACTACTCCATTTATTTGTACCGCTTTCACTGGTCCTCTTGCAGCTCAATCTTTCCTTCTCCACTCTACTTGGCGTTGGGCTAATGGTGCTTTCGCCATCATTATGCCATTCGTCTTTGTTCCATTGGCTCTCGTCTTTAAGTATTTCCAGAAGAAGGCCGAGAAGCAAAACATTCTCCCTGCCACCAAGGAGAAGCGCGGTTTCATGTATTACTTCCACGAGTTCGACATTATTGGTGCTTTCTTCTTGATGGCTGCATTTGCTCTCGTTTTGCTTCCATTCTCCCTTCAAACTACTACCGGTGTGCCATACGGCAGTGCTACTTTCATTGTTTTGGAAGTTATCGGTTGGGTTCTCTTCCCAGTCTTCTTCATCTGGGAGTGGAAATTCGCTAAGGTTCAATTCGTCAAATGGGAACTTCTCAAGAAGAGAACCGTTCTTGGTGCTACCATCGTTACTGCTGTTCTCAACTTCAGTTTCTACTGTTGGGACACTTACTACTACTCCTTTGTTATCACCGTCTACAACTTGAGTTACAGAGACATTGGTTACATGCTTCAAATTTACAACGTCGGTTCTTGCTTCTGGTCCCCAATCTTTGGACTTATTATCCGTTACTTCAAGCACTTCAAGTACCCAACTGTGGCTGGTCTTGCCCTTATTACCCTTGGTTCTGGTCTTATGATCAAATACAGAGGTGAAGGTGAACCAATTGGACTCCTTATTATGTCTCAAATCTTTGTTGCATTTGGTGGAGGTAGTTGTGTCATTGGTTCGCAAATGGCCGTTATGGCTGCCGCAGACCGTGATGGTGTTCCAATGATGCTTTCGATCATTGGTCTTGCTCAAAATGTCGGTGGTGCTATCGGTGCCTCTGTCGCCGGTGCTATCTATGCCGCTGAGTTTGTTCCAACTCTTTCTAAAGCTCTTCCATCCTCCAAAAAATACCAGGACCTTGTTCAAACTCTTTACATCGGTGGTTATGCTACTCAGATGCTTTACCCAGTTGGTTCAATTACCCGTAACGCTGTTGACCATGCATGGAGTTACACTCAAAAGTTGAACTGCATCGCTTGTACTTGTATTCTTATCTTGGCATTCCCAGCAGTGTTGATCTGGAAGAACTACAACATTGAGCGTAAACAGAACAAGGGTAACGTGCTTTGATTATGAACATTCCTTATTAATAAATACAATCTAATACATTTTAACTACACTTTAACGAGTTTGCTTTGTAGTTTAGCCGAGGCTTGTCGTTTAACCTGACGCTCGAAGTTCGCAAGGATTTTTTTTTTTCACCCACCCTACTATGTGGCTGGTTTCATCCAGCTTAGGTAATGGAAATGTTACCTAATTGAGACAAGAGTACCTTTTTTTCAGCTCATTTCTTTTGTTCGTTTTCCTATTGATAACTCACATTTCATCAATAGAGGGTCCTCGTATTTGAAATATGTGGCATTATTTGTTGGATTTAACTTCCCGAGTCAACAATGGTGAACTATTGTGATTAGTACAAGTTTCATCACAGTTTGTGGAGTGATGCTCATGCCACGAATAGCGAGATGCCGATATGTAATCAGCTCACAGAGTCTAGAAATGGTGAAGGATTTGTTTCCGGGCATCAAAGAGTCGATAAAGAGTCGATAAAGAGAAGAAATCCAACTAGTCCTTTTTTGGTTACATTACAAGTTCAAAAATTTAAATTCACGTTGTATGATATCTAGTGTTATCTAAAATAAAAGAAATATAAAGTGTCTCACCGAAATCGGTAGACACTATGAGTGAACGTAGATATAATCCGAAGATTAGATGAAGATTCTAATGACAAAGAGACCTGCGAGAGCAGAGAGCAATGGTGAAGCAATACTGTTTGCCACGTCGGAATACGTGCTGATAGCTCCAGATCCATCGTCTGAACCAGCTGATGTTGAGGCAGGACTCTCTGTAGTGGCAGCACCGGATCCACCGTTTCCACCGTTACCAGAACCAGTGGTGGTGGTCTCAGATCCACCGTTTCCACCGTTTCCACCGTTTCCACCGTTTCCACCGTTTCCACCATTGCCACCGTTTCCGCCGTTTCCACCGTTTCCACCATCACCACCATTAGTGGTAGTAGTAGTAGCACCACCATTTGGACCAGGGTTTGGACCAGTACTGGTGTCGCCATTTGGTGGGACAGTAGTAGTTGTAGTATGACCACCTGGACCAGGAGCTGGACCAGTACTTGAGTCACCGTTTGGTGGGACAGTAGTGGTAGTAGTAGTACCACCGTTTGGACCAGGGTTTGGACCAGTACTTGTAGTTGTGTCATCATGTGGAGGAACAATCGTAGTGGTAGTAGTAGTACCACCGTTTGGACCAGGACCAGGGTTTGGACCAGTAGATGAAGATTCATCAGGTGGAGTCACCGTAGTAGTAACAGTGGTAGTACTTGGACCATCTGGGTTGGTAGTGTAGGTGATAGTAGTTGTGGTGACAAATGGAGTTGGCTTAGGACCAGTCGATGTAGTCGATGTAGTGAGGGTAGTGGTAGTTGGCTTGGTAGTTGGCTCAGTAGAACTAGAACTAGAGTTGAATGGCTCAGTAGAACTAGAGCTGAATGGCTCAGTAGAGCTGGAGCTGGATGGAGTGCTAGAGCTGGAGCTAGATGGAGTGCTAGAGCTAGATGGAGTGCTAGAGCTGGATGGAGTGCTAGAGCTGGATGGAGTAGTTGAGCTAGAGCTGGATGGAGTAGTTGAGCTGGAAGAACTAGAAGCACTAGAACTAGAAGAAGTAGCAGAACTGGTTGGAGTAATAGTACTTGAAGAACAAAGGGAACCTGGGTCAATAATGGTGTAAACGTAACCTTCGAATGTGGAGAGAACAGTTCCAGAAGGAGTCGTGATGGTGAATCCAAGATAAGCATCAGGTGGCTTAGCATTGATGTAAATAACCTTGAGTGGGTAGTAACCGTCTTTCTCAAGGTAAACATATGCAGTACCTTCACCGACATCAGAATGCCAATCTTTGGTTGCAAACATAATGGCATTGTCAGGAGTTGCAATGTTATTGTTTGGTTGACAACAGTCAACACCTTCACCCAACCAAATACCAGCACCATCATCAATATCAGTCAAGGTGAAAGTGTAGACACCAGTCTCTTTAGACTTGAAGAAACCGGTGTACACAATAGTGAGGTTACTGATTTGAACCTGAGCTCCCCACAATTCCGTCACAGCAAGCGCTTCACGATCGACCTGATGCCATTCAAATGAAGGATTGAGGACATTACTGGCACTTGTAGCAAGTCCCTCCGAAGAGTAACCAGTAGCCAAGAAGGCAGGGTCACTGAAGTCAGTGGAATCCTTTTCGACGTAACTGTAGACGTCAACATAAAAACCATCCTCGGTTTTAACATCATCACCATACACACAGTCAGTAGCACCAAAAGTGGTAACAGGAGTAGGATCGACAGCACCGAGACCTGGCTCATTGGTACTAGCAGTGCCAGTATAGTTGGCTAAACTTCTTCCAACAAGGGAAGCAAATAGCACAAATAATTCTTTGGAGAACATTGTGCGACCTGTAGTTAATATTCAACAAGTTCAATTGCAGGGACTGTAAGCAGCCTTTTATATGATTAGACGTACACACTCGAGTTACCCTCTTCAATAGTATGGCAGCTTCGTAGCACCACTTTTGGCCTGGAGCACAAGGTTCCTGAGTAATATATATGCACAAGTGCAGTGACGCATTCACACTTCCCTCCGGCTGTGCATGTTTCCTCTTTGTTTCTTATTCAGACCAATGGAACGGCTTACACAACATCTAATACATCTCTGGGAGATACATACCAAACAAAGTATATAATTGGCATCGGGTTAAATGAACATAACAAAATGTGTCCTACAAGAACGAATCCTATCTTGTCCGAATGCGGTAGACAGGATTCTCTAGAAAAAGGACAAGAGAGCCCACACTTTTTTCCCCCTAGGAATGAATGAAACAGTAAGCCACAGGGCTTTAAAGAACAGCGGACTAAACAATGCCATATCAGCACATGATCAATACACAATTGGTCACATAATCACCGATTAGGGAAAGGTGTGTTTAAGAAATTATATCGGCCTCAATTTCTTTACCCAATCGGGATAGCGCCCGCACTTATCTTTTAATGCAGGTGTGGATGTACTCAAAAAAAAAACATTTCTTTTTACTCTTCGGGCTCGTCCGCAGAAAACCAGATGAAATACAAAAACGCTAACTATTGGTCAATGGTACATATTATTGTCTTTAAAGGAGGCAGCACACCTTCATTAGATCGATTTATAGACCGGATCAAGTAATTAGTTACAGTCGAAAGAGAATAGTTGCATTTTTATATTTCATATTAATTATTTATTTGCAACCTTCGGTAGTATCTGGAGCAAGCGATTTAAACTGGCTTGTAGGGTACGAAGTCAAAGGGGTGTAGTTGAAAAATATTTGTCCGAAGAAGTATCCGAGGATTAGCACGGCAGTCATGTAGACATTATAGTACATCCACATCAACATGAGGAAGTATGAACAAGTCCATTCAATAGTGTAAAGGACGGCTGTAAAAGTATGCTCAATAGGTGTTGGATAGATGGCCTTGGCATCTCTAGAGACAAATCCTCCCGTAACGCTTTTCTTCAATGCAACAGCGAACGGCTTCACAAAACTTCTATTTGCGGACTCCGAACTGTTTGCAGCAGCAGAAGAAGATATATTGGATGATTCGCTACTTCCTGATGCCTTTTCAGTATCACAACAACAGTTACAATCAGATGGATTCTCTTGTGAATATTGCTCGAGCTTATATTCAGTAATCGCTTCTTGATATTCAGCACAGACTCTGTGGAACCAAAGATAGGCCATTACCCAGAAAAACACTCCCACACAACTTCCGGCAAACATCCCCTTGGATTTAATCTGCCATTTCGAACTAAAAAAACAGGCATTGATCGTGTAGTAATTGAAGAGCATGCTGATCTTGCATGCTTCTCCATTGGATCCAACTGTCTCCTTATTAATTAACTCCTTTGGTAAACTAAGCGACATATTGAAGTTGACCGTTTCAGACAGAAGCTACACCTATTGGAAAACCACGGTTTATATATATATGTCTGTCCATCAACCAAGTTCACACCACACAACTTCGACTTTCCAATTGAAATCTTTCAAATGAGCACATTTAAAGTGTTTTCTGTCAAGATCTTCAACTAACACTAAACTCTGATTGGACCTTAAAGTTGAGCTGTAACCTTCCCTTCCAAAAAATTGCCTAATTTGGACATGGATATTTGCTCATCAGCGAAATTCTTTATGATTTTGACAGGTGAATAGGGATTTATCGTACGTTTGAGCATTTAATTGACTCAGTATCTACTTCATAAAATAGTGTGCAATTCCAAATTAGTTTGCACTCTCATCAAAATGAATATGGATATGAGTGACACCGATGCTTCCAGCATGGCTATGACTGGGATGGATATGTCAGATGAAGCTATGAGCGTGATGGATATGTCGAGTACAGGGATGGACATGTCTACTACTGTTACTTCAAAGATGGCCATGTCAACAGGAAAGTCCAGTATGAAGATGTCCAGTATGAAGATGTCCAGTATGAAAATGTCTGGTATGACCAGTATGACTATGGGTAGTAAAACCATGAGTGGCATGAGTGGCATGGGAGGTATGAGCGGAATGGCCACAGCCACTGCTACAGGCGGAATGGTGATGTCCACTGGAATGGGTGGAATGGGTGGAATGGGAGGTATGGGCAAAATGAAGATGTGCAAGATGGGTATGACATGGAGTTGGACCCGTACCGTTGGTGCATGCTTCCTTACCAACGGCTGGACGGCACATACTAAGGCCCAGTACGGTGGTTCATGTGTTGCCTGCTTCCTTATCGTCGTGCTTCTCTTCTGGATCAGAAGATTAATGGTTGATTATAAGTCCGAGTGTGCTAAGCAAGGATTGAATGACTTGAAGAGCAAGTTCGCCGACTCTGTCACCATTGAAACGATCCCGGATTCGTTCAAAGACAAACATCTCGCTGGTAAATCTACCTTGAATGCAATCTCAAGTTCAGTGGCCCAGACATTGTCTCACAGCTGGTTACGCAGATTGAATCAAAACAGATGCGTTATCAAGGGAAACAAAGTTTATTTGTATCCAACAATACCAGAACACATCGTCAATGCCTTGCTTGATACCATTGAATGGACCGGACATCACATTGTGATGCTGCTCTACATGTATTTCAATGGTTTCATCATCTTATCAACCATGATTGGTGCTCTGGCAGGGTATCTTTTGTTCAGTTGGCATCCACTCAAGAAGACGACCGAAGTTACACCACCTACGAGATGCTGTCTATAATTAATTCTACACAACAATCCTAGCAAAATTGTGCGAGAGCCTCAGATGCTGGTTCCATCCGAGGCTGTAGCTCCGAACTATTGTTTAATTTCTTTTTGTTTTCAGATTTGCCACTCTTTTGTTTTTTTCTCCTCTTGTACAATTTAGACGCAATGCATTAATGCATCTGTTTAGCACTTTACGCTTACTCAACCCTTTTGCATGAAAGTGTTTATCCGATTTTCACCGAACAATAAACCCATTTGCACGCTTTGACTACTTCTTGCCATTTTAGCTTAGAAATTAAATAAGAACTGTTAAGAGCTAAGAACCGTCAATAGTTAAGGATTCACTGACTCTGAGAACTTACCGTATCTGTAGGGAATTAAACATGTTTTTTCTCTAGACTTTTGAAGTTGTGCCAAGATTATGTAGCATATGAAACGAGTTTTAACCGCCCGTAAATATACGTTCACATCCTAGCTAGCCCCCCTCGAGAAATCACTTTCTATGAATAGAAGTAATTGGCTACTCTTCTCTTCCAGGGATTTTCCGCATAAATAATTATATACCGACTGGGAATTAATTAGAGGATACCAAATAGCCTTCAATAGTTACAGATAGCGATATAAGCAGGGGACCAATGTAGACCGATAGTGAGTTGATAAGCTGCCCTTATCCGACATATTCAACGGATTTCAGGGAAAACTTATAATGTATGAGGCATCTATTCTACAATTATGTGAACTGATACGTTCAGAGTCACACAAAATGTGGTCAATCTGATCAATTTGAAAAACAAGAACCATAATGGTGACATACTATGGCGCTTGGTGATCACGAAAAATAATAGGACAAGCTTTGCTTTTCCGACAGATTTGCACAGCCTTGGCGGATAATTTTAGTTAGGGAGTAGTTCGAAATATACGAGTTATCCATATATAAGACCATTAAAATGGTAAAGACATCTCACTAGACCAATATTCACTCACACTTCATACACACTATCCAATAATAACTCACATCTCTCACCAGAAATATCCCCAAATCCCAAACTTAGCGATATCATTAGATGCCAGATGACTTACCTGTTTTAGGCGAAAAAAAAGTGCGACCATCGATCGCGATCTATTTAAGCGACTACAATCCCGATATTTTTTTTCCCAAGACTCTTAACCTAACTCATCTCTTCTTTCAAAATGACAGCCGAACATGTTGTTCTCGGATCTGGTATTGTTGGTCTTTACACCACATACTGCCTTATCAATGACGCTCACGTGAGTCCAAGTAAGATCACCGTTATCGGTGCACATCTTCCTGGCGATCAGTCTATCAATTATACCTCACCATGGGCAGGTGGAAACTTTTCATGTATTTCGCCAGACGATCCAGATACGTTAGCATTCGACAAATTCACCTATACGCACTTAGCAGAGTTGCAAAAGAAGCTTGGCGGTCCACAGGTTGGACTTGACAACTTCCCAACGACCGAATACTGGGACGTTCGTCCTAGCCAGAAGAAGATCGACTCTCTCAAGTCCTACTTGAAAGATCTGGTCATTCTTCAATATGTTGAATTACCTGTCGGAGTTCAATTCGGTGTTAAATACACCACTTGGGATTTCAATTGTCCATTTTTCTTGGCCAATTTCAAGAAATACCTTGAATCTCTCGGTGTCACCTTCGTCAAGGAAAAACTGACACATATCATCCAGGCTTACCATTCTAACACCAAGGTTGTCTTCAACTGTACTGGTATTGGAGCCTTCTCATTGTCAGGAGTGAAAGATTCCAATGTTTACCCAACCAGGGGCCAAGTGTTGATTGTTCGTGCTCCTCATATCAAAGAGAATCGGATGCGTTGGGGTGAAGATTACGCCACTTATATCATTCCAAGACCTTATTCTCACGATCAATTGATTTTGGGAGGATTCTTGCAAAAAGACGATTGGACTGCAGACACTACTGCCGAACAAAGTCAAGATATTATCAAGAGAACCACTGAATTGTTACCAGAGATCTTGGATCGTCCATTGGAAGTCTTAGCAACTGCTGCTGGCTTGAGACCAAGCAGAGCTGGCGGACCTAGAATTGAAGTCGAAGACGTTGAAGGAAAGCTACTTGTTCATAACTACGGTGCCAGTGGTTACGGTTACCAGGCAGGATTTGGTATGGCCCACAAAGCTGTTCAACTCTACATTTCCAAGAGCAAATTGACATCCAAACTGTGAACTCTAATATGTATTAACTCCGACTTTTTCGAATCCCAAATCGTGTAATGTACGAAATCAAATTAGGCATAAATCCGATTACTCACCCGGATTACGTAAACCAAAATTTGATCCTTCGATTTCCTAATTGGAACTACGGCCGTCTACCTAATGGTCTTTTCGGTTGACATAGAAAGATATAAATAGGGGGTGAATACTGCTCTATTTTCAATGCATATCCTCAACATATACACATGTCTGTTGAAACAAATAAAGAAGAGATAGAGAAAACCGAAGAACGTCTAGCCTCGAACCAGGATGGACTCATCGGTATGGATGAAGAAGTCTACGAGGAAACAGAGAATCCTGACGGAGCTGATATCGAAAGGGTCAGTACCATCATTGACTTGTCACAGAAAATCCCTGATAAGTTTAGTGGATGGGGACTCTGTGCAGTGATTGGTACGGGACTTGTCAATATGAACACTTGGGGAACCAACGCTGCATATGCATTGTACTTGCAGAACTATCTTAACAGTAACGTCTTCCCTGGGGCTACTAAAGTTGATTATGGTATCGTGGGAGGTCTCTGTTTTGGATCAGGATTAACATTTGGTTCTTTGATTAACTGGATCATTGGCAAAATTGGACTTCGTACTACGATGATAATTGGTGTAATTGTTCAGTTTGCAGGTATGCTCCTAGCTACTTTTGCTAAAAAACTTTGGCACCTCTACCTGACTCAAGGATTCTTACAAGGTATAGGATTGTCCATGATTTCCATTCCGTCATTCATGGTGATCCCGCAATGGTTTTCTGGAGGTACTAAGGAGAAAAAAGGTAAGAGAAACTTAGCATTTGGTATTGCCACTGCCGGTTCTGGTATTGGTGGTATAGTTTACAACGTTGGTATGGAGCCTATAATGAGAGCTCATGGCTGGAGATGGTCATTGAGAACCCAAGCTATAATGAGTGTTGTCTTGAATGCAACGGCTGTATTACTCATGAAGACTAGAGATAAGCAGATCAAACCTATCTATAAGATCTATGACAGACTTGTTTGGACAAACTTTGGAACCATAATGACTGTTGTTTGGTTGGTTTGTACACTGTTGGGATACGTCACTTTGATGTACAACTTGAGTGATTTTACCAGAAGTTTAGGATATGGATCCAAAGAGGCATCTATTGTGGCCACCATGACATCTGTTGGTATCATATACGGACGTCCCGCAGTGGGGATAATCGGTGATAAGATTGGACCAATCCAAGTTTCCATCATTGCCAGTTGGTTGGTTGCATTGTTTGCATTTGCCATGTGGTTACCATGCAGAAACTATGCCACAGCTATAGTGTTAGCACTGTTTGAAGGTTCTATCATGGGTACTGTCTATGTGACCAGTGCAGCCATTGGTGTTGGAAACAACGGAATGAGAAGATTCGGAATTGGATTCTCTATATCTATGATGTCGATGGGTATCTCTGGTTTTGCATCTCCAATTATTGGATTATCATTGAAATCAAGTGGCGAAGGTCCTTTAAAGTACAGAAATCCAACGATTTTTGTTGGTTGCATCTATGTGGCAGCAGGATTAGCACTCTTCATTCTTAGAGGATGGCAAATAGCAAGACGTAACAAGTATACTCCAGAGATGACCGAAGAAGACAGATTGAAGGTTAAGGTGAGTCCTGCTGAAGCGGCTAAGAAGTTGTTTGTTCTTGATGGAAAGGTTTAAGGAAAAAACTACGACTATACAAAACTACGAATATAAAAACTATGGATATACAAAACTATGGATATACAAAATCACAGGAGAATCCCTAAAATAACCTAAATTCGATTTAATTATACCATTTGCAAAATATCACTTGTAGGAATCGACCTGCTTTTCAAGCCAATTCCAGATCCTATTACCAGTTTCGTTCTGAGAAGATTCAACAACATCGCTACGAACACCACCCGCGGCAGCACGACCAAATGGAGTAATATAGTAAGGGCCATTGCCAAAGATCTTCTTGTAGCCAGTGTCTGGATGCAAGAGAGCATAGAGCTCAGTGTAAGAACCATGAGTTGGAGGGTGAGCAACGAGGTGAAGCATCAACCACTTACTCAGACCACCAGTGTATTTCTCAACACCTTGACTGTAGAAGCCCGGTTGCAACGCCATACTAAGGACATTCGAGTTGGGATGCTTCTGTCTCCACTGAACACTCTGGATGATATTGATAGCTTTACTTTGAGCAAATAGAACCCAAGGATTGATAGAAGCATCAGCCTTGATGTCACCGTTGGAATCGAATTCAGCACCAGTCTGTGGTGCTGCATTGTGACCCGTAGAAGAAACCCAGACGATTCTGCAAGTACCTTCAGGTTCATCCTTGGCAGTCTGGATCAACTTATCAGAGACCAAGTCAGCAACCAACTGGTGTCCGAGATTATGAGTACCCAATTGTAATTCGTAACCTTGTGCAGTCTTGGAACCGGAAGGAGGTGCCATGACACCGGCATTCAAAAGAACACCGTGCAACTTATCACCAGAATCAAGCAATGGTTTCAATCCTGGTTTAATGGTAGCTAAATCTGCCAGATCGAAAGTAACAGATGAAACGTTAGCATCAGGGACTTCCTCTTTGATCTTACCAATGGCAGAAACAACCTTTGCAGCAGATCTACCATGAATGAAAACTTTGGCACCTTTCGAGGCAAGAAGAGTAGCACTGATCAATCCAAGACCGGCAGTAGAACCGGTGATGAAATAAGTCTTACCCTTTAAGTTAGGATAGTCCTTTTCAGTGTAGGTTGGGTTAGCAGGGAACAAGTCCACTTTGGCGAGGCTGAATGTAGAAGTCATAGTTTAATAATGTTAATAATGAAGTCATCTAATAGTGTAATGTACAGCGTTTAAATAGTTCAAGGTTTGACATAGAGTAGATCTGGGGTTACAATCTTTAATTCCGGTGAAATCCTTAAGTCCATCCGTTTCCGGTAGGTAAAGAGAAGAAAATCTGGGGGGGGGGGGGTTCACGGGTGCTCTCTTCGAAATCCTCGGACGGAGATAAACGGGAATAATGCGAGGTAGAGATGGATGCATCTGTACTAAGGGGAATAGTACACGGCATGCAAGGGACGACAATCCGGATATTGTAAACTCCGGAATGTAGGTAACTCCACTCAAGGTTATCTCCGCTGACTGCCTGTTAACTTGCACATGAGTTAACAGGCAGTCAGTTGGATCCAGAAAGTCGATTGACGCGACTATTCCTTGCTCTCCTTTCCACATTATTATTCCCCCCCCATAAATTTCAAACTTTCTAGCTGCAATTTCATCTGCCTCTAGTGCACACTCTTTTTCTGTTGTAACTGATACAATTGACGATGTCTAGCGCGCAAACAGCGGAAAAACTGCCACAAACAAATGGAACAGCCTCATCTGCAGTGAAATCGAGCCCTGCACCGGCTTCAACTGCTCAAAAACGAGTTCAACCACAGCAGACCAAGCAAACGACCCCTCCAGTGGAGGCTGCACACGCACATCAAAAGCTGGTTAAAAAGACCAAGAAGAAAGGCGACACTCTGTTGAAGTCGCTTTGGATTGGAGGTCATGGAGCTGCATTGGCAGGAGGATTGATCTATGCCGGTTATTATGCATTGTACATCTCCCATAACAGCTGGATTGCATTCCTTGCTTACAGACTGTCTTTGTTGGGATCATTTGTCGCTTACTCGAGCACAATTGTGTCTCAATTCAACCGGAAATCGCTTCCAAACTCGATTGCATTACTATCTACTGCAAACTATCAATATGCTGTCTTGGCAATTGTCTGGTTCTTCAACAGAAGTTCTCTGTTCAAAATCGTTCCGTACTTGGTGACATCGGCTTTACAAGTGGCCCAGGAATTTAAAGTGAAACCAATCATTAAACTCGCACCAGAATTGTCCAAATTCGCCGCATACGATGAAATCTTGATCTTTGTTGTCTTGTTCGTTGATACTTTGCTCATGAGAGGTACTTCCGGCTATGCATTGGTGATCTATGCAGGCTTTTACTGGCTGAGAATCATTGAAAGTGAAGACACTCGTTACTTGCTTTACTCAATCGCTTCGAAGTTGGACTCCACGATGTCGAAGCAAAAGAACCCTAAAGTGGTCGAGACATGGAAAGAAATCAAGCATTTCTTGAAGTCACGTAACGGTGAAATCGCAAGAGAGTTCTTACAGTAAGTCAAGTCAACTCTACTTCTATGTACTATCAAATATAACTTTTTTAAGATCGACCTCAGAAGGTTTTGGTAAGCTTTGTTATCTTCCTCTTTGGTTCAGAAGCAGAACTGAAAGTGTTGTTTCATCAGTGGACAATCTTGAAACTACAAATACTGTTACCTCTTAGATTACGAGTCCACGTTCTCCTGAACGTGTCAACCTAAGTAAGTTGTTCATTCAAGTCAGATGGTGATGCATGTTTGATTTAAGGCTCATCGTGTTCGCCGAATCGTTTTAACGTGTGTGACACATTTCATCATATAAGAATGAACACTTACATCTCTTGCTTCATTTTACAACCAACTGGTCGTAGAAAGAACCAAGTGATGGTTAGCGGTAAAGAAATTGTTTGAGCTAAAATTTTCACTTAGTAAATCAGCGGACCAATAGTCACCAATAGTTAGTTACCAATGGTGTAACTATATGGAACTCTGTTGTATGTAATGACCTTTACAAATCGTTGCAACTACATTTTACTACTCACAAACCTGATTGGCTTCTATTCTCCAACACTGTGTATTGATTATATTATGCTTCTTGGCATACCTTAAGCACGCGTGTAGATGAGCTGCTTAGAGCTCTTGGAAACTCTCTTAATAACTCCCTCTTGCTCCAGTTGTGCAATGGCAGCTCTGGCAACAGAACCACCGATCTTTAATCTGTCGACAAGAACAGAAACAGAGATGAACTTGTAAGTTGGAACTTCCTTGTAGACTCTGTCGTACTTATCTTGGTCAAGAATGACAATGTGGTTGGCATGGTCCTTAACCTTTCCTTTGGACCACTTCTTCTTAGACTTCTTAGATCCTGCGGCAGCGGCGGCGGCCTTAGCAGCCTTGGTAGCTTGAACCTTAACTGGCATTTTGGCTTTCTTATTCTATGAAGGTAACCTTTGAAAGGGAGAATTTTTCAGATTCCCCCCGCTGCCAGTGCAAGGGAGCATTGCAAAAAAAAATGAGACCGGCAGAAACCCTCAACCCTTTTCTTCACAAGATCACATGATTAAAAATAATACAAATTTCAGTCCACGTCGATCGTCGTTGCTTCACTTAACACTGTTTTTTTTTCAACCCTTTAGAATCCCCGCATCGAATTTAAGTCATTTTCACTTAATTCGTTCTTTCTTCATTGATTCCAATGCATAAACGAACACAAAGTCATCAACTCACCAAAAACATGGTGATAGCAGGTGAAGACAATGAGGAAGGTGATGACTCGTTTGATAAGCCAAAAGTTGCATCTGAAGAGGTGATGTCTCGCCGTAAGATAGCTCGTCCTAGAAACAGGTTTGGATCTTCTGCTTCTAAACCTTCATCAAGTTTCAGTTTCACACCTTCAGCTACTGCTCCAAGTACTAGTAAAGCCTCTGCTCAGGATAAGGCCACTCAATTGAAGTCATTGAATGCCAATTTCCTTGAATCCATCAATTCTGCCATCACTTTAAACCCAGTTGCTGACCTGTTACCAGTTCTTTCCAAATATGAGGAGTACTATGAGAAGGTCCAGTCCGGTAAGATTGTCGTTAAGAACTTGACTGTTCCTAAAGTTGACGTGAAACCATTGACTGTGCCAAAGACTTTCAACTTTGACACTAAGGTCGAGCCAAAGGTCGCACCTAAAGTGGAAACTCCCGTCGTACACGCAGAGCCACCAATCACTGAAAAAAGGAAAGAAGCAGAGACTCCTGAAGAGAAGAAGGAGGAACCAAAGAAGAAACGTGTTGAAACTGCAGAGAATGGACCCAAATTCACCATCGACGAGCTTCCTAAATCCAGCGACTATGGATTTAAGTTTGGATTTGTCCCACCTGCTTCCAAGGATGATGACGAGGATGTTAAAATAGAAGGTCCTTCGTTCAAGATAACCGAAGAGCTCAAGAAGCCAGATCCTAATGCTGCGTTCAAACTGCCAGAGAAGACAGCTAAACCAGCTGAACCAGCTAAGCCTGCAGAGCCAGCCAAGACTTCTACACCCGCTTTTTCCTTCACTGCACCAGCAAAGGCAGACACTGCCTCAGAGAAGACCGATAAACCAGCTTTCTCCTTCTCCGATAAGCCAGCGAAATCGGCCTTTTCATTCAGTGCTCCAGAGAAACCAGCAACTTCAGCATTTTCGTTCGGTAGCTCATCTACCAACACTTCATCTTTCTCGTTTGGTCAAGCCAACAAAACCGAAGAAAAGAAAGATGACAAACCTGCCGTTGCTGCTACTCCAGCCTTCTCATTCACTGCCGCCGCAGCTAATTCTGATAAGAAGGAGGACAAACCCGCAACTTCAGCTTTCAGTTTCCAATCTGATAAACCTGCATTCAATTTCGGAAGTGCAAGCACGAACGAAAGCTCTAATCCATTTTCCAGCTCTACAAAACCTTCGATGAGCTTCAACTTCAGCGCTCCTAAGACGCCGGCCGTCGATGGTTCGAAGAAACCGGAGGATAAAGAAGACGATAAAGGTCAAAACTTTGCCATTACCAAACTTACAAATAAAGTTGAGACTAAGACAGGTGAAGAAGATGAGACCGCTCTATTCACGAAAAGATCCAGATTGTCCAAACTTAATACGGAGACTAAAGGTTACGATACCGTTGGACTTGGTGAATTGAAAGTGCTTATCAACGAAAAGACCAACAAGGCCCGGATATTGGTCCGTTCAGACGGTTCTGCCAACATTCTTTTGAACACCTACATTATCAAAGATGTTAAATACGATCTGATTGGTGCCAAGAACAACATGCTTCGTATACCTGCTATCAACAGCGAGGGAAAGTTGGAGACTTATGTGGCTTTGGTCAAGACGAATGATGACGGAAAGGCCTTGTTAGAAAAAGTGGACGAATGTCAGTCCAAGTTGTAAATTTACCTACTATAACTACTCTATCTTTTGAAAATAACATATCATCATGAGATTCATAATAATTACACGGTGTTGCGTTTCCGCAGGATGCTTCTAACATCCTGGATAAACTCATCAGGAGTACCGACATCCAAATATTCGTAACCTCCCCTGCGTGAGTTCGATGAATTCAAGTCCTCGAGGCAAGATGAACCTAGAACTTGATAAATTTCATCTCTAGAACCAAACAACTTGTAAGAAAGTTTCTTGATTAGTGCCAACAGACACCTAAGAACAAAAGTATCACCTTCGAACACGTAAATGTCTAAGATTCTTTCCACAACATCTATTGACAATTGTTCCGTGAAAAGGTTGGCAGCACACGATTGAATGATGCGCAGAGTGTTGACATCGTGCTTAATAAAGTGATTGTAAACGTTAGGCGAAGAGATCAAAAGGAACCTGTCGAATTGATCTTTAATATCCTTGATGTAAGAATCCTTATTGGATTTCTCCCATTCGAGTTCTTCTTCCAATGTTGATGGCAAGTCTGCCGTTAATAGCGAGTGAGACAGATGCTTGAGGGTAATATCCAAGAGTGCATGCAAAGTTAACGACTCATCTTGAATGTTTTTAAAGAGAACACAGATTAGATTGAGAAGTCGCTCAGTATCGACACCTCCAGATAAAGGTTCCACAGAGGAGTCTTCTGAACTGATTTTGTCAAGGAGTTGTTTCTCGAAGGCAAAGTCAAATGCTAATGCAATTTTCAGTATTGATTCGAATGTGGAACCCAGTTGGAAAATGACCAAATCTGGGAAACAAAATTGGATTCTTCTAGAGTACCGTTCCACTTTGGTGATATTGCTCAAAGTGGACTCTGAATGCTTCTTCTCAAACTGCAGTTTACCCAATTCTCCTCCGATAGTCTTGTAGTCACAAGCCAATTCTATAAGTTCATGGGCTTGTTCGAGACATTCGTCGAGCAAAGAGGCTTGGAACTTCTTTGTTCCAACGAGTTGACGACGCCAGACGGTTTGACGGTAGTTGTTCTTCTCTGGGATTCCACGCCACCAGAGTTCACGTGTTGCAGGAAGACAGATCAGTTTGTCATATTCGGAGCAAATCTTATTCCATAGTCCACAGTCATGGTCATAACGACGTTTCAATTGCTCCTGACGATGCTTGTACTTGTCCATGCGTTGCTTTTCCTCCAAGACCTGTGCCTGAACCAAATGTTCATAGTCACGAAGATGACGCGACGACTCTTCGGTACTCTTTGGAGGCAGATTAACAGGTCGCGTGACAGTCATACATTGAGATTTCTCTGGACTGATGTATTCGGACAGGTTGAGATGAGCCATAGATTTCAACATACAAATTCGTTGTAAGGATTCATCCAAGTAAACGTCCTGGTTACTGTTTAAAAGTT
The DNA here is from genome assembly GCA_030574155.1 of Xiuguozyma insectalens. NCBI lineage: Eukaryota > Fungi > Ascomycota > Pichiomycetes > Pichiales > Pichiaceae > Xiuguozyma > Xiuguozyma insectalens. Next base: position 699,604 of record JAJMEL010000002.1, on the reverse strand, counting down.
TCCCGTCTGAAGAGAGACAGCTTTCTTCATCATCGTTTAAAAAGTTGAGTTCAGAAAGATCAGAACCGATAGAGAAGATCGAAGAGGCCCTAGTTGCAGGCGAACTGCGCGAACAACAGGTAGAAGAAGATGCAGAATGAGTTGCATTGGATTGTAACTGTGAAGATGGGAGATTTAGAGTCTGCTGCTGTTGCTGCACACGCGGCTGTTGTGATGGTGCCAAAGACTGTATCTGGTGAGGCTCTGTATTCCAGTGTCTTGGTCTAGACTGGTAAGTTTTGCGACGATCACTTAAAGCTTTAGAGAATGGCACGTCATAAACGATCAGATCGTCGGGTAGTTCATCATCAGAGAGAAAGTCAAACTCTCCCATGACAGAAGGAGGAGCTGCCTCTTTCTCCAAGTCATGCAATCGTTGCTTCATTCTAATCCGATACCGTTGTGAAGGAGTGATTGTGGGTTGTGTAGGAGACACGTTATTTGATTTGGACACCCGACTAGAGCTCGGAGATCGTTGTAGTTGAGATTTCCGTGGCGATTTATGGTGATGTGGGTGAGAATTCCTATCGTAGGAAAGTGAAACATCCTCGAAGGACTCCTGAATGACGTCCAACGCAGGTAATGTGACAGTCTTCATGGTTCGAAAATGATGAATGTGCAAAGCGAATGACACAGACAATCCTAAAAGATGAAGTTGACAGGAATTTCCAGACTTTAAAAGTGTGAAATAACTGTTTTGAACGAAAGAAGCAAAGGAGGTTTGTTTGGGGAAATTCAATTATGCAGGATAAACATAATTTTTTTTCCAAAAATAGGAGGGGAGGGAAGGTGAGCGTGTCAAAGGGGGTAAGTAAGGCTTTAGTGTATATGCGGTGTGTGGATGTGGGACAAAAAGGGACTAAAAGGGACTAAAAGATGACGGGTGGGTGCGGGTATTTAGACAAGTTATCTATTCACTATGTACAATGGGGTGGGTTATGCTACTTACTTCTTCCCTTCAAACTCTTCACGAATTCTTTGAAACGCATTTCTAAGGAAATCCTGGATCCGTTTCAAACTCATCATGAGATCGTTATTGACGGTCTCTGCACCTTGCTTAACGTCCGCTTGCATGTTTTCCAGAGGCTTCCAAGATGGATCCAACTTGTTTGCACAGGTATCACCAAACGAGTCTGCCAAGGCCTCTAATAATGCAGTCTGTGTAGCGGTCTGTGGTTTCATTGCCTTGAGTTCTAAGACAACTTTCTGATCACCACGGCGGCCACCGTAAGGAACTCCCTTACCAGGAATAGTAATGACGGTACCTTGTTCAGCACCGGATGGAACTCTCAATTTCAACTTCTCACCATCCAAAGTTGGAACGTTCACTTTACCACCCAATGAAGCGGTGGTTAAAAAGACTGGACACTTGTAGATGAGATCGACACCGTCACGAATAAAGTTTGGATCTGGTTTAACTCTAACACGAATGATCAAGTCACCGTTGGTTAAAACGTAGCTGCTCGAAGTGGTTGTATGTGGAGCATCACCAGCGCCGGCCACCCGAACGCGAGCACCGTCTTTAATACCTTGAGGTAATCTAACTTCAGTCTCCTTGCGTTGGTTGACCACTCCTTCTCCATGACATGAACCACACTCATCTCCTTTCTTTATAGTGACACCTGTACCGTTACACGTCTTACAAGTGGATGCCATTTGGAATCCTGCTTGCAAGTAGTGAACTTGAGATCCAGTACCATGACACGATGGACATGTCTGTCTTTTAGCATCTTTCTTCAATCCACTACCTGAACATGTACCACACTTACTGAACGAATCATATTTGGCAGTCACGGTGGTTCCAAAGATCGCCTCTTTGAAACTGATCGTCTTTAAGATCTCGATATCCTCACCTTGGAAATGTTGAACTGATGCTCTACCCGATCCAGCTCCTGCAAATGGATTTCCACCTCCACCGAATGGATTACCAGCACCACGGCTAGAGTTACCACCCATCGCTCCAAACAAATCATCCAAATTGATACCAAATCCACCAAATGGATTGCCTCTTGAAGCTCCTGCACCTCCGAATCCTGCAAACGGATTGCCTCCATAGGCTCCACCTTCTCCAAACCCTGAACCTCCACCAGATCCGAAAGCTGCAGCTCCAAATTGATCATATTGTTGTTTCTTCTTTGGATCCGAAAGAATATCGTAGGCTTCTTGTAACGAATGGAACTTCTCCTCCGCTCCATCGTCCTTGTTCACATCTGGATGGTACTTCTTGGCCAATTTATAGTATGCCTTCTTAATCTCCGAACTCGAGGCATCTTTCTTCACTCCAAGAACTTGGTAAGGATCGTCGATTCTGGGCGATACAGTAGCATGGAACCCACAGAATTGCGTATATGGTAATACGTATGCTCTATGGACAGTATACCGGCAGTGTTGTGCCCTATAGACCCTACCCAGAGCCTGGGTACAACGGTTTCGAAGAAGACTAGCACTCATACTTAGCGGGGTGAAAAATTCTAGAATTTGGAATCTTAAATCTGACGGGGGGAGGCCCCGCTGTGAGGGGCTGGCCCATCGGGCCTCGCTAAAGATTTCCCTGGAAGCCGGTAGAGCCCCCAGGACCTACAGTTGCATTATACCTTACAATTACTATTATACAGGTTTGATATACGTTCAACACCTAGTTGAAGGCTTGAGCAACAAGGTTCTTCAACTCATCGGCAGCTTCGTCGACTCCGACACCAACTCCCACTCCTTGACCAACAGATTCATCGACAGCAACTCCTCCTTCACGTCCAGATCTGTCAGATTCCTCTCCTCCAACTTCGTCTCTTGGCTTGGAACCTCCCATAGTGATAGGTCTGGATCCAGCCTTAGGTCTCTTGATACCGTTGGCAACACCGGCAGCAATGGCTTCCTGTTTTGCCTTTTCGATGCTTCCTCCAGCAGCTTTCATTAGGTAGTCTGGAACTGGTTGGTTGTTCTTCAAACATGAAACTTTCCAATTCCTGGCCTTATCTTTCAATTGTAACGAAGTTCTATTCTTCAATGCTTCATTGATAGATCCACCGGCTCCATATAGTTCCAATATGGCAGTCCAATGCGTTCCTTTCAATTTCAATCCTTCTCTTAATGCTTCCTCTTCCTCTTCGGTCCATGTCCGACGGAATGTCGTTGGCCTATTATGTCTCTGTTTCTTCCTTTCAGGTTGTTGCAAAACCATCGATCCCGATGTTGTAGAAGGATCCATACCCCCCGATTGTAATGCTTTCCTCTTATAGTCATCAGGATCATCCTTAATATTGTATCTATCCAATTGACCTGAAATCTTACCCTTAGGTCCCCAAATTAAGAATCCAGCGTTCTTGGAAACGTATTCAAGCAAGTCACTTAAGAATTTCATCCATTCGTAGTTGGCCATCTGTTTAGGATCATCCGACGACTCTAATAAGGTTTGCTTACGAGAATCGCATCGGACAAGGAAATCCAATTCGGTTGGTGTGAAATATGCAGAGTTGCGAACAATCTTGGTCTTGGATGGATCATAGTAAGGATTGCGACGCTTGTACAAGATTTCATCCATATCATCTGGGAAAAGGTCTTGAATAATATCTTCTTTAGATCGATCACCTAACTCGATTGCAGAGATGAATGCCTGAGTCTTTAATTCTAAAAATAGGATGGCCTGCGGTTTCAAGAATTTTGTGTTGCTGTGAACGGTTCCACCGTTGTTGGTAGAAGGTAACATCGATTGTAACGAGTCCTGTCTCAAGTAACTCAATGAAGCAGATGGATCGAGGTTTTGTGGTGGACAGAAAACATCCAAAAAGGCTTCATTTAAGAAGAAGAATCCAAGATCGATTAAACCCAACGTTGCCAATAAGAAAGTAGCCAAATTAACTTTCCTGAGAGTACCTTCGATGGTCTCTTCTCGTCCTCTTAGGAAATCTGGCGCCGGTTGTCCATACTTCCATTGGCCGAAAGTGACATTTTCCACTGTAAAGAATGGATTTTCTTCAGAGTTGTACACTCTTTTAGTTGTCTCAAACAATTCGACTAGATTACCAAACGAGATTCCACTATAAGAATCTCTATTGGAAACCAATTCCATGACTTTAGTGAAAGGACCCTGTGCGATGATTCTAAGCACCTGAGTTGCCAAATTGTCTAGCACGGGTAACGTATTGATCAACATTTGAACGTTGAATGACACATTATCTGGTGCCGCAATAGTCAGTGGCAGCGCAGCCAACTGCGCATTGGCGAAATTGACAGGTTGGTGTAACACGCTGCTATTACCAACCAACTCTTTGTAAGCTTTCATGACATTTGATTCTTTGCTTCTCACCAATTCACTATTGGAAGGGATCGACAAACCTTTATAGGTTGTGGTTGATGTTGTGTTCGTTAAGAATGGAGGTTTATTGGAATCATCCGAACTTTCTCTTGAAGTTGTTGTCACATTGGTCTCAACCGTCTGTTCCGGTTTCTCCAACTCCTTAGACAGTTGAGGATCTACCATACCTGTTGAAGTCTCTGTTGTTCTTTCATCTTTCTTCTTCTCCTTTTGGATCTCTTCCTGCACGCGCTGGAACATTTCCAATTCCTTGTCGATCTCATCTTCGTCTTCATTATCACTATCAGGCCCTCTTGTACCATTACCTGTACCGGAATCATTCTGCGACTTGACCTTAGACTTATTCTTGTCTGCACTGGCCTCTTTACCCATGATCTCTTGGAAATGACGGCTTAACTCCTCATCATTCAAGATTCCAAGGTTTTGCGTTAAATACTCCATCTCGGACTTGTCTTTTGGCTGCTTGGCATTCACTTCTGCTTCCATCCGATCAAGAGCAGATTGTAAATTCTCATCGTTATCATCAAACGCCTTTTCGGCGCCTCCGTTGTCTGCCATTCGATCCAACGAGACTGACCTTTAAGGAATAAACAACAATTTTCCGCACTTTTTTTTTGCTTTAAAAAGAGTTGCGGTGCAAGGGTGTAGATAATGTTTTTTGATCCGTCTATAATTTTTTTTTTCTTCTTCTTCTTATGTCTTTTGTATCTCTTGTCTTTTCCCCCCCTCCTCCATTTACCCCAATTAGGAAACCTAATGAATTAAGTTTCGCGTCGTTCCCAATTAAGCAAATTAGGTACACTTTTTTTTTTCATCGATCCCACTTTCCCACTCCTTCCCCCTCTCTCATACTTTTTCTTCCTGTAATCAACACTTTCTCTTCTTCAAACTGGAAATGTCTTTCGAAAGAGCAGAGACGTACGCTACGTCTGTTCTCCCTGGCGAGACTCCTACCGAAGATCAATTCTCAGAAGTTGTCAAAGCTTTCAAACGGTTCATCTTGGAGTTCCGTATCAACAACCAGTTCATCTACAGAGATCAACTACGCGAAAATGTCTTGCTTAGACAGTACATGCTGACAGTGAACAGTGAACATCTGATCAGTTACCATGACGAACTCAACAAGAGACTCACTGACGATCCTGCAGAGATGATCCCTCTTTTCGAACAGGCTATTACTGAGATCGCCAAGCGGATCGCCTACATCTCCAACGATGACGTTCCAGGTAACTTCCCACTCTGTCAACTGATCCTTGTCTCTAATGATAATCTCATTTCAATGAGAGACCTTGGATCCGAACACATTTCTAAGATCGTTCGTATCTCTGGTATCGTGATCTCTGCCTCTACTTTACATTCAAGAGCCACCGAGGTTACTCTCATGTGTCGGAACTGTCGTCATACCATGAAATTGAAATGTCCTTCAAGTTTCGGCACCCCTCAGATCCCAACTCATTGTCAGGCACCTCCCCAACCAAATGGTGCCAAGAGTGAGTGTCCTCCTGAGCCTTACATCATTGTTCATGATAAGTCCACATTCATTGACCAACAAGTTCTTAAATTGCAAGAAACTACCGATATGGTTCCAGTCGGTGAAATGCCTCGCCATTTGATCATGTCTGTTGATAGATACCTCTGTAACAAGGTCGTCCCAGGTACCAGATGTGACGTCGTTGGTATCTACTCTATCTATCAGGCTAAAGTCAGAAATTCTGGATCAGCAAACAACGCCGCTATTCGTAATCCTTACATGAAAGTGTTAGGTATTCAAACGGAGGCAGATTCGATTACAGGTGGTGGATTGACAGGTGTTTTCTCCGAAGAAGAGGAGGAACAATTCATCGCCATGTCTCGTATGCCAGACCTTTATGAGCGGTTTGCACGTTCCATTGCACCTTCCATCTACGGAAACGAAGATATCAAGAAAGCAATCACTTGCTTACTGTTAGGTGGTTCAAAGAAAGTACTACCTGACAGTATGAGACTCAGAGGTGACATTAACGTTCTGTTACTTGGTGATCCTGGTACAGCCAAATCCCAACTGCTTAAATTTGTCGAGAAAGTGTCTCCAATCTCTATCTATACATCTGGTAAAGGTTCCTCTGCCGCCGGTTTGACTGCATCTGTTCAAAGAGATCCTACCAGTAGAGATTTCTACCTTGAAGGTGGTGCCATGGTTTTGGCAGACGGAGGTGTTGTTTGTATTGATGAGTTTGACAAGATGAGAGAAGAAGATCGTGTTGCCATTCATGAGGCCATGGAACAACAAACTATTTCTATCGCAAAGGCAGGTATTACTACTGTTCTCAACTCCAGAACGTCAGTCTTGGCTGCTGCAAACCCTGTCTTTGGTCGCTACGATGAACAACGGTCTGCCGGTGAAAACATCGATTTCCAAACTACCATTCTTTCGCGTTTCGATATGATTTTCATTGTTAAGGATGAACACAACGTTCAGAGAGATCTTACCATTGCTAAGCACGTTATGAATATCCATGCTAATGGTGGTTCTGCGGAAGAGGAAGTAGAAGGTGAAATCCCAATGGCTAAGATGAAACGTTACATTCAATACTGCCGTGCTAAATGTGCTCCACGCCTTTCAGAACAGGCTTCTGAGATGCTCTCATCACATTTCGTTAGTCTCAGAAAAGAGGTCAAGGAGAAGGAGTCGTTCTCTTCTGAAAGATCTTCTATTCCAATCACAGTCAGACAGCTGGAGGCTATTGTTCGTATATCTGAATCTTTGGCCAAAATCGAGCTTTCACCAGTGGCTACTGAACGTCATGTTGAGGAAGCCATTCGTCTATTCAATGCTTCAACGATGCAGGCCATCGATGACGGTACCTCTGATAACGCAGAGCTTACAGGACAAGTCACACGGATAGAGGCAGAGATTAAGAGACGTCTCCCTATCGGATGGTCCACCTCTTACTCAACTCTGAGACATCAATTTGTCGATAAATCAAGCTATCCTCCAATGGCACTTGAAAAGGCACTCTCTATTCTCGAGCGCAAGGAGAGTATTCAATTCCGGCACCAGCGTATGTCTGTGTTCCGTTGCGGTGTGTAATAAGTATGTATGGTAATCAAAATTAATTAAGCTATAACATGGAAACCTTCACGTCCCTTGGCAAGACCCTTCTTGACTAACTTGGAGATCTCTTCTGGATCACTAGTCATTGGTGTCAGGTTTTCATACCCATCCTCTGTGATAAGGAGATCATCCTCTATCCGAACTCCTCCAACGTACATATACTTCTTCACAACATCCATATCGATATACTTCGACTGAGCAGGATCTTTATGGGCTTGTTCGATCAAATAATCATTGAAGTAACAGCCTGGTTCATCTGTCACAACCATACCTGCCTTCATAGTTCTTCTGATTCTCAGATATCTCAAGATAGGATTTGGATCTTCGTAGTTTGGATTACCGCCGACGTCATGAACGTCCATACCCATCATATGACCCAATCCGTGAGGATAGAACCACACCGAGACTCCACTGTCAAAGATCTCATCGACAGAGCCACCTTTGAAAAGTCCAAGTTCCAAGAAATGTTTGATTAGCACCTTATGTGAGAGAATATGCATGTCTTCCCATGAAACACCCGGTTTCAAGGCATCCATAACACTCTGTTGCATGTCTTGCACAATCTTGTACACTTCAAGATGTTCTTTAGTCCAGTCTCCGTTGATAGGGAAACAACGGGTAACGTCGGATGTGTAGCATTTCCATTCTGCACCTGCATCGATCAAGATACTGAACTTGTTTTCCAAAGAGTCATCGTTTTTAACGTAATGAAGGGTACCACAGGATGGACCACCGCAACAGATTGGACTATAAGCTTGGTTCTTAGATCCTTGACGGATACAGTGGTAGACAAATTCAGCATGAATATGAGTTTCATTGGTTTCAATTGGCTCAGCAGACATCACTGCCGTGTGTGCGATGGTGGTGATATGATTAGCCCATTTAATTAAAGCGATCTCGTAAGAATCCTTGATAGCACGAGATTCATCAAATGCGTAAAACAGATCAGAATCTCCCGAAACAACAGTCTTAGCAAATGGCTTATCGGAATAGTCATCAGTATCTAGAGTGTACACTTTACCCCAGATCTCTTTCAAGTCGGCTTCCAATTTACTGGCGTACTTAACCTCATCGACATCGAACTTGGTTGCTGCGTCTTCCAAGCTGAGAGGCATACCACTCCACATGACATCGTCCCAGTCGATCTCTGGCAAATAAAGAACCAACTTATCGTCGACCAAGTTGTACAGAACGAAGCAACCTGGAATCTGATCAACACCGGTCAAATAGTGGAAGTATCTGTTCTGCTTTAAAAGCACTGGCTCATCGCAGTATGGATAGTATTTGAGAGCTGCGCCAGCAACCAAGATAGCACTGTCAGCAGCGTCGGGTTTTTTCTGCAAGAAATGCTTCTTGACGTTCAATGCATGCTTCTTGGCAGGGTACTTGATGCCAGCAAGCTCTTTAGGTTCAGACAACGGGTTTGACATGACTTTGGACAGGATAAGCTTGGAAAGAAATATGCGACAGAAAGCGGGGTGGAATTTACCGTGGATATTTTTCACCCTTTTGAAGCCACTTTGGGACACGGCAGAGAATGAAGAGGGATCGAGACGATGACGTGGGGTACACTGAAGGATCTAAGAGTGATTCCGAACAAGAGAACAGTACACTTATTCACAAGAGAAACAAACCATCGGCTGCTCTTTACTTGGATACTGTAAATAGGAAAGTTCTTGATTTTGATCAGGAGAAGGTTTGTTCAGTATCGCTGGCCGATACAAACGTCTACGTGTGTCTTGTATGCAACAAGTTCTATCGTGGTAGGTCACCAGGCTCTGAATGCTATGAGCATTCGCTAAATTCGGACCATCATGTGTTTATGAACTTTGCAAACCTCAAGTTCTATGTGTTACCAGAGAACTATGAGCTCAATAAGGAGTCAACTGAGTCTTTGAAGGACATCCAATTGCTCGCAAATCCAACCTACACGAGCCAGGAAGTTGCAACGTTGGACAAGGTCTCTCAAATTGCATTTGACTTGTCAAAGAAGGAATATAATCCAGGGTTTGTAGGTCTCGTCAACGTCGGTGCCAATGATTACATCAACAGCGTTGTTCAGGCATTGGCACACACTCGGCTGCGGGACCATCTTCTGCTGGATGATCTCGATCAGTACAATTTGGCACAACGGCTATCCATACTTGTTAAGAAACTGTGGTCGTCGCATCTGTTCAAACCGTACGTTTCTCCAAGTGAACTTATAGCATACGTTGAACGTAACTCCAACAAGAAGTTCACTGCGCATTCGAGGTCTTCACCTAGAGACTTCTTGATCTGGATATTGAACCATTACGAACCGTCCAATGCTCGCAAACTGTTCCAAGGAAAAATAGAACTAGACTCCTCCAAAGAGACCAAATTCTGGCTTCTCACACTCAATCTTCCTCCAAGCACGCTATTTAGGAATAGCACTGCTCTGGAGGTTCCACAGGTCAAGTTGCAAGATCTGCTGGCAAAGAAACACTATAATTTTAAACGATTACCGAAGACATTGTTGATATCATTCAATCGCTTGGACCGCAAACATCAACTCGAAGGTGTTACGAACTCCGATCTGAACCAGACAATCGTTCAATTCGATCCAGATCACTTAGAAGTTTCCGGGAAGGTTTACAAGTTGGTAGCCAACATCACTCTCTCCGCTTCTGGACGAACTTCTTCCAACACCGCCGATACAATCCATTATAAGGTACAGATCTTGAATAAAGCGCAAGGTACCTGGCTTGAATTGAACGATCTTACACAGAAACCTATCCAAAAGGAGCTGATCTTCCTCGAACTGTCCTGTATTCAGTTTTGGGAAAGAGAATAGCAGCTGTATCTCCATGTATATACATACTACACTAATAGAAAGATAAGAGAAACAGGGTTTATTATCTATATGGCGAGCCGATTAACGTTACCAGTAACGATCGACACAGTGTTGTCATCGATTAACTTCTCAGCAGTCTCTGTCAAATGCTTCTTTGGGTCCTGTTTACCAACATACCGTGTTCTGAGTTGATCTTCAGTCAACTCTTTCTCTTCGCGGATCCGTTCCACGTATTGTTGTGCAATTTTAACCATCTGTGTAACCTCTTCAAGGCTCTCTTCGTCCTTCTTGTCATAGTCTTCCTGTTTAAGTCCCGTGGTCCATTCACTCTTATGCAAGTTCAGCAACATATCGGTCTCTTTAGGAGTCTTCTTATACTCGATATTCAAAGAGTAGTAACTACGATTCAATCCATGAATCAAAGATTGAATCGTTGGTTTGCTCAAAAGACCAACGTTGGAAGTGGTTTGACGAGGTTCTTGACCCAACATGATCACTTGTGATGGAATCGATCTGAATGCATCAATGACAACTTTACCCTTAACGGATTGGATTGGATCGATAACCACAGCGACTGATCTTGGATTCAATTGTTCGAACGATTGTTGTGTATTAACATCGACTGAAGACAACCAACATCCAAATCCAGGATGCGAATGGTACCAACCAACAACCATCTGATCACGTCCAGTTTGTCTCAACATATCCATCATTTTAGTTTGGAAAACATCATCCACAGCTTCCACAGACACTCCAGTTCCACTCTGTGGCATGGCAAACACGTCCACAACATGAATTGTGAACTCATCAACGAAATCTCCCAGCATCAATCCCATCACTTCCATCGGCACACCTGCACGTCCATGTTTAAGCATCTTCAACAATGCAAGCGAAGAAATGTACACAGTTTCCGCATTATCGATAGTTGGTTGGTTCTGTAACCCAGAGGATCCGCCTCCAAGACCACCCATCCGGGCGCCAAGTAATGATTGAAGTCTATCCATCTTTAAGTAAGAAGAGGGCGAAAAGTGGTGGTTGGAGGGGAAAGATTTAAGAAAGACGGGGAAAGATTTAATAGGGAGTGAACCTGGAAAACATTGGGGGGCAGGGAAGGGCAATAAAAGGTGTCAATAACCATTTTTATATGCACAATTATTGTTCGATTAGAGGCTGAATATACATAATCAAGCTGTACGATCAAAGTAGTACCATTATCTCCCAGCTAACACCTCATTGACACCCTCTCGTGCGGACCCTAAAAAGCACTACCCCAGCAGAGGTGTACGGGTGTTCAACTGTTTGCCAGTTCAAGAAATCCGCCTGCGGCCCCCCACAACTCTCACCCCTTCCCATCACTCGTTCTTCTTCCTCATTTGGGTTTGTTGAGAGACTATACTCCTACCCATGGCTGCAATCGAATTCGAGCTCTCCAAAGAGCCAATCTATGACCATTTCTTCTTCCCAGACAGATCTGCCGTCGCAATTACAAAGGGTAATGAAGTTGAGATCTATTCTCTTTCTACCGGTAAACCTCAACTGCTCACTACTTTGAAGCACCACGATAAGCCCGTCACTGCAATCGATATCTCTATCGACGGTAAAATCGTCACCTGTTCTCAGGATAGAAATGCAATGGTTTGGGACCCTCAGTCTGACGGTTCTTATAAGCCAACTTTGGTCTTGCTTCGTATCAATAGAGCAGCAACCTGTGTTAAATGGTCACCAAACGGTACCAAGTTTGCCGTCGGTTCCTCTGCTAGAGTCATCTCCGTTTGTTACTTCGAAGACGAGAACAACTGGTGGATCTCCAAGCATATCAAAAAACCATTGAAGTCTACCATTCTCTCCTTGGATTGGCATCCTAACAATGTTCTTCTTGCAGTCGGTTCCACCGACTCACACGCCCGTGTCTTCTCGGCGTACGTCAAGGGTATCGATGAAAAGCCTCAACCTTCTGTCTGGGGTGAAAGATTACCATTCCAGACGTTGTGTTTGGACGTCAATTTAAGTTCTTGGGTTCACGACGTTAAATTCGATCCACAGGCCGAATTCCTTGGTGCTGTCACCCACGATGCATCAATCAACTTCATCTACCCAAGTGCTGACACACCCGTTGTCCTTAGCGTCAAGAACTCCTTACTGCCATTTAAAACTTTGATCTTTGCTACTACTACCAAGGTCATCGCTGCTGGCCATGATTGCTATCCAATTGTCTTTGAAGGAGATGCAACCGCCGGCTGGTCCCGTACCTATGCGATCGATGACCCTTCGACCAAGAAACGTGCACAGGCAGAGAATCAAACCGCGCTTAATATGTTCCGTCAAATGGACCTCAAAGGTTCATCTGCAGCCGACTCATCCAAGCTACTCACTGTTCATCAGAACACCATCAATGTCATCAGACCTTTCGAGGGCCAACCTGGCGACCTCGTCAGATTCAGCACATCTGGTAACGATGGTAAAGTGGTTGTGTTTGATGTTTCTCCATAAACTATGTACCTGGTAAAAAAATACCTCACTTCATATAAAACTCACTGTCATCCGTTGTAGCCACATCCAGATCATCCCAGCCTTTATCAGTGAAAATCGTCTTAAACAATTCTTCGAGCTTCGCATCTTCATCGTCATTTGTATAGTCTCCAAGCATCCACATGTCAGACCCTTTCAACCGTTCTTTTGCTCTCTCCAATGCCAAAGCTGTATTCAATTTACCAGACCTCAAATCATCTCTGCTTTCGTCCAACGTTTCCAGGATCATCACACAGGCGATAAGCCATTTCAACATCATGAAAGAATCTAAACTATCCTTCATAGAGCTGTTTTTAATCACTGCACTATAGAAAGATTTACCAAATGTCACGACTTCCCTCGAAGAAAGCAACCTAGGGACGACAGCTTCTTTAGTGTCGCGTCCTGAGGAATCATATAATGCAGATTCAATCAGTTGAATGGTAACGTCACCCTCCCAAGAATTATATCGAGGGTCGGAAGAATACCGCAGCATATCAGGAACACCCTTGTGACCATCAGGCATGACGGTCTTCAAAACGTCCGTGATCACGCAGCTGAACCATATAATTATACTCTGGCCCATAATCCGACAGAAGGAATCTCTGAAGTAGATGATATACTTGCTGTCTGGCTCGCTATCAAAGATAGTTTGTCCCTCACAAACCATCTTTATACTGTACAATGATAACGCCGCGCTGAGAATCAACTTCTCATAGAATTTCCTGCATAACTCGTCCAATGCCGGCTTAAAAATCGGATACTGCGTAGACAGACGAGCCAATGTATCGACGGTATTAACGCACAAGGATTGAATCGTTTGTAACAGCGCCAATTTCAGCTTGAAAAACTGTGCATAGTCATCAACTTGTAGTTCTGGCTTCGAGGTTTCAAACATGTATATTTGCATAGTCTCACAAAAAGCGATTAGTTCATCAATCAAATCCATTAGTTGGTTCATACTGATGTCTTCCAGGCCGTTGACGTCAGTAGACACCTTGCGTAGCAAATCTAGACAATTTGTCCATCGCGGTTCAGAAAAGGTCTCTTCACCTTTAAAAAACTTAGAACAGAATTGGTAGTTGATTAACAGTGGTGTTCCACAGCAGAGACTAAACTCTGAGTCTTGAATGAGCATGTAGTTCCAAAGTTTTCTCATATTCTTCAATGGCAGCATACGGATCATGTTTTCCTCAGGGTTCTTGCTAATAAACTGTCTATTTGGGTTACCATCGAGGTCTCTATGGAACCCCATCTGGATCGATAGATCGAGTGACAGTTGATAAATCGGATAAGAATTGATCTCTTCGGCAACCACTTCAGTGTTATCGTGAGAAAACAGAACACTTCTCATGACAATTAGTGACAGCAAGGCCTGATGGGTATGCTTACGTCTGTATTCGGAGAGGTTGAGCAGTGTACAAGCAAGATCGGTAAGATCTTTGGAAGTTGATTTCAACGGGTATTTGAAATCAGCGGCCTGGTGGTTATGGCGAGTAAAGATATCGACAAGTAAGACGATGAAAACGATCAGAGCCAAGTCTGCGTAGTAGTAAGGTTTTGGAGGTTGTATGAACTCTCCGTCTTGAAAGTATTTGAGAAAGAGGAACTCAACCATGTCCATCGGTATTATTTCATGGTAGAGCAGGTAGTTGAGATGATGCTTGAAAAATACCAATCTTTCCTGCAGAGCATCTACTTGCGGTAGTAGGATCGATTTGATTCTGTCAACAGCGATAGACTCACTAGTTGTATTGTCTGTGAACACATTGACAGGATGGTTAGTGCTGTGATGTTTCTTCTTCCAATCTCTTCGCTCTTTACCAATCAATTGATTAAATCCGGACATCACCAACAGGTAATAAGAAACAGGCAAGTCCCTTGAAAAGAACTGGCAGAACCGGGAAGTGGTACCGACGTAGAGCGATCGTGAAGGTTTTGAGATCATCAACGTTCTCTTGATCTCTGGCAATGGGCTGCTCAATAACTGGTCAATCGAATTCAATGTCTCACCGCTAGTGCTAACAACCGATGTTACCGAAGGTTTAGACTCGGACTTTAGAGTCTGCACTTGGTTTCTTAGATCTTTAATCTGATCCAGCAGCCAGGACTCGCTTTTATGAGACATTGTCATCGACGAAAGTTGTAGTTGAACTGGTTTTTGTTTCTTTTGTTCGATTACCATCTCCATCTCCATCTCACCGCTAGTCCGTTTCTTCCTCTGCGGGCCCAAATTCACTATCGATTCATTCCTCTGTAGCAACTCCTTGGCCATTTGCTTCCCCTCTGGAGCCGTATAGACGCATTCACAGTTGCATCGAACACAGTTTGCACACGGACTGCATCGGTCACACTTGACCTTGCGTGATCGACACCTTACACAAGAAGTAAACCTTCTATTGCGTGGCTTTTTAGACGTCATACAAGTGATACATTCGGGGGGGAAAAATCATTTTTTTCCTATTTAGTATATATATCCGAGCTGGGAGGTAAAAGCTACGCTAACACTTTGAAAACACTCGATTTGAACAGTGTCCCCATCACACAGATCGTGTTCTCCAAATTCCTCAACTGGGCGACGAGATCCTCCTGTACGTGCCTTTTTTCTTCAGTACTAACGTCCTGCATCAATACTTGGGCCGTCTCATCGATGGCATGTTGTAAGTCAATACTTGCATTGGCAGAGGCCAGCTCGTCCCTTAACGAGGCCAGGTCTATGGCAAGTTTCTGATACTGCTGTAATGTTTGCACCTCCAACTTGCTCAGCGATACTTCTTGACTGTAATCTTTGTCTAGAACTGGATCAACCATAAGGAGAAAGTAATAATAGGGGGGACAAGTTGGAAAAGTTTAAAGATTATCGATATATATTTTTGTAAGCGAGCGAGGGGGGTGCGGGTGGGGATGTGGAGCGCGGAAATACCCCAACTGGCACGGGTGGGTCTGACTACCTTCCCGAAACCATGAAATAGATACTAACTGCAAGCAGACTCAGACACAACAGTCCCAAATAGGCCGACAGGAACCTCGTATTGTACGTCATAATCTTCTCATCCCGATAACTCAACAGTGCCTGGAAATAAGCCACAGCTGCCACCAGGAAGCAACCGATACCCAGACAGCACAGAATCACAGACACCGCAATACTACTCTTAGATCCAATATGTCTCTCAGTGGTGGTGGCCTCCTCACCAGAAGTGTCCAATCTGAAGTTCAACGACACCAGTATAGCCACCAGGTTCAATGTGATACCACACTTGATCCAGCTTAAAAATGTTCTCTCCGACATTAGCAAGTCTCTTGGCTCTGAGGTTCGATTTTCAATAATGAAATCTTCCTTTATGAATATTCTCGATAGAAGCGGCAATGTTTCTGATAGAGAGGTTCGAGGTTCCTCTGTGATCTCAACAGGACTTTCATTGCGTGCATTCGCATTAATCCTAGCAACACTGGCCGAACTACCCTGCCGTATCGTCCTTCTTCCACTACTCACACTCATCTTCCTAGATATACTTAGCGGGCAGAAATCTCAAACTAAGGCTGTGCACTTAAAAGTTGAAAATTATTAGTAAAAAAAATGAGATAAAAAAAAATTCCAAAAAAAAAAAAAAAAAACTTCTCCTCTTTAGTATCATTGCCTTCTTTCTACAAGATGTCCAACTATACACAACTTGAGCCGATGGACCAAGTCCAGGGCCAGGCAACGATTCTATGTTCCAACTGTGGTGTTCCTATGGACGGATCGACCGGTCTTGTCATGTGTTACGACTGTATCAAATCTACAGTCGATATCACAGAAGGAATCCCTCGTGAAGTCAACCTATCATTCTGCCGTAACTGTGAAAGATTCTTACAACCACCACAGAGTTGGATCAATGCACAGCTTGAGAGTCGTGAGTTGTTGGCTATCTGCCTGCGAAGATTGAAAGGTTTGACCAAAGTTCGTCTTATCGATGCTTCTTTCCTTTGGACTGAACCCCACTCTAGAAGGCTCCGTGTTAAGCTTACCGTTCAAGGTGAAGCCATGAACAACGTTATCTTGCAACAAACGTTTGAAGTGGAATACGTTGTTGTGGCCATGCAATGTCCAGACTGTGCAAAGTCTTACACCACGCATACTTGGAATACCAACGTCCAGATACGTCAGAAGGTCGCTCATAAACGTACTTTCCTGTTCTTGGAACAGTTGATCTTGAAACATAATGCACATATGGATACCATCTCCATCAAAGAGACCAAAGATGGTCTTGACTTCTACTACGGTAAACAGGGCCATGCTATGAAGATGATTGATTTCTTGCAAGGATGTGTTCCAATCAAATTCAAGAAGTCTTCTCAATTGATCACATCTGATTCACATTCTGGTAAGGAGAAGTACAAGTTCACCTATTCTGTGGAAATCGCTCCAATTTGTAAAGATGATCTTGTTGTCTTGCCTAGATCCATTGCTAAGAATATGGGTAGTATCAGCCAATTGGTTCTTTGCTCTAAAGTGAGTAACATGATCCAATTCTTAGATCCTCAGACATGTCAAACCGCCGACCTCGCCAGTAATGTGTATTGGCGTGCACCATTCGGATCTCTCACTGATATGACTCAACTTGTCGAATTCATCGTCTTGGATGTCGAACCTACCGGTACTCAAGTTGGTAAATACATTCAAGCTGATATCACCGTTGCTAGAGATTCTGAAATCGATAAAGAATTTTACGTGCGTTCTCATCTAGGTGCCATCTTACACCCTGGAGATTCTGTTCTTGGTTACTACCTTACCAATTCCAACTTCAACTCCGATTTGTTCGATACTCTCGATTCAGATAATGTGCAAGAGGTTGTGCTTGTCAAGAAACACTATAAGAGAACCAATAGATTCATCAAACAGAGACAATGGAAGTTGAAACGTATGGCCAAGGAGCATGCGGAGATCAAGTCTTCTGGACGTGAATCTAAACAGGCCAAGGAACAGGCCGAACGTGCAGAGAAGGACTACGAGATATTTATGGAAGAGCTTGAAGAAGATCAAGAGTTGAGACAGAACGTTAATATTTACAAGGATGATCCTAAAGATTTGGTTACAGAAACTGATATGGAGGAAGACGAGGATGACGATGAGGATGCTCCTCGGATCAGTGTCGATGATCTTCTCGATGAACTCGATGATATGAACATCGATTGATTGCTAGTTCGCTAGCGACCTCTAATGCACCTTCGCTGACAAATCGCATCTAGATTCTATTTTTCTTTGTTTGTCTGTCTAATTGGTGGCACTTGGCTATATAATCAATAGATATGGGTTTCCATATTCAGATAATACCCTTTAAAACTCTTGTGCTCTAGTGATCATACCCTCAATAGCTCTAGGGTTGGCCCCAACTGTAGTGAGCACCTTTTCACCGTCTTTGAAATAAGCAAATGTTGGAACAGCAGACACTCCGTATTCGGTAGCAATGTCCTGTAATTTGTCGATATCAACCTTGTAGAAGTTCACACCTTCAACCTTGTCGGACATCTTCTCAACAACTGGAGAGATCGCCTTGCAAGGACCGCACCAAGTGGCAAAGAAATCGACGCAAGCATTTGGATCTTTCAAGACAACGGACTTGAATTCAGAGGCATCCTCGATCTGCTTCACAGCGAGTCTCTGTGATGACATGTGGAATGAACGCATACCACGTGCAACTGGTCTAACGGCAGCTTTGAATTGATACATTTCAAAAGTAGGGAGAAGAAGAAAGTGATGAGTTCAGGGAAGAGTTCCAGAAAGCGGGGGTGCAGAATTAAATCTGAGTAATCTTGGATAGCAGGGCGGGGGCCCAGCCCTCCCCCGCATAATTATTTCTCCCTATCTCATATCACTATCGTTTGCTAACAATGGCAATCACAACCTCGAGTCCTCGCTCATTTGCGGACTCTTCGTTCTTCATAGAGCTGTCCAAGCTCAAACTGGATGTCCTTAAACTGGATTCGAAAGATCTTGCTATCTGGGGAGCTTACAATTATGCTGCTCTTGGTTCTAATCAACAGCCAAACATATCTTTAAACGATACAAGCTATGAAACATTGGCGAACTACGAGGCATCGTTGCCTCAGAATTCTACTTTTGTTGCTCCGGGTACTCTTATCAATGTGAACACGATCGATGAGTTCAAAAGAACAGATAAGAAACAGTTGCTGCACAATGCTGCACAATCTATTTACGATAACATCGCTGCAAAGAAGATCCTGAATGACACTTCCTTGTTATCTCAGTTCTTTGTACTGTCTTTCGCAGATCTTAAGAAGTACAAGTTCTATTACTGGCTGGCGTTCCCTATGTTACAAGTTGATTGGCGGGTTGTCTCCAATAAACCCCTTGACACCACTCTCTATGATACTTTTACTAAGTATAGAGGACAGCAAGTAGCTGTGGTTCGGCAGGGATCCGTCTACCCACTTACCGAGTTACTTGAAGACTCTGAGCCCGAGCTCTTATTTGTCGATACTTCCACTGTGCCAAACTCCCCATCTTACGTGCTTCGTAATCTCTTGGCAGCTTTATCAGTGTACCATATATCTCACTGCACTGTACATGTCTACCGTGCAAACCATCCAAGTCTCGGGTTCACTATGGAGTGTGGAACAGACGTTACTGGCCTTAGCTCGTGTCCAAATGTATCTGGATGGGAACGGACGTCTCAAGGTAAATTGGGCCCTAAACTAGCCAACCTTGGCTCTTTGATTAACCCGGTTCAACTCGCTGACCAAGCAATCGATCTCAATTTGAAACTGATGCGCTGGAGAATCGCTCCTAAACTGGATTTGGAGCTGGTTAAGAGCCAAAAGTGTCTTCTTCTTGGTTCTGGAACACTCGGCTCGTACGTTGGTCGAGCATTGCTTGCTTGGGGCGTCAGAAAGATTACATTTGTTGATAATGGTAAAGTCTCGTTTAGCAATCCTGTCAGACAGCCACTCTACACTTTCGAGGATTGTATTGATGGTGGCAAGCCAAAGGCTGAAACTGCAGCTGCTGCGCTCAAGGCTATTTTCCCTAACGTTGATGCACAGGGAATCTCATTGGAAGTTCCTATGGCTGGTCACCCGGTGACTAACGAAGCTCGTCAGAAGGCAGACTATGATAAATTGTGCCAATTAGTTGATGAGCATGATGCGATCTTTATTTTGATGGACTCACGTGAAACAAGGTGGTTACCAACAATTCTAGGTAATGCCAAATGTAAGATCGTTTTGAATGCAGCTCTTGGTTTCGAAAGTTATCTAGTGATGAGGCATGGATGTATTAATCCTGCCAAGCCATTGGAAGACCAACAAGAAGATCGATTAGGATGTTACTTCTGTAACGACGTGTATGCACCTTCTGACTCCCTCACAGACCGGACATTAGACCAGATGTGTACAGTGACACGGCCAGGAGTGGCGATGATGGCATCGTCATTGGCCGTTGAGCTTTTCATATCGATTCTTCAAAGTAAAGACAAGCAGTTCACTCCTCACCGTATGGATAACGATGCTTCAATCATTGGAGCATTGCCTCATCAGATTAGAGGGTTCCTTCACAATTTCCAAACACTCAATCTAAGTGCAAGGAACTTTAAATACTGTTCGGCGTGCTCGATTAAAGTGATTGATGAGTTCAACAGGAACGGCTGGGAGTTTGTCAAGAAGGCATTAAACGATCCTAAATATTTGGAAGATCTGGTTGGCTTGACAAAGATACATGAAGATGCAGAGCAAGCTGCGTTAGAGATCGACGCATTGGACATCGATGACGAAGAGGAAGGAGATGTAATTTTGTAAATAATTTTGATACATGATTATTCTGGATGTGTGTCTCTATGACATCAATCTGTCGACAGCCCATCCAACACTTAACGTCCGTAGATCTGTGTATGTCTGACCTGTTCCCACAAATAAGATGGGGATACCTGTAGCAAAGACCATATTAACCATCGAACCGATCATATCACCGACAGTGTCACACTTGGAAACGATGAAGAAATCCAAATGTCTATTGGCACCAAATGCCTTATTAAAGTTTTGAGCCTGCATGACAGAGTCAGTACCCACGAGAGCTTCACCGACCATAATGATCTTATCAGGCTTTGCAGCTTTTGCGAAAGAGGCCAATGGAGCCATCAGATGCGAGTCATTATGTCTTCTTCCTGCAGTATCCAACAAGACAATATCAAACTCGTTCTCCTTGGCATATTTGATAGCTCCTGTAGCGATCTTGGCCACAAGGTCTGACCCTCCGTATCCACCTTCAAACAATTCAATCTGTTGCTGCTCTGGTGAAAGCTTTGATAAGTTATTAACGTGAGTTCTCAGTTGTTCGACTGCACCAGATCTGAAAGTATCACAGGCAGTGATCAAGACTCGATAGTTATTTTGCAAAAGCCAGTAAGCCAATTTGGACAAGTTTGTAGACTTTCCAACACCATTGACACCGACAACAGAGATCACGTAAGGATCATTACCTTTGGACTTCTTCTCTTGGATCTCATTCAAAAGATTGACTGAAGAGTTTGGAGTAAGCAATTTGATAAGTTGTTTCTCGAGGCATTTCTTAGCAGTATCTTCGACACTGGTGAAACTTGCTGTCTTAGAACCAACAAGTTCTTTCTCAATCTCGGCTATAAGTGAATTGGCAACGTTTGGTGCCACGTTTTTCTTGATCAGGTGGGTAGATAGAGCACTCTTGACACGTTCGATATCTTTCTTCTCGATGGTCTTGCCTCCAATGACATTTCTGAGGAATCCGAACGGTTGAGTTTTAGGTGCTTGAGTTGACTCTTTCCTGTTACTACCTTGAGCCAAGATTTGATCCATTTCTTGAGATAGATCGCTCACAAGGAACTCTCCAGAGTTCGTGGTTTTACCAAACTTGGATTTATCACCAACCAGTTGGTCCAAATTGGCACTTGTAGTTTTTGATTGTGATCCAGATCCAGATTCCGTAGACCCAGAGAAATCAAGTGCACCTTCCTTACCAGACTTTCCGTCGTCTTCAAAATACGTTCCATCAGCTGCCCACTTTCTGGACTTCTTGTTCTTCTTTGACTTCGATCCTTTCTTCGACGACTTTTCAAGCTCTATAGTGGACTTTGGTACATCCTTCTGGACCTCCTTCTCCTCCTTTTCTTCCTTCTTTGCCTTCTTCTTCTCAGTCATTTCAACTTTACCAATAGCCAGATCAAAATACTGCTGGAACTTATCCTCCCCGTCGGCATTCTCCCAAAGAACACGGACACTCTTCAACAGATCGTATGGATTCTTAACGGATATTAATGCCGGATAGATCATTGCATAGAAAGTTCTACTGGCTCCATTCGTAGCAATCAAGTACTTCAAACTGTATTCATCCTTCAAGTAAGTACCGTATGTCGAGTTCTCGTCCTCTAATCCTTTCTTCTCCTCCTCTTCTGCCAAGTCAACTTCATTTTCTTGATGCTCTGATCCTTCCACTGCAACGTATTTACGCTCAGAGACAACCACATCCTCGATGAACCCATTGGCAACATTCACCAGGTTCTTACCAGTCTGATAGTTGAAGTCCACAATACCGTCTGGACGGAATATCAGGAACTGTTCAATCATTTTGCAAAAGCTATGCGGTTGGAGAAAAAGAAATGTGGTCCTTACGAGGTTAAGTTAAGAAAGGGCCCCTGAAAAAAAATTTATAACTTTTCACTATCACTTATCTCTTCCTGAACAATGACGTCTACATTTGAAGAGCTGGGTGTCTCCAAGTGGCTTTGCGACTCTTTGAGAGCCATGCGGATCACAAAACCGACACCGATCCAGAGCGGGACGATTCCGGAGATTTTGAAAGGCCGCGATTGTATTGGAGGTGCCAAGACAGGTTCCGGTAAGACGATTGCATTTGGAGCTCCTATCTTGACTAGATGGGCTGAAGATCCATGTGGTATATTCGCAGTGATTCTGACACCGACTAGAGAGTTGGCTATGCAGATTACAGAACAGTTTTCTGCGCTTGGTGCCAATGCCAGTTTGAAAACTGTACTGCTTATTGGAGGTGAATCTATGATAGATCAGGCAAATAAGATTAAAGAGAACCCTGATATCGTGATAGCTACTCCTGGTAGACTTGCACATATCATTAATGAACACCCAGAGGATGTCCGTGGTTTCAAAAGAGTGAAGTATTTGGTTCTAGATGAGGCTGATCGCTTACTCACGGAGTCTTTCAGTGACGATCTGTCTGTCTGTATCGAGGCACTACCACCGGCTTCTAAACGTCAAACTTTACTATTCACAGCCACTGTGACGGATTCCGTCAAGGCCTTAGCCGATAAACCTGTTGAAAACGGCAAGCAGCCCGTGTTTTTGCACCAGTTGCAAGAGGTTGATAACGTTGTTATTCCTGAAAAGTTGCATTTGGGATTTGTTTTAACTCCATACATGGTTAAGGAAGCTGTCTTGCACAACTTGCTCACCAGTGACGACTACAAGGATTCCTCGGCGATTGTGTTTGTAAACCGATCAGAGACCGCAGAGACTCTGCGTCGGATAATGAGAAAGTTGGACATTCGTGTCACATCATTGCATTCACAGTTACCTCAGTATGAGAGAACTAGTTCTTTACAAAGGTTCCGTGCCGGTGCTGCGAAAGTTTTAATCACAACCGATCTTGGTTCGAGAGGTTTGGATATTCCAGAGGTGGAATTGGTCGTCAATTATGACATTCCTAGAGATCCAGACGATTTCGTGCATAGAGTCGGTAGAACTGCCAGAGCTGGACGCAAAGGTGATGCGATCTCCTTCATTACACCTAACGATCTGAAGAGAATCTTGGCGATAGAAGACCGGATTGGTCGTAAGATGGAAGAGTATAAGAAGATCACCGATAACAACGTCATCAAGGATTCTCTGCGTGCCACTTCAAAGGCTAAAGTGGAATCTCGGATGGATATGGAGAAGGAAGGATTTAATGATAAAGTTAAAAGGCATAAGAAACGTCTGGAGATCGAACATGATGCCAAGACTGGTGGTACTGGGCATCGTACCAAGCATAGAAAGACTGCTACCAAACATTAATAACCATATAGAACTGTATATTACATTTACTTAGAGTAGTTACCACGTTTACCTCCTCTCTTGATCCGGTCAATGTGTGCACGAAGAACCTTTTGTTGATCACGAAGACTCATCTTCTTCTTACCTTGGACAGATCTCTTGTGCACGGACATCATGAAGTTCTTCTTTCTGGCCTTCTCTCTGTTTGTTGTCGAATGTGCTCCTTCGATCTTACCCTTAGCAGAAGCGAATTTCTCTCTACCTTCTCTACCTTCCATGACAGAGGCCAATCTTTCCTCCTTTGTGGTCTTGTGCTTCTCATATCCCATCAACGAATCACCTTCCACTGTATCCTCATTGGCCATTGCTGAACGTGTGGATTTTGCAGCGCCAGCCTCTTCATTCAACTGCTTCAACTTCTCAAAGTCTGCAGGCGTCATCACATCCGCGGACAATATTTCTTGCATAGCTTTCTCAGCTGCACTTCTAGTGTCTTCAGTCTTCACCCGCTTAGCACTAGACTCATCATCTGACAACTCCAAGTCGGAATCTTCCTCCTTCTCGGCCTCTCTCTGTCTCCGTTTCTTTCCCTTCGCCATGTACTTCAAGTACTTTTTCTTGATACCACGATGACGTTGGCCCTGTGCTTCATCACCTGAAAGATCAATATCAATGTCATCTTCATCATCATCTTTAACATCAACCCAATCACCTTCAATATCGTCACCCAAGTCTTCTTCTTCTGCATCTTCATCTTCATCCCAGGCTTCGTCGCCTTCTTCCTTATTAAGAAGTCCCTGTTCTTTCTTCCATTCTTCCAACTTTTCAATACCTGGAATACTTGTGACAACACCAGACTCTTCACCGAACTTCAAGTTCGAAACACCATCGCCGTGGCTGATGGCCATCTGTGCATCCTTGCCTCTCTCCTTCCGAGGAAGCATCTCAGGTGCAACCTCTCTATAAAGTGAAATGAGTGACCGAGCAGCAGCAACAACAGATTTTGCCTTGGAACCTTTGTATGTGATCAAGTCTTGGAGCAAAGGCTCTTCTATACCTGCTGGATTTCTGGCAAGGATTTCACGGATAGCATTGATACCTGCAGCTGCCACTTCGGATGCAACACCTTCCGAGACAAACTCATCTGCAATCTTTCTAACAACCATGTTAATAGTCTCTGGAGGAACCAAGTCATGCGATGCTTGTGCAGCAGCAGCCATAATATGTGTAACCTGATGCTGTTTAGGATTCAAATACTTCAAGAAGAAAGAATAGAGTCCCATCACAGACAATTTATGAGTACCAACCAGTCTCGAAACCAAGATCATAATAGCAATACGTTGGTCCATAGTGAACCTATTGGAGTTCTTTCCCGCAAGATCCTTGCGGAAAAGCTCATCGGCAAATTGTTGTGGATCACGTAGCAAATGAATGGCACTAAAGTTCAAAAAAGTACTTGACTCCTTCTTCTGACTGTTCTTTCTATTGGCCTGGGTGATGGAAGCCTTCATCTTCTTACCCTTTCTAGAACTCAGCTTCTTCACCTTCATCTTGTGCTCTAAAGCCTTAGGATCGACAGTCTCGTCATCGCTGTCCTCGTCTTCCATCGCCTTTTCTCTCTCCTTATCGGCTCCTAAAAAGAATCTCACTCCTGATATGACAACTTTGGTATCTGGATGAAGACATGCCTGTGTCATGATCTCCACGGTTCTAGAGTCATCCCAGATACCTCTTCTCCAAAGCTCACGAGTCATCTTTGTCGCCCACAACCCATTTCCGTCCTTCTGATCCAATAAATTGAATAACAATGCCTGGGTGGCTCTGTTCAACTTCTGGTTCTTGGCACCAGTATTACATGATTTCAACATGGAAATCAGCGCAGAATAAACCTGCCTTCTCATCTCCTTAGCATGGAATCCGGCATTTGCAGGTTGGCCTGAGTTGTATGCGAACAACAGCGGGAATAAAGTGTGTAACAGAAACTCCGGACTGATAACACCTCTGTTACGAAGCATCACTAAGCATTGAATAATCTTCTCTCTGAGCTCCGGAGACAACTCCTCGTAGTTCTTAGATAAAATAGTGGCTATCTCTTCAGGGAACTTGGCAGTCTCTTTAGGGAACGAGCTGCAAACAGCGCTCACAAACCCAACCAGTTCTCCAAACTCGTCTCCTTCATCTGATGAAGGACTTAACATAAAGATGTCTCTCAACGACTCATAATGCGAATATTGTTGCTCGAACTCTTCCTTATATGATTCCGGGTCTCTTTTCACAAGATTCTGCAACAATGCAATATTAGATGGTAATATGGCGGCTCTCTTACGTCTGGCCATCTCTTCTCTTTCTATCTGATAATGATAGAGCTGAGAAGAAAAAAAAAATTTGGAATTTTTTTCACACTGCCTGAAAAAAAAAAAAAAGAAAATGATCCCTTTTCGGCTCTCTTGTTTGAACGCGTCCTTAAAAAAAGAAACTGGGATCATAAACAAAAAAGTCAAGAAATTAAAACTTAACCCAACTTGTATCTCTCTGTTCTTCTTGATCGTGGATTAAAGCTGCTTGTTTGCCTTGATGCAATCGCACAAGAACGTGAAATTAGTAGGGGATCCACAGGTTGTCAACGATAACTTTTCGTTGACTTCAAGGTTTGTGGGTCCAAACCCTACCTATAAGATGCAGCAAGGGTATCCGAAACCCAAACGGTATGCAATTGAAAAGATGGCCAGTTTACGTGACCAAGAGGCTGCTATAATACAAGACCTGGTGCATGTATTGATGGGATTGGAAGGATACCATATAAGGTATTCTAATGAGTTTGAATTTGACAATATATCACAACGGATCGTCGGGCCTGACTATGTTATTAACAAGCACATAGATGCAAGTTTCAAAGATATCACCAAACGAATCAACAGAATGGGTAAGATGTACTATGCATTGCGATCATTTGTCGAGGTTTACAACAACTTGGTTTACGGCAGAGTCATGGAATCATTTTGTGCTGAAATTGTGTCTCAGTTGAAACTTTATGAGTCCGTTGTGGTCGAGGTTGAAGACAGTTTCAGACACGATCCAAAATACTCGTTGACGTTGCTTGAACAGAGACTTAATACAAACGATCCAATCAGTAAACCATTGGTATTACAACGACTCTATGAGATCGTTCAACAGATACATGGTGAGAATGAGAAACGTGCCAGCAACTCCAAGCTGGAGTCAATGAGATTTGATAGTATAATGGCTTCTTTAAAAGATGATCATTATACCGGTACTTTAGATGGTGTTTCATCGGATTCCGCAAATAGTCGCTTTGTTAAGGGAGCAGTGGTGCTCTCCATCATACAAAGAAGTATTGATCAATACAAGGGAAACCTTATAGTCCACCAGTTCCTTACGTCATTGTATGACAACGTTTCCTTCTGTTATATTGAGATGTTGAACAACTGGCTTCAAAACGGTATCATAGACGACCCTTATGATGAGTTCCTTGTTAATGAGGTCAAATCGAGTCCTCGGTCAAAGTATGATGCGCTTCAATGGTCCGATAAATTTACTGTTCGTCGCGACGGGCTCTTGGTGCAGTTCCGGCACAAGGAGATCCAAAAGAAGATTGTACTGGCAGGAAAGTATCTCAATGTGATCCGTGAATGTACTGATGTGAAATTGTTTGAAAAATCGTCCGATCCGTTAATCACCAGCCTTCAATCATCCGACTTGGAGATTAGGATCGATGAGTCCTATAGAAGAGCCAACAAGTACATATTGAGCATGTTCTTCGATGGATATCATCTGGACAGTTGGATCTCTGGTCTCAATCTGTACTTTCTTGGTGTGAATGGATCACCATTCGATGACTTTTTACGGTCCTCGTTTAAAGAGTTGCGTCGCAATACCGATCATGCCTCGTTAGCCACTCTCACTAGACAATACAAGAAGTCATACAGCGAGTATGGCCCGTCGGGTACTTTGCGACTGATCTATAATCTGATAACACCGGTCTTTTCCAGTGCAACATTCATGAATGAGCTCACTGAGATATTGAAGACACAGACCGCCGATGCCGATGAAGTGTTTGCCATGACTAATATCGATTCGCTAAGAGAGTTACTTCGAACTACTATCGAGTCAAATGCCACAGCTATTAAAGAACAACTTGTCACTCCACAGAATAAAGTTGACAAATATTCAGTTCACAAATTCACTATCGATATTGAGGTACCATTCCCTCTCAACCTCATTGTGACTAAGTCTCAAATATTTGAATATCAGCTCATCTATAGACAGCAGCTTCTTATCAGGTTTGTGGACCGTGCCATATTAGCTTCCTGGGAAGAGATATGCAGCCAGAGGTATTGGTGTTGGAACTATATGGATCCTCGGGTCAATAATTGGATCGATAGGTGCCGTTTACTCCATTCTGAAATGAATAATTTCAGTAGTATTGTCGGCAGGTATATCAACTTCCAAGTAATTGAATTGGGATGGCATAGACTCAGTTCTGTTTTATCTCGTGTTGGATCCAACGATTCTACCACGTTGGAAACTATCTATGGAGCTATTAAAGTATTCTTAAGCACGATCTTGAACGATTCAATGTTGACCAAATTGAAACTGATTCAAACGTTGTATCAGATATTCACCATCATTGCCTTATTTGACAACCTGCTAATGACCATGGAGAAAACTCTGATTTTAATGGACGAGCAACTATTTGAGAACGAGCAAGAACACTTATCGGTGGATACGATGTTTGATCCCGAACAGAACGAGGCGCGCTTCCAGAAGATGCACGATGCCCTCGAGAGCTATGTGGATGTCTTTGATAAGAAAATTCACGAATTCACGTCGATGCTACAACACTATGGTGAGCTGGACTCGCCTACTTTGCTCACTCTGGCCAATGAATTGGAGGAAACGTTCCATTCATAAATAACTATGTACATGTATTATTATAATCATACTCTACCTGAGCATTCAGCCATCAACTCCAGCACTGTCTCGATATTACCACCCGTCTTCGGACTGCATGGCACGCATTTCCATCCTTTGGACTCGCAGTACTCTCTCAATCTATAAAACCTATCCTGAGTACCATCTATATCTGCCTTAGTGGCCACAATCAGCTTGTTCTTACCTTCAAGACGATCTGCACCAAGTTCGTCTTCTAACACTTTCAAATCAGCAACTGGGTCCTTATTACTCAGGGAGACAACGAATATAATTCCACCAGACCGTTCAATATGTCTGAGGAAACTTAAACCCATTCCCTTATCATCTTTAGCACCTTTCACGATACCAGGAATATCTGCCACCGTGAACGGCTCCTGATCAATACGCAACTGAATCGTTCCGATGCTTGGTTGTAAAGTAGTAAACTCCCAGTTGCCAACTCTTGGTCTGGCTCTTGAAATGGCTCTCAGTAATGTCGATTTACCAGCATTAGGGAGACCAACCAGTCCTAAATCGGCAAGAAGTTTCAACTCAAAGACAAAATCCTGTTCCAATCCGCCTCTTCCAACTTTAGCAAAACGAGGGTTTCTAACGTCGGTGGTAAGGAAATGCATGTTACCAAGACCACCTTTACCACCCCTGAGAAGTAACACGGGTTCTGGAGTCGGATCTGGGAAATCGACTCCATTTAGAGGGAACGTATCTCTACGTAACTCGTCCAGTTTACACTCCTTGTCGTAGTTCTTGACACGATCTCTCAAAGTAGTAAAATAACTCCTTGCCAAGTGATACTCTTCATCCTTCTCTTTAAACACCCAACCTTTACCAATCTCATAAGACTTTCTAAAGAATTGGATATCAGACGGATATTTTCCTGCTCCTGTACATTCGATATGGAACACCTTATTCTCGTGATCCTGTTCTTTCTGTAAGGATCTGATTTCCCTTGGGTTAGGACACCATCTAATGGTAGTACCAACAGGAACTGTCACAATGACACTGTCACCTTTTTTACCATCAAGTTGTCCAGAGCTACCTCTAGCTCCATCTTTCGCAGCATATTTCGTCTTCAATCCATGCAAGGAGTTTAATCCTTTGACTGCCATGATATAAATGTCACCACCGTCTCCGCCATCTCCACCATCTGGAGGTCCTATAGCGAGACCTGAATCTCTACGGAATGAAACATCTCCATTACCACCAGCACCAGCTTTCAATTTCACAACTTTAAGATCTGAGAACGACTGTAAAGAGTCGGAGTTCGGTCTTTGACTGGCTGGCAACGTGGAGAATGGTGATGAAGATACATCATAGGTTGGAACAGGAACAGACACGGTATAGTACGGATGATATGTCTCAGGAGAATAGTCCGGTTGTTTTACAACCGTGTAGACATTGTTTTTACCTATGGTGAACTTAACCAAGTCTGGATTAGTCTCTGCTGAGTCCTCGAGTGACTTATCCAAGGTGGCATAGGTCTCTTCCGGAAGTGTATCGAGTTTATCCCTCTTGGACTTGGTGGCGTTCATCTGCTGCAGCCAGTTGTTATTCTCTGACATTGTTGGCGCATTATCAGGAACTTGGAGGTACTCTGGACCTTTAAATGCCCAAGAACGGCATGAAAATCGGCGAACCAATCTCAGCATCTGAAGAGGAGAGTGATATCAAATGAGAAAAGTTTCTAAACTAGGAAATTTTCAGATATCTGCAAGGATTATAAGATGAGTTGATTTTTTTTTTTTACATATTCTACTTTGCGTGGGTTTATTTGTTCATATGGGAGAGATATTCTTGGTCACCTTCCTCAGTGAGTCTCTCTGCACCAGCAAGAACCTTGTCCTCCATATCGCTCATATATTTGGTCATAGCAGTCAGGTATTTGGAGTCATAGAGACCAAGCATTCTGACGGCTAGAAGACCGGCATTCATGGCATTGTTCACAGCAACAGTAGCAACTGGGATACCACGAGGCATTTGAACAATCGAATAGAGTGAGTCAACACCTTCCATGCAACGGCCTTTGACTGGCACACCGACAACAGGTAATGGTGTCATAGCGGCAACCATACCAGGTAAATGTGCTGCACCACCTGCACCGGCAATGATGACCTGTATTCCACGCTTTGGAGCATCGATAGCGTACTTGACCATTCTGTGTGGTGTTCTGTGAGCAGAAACGACAGTAACTTCAAATGGAACATCGAATTCTCTCAAAATGTTACATGCTGCAGACATGATCGGCAGATCGGAGTCTGCACCCATGATGACAGCCACCAATGGGTTAGGCTTGGCAGCTGCATTCAAAGGTTTAGGAATTTCAGCTGTTTCGCCACGAATGTATGCCAGTCTGCGTTCACAGTCAGACTGGGACTCGGAAACGATGTTAATATGTCCCATCTTCCGGCCTGGACGTGTGCTTTTACCGTAAAGGTAGACAGAGGAGTTACCTACTTCAAGGGCTCTGCGGCAAAGAGCCAATTCCCCATTAGGTTCCTGATCTCCAAGAACATTAAGCATGATAGCGTGTGTCTTAGGAGTGGAGAGCGAGGTGAATCCCTTAGGCATTGGCAACCCCGTGACAGCACGGATGTGAGCCTCAAATTGAGAAGTGACACATGCATCTATGGTGTAATGGCCCGAATTGTGTGGTCTTGGAGCGATCTCATTGAGCAACAGTTCACCATCAGGTAAAAGGAACATTTCCACTCCAAATATACCTGCACCAGTGAAAGAGGCAATTGCATCCTGAGCAAGCACTTGTGCCTTGGCTTGAACGGTATCGTTCACAGGAGCAGGAGCAGTGACGATGTGACAGATGTTATTCTGCTGGACTGTTTCCACAGTTGGATAAGCAAACACTTGGTTATCAATTGATCTCACCACCATAACTGCCAATTCTTTGGTGAATGGTGCCCATTTTTCAGCATATAATGGTCTATCAGCCAAAAAGAATAATGCTTCAGGGATTGCTGCCTTATCCTTAACGACATAGTTTCCTCTACCATCGTAAGCTTCGGTTCTCGATTTCAACATGAATGGGTAACCCAACTTGTCACCAACAGCATTTAAAGCATCCAAAGTCGACTCGACGGCAATTGATTCTGCCACGGGTATATCATGCTCTTTTAAGTGGACTTTTTGGTTGTACTTATCCTTAATGATATCCAAAGTTTCTGGAGTAGGATGGATCTCAACTTTGTAATCTTTCTGGACTTTTTTCAATGCATCGGTATCGACGTGCTCGATTTCCACGGTTAAAACGTCACACTGTTTGGCCAACTCCGCAATAGCAGTAGGATCTGTGAAGGATCCATCGATATGTTGCGAAGATGCATTGATTTGTTTGGCAGGAGAGTCCTTGCCTTTCTCCAACACAACAGTTTTGATATTCAACCGATTGGCTGCTTCAACAAGCATTCGGCCAAGCTGGCCCCCACCTAATATTCCGACAACTTTAGTATCCATTTCAGAAAGAACGAAGTGATAAGAACAAGTCAAAAATAATAATTCTGTAGACTTGGACTTTAAACCTAAAGTTGAATCAAAAAAAAAAGTTTCTTTTCTAAGTATCACTTTTTTCTTCTTTAAAAGCAGAGAGATTCAACATGGCTATGGAGCTGAAGGCCATGAACATCGCACCGTCCAAGCTTGCGGCGGTTGCACCTGATGTATCCTTACAAGAGTATTTGAAGATAGGGTTGCGTCCATCGATGCGGAAGTTCTCAGAGTTCAGACCAGTGGTGGTCTCGAAGGCAGGACTGAGCAGGTACGAAGAAGGAGGCAGGACTGAGAGCAATATCTTGGGATCTGCAGTTGTCAAGAGTGGAATCAGCAATGTGATTTGTACTCTGAGTGCAGGTGTCGTTGAGGATTCACAGGAGTTGACAAACGACTACCGATTGAAGCTTGATAAAGATATTATAGATATGGATGAGAGAGATAACAGGCAGGAGGACAAAGTGGAAGAAGAGGCTGCGGAGAAGTTTTCTTCTGTGTATACTGTTGTGGAAGTGTCTAAAGGACGGAATGGACCGCCAACAGAGGAAGAGATTGGTCTTTCACAGCGATTATATGAGACAGTTCTGCATTCTGGGTTGATAACTAAGAAGAGTCTAGGTATCAAGCTTGGATTGAAATCCAAAGATGAGGATGGTGAATCAGTTGTGTTATACCCAGAGGATGATAATGCAGGTATACTGGGTGATATTGGACCGAAGAAGAGTTTCAGCTATGTGTTATATGCCAAGATTAATGTTTATTCCAAGACCGGTCCACTCTTCGACCTATGTTACGGTGCACTGCTAGAAGCTCTTAAAAACACACGGTTGCCTCGTATGTACGTTGATGAGGCCGAATCAGATGTCAGTGTTTCATCGTTACGTGGAGGCCGTAAAGTGGATGCTCAGAGTGTGAACTATGACTTGCTGTGTGATCCGGAAAAGTCGGAATCTCTTAAATTGGACACTTCTAAACTATCGTGGTCGTCCACGTTTGCCGTGGCCACCAACAACGAAGACGGATCTCAAGTGTTATTGTCAGATCCAGAGGGAATTTCAGAGACTGAGATTCATAACACTATAGAAGTTGCCGGTAATGGTTCTGACGAGCTCTACAGTTTGGAAGTGACAGGTAAAGTAAGCCGTCAACAGATCCGTGAAGCCATAGCTATAGCAAACCGTCGGACGCGTGAGTTTAATTGAATATATGGATGGCTATCATTGATATAGAGCAGGGTATAGTAATGCATGAGTATTGATGCAGAGGGGTTCGTATATAAATATCTAAGCATGGACAGACTTCTTTTCGGACTTCTTTTCGGACTTCTTTGCCTTGTGTCTTCTTCTAGTTGGCAGTGGAGACCCAGTATTGGAGTCATAGTTTTCCTGGACAGTCTTCTTATCGAGCAAAACGTATTCATTAACTTTAGCAGCAACACCACCACGGACTCTTCTAACAACCTTAGCCTTCTTGGACTTCTTTCTGTACACCTCGATGTAGAAGGCGATAAAGAGAACCAAGTATGATGAGATGATGCAGCAGCCAGAGATGGTGGCCAGTGCTGTACCTGCACACTCTTTGCAGATAGTCTCTGGGTAAAGATGATGGCCAACTTTGATGAAAGTGGCATAATAGATAAAGATGAGATCAATGATGAATTGAGCAATTTGGAGACGAGTAACCCACTCTTTCCACCAAACTCTGATACCACTTGCAGCCAAGAAGTAGTACCAGTACATAAGGACGTGAGCAGTCAAGTTCAATGTGATTGGAACCCAAGAGATAGAAGTGGTTCCGATAAGTTGAGTGTAGCACAATAATGCGGTGGCTCCGTGATGGTAGGTATGCAAGAATGTGAGTTTCTTTTGCTTGAGAACCAAAAAGACGGTATCTAAGAACTCGTAGAATTTCACCAAGTAGTTCAAATAGTACAGAACGGTCATCTTTTGTGTCCATGCATTTTTGTTACAGATGGCATAGTAGAGACCGTGACGTGCAATCATTGGAATCAACTGCTCGGCCATCATAAGCAACAACGATAGTGAAAGGAATGTCAAAATCAAGTTGTGCAATTGGAACAAGTGTTGCATAACAAATGGTTTAGCATTGATGCTTCTCAACAGTGCACGTCCACCAAACACAACCACATAATAGAGTGCAATGACGGATGCAACGGTAGGGAAATCAGACAATGGGGTAACATTCTCGATAAATTCAAACTCGGAAGGAACAAAGCGTCCTCCAGTGACATAGGTGACGATCTTGTCGAAGTTTTCAAAGAGTGGAACTCCGAATGGGACATCTAATGAGAATGACGACATCTTAAATATAAAATGTGGATGTTTCCAAAGGAAGAATAAGTGATGTGTAGAGGGAAGAAAATAAAGTCGAGGTTTCCTGGGCCTGTTTATGTCCGGTGAGAATTTTCATTTATTTTCACATGCGCGTTCTGCGCGTGAGCGGGGGCTGGATTACTAACAAGAGTCGGGGGGAAGCCAGCCAGTCGGGCCAAGAAAAAAAAAAAATAGTGGAAAAATAAAAAAAAATAAAAAAACAAGGTGCGGGGAACGTGACAACAAGGTTTGGGATACACAAAAGTGAACAAAAGGGAATTGAAAGCAAAAGAAAACCTTGTTTTCTTTGTTAATAAAAAAAGAAAAGAGAGTAGAGGGGAAAAAAAAGAAATTGGTCTTAGAGGACTCGCTCAATTATCTAAATAACTAAAAGTTCTTGACAATCTTACCATCTTCAGTAAGAGAAACGATTTGCTTATCTTCCATGATTCTGAACTGATCCATCTTCAACAACCAATAGATGGTATGGAGGTAAGGAGAAGGAACTCCGTAACTATCACCAATCCTAATTGGGTTTCCCACAATGGTTTCAATCTCCATCATTCTATCGTGCTGAATATCAACCATCATCGAGGGTTTGTAGTATAGACCATTTGATAGGTTCAACATAGCCTCTTCAGTCTCTGGTGGGATGATGTATCCGTCAGCTTTGGCAATGGCGTACAATTCCTTGATAATTGGTCTGCAAAGGTTTTCTTTGAAACCAACGGCTGTGGCCCTAGTAACATCAAGTTGAGTCAATGCAGTGGTAGTGTTGATAGAGATGTTGTAGACAAGTTTCTTCCAACGAGATAAACGAACGTTTTCATCGATAGTCACTGTGTTCTTACCTTCAATACGGTACAATGAAGCAAACTTTTCCAGTTTAGCCTTGGCCTTCTCCTTATCAGGGAAGGTTGGATTGTCAAACAGTCCTAAAGTGATGTTATCAGAATTCCTTTGGTCAATGACTCCATTGATGTTGGTACAATTGATCAATGAAACTCCAGATATCACAACATGTCCTGGGAACCGTTTGATCAGTGGCTTCTCAATATCGATACCATTTTCAAACATGATAATAGCGGCGTTTGGACTAGATTCAACGGCATGTGCAATGATATCTTCGACGGTTTCCGGACCATCAGGCAAGTTCTTCAAAGAGACCAAGATATAGTCATAGGCATCATCTGTATCTTCGACGTTCTCAACCATCTTTTCAGGTTTCCAACCTTTGAATTCACCAAATTCCACTGACTTGAAATCGTATCCATGTTTCGACAGCTTCTCAAAGTCAAACTTAACCACAACGGTCACTTCGGCTTCACTGGTTTCTGATAGTGTGTACGCAGCAACAAGTCCAAGAGCTCCAGCTCCCACAATCAACACTTTAGGATTAGACATTGTTGATAAGAATGATATGAATTAAATGTAAATTGAAGGAAACAAACAATAATTTCTGGAAATGGCTGATTGTATCCAATGCAGCAATAAAATAATCGCATCGACCCCTGCACCTACCTGGTTGGTTACTTCCGCGGCCTGCGCAAATCCATTTTCCCCGGTAATGACACCGCAGCGCAGGCCGGGACAGTTCAGCCATTCCTCCTCACTAAATTTTCCCCCCGTGGATCGAGCCGCATATGGCTCCGCCCAATTAAGGTGATTTCCAAATTGAGAAATGTATTAGACACTAGGAGCTCTGAGTCCCCTGGGTCGGCTCTACTTTCACCGCCTTATCTAGTCCTCGCATCACCCAGTTCAAACAGTCTTCCACTTCACGCACCCGGCTAAATACAACGTTCAGTATCCGTCCCTTCTTCGTCTCTGCCTGACATGCAATGGATGTATTGAGAGCTTTAGAGTTACTTGTCAGAACGATCTTTAGTTTCAATCCGTTATAACTCAAATCCATAGTAGACACTGGAGATATCAGAGCTCGCGTAAATGGATCCCGTCGAACCAACTTCTCTCTGTTTGGATCGTTAACAAACCGATTCAGCTGATAACTGGAATTCATGATTTGATCAGGATCTGATGCGCCTCCAGCACCTCCCAGGACTGATCTTAACACTCTTTCCAGCTTCCTGATTGTATGATTGTGTCTTTTATATGTCATCAATGGCCTTAACAGCATCACCTCTTTTGAATGTTTCCTACTATCTTTGCTCAATGAAACTGGAGGTATACGACGCTTATCCAAGTTTCTTCGATGTTGTGCGCAAAGCATCAATCTAAGGAAACATGCGATCTGGTCGGCCTGTTTATCCTGGTCATGTTCATCTCGAACACTCTCCACAACATATTCGATCTCCACAATCTCATGGTGGAAATCCAACGTGATCTTGTTGGTTTCCACTCGAACTTGTAATGCAATGATGGTGGCAGCCTCTTTAGTAAGTTGATAAAACAACTCTTCTTCAAAGATAAAGAACCTTGCCCTGCGAATATCATCCAAGACCGAACCTTGTTCACTCTTGGGCACCTCTGAATGTGATTCTCCCACTAAGATAGGGTCTGAGTCCTCTGTCTTTTTGTATATGCGTACCCGAACCAACTTCTCTGTAGATGTAGCACTCTCTTGAGCAATCGAAGGTTTCCGTTCAAAGTATAACTCTCCATTCTGTCTATTTTTCAACAATCCAACTCCTTTGTCGTAGTAGTCGGATCCTGCATCTCCATATCCGTACTTGACACCGATCTCTTTACCCTTATTACGGGCTTTAACTGGTACTATAACTTCATCAGATTCGGCAACTTTCATCAATTCGTCCCAATATCGTTTCTCCTTCTCCACTTCTGCATCCAACTTCCGGCTTGCCTCGCCCAGAGTCTGTGATGCCTCTAATAAGCTCTGAAGCTTCCAACCACGTCCTGCAGAAGATGCCTTGGTCAAGGACTCTTCAGACTCCGGTTCTTCACGCACTTTATCACTCGATAATGCACCGATCTTAACATGCTGTTTCAAATGTGGAGACATCGAGGACGAACCTGCGGCCGGACGAGCACATGAGATTAAAAGAGAGACAAAATCAAGTGACAGTGATGATTCGTTCAACGCTTGACTGACGTACCCAAGCACCTTCTCTTTCTCCTTCATGAATTGCTCTATAGTCATCGTCTGTGATGGACTGGCAACTTCCAATTCCAAGTTCGATTTGTCTACATCCTGGTCAATTCCTGAAACGTCGGTCATGCTGACATCACCGCCGTCATCTCTATTGGTATCATCTATACGTTTTTGAACAGATTCTTCGGTAATTCCTGAAAATGGTCCGTATTGGCCAACGATCTTGGCCAATATCTGGTTCAATGGCAGTGATGCGTCATCGATCCTCTCTGGCAGCTGACCAGTTTCCCCTGCAGGTGACTCTGGCTCAGCCAACACCGGGTTGATATGAAGAGAAGACATAAGCTTAGAAGGGAGAAATTTAGGGATCGGAGAGAAGAATTTAGTTAGGGGCAGAAGAGGTGGGAGGGGAGATTTCTGTGGTGCACGGAGTTTGGTAGGAGGGCAGACCCTTAGGTGGGGTAACGGTGTTTGAATGATCGGTAGATGATTGGAAGGAAGAAGGTCGTAGGTTCGTAGGTCAAAGTAAGTATACACTGAAAGAACTCGGAGCCAGTTGGTATGTCAGTCAAAATTCTTCAAATTCTACTATTGCTTCCTCTACTATTACTTCCTCTTCTTAGTTCTAATTCGATTATCTCCGAACAATCCCGTCAGATGTCATAAAAAAAAAAAAAGAACCGGCCCAAATCCGGAATCCTGCATATATATTATATCGTACCACGGACCCACATCTTTCCCCTCTTCACACAACTTGTTCTTTTCCAATGGTTTCTTCTAATATCCTTAGTCCTGAGCCTCGAAAGGCAAGAGACTCTAATCTGGACCCAGATCTACCTCAACCTTGTGCTACACCGATCGATTTTGTCCGCTACCCGGTCCCGGGAGCCGTGTGTCAAAGCCGGACCCATAACTACGTGGCTGCGCAGAGAGCTTTAAATAACGATGATCCTTCATATCACGAAGAAAGAAAGATCACTGAACATGATAGTTTTGACAGAATGTCTCCTCAGTTGTACCGGAGGCATATGTCTATCACATCGAGCATCCAATCGGCCCCTGAAGGTTCTGATAACACCATTGTCATTGATGATCCTGGCCAGCTAAAAGGGAAACTGCAACATCAATTGCAAACGCAAACACAAACGCAACAACAATCAAATATATCGTATACGGATGTTCCAACTCCCAATGATATGGATGAGGATCGGTTTGTCTTCTCAACCCATAAGAGAATACCTAGCAACAACTCTCAGTCTAGTGGACACACGGCTGTAGAAACTTCTCCAACAAGTTCTAGAGTCGTGAGTGATTCTAGCAATGCATTCCAATACGGCAATGATTCTGATTATGATAAAGAGGCAGAGATCCGCAGAAGAGAGAGCTCCAAAAAGAAGACCTCTGTCAGCTTTAACGATTTCAAGAATGATATGATCTCCAGATCTTTATCTGGAGACAACCTCAAATCTGGCTTTGGTCAATGAAGTGGTGAAGCATCTTTTCTTCCCTCCAATTTCTTCCGCCTACTTACCTCTACTTCTCACCTCCTACTTCCTTCTTCCCCTACCCACTATATCGCATTAATAATACTCATCTACAACTTATTTACCTGCAAGTCCCATATTAATTTTCTTCCCTCTAGGCATCACATAATTCTTTCTAGATGAACACGGATCCTGCTAGTCTAGACTCGGATTTCACCGATCAAGACGATATCGAGGCGTTCAGAGATGCATTGAAGTACGATTACCAACCTTCGGCCCAACAGACCCCAACCAGCAGCAAATCGGACCTCTCTCTGCATCGCATTCAAACAATCACCTCCAAATCCGATTGGAGACCTATCTATAATCGAACACCACAAGAACAGCAGCCGTCAGCTGCATCTGCATCTGCATCTGTACCTGCTCAGAACCTTCGCCGCCGCAGCAGCAGTATCAAACCTGTTGCAGGATCAGATGAATCCTCCCTCACCTTCACTATTCTCAGGTACCCTCTATTAATTTGGACCATGCTGTGGTTGGCGGTATTATCAATTCTTTACGGTTTAATCCGGTTATCGATCGTTTTGTCAGAGAATCTCATTGTGTTGTCTGACTCTAAACGTCGTAAACTACTCAGCGAGTTAGATCAAGCTGAGAATTACGATCAATACGTTGAGACCGCCAAGAAACTCGACTCATACCTGGGACTAGACGAGTGGCAGCATAGAGATGAGTATAAATATTACGATTGGCGCACGTTGAGAAGGACCGTGTCCAAGTTGCATACTTTGAGAACCGAACATCGGTGGGGTGAACTCATTGTCATCTTACAATCCTGTATGAAATCCAATTTCGCAGGTATTGAAAACCCAATCATGTATTCACACTGTTACTACGGTACTAAAGATCTCATTAATAAGTACGTCCAGGAAGCAATTAGTTGTCTGGATGCTCTTACCAATGCACCAGAGTCGGAATTGCCCTTGTCTGATAAACGGATCTTCTTCAAGATCGCTTCTTTGAACTTGGGTAGAACCGCCATTGCATTGTCAGGTGGTGCTTCTTTCTGTTACAATCATTTTGGTGTCTTGAAAGCTCTTATAGACAATGATCTCATGCCAAAGATTATCAGTGGAACATCTGGTGGTGGTGCCATTGCAGGTCTGGCAGGTACTCGTACAAATGAAGAACTGTCTAAGTTGATCCGACCAGAAATCGCTAAAAAGATCGACTTGCTCTCTGGTGATCCATTCCCTGTCTGGTTCAAGCGTTGGTGGAAAACTGGTGCAAGATTCGATCCACTTGCATGGGCAAAGACTTGTCAATGGTGGACTATGGGGTCCACTACGTTCAAAGAGAGCTATGAACGTACTGGGAAGTACCTCAATATCACTACTGTTCCTGATGATATCCACTCTCCGACAATTCTGTGCAATGAAATCACATCTCCTGGATGCTGTATCTGGTCATCTATCTTAGCCTCTGCTGCAGTTCCTGGTATCTTACCACCGGTGGTATTAATGGAAAAATCTAAAAATGGTGATTCCATCGAACCGTTCTCGTTTGGTACCAAATGGAAAGATGGATCAATGCGTACCGATATACCATTGGAAGAATTGAGCAACTACTATGATGTTAAGTTCTCTATCGTTTCTCAGGTGAATCCGCATGTAATGCTTTGGATTTTCAAGAACCGTGGTGATATTGGTAAACCTATTGTGCGTAAGCGTGGTAAGACTTATCGAGGAGGATTCATTCCCGCATATTTGGAGAACTTGATCAAGTTGGAAATTATTAAATGGTTGAAATTGATCAAGGAGTTCCAATTGTTACCTAATCTATTAGAGAGTGACTGGTCGAACCTATTCTTACAGAATTTCGGTGGTACCATCACATTGTTCCCAAAGATCAAACCTACTGATTACTTCTATATTTTGAGTGATCCGTCAGAGGAACGGTTGGAAGGAATCATCAGAAACGGTGAACATGTTGCATACCCTACGTTGTTTTTCATCAAGAACCGGTTGGATATAGAGCGTGCTGTCGAAAGAGGTGTTGAAGCCACCAAAGAAGTTGGTCAGCAAGTGGATGAAGAGGCACGCCGTAGGGCTGAAAAACTCGATCCTATGAGTGACCTTGATAACAGTGAATATTCTCCTGACAATTCTGATGCGGATATCGAACTCAGCTACCTCGGAATACGTGCAGATCCATCTGTGGTTGGATCTGAAGAAGATGAGACCGATGGGGATGAAGAGACAGCTCGAGACGAGGAACTT
The DNA here is from genome assembly GCA_030574155.1 of Xiuguozyma insectalens. Lineage (NCBI taxonomy): Eukaryota > Fungi > Ascomycota > Pichiomycetes > Pichiales > Pichiaceae > Xiuguozyma > Xiuguozyma insectalens. The sequence goes on along the minus strand of JAJMEL010000002.1, from coordinate 658,185 downwards.
CAATCAATGATCAAGAAGGATATATAGGATTAGTTAAGAAGATTCTATTTTTCATGGTACTCATTTCCATTTATACAGTTTGAACAGGAACGTCTGTTCACCGAAATCATCGTAGCCGGAAGATGTCTCTTCTTGAACAGCTTCCAGTCCCATCTCATCAAGTAACATCCAAAGCAAATCCCTAGTGTCTTCATACCTGTCACGTAACGGCAGTTGGATCAAGACACTTGCTTGTGGATCTTTGCTAAGTACCGATTTCAAAACGTTCTGGATCCAATACGGATGCTTATTAGAATAGATTGGATCGCTCAGTATAACTGTTGGATATCGTTCGTGGTTCGATGCGAACGATTCAGGAGCGGTCCAATCCAGCACCTCACAAGATGACGAGCCATCCAATCCATTCAATCTATAATTATCTTTCATATTATCCACGATCTGTGGTAAGTCTGTAGCTGTGACCGTATGACCGAGTTGAGTTAAAAAGATTCCAATGAGTCCTGTTCCTGAACCAAGTTCAAGGATTGGATCTATCAGTTTAGAATGGTCCTGTGTCAACTTCTCGGCCAATATTAATGAGGAACCCCACGTCTTATGTCCAATATTATCCTCTATCATCGAAGGTTCTTTAATATTGACCGGTTCATACCCTTTAATGGTCACTCTCCGGATGAACTCAGGTCTCGCAGATCTGCCTGATTTTTCACCGATAATCAGAGATGCCAACTCTAGCAATGCTTCTCTCTGAACAGGACTCCATATGTGGTCCAATGGTGATGCTACAAGTCTTGTCAGGTATCCAACCACATCCTGGTCACCCAATTGAGTGATTTTCACCAATTGGTTGCCTTCACCTTGTCCCAGTGGTGACTCCCTGCTTCTTAGCCACGCTAGGCATCTATAGAACTGATCTGCAGGGATCTGCTTCTCCTTGATAACAGTGTCGATCGACCCGTTGACTTCTTTGTTACCGAAATTCGTCTCCTGTCCCCTCTGCAACAGCTTGAGGATCACATCCAGCACATCAAACGGCGGCTTGTCGCTGACTCTAGGCATATCTAAAATGTCAATAGGCAGATCATCTCCATCGGATTGATAATCGATCTCCAAGTCCTCGTGGTCTGGGATCTCCAAATCCTGGTCAACAGGAATATCATCATCATCATCAAGATCCTCAGCTGTCAATTGCTGCGTTATATATTCCAGTGGATCAAATGGTGGATCATCCATCTTGAAAAGAAACAAGTGGTGGTGAATGAAAATATTTAAATCCTGAGTAAAGTGAATGAATTTCTTCCCTCTAAGTATCCCTTTCTTCTTCTTCAAGTGCTACATATTTATAGATGAATCAACTGCCTTCGTACACGTTAACTACGAAGGAAGTGAACTTTCTTGCAGAACAAGAGCCGATTGTGGTTCTTCCCAGATTCACGATGAGTGGCACTCGATTGATAGGTTGTAAACTGCCCGATCTTAAAGCCATGCAGAGACAGGAAGTCCCGACTTGGTTGGCATTGGTTTTGAAAAAACAGAACAAATGTAATGTTGTCATACCCAGCTGGCTGAGTGTGACTTTCTTAAAACAGCGCTACGATGAAGAGATCGCTCAACCTAATAAGTTCTCGGAATTACCTTGGCATTGGTTACCATTATCAAAATTACTGCTGGATAGATGCAAGGACGATTTTATAGATGCACCACATGAAATTCGTGAATTGTTGCAGGATCTTAGAGAAGTGAGACAGTTGAAGGCGCGCAAGGGTATAAAGGAGTTGAATGATGAGTATTTACAACTGGATGGATTGAGTCTGATGGAAATTAATGAATTACGACCCTTCATTATTCAAACTATCGATCAACTACGCGTACTTTCTCAAAGTGTCACCGCGGACAGGGTTCAGAAGGAAGAAAACGATGATGAATATGAACATAATACTACCACAACTGCCAATGTCACAGATCCAAACATCTCAAAGACAACCATCTATGATACTAGAGAGGATGATGATGACAGTGATGTCGAGTACAGGGTTAATGATTAGAGTTGTATCAGCTACTAGTGACCCTCACCCCTGGCTATACCCTAGGCTTTCCCCGGTACCCGCCAAAATCCCCCCCCCCTCATAATTTTTCACACACTTTCCCCCCGCCAACCATTCAAATACCCTCAACTCGACTGATACAAAATTTTTCCTCTCCATCTACTCCATCATCATGTCAGTCGCATTGAGATTCAATATGGCCCGCTGCATGGCAAGACCACAGCTTTGCACCCGATGGGTCGGAATTAGAAGCTATTCCACACCTGTGAAAGAGACAGAGAAGGAAGCTATCGCTACTAGAGAGGCTGTGGATGTTGCCGAAGATCAGGAAAAGGTTTCAACTAAACCTACCAAATCTACCAAATCTTCCAAGAAGCTGACGAACCAACGGCCTTCGATTTCTAAAGTTGGTGTTCCATTTGATCCATACATTCCTCCACGTTGGTCTCGGATGCCAAGTCCTCTGTCGCATCCTGCAGTGTTTGCTAAGTGTATCTTCCGTCGTGTCTACATGGCCTGTTATGATTGGGTTCAAGTGTTCCAATTCCGTCGTTCTATGGGTCAAGGTTATAAACCAATGTTCCTCAAGTGGAAGAATGATGCCATCGAAGACTACGTGAAAGTCAACAAGGCATTCAGTGAACGTCAATTAGAGAAAGTCAGAAGTCTTATGGCAGAATACGTTTATTTTGCATTGGGACGTCGTCAAAAACAACTCCCTAAGAACACCACTCTGGGATGGGAATTGGTCAAGTTTAACAAGCCTCCTAAGCTCATGACTTTCCATAGTTTCCCTCATGATGATGGTTCCATTCTGCTGGCACAGATTGTGTATCGTTTCGACACCAAGCAACGTATGACCATTAAAAAACGTGACTCCAAAGAGATCCAAGAGACTACTAAAGATATCGTCGAGTATGTTGCATTCAATGTCGATCCTTACAGTGATGAAGTGATTGTCGCCGGCTCTCTCTTTGAAAGTTCTCCTTACAAACGGTTTGCTGCAAATACTATGCCTACACGTCAAGAGACCATCAATCATATGATCAAGAACGGTGATATCTACCGCCCAGAACCTTCAGAGGAAGAGAAGAAGAAGGAGAGTGATGACATCAAGAAGAACCTCTAATGATAAAGCCTGGTTTTACTTTGGTCATATCTGTTTTATTTTGAAAACCTGTATATATTATAATACACGCACATATTAAAAGTGTCTCGATAGATCATATGCGTAGCGTCTTGTTCTGCTCTTCAGCAGTGACTGTCCTTTTCGTAGTTCCATTCACACTTGATTGCTCTTGTCCGAGTGTACTCACACTGTTAGAGCTTTGCAAACTATCATTATCGTCATCAACATGCAACAAATTCATTTTCTGTTCGAGACCTTCTGACATATCTTGCTCTATCACTGCCTCATATGATGGTAGTTCTGGCTCTTCAAACGCTAACGATGACTCGGATGGATCATGCTCCATACTTGGTGCATCCAACGTATCATCTATGGATGAATAACTGGCACGGTGTACAGGTCTAGCTGCAGCAGACAGTTGTGATGCCACAATCGATTTCCGTCTAACAACTCGTTTGGCAAATTGATCGTCGTCTGCATCGGAAGTCCCCACAACGGAGTCCAAACTGGTATAATCCTTCATTGGACTTGAAGCAATCGATAAAGAGGTAGGACTTTGAGACAGGAAAGTCATGGAATCCACAGATCCATAGTTTGACATACCTGTCATCATTGGTGAACCTGGTTGTAAAGTTGCCTCTTCAAATGATGGTAGCTTGTAAAGAGGGTTGAAAGGTTCTGGTTCTGGCTGATCGAAGTTATTAAATGAAGTTGACTTCAATGCATAGTCGTATGATGGCAGTTCCAAAGCATTCGATCCACAGAAAGGTGAAACAAAAATTATAGGAGTATCGACAATGACTTCATAATGATGCATCTTAGGTCCGTTCAGTGTGATAACGGAATCGTCTGGTTTGCTCACGCGGAAACCAATCTGTAGTCTATGACGGATTTTCACATTATGGAATGTAGTGTCTGGTGAAAACGTATAGATGTGTAGCTTTTCAGCATCTGTCAAATCATTGATATCTTCCACGGTTGTTCCAATTCTATAGATAGATGATTTCTGTCTGGAAAGTGCCGGTAAAAGTTCTGGTGATTTCGATACCCACGAGTCAGGAGCAGGTACACTTTCATTCTCATTATCATTAGCGCCTGATGGTTCTGGTACTTCACTATCATCAGGAGCGAACAATGAGCTGACCTCTTTGAAATCTGCAGAGTCTCTCAAATTGTTGATATCTTTTGCACCACGGGTGAGATTGTCGTGAACCTGTCTATCAAACCCATATTCATCGTTTGCTATGAAATTCAATGGGCATTGGATCTTTAGCGGGTGGGTTATGATTGTATCTTCGCCATGATGAGGCTTCAAACCTCCCTTGGGAACTTCATCGAATTCTGTATCCTCGTAGCAGCACGTCAATAGGTTCTCGTCAACACAGCCCTTCACTATCTGCGTACATAGTGGTGGGAAGTCTCCATGTTGTGTTCTTTCACGAGTATTGATCTCCAACAATGTGACGGTACGTTCTTTGATGCCAGCGTTGTCCAACTTACCGACATCTTCTTCGTACTTCATATCTTTGGAGATGTAAGTTGCCTTCTCAACTATACTGACCTTGATCCGCTTCAAGCAAAGCCCTTTAACCATTGGCATCAGTTTCATTTGAAGCAAGAAGTCTTGAGGCTTCAAGAATTGGTCAGAAGTGTTACCAAGTTCACTCAACTGTATGTACTTCCTTGGAAGCAGGAGTTCGTAATTAAGAGAGTCGTTCCAAACACGGTTGACATAAATTGACTTGTTAATGGTAGACGTTGCATTCGATGGCGGCAGCCGGATCACTGGCAGTTCATACTTGAATTCATTAATGGTACCATTTTCAGAAGAACTTCCAGAGTAGACGGATTTCAGTATACCGACAGGTGACTGTTTGGGCACAGGGGAGGGGATCTTGTGGATTCCAATCTTTTTGAGGATAGATGATGTGATACTATGCCTATGTTGTCTTGGAGCAGTCGGAGATCCCGATATAGAAGACTTCCGTGACTGGGGCGACGTGCCCATAGGTGTATCTTCGAATTTGGAATGATACATTGGATTGGATGCCGTAGTAGTAGGTGCCTCAAGGACAGGAACATAGGGCCATTTCTGCACCTGCACATCAAGGTAATGATTTACAGACCCTAATTTGGTGTTAACAGAGTCTGGAGTGGCTGTAGGGAATGCGACTGGCATCACGAAGATGTAATAACCTGGCGCAAAAGTCGTTGGAGCGGGTAATGGGCCGGCAGTCGATGATTGGAACAGATCACGAGTTTTGTCGACATCTTTATTCTGTTCCAGTTCATTCACATACTCTGAAGGGTCTAGTAGCTCATACTTGCGAATTGTCTGTGTAGGTTTCTCTGAATAGACGACGTCTGCAGTGTTAGACACAGAGGATTCGGAAGAGAGCTCCATACTAGAACTGTTATCACTATCATCCGGGTTTTTAAAAGGAATATAGCAATCTGGATGACGCAAATCTAGATTCCAGACAATATCTTTGGAAACCCTGTACTTTTCTCTGAATCTGGTCTTATTATGGATCGGGATTCCTTGAACCCAGCGGGTCTGGGCATCGGTGAAGAACTCTGCACGAGCGATGGGAGTCAATGTCTCATCTTTGGACAATTTGATTATGGCACAGAAAGTGTGAGCAGTTATGTTCTCTGAATCCATCAAGTTAGGACCTAACTCAACATCACCTTCTTCATCTTCCTCCTCTGCGTATTCTTCTGCTATATTTCTTGGTGGTGGGGTTGGTTCTCTAATTTCGTTACCGTTGTTGTCATGGCGTTGGCGGTGGCGTCTCTTTTTGAAAGGATTGAACGGTAAAAACAGGATTTGGCCATTGGAAGTGATGAAAGCATCGATATTACAGTGTTGAAATGGCCCACGTGAAGTGATTCTGCTCAAGATGGCCTGAGCCACCTGCTGTTGTTTAGTAACTCTCTTCATCTCCAGAGGGTTCCCGTTCAAACCTTGTTGGTTCAAATACCATAGAAGCTTCTTATTGTATGATTTGATGTTGGATCGTATGTATTCAGGGCCGGCCTCAGATAAAATATCCTCAGCATAGTCTAATGAAGAACTGTTGGCGGAATTTATCGAAGTTGATGGCTCGACAGGCTGTGATGACAGATAGTCAGAGGCAGCAGCAGCCTTAGCGTCCCCTGAACTGGCCGTTCCTGAATATGATTCAGGAAACTCCATAGAACTCGATGACATCGTTTGTTTTGTCGTCGATGTTGACAATGAACCTGAGTGTACTAAAGAATTGAAAGAATAGTGCGGCTTGTAAATTCTTGAATAAGGTGCTAAGAAAAGATGTGGGGGATAATAATTTCCCGATCGGTCTATTGTTTTCCCCGTGGCTGGAGACTTGGGGCAAGGATTGGGGGGCCTAATTATTTCTTGGGAGGGGGATTTTTTCCACTAATTTAATCTGCTAGGAATCACTATGCTTTTCTCTGACATAGTACTGTTGCTTATTCCAAGGACAAACAGTGGGGTAGAAAAGTACCGGATAAAGCTCTGGAAGAAGAATGGTGCTGTAGTGAAGGATTTGAAGTGGTTTCATAAGACTCAGGACGTTGGAGAATTGTATGTTATAGCTAACGATCTAGTTCAGGATAAGAAAAGGGATTCTGCTATGAAGAAGGTGAGAGATGAAGCAAGGCATATGACAGATAAAGGAGAGAAAGGAAAGATTTATCTAGTCAAGAGTGAATGGTTGCAATGTTCGTTGGAGAAGAAGCGATTGTTGGATACCAAGGAGTTCGAGTATGTCATCTTAGACAAGGATGATCCGGGCTCGACGGACTTGGAGGCGAAGGAAGTGAGTTCGCCGGCAAGCCAAGTAAACGATCCATCAGATACTCCACGTGGTCAGAAGAGATCGTTGGAGGCAAGAGAAGCTGGGATCCTATCATTACTCACTAGAAATAGAGATCATAAGAAAGTCTCCAAAGAGCAAGAGAGCCTGCTTTCGACGAACAAACGTATCGTGGATTGTTTCCAAGGCATGGTGGATACAATGGAAGTGATCAAACTGATGGATAAGTCTGCCGAGTTCAGAATGTTCCAGTATTCGAATGCCTTACGAACTGTGCAGACCATAACTACACCTATCGAATCGTCTCAGGATTTGAAAGGTTACTATGGATTTGGCAAATCAATGCTGGAACATGTTGATGAGATCATCGAAACTGGAACGTTTGAAAAGTACGAGCAGTACAAGAATAAAGTTTCGACTGACCAATCTTTGATGATGGTTCAAGAGATATGTCAAATTCATGGGTTTGGACCGGCTACTGCCTATAAATTAGTAGAGAATGAGTCCATTAAATCTTTGAAAGATCTTGAAAAACCAGCAGTGTACAACAAGTTGAGTCGACAGCAGAAGAACGGTCTTAAGTACCGTCATGATTGGCTTCAAAGGATACCAAGAGACCAAGTTGCTCTGTATTATCAAAGAGTTCTTGATATCGTGACACAATCGCCGCTCTGTGGAGATGATAATCAACCTATAATACGACTCATGGGATCGTATTTACGTGGAAAGGCCGATTGTGGAGATATAGACCTTATGATGTACCGTCAAGGTGTCTCTAACATGAAAGAATTGTCCAAACTGCTCTATAGGTTGGTTCGACTATTGCAGGACCAAGGGTTCATTAACTGCGAACTCACAGAGGTCTATGAATCGATGACCAAATTTAACGGCGGTTGTATCTTGAAACCAGGTGATACCTGCAGACGTATCGATATAATTGTGGTGAATTACGATGAGTTGGGTAGTTCATTGCTTTATTTTGCAGGAAATGATACTTTCAACCGCGGGTGCCGGATGCTGGCCAGCCTTCAACGCAAGCACCTCAGTGATAAGGGATTGTTCTGGATTAGCAACAGCAAATTGATAGAATCGTTTGACGAGCATAAAATTCTGGATCTACTCGGCGTGGGTTGGGTAGATTATCGAGATCGCAATGTGTAATTGGTTGGAACTTAAACCGATGTGCATTTCTTACACACACACACACACACCACACGCTACTTAATCAGTAACGTGCGGCTTATAGGGGTCAAGTTTTTTTTTCTTGGTTCCCCATGAAATTTCGCGCACGGGGAAGAATTCCTTGATCAGGCAAGCTTGGAAAGGTTTCAACTTCGAGGTGAATTTGGCGTTTTTTCCCTCAAACCTCCTCTTAAAATATCACTCCTTTCTTTCCAAATTGATGCTTGAAAATAAGAGGCCTCCAGCATTAGACTTGGGCAAATCATCCGGATTGGACCATCAGAACCAGGCTACAGATCCTGTGGCTACTCCTGCGGAATTGGTGGCTACAGGCCGTCGAATTGCTCGGATGCAAAGAAAGATCATTGATTCTTCAACGTCAGAGACATTCAAAAAAGGTACCAACAGTGCCACTTCAGAGACTACATCAAACGATAAATTGCCTATGAGGAAGCGTGTGAAACTTGATGGTAATACGAAATACCTATTGAACAGTGGTAGGTTTGCCCAACCTATTCATTCTGCACCTTTAGATGGAAGTCATTCGCGTAAGAGAATTCCTCATAACTTTGCGTTACCATCAGGATCTATTGCGATGGGCTCTAGGTTCGGTATGGTTCCACACGTTGTTCAGGCTAGTCCAAGGCTTGCGGATGTCTATGTTGGAGCCATGAACGGGTATACTGAATCAATCCCAGATAATGATAATGATAACGATAGTGCCGACGAAGGTGTGGAAGATTACGCCATTGAAGAAGGTGCCAAATTAGAACCTGAACAGGTGAATGGTCTGATCAGAATGGGAAATAAGAGTTACAACTATAAGGTTACCATATCTGGTGATCCGGTTCAGGACCACAAGCATTTCACCGATGTTATGAGTGTAATCTGGACAAACTACATGAAAGAGAGGGAGGAACAGGTTGCCGAGGAGAAGAGGATCAGGCAAGAGAGAAAGGAACGGAGGCAAAAGAAGGACAAGGAAGAGAATAAAGAGGAAGAGGAACAGCAGAATGGACAAGAACAACCACAACAACAACAACAACTAGAGGATACCCAGTAAATCCCCCCCACTAGGTCACTGACCTCATATATTTTCTACTACTAGCATCTTTACTTTAAAACGCTTAATCCAGTAAATTTGATTTTTCACCCGTTATTCACCACTATGTTTCTTGTGGGGATAAGGTATAATAGGGTTAAGCCCGTAAGGGCCGACCTTATGTTCCGGAACATACGGAGTATAACGGGAGTTTCGAGGCCGTCGGTTGCTAAGACAGCTCAAGGTGTTCCTGAAAAGCCTCTGAAAAGATCTAAAACCGATTCCAAAGAATCTGCCAAGATCCGGAAGGTGTTTGACGATCAACAGTATTGGAAGAAATTCAATACGACGAAAACTGCTGGATTGTTGCAGGGCTATTTGAGTGCATCGGAAGGCTTGTTTGAGAACCCATACTTAAAGAAACCAAGTGGATTAAAGAAGTTTTCCATTGAATCGTTGGAAAAGGCCAAGATGCTCACTCAGCGGATAATAGAAGACGATAGCGTTGATGGACAGATTAAATGTATCAGGAACTTGGACCGACTGTCTGACATCTTGTGCCGTGTGATTGATCTATGTGAGTTTGTCAGAGTGGTTCACCCTGATCCACGATACATTCAGGCAGCTCAAGAATGTCATGAGCAGATGTTTGAGTTCATGAATGTTCTGAACACTTCCGAGGAGTTGTTTGTTAGATTAGAGAAAGTGCTGAAAGACGAAACGATTGTGAGTCAGATTAGCGAGGAAGAGCTTGCCGTTGGTAAGCTTCTGTATGCTGATTTCAAACAGTCTGGTATAGATATGGATGTTAAGACTAGACAGAACTTTGTTGAGCTGAGCCAATACATCTCGAATGTCGGGCAGATGTTCAACAATGGCGTCTCTGATACTGATGCAGAGTATGCTACCATTCCTAAGGATATATTGAAAGACGGTGATATCTCTAGGGAGTTACAACAGCATCTGAGTACTGATTCTGATGGTAATTTGCAAATCCCAGTATATGGACGCATTCCATATGAGATCTTACGTTCGTGTGCTAATGAGCAAGTGCGTAAGTTGGTTTGGATCGCTTTGCATAGTGCACCACAGAAACAGATCGATCTTTTGCAACGGCTTGTCCAAAGCCGTGGTATCTTGGCAAGGATGATGAATAAGAAGAGTTATGCCGACTACCAACTCGATGAAAAGATGGCTAAGAACCCGGCAAATGTGATGATGTTCTTGCAAAACTTGCAGAAGGAGTCTAAAAATGGGGTTGCTAATGAAGTCAGGCAGTTGTACAAAGAGTTTGACAATGCTCCGGTCAAGGATCCGACAGATCAACAGTTGACAGAATTAGTCAAACCTTGGGACAGAGATTACTTGACGACAAGGTTGATGATGCGCCGTAAGTCTTCCAACATGGAAGACATCTCTGCATACTTTTCTGTTGGTACCACCGTTGCTGGCCTTTCGCAGCTTTTCAAATCTGCGTATGGAATCGAGTTACGTCCTGTTCCTACTCGTCCTGGAGAGGTATGGTCCAGCGATGTCCGGAAATTCGAAGTGGTGAGTGAAGAGGAAGGGTTGGTTGGTATAATCTACATGGATCTTTTCTATAGAGAGGGCAAGACCCCTACTCCTGCACATTTTACGGTCTGTTGCTCTCGAAAGATCTACCCTGAGGAATTGGATAAGTCTGATTCTTTCAATCTACGTCAGAAGACGTTCCAAACTACTGAACACGAAGGTGAGATCTATCAGTTGCCTGTGATTTCTCTCGTTTGTAACTTCTTCCCTGACTATTACTCATCCTACGATTCGTCTCCAGCATTGCTGACTTTGAACAACGTCGAGACTCTGTTCCATGAGGCCGGACATGCAATGCACTCGATGCTGGGACGTACCAATCTTCACAACGTTTCAGGTACAAGATGTGTGACGGATTTCGTTGAATTACCATCGATCTTGACTGAACAGTTTGCTAAAGACGAGCGTGTTCTCACTTCATTTGCTAGACATTATGATACAGGAGAACCGTTATCGCTTTCACTGTTGCGGAAACATCAAGAATCCAATAACTTTCTGAGTGAGTCTGAAACTTTTGGACAGATTAAGATGGCACTCTTGGATCAAGTGCTACACTCGGATGCTGTCTTTGCCAAAGATTTCGATGTAACCAAGTTATATCATAAGCTAGAGAAAGAACTAGGATTCTTTAACGATTCTGTGTCGAGATGGCCTGGAAGATTTGGACATCTCTATTCCTACGGTTCTGTCTACTATTCTTACCTCTTGGATAGAGCCATTGCTGGCAAGATCTGGTCGTACCTATTTGCTGAAGATCCATTCAGTCGTCAAAGCGGACTGAAATTTAAGAACGAGGTGCTTCGTTGGGGTGGATGTAAAGATCCTTGGTCAATGGTTGCCAATGTGCTTGACAAGCCGGAGCTCGCTAAAGGTGATTTGGAGGCCATGAAGTACATCGGTAAGGGTAAGGCCATCTAAAAAGGACTACTTCGTTACTCCTCCCCGGTATCGGGCATTGGCCCAGTGCGGGGAATACGGGGTCCCCCCCCTCCTCCCCCCTAAATAATCTGTAGATAAATCAATCGGGACCTTCTCGAAAAAATGTAACCTCCTAAGGGCAACGTACTTCTTTTCTAATGACTGAAATCAGCATTACAATCAAGACGGCTGGTGATAAGAAACATCAAGTCAAGGTCGAAACAAGTGCTACCATTGGCGATTTGAAAGAGATCTTGTCGAAAGAACTCGATGTGCCTGTGGATAGGCAGAGATTAATCTATTCTGGTAAAGTGTTGAAAGATGGAGATACCGTGGAGTCTTACGGTATCAAGGATGGACATTCGTTGCATCTTGTCAAAGGTGCTGCAAAGAAGACTGAGAATAGTTCTAGTGGTGCTGGAGCAGCCTCGACTGCACCAAGTGCAGGTAGTACATCCGCTACTGGTGCTGGCTCTTCAGTTCCATCCAACATCTCTGCTGGACAGAGTGCATTCGATCCACTTGCCGGATTGGACAGTGCACGGTATGCCGGATACAACATTCCGATGCCAACCATGGACCAGATGGGTCTGAATCCAGATGGAACTCCGAACCCAGAGATGTTGGATCAAATGATGGATAACCCATTATTCCAAGAAGGTATGAGATCGATGCTTTCAGACCCACAAATGTTGGATAGAATGATCGAACAGTCTCCACAGTTGAGAGCTATGGGACCTATGGCAAGGGAGATGCTTCAAAGTGATTATGTTCGGAATATGTTGAGCAATCCTGAGACTCTCAGAAGTATGATGCAGTTCCAACGGATGATGAGCCAGGCGGAACGGGGTGGAGCAGATGCCACAAATGCGTTCCCTGCACCAGGTGGCACAAATACTGCCAGTACGGGTGCTGGTGCTGGTACTGCATCTACTGATTCAGCTGCAAATTCTAATACTGCCTCGACTGCTGATACTACTGGTGCTACCGGTTCTACACCTTCTACTGGTGCTACCGGCGCCGCTGCTAACCCATTCGCAGCTCTTTTCGGAAACGGAGCAAATCCAATGGGTAACCCAATGGCAAATCCGAACTTATGGAGTATGATGAACCAACTAGGTGGACCTGGATCTGCTGCCGCATCCGCACCTCAGGATAACCGTCCGCCAGAAGAAGTCTTCCAAACACAACTCGGTCAACTCAATGACATGGGATTCTTTGATTTCGACCGTAATATTGCTGCATTGAGAAGAAGCGGAGGTTCTGTTGAAGGAGCTATCGAAATGCTTCTTAATGGCACTGTTTAACTGTCTTCATATATACTTAATAGATAAGAATTACTCTGACAAAAAAAAACTTAAACCTTTTAAGGTACGCTATGCTCTTCTCCTCCAATAAGGGATACCATGTGGTTAACAAGGGCAAGGAGAGTCCGCATGGTGCCATTGTACTTACAGAACCTTTAATTTCTAATGGATTCGATTGTTTGAAGTGGGACGGCAATGAATTGCAAGAAAGAGCGTACCAAGTGGATGTTACAGATGTGAAGCTGACTACGAACACGAGTCTTTGGGACGAACCTGAGCCGTCGAGAAAAATGAAGAAGGCGAAGAAGGCGAGGAAGGGTAAAGGAGGTAAAGGAGGTCGTGCGAGTAGAGGAGGTCGTGGGAAACAGGTCTCTGAGGTGTCTATGCAAGAACAATCAAGTGAACATGAGAAACAGCTGGAATTGATCTATAAAGAAATCATGGACAGATCTAAAGTTGATGGGTTAGAAGACCGAGTGATCAAGTTTGAGGATCTCTCGGTGACAGAGACGGATGTCTCGACTCTTCTGTATGATGATTGGCTGGATGATGGAATCATCAGTTTCGTTTACAGCTATCTGAGCTCGAGCCAAATCATTCCGACCCTAACTGATCGGATGAGATACTTTGGAGACGAGAAGGTGAAGAACACTCTGGTGCTATTGCTGCCAACGTTCTCGTTTCTTTTGGGAAACCATCCAGAGCCCGAGCAGTTGAAAGAGGTGCTGCCTAAACTGTATGATGCCGCATATATCTTTCTCCCTGTCAATGATAACGATGACTTCGGGGTTGGTGAAGGTGGATCTCATTGGTCCTTGGTCGTCTGCTGTCCTAAGGAGCGCATGGCATATATTTACAACACAATGACAGGATCCAATATAGAAGCCACTGACAGGCTTATCAGTGCTATAGGTCGCTTGCTGGGTGTCAGAATGAAGTCAATCCAAGATAGTTTCACTCCTCAGCAGATCAATAACTCGGATTGCGGAATCCTGATGTGTTCTATCACCGCATTGCTAATAGATCGAATAATCAACGTCCCATCCAACACAGAGATTAATATGAGCCTTGAAAATGTCCAATTGAATGCCGTCGATGCCCGTCTCTTCGTTATGGGCACCGTTAGAAACCTTATCGGTGTTGAAGAGGACTTCTCTTTCTGATATCAAGGCGATGAAAAAAAAAACATAGAAAGTGTCAATTGCCTCAATTTTCAATTTCTTCCCTCTCAGGATCACATCGTTTCTTCCATGTCGTACGTATGAACCGTTGCTACAGTGCATTTTTCACCCCAGCTTGTCATTATACTAACACTCAGATCACTAGATGCTCCTGTGGGTTATGAGGTCCCACCCTTCCCTTCGCTATACTTCTCCACAGGTGTTCAGAAGTTCAAGTTCAATAAAGCGTTCCTCTACAGCAGCACTCAAGCCTGGAAGTTCACTGTCTATTGGAGTATAATTCTAATGGTGGGACTTTACTTTAGTGCTGCAGTTATCGCTTCACTGACATACTATTTTGGTGGCACCAGAGAAGGACGATCTCGTTCAAAATATTCTGTTGTTACTATCATTCTAACCTACGTTATCGTGGCAGCATTTGAAGGTTTTGTAGGTGGGTCTTGTGTCGGATTATTGTTATCAGCACTGTATAAGAGTGCCACCTTGAGAATGTCCACATGGATCCCATTCGCTTATTCCTTTTCGATCCCACTGTTCAGTATTGCATCGTCCTACTCGTTGACCAGTACACTTATGTGACGGTTCTAGCCCTGTTTTAATGTCTCTGTTAATGCGGATTAGCAGATATGTATTATAAATACAAATATTTCCTATAATTATCATCGCTCGATACCATTAGTCGCTCATGGTATGTGACATAGCAATCCCGTTGCTGTCACTCGCTCGTTTGCTTTATTTATCAAAGCAATACATCTTCACTTCACCATTCTCTAGTCCACACATAATCCTTGAATCTCCCAACGCAACACAACTTATTGGCGAAACATGGCCTCCAAATGTATGCATACAACTTCCTGTTTGCAAGTCCCACACTTTGATAGTACGATCGTGGGCACCAGAGACAATCCGGAAAGTATCGGCAGCTATAGACCAAACACCTTCAATGTGTCCAAATTGCGTGCGGATACATTTACCGGTATGCAAGTCCCATAGTTTGATTGTGTTGTCCAAAGATGCTGTTAACATATGAGATGGCAATCCTGGGATATCCGTTAATGTATCTTCCTCAGATTCTTCCTCTTCACAGTTGGTTTGTTCGATGGTATCTGTAACCAACTTATCCTTGACAGTGAATGGAATGACACATTGAATCTGACCAATGTGTCCGTTGTTCTCAACTCCTCCATACACTTTCAAACATTTGTTAGTCTTCAAGTCCCAAAGGCGAACTGTGGCATCGTCGGAAGCTGAAAACAATGTATTGCTCTTTGGATGTAATTTCACTGAGGTCACCCAGTCTGTATGACCTCTTAATGTATAACAAGTCCGGGTATCAACATGCCACACTTTAACTGTGGAATCTGCAGAACCTGAAATGATGAGTTTATCATGGAAATCAACCGAAATGACACCTTCGCTGTGTCCCGAATAGGTCGATATACATTTGCCCGTTCTGTAGTTCCACACTTTGATGTTACCATCAAGACCACCACTAATAAGTTTCTGATCATCGAATGCTAGAGTCCTGACTCCACGTGAATGTCCTGTCAACGTTCTCACCAATGCGCCGGTTTCAACGTTCCAGATCTTGATCGTCTTATCGTAAGAACCTGTCATCAACAGATTGTTGTTATCATATTGACAGCACAAGACTCCATCGCTGTGTCCTTCAAATTTGACAAGTGTATAGAGTCCCTTTCTCCAGTTCCGTTCCACTTGGTATCTCTCTGAATAAACTTCTTTCCAAGGTCTTGTACGACGCTGTCTCTTGCGTTCATTGGACTCCTGTGTAATTTTATGGCATGCAGTTAAAGGTGGAGGTAGTCTTGTTTCATCTGTAATCTCGTCCAGTTGTTCGATCTTACGTTTAGGAGCCTCTCTAAGCTTTTTAACCGCCAAGAGTGGTAAACCCCATCCACACTGTGGGCACTTCCTATCGATATGTTGCTCACACATATGTCTCCAAACTCTGTCATCATCAGCCATCTGTTTCCACTTCGTAGACACTTGCGCGGCAGAGCAAAGACTCTGACAATCCAAATAACAAAGAACTTTCAAAGCGAGCTCGTTGGGCAAGATACTGACAAAGTCGATCCGAATCAGTTTCGAGACTTCTTGAGAGATCATGGATAGTTGAGGGAAACAACACATAGTCAGCAACCCTTGCAACATCAACGATCTCTGAGCACTTGGAGCAGCAGAGAATACAGACCAGACGTGGGAAATGGCCTGTTGATCGTTTCTAGGCAACGTTTCCAACTCTTGTTGAATCTCAGTCATCTTCTCTTCATCGGCCGCCTTATTACACCGAACTTTAGGGTTATGTCTGTAGCAGTACCTGTGTATATCAGTTGGCTCCGAAGTTAGATGGTTAGATAAGAAAGGAGCAATAACGTTTGTTGCTCTTGATTTGTCACTGCTGCTACCAACAGAACCTTCAGCCATCTCTTGCACATCAGCCTCAGTGGGCTCTGTGGCAAGGATCTCTTGACCTGCCTCTTCTGACTCCGTCTTCGTCATCAACAACTCCAGAGTTCCCGACTTCTTCTTCGCCTCTGGAGAACACTGTGTTCTCAAAGATTCCATTTTCTGTCTGCTTATCTGTTACGATCTCCTGATAGATAACAAATTCAGATGGAAAGATGAAGGTTGTTATAGAACGATCTTAAAAACTGTGGCTTTAAAATTTTTTATCTATTTTAATCTAAATAAGATGGGCCCGGGGACTAATCGGGATATCAGGCTGCAGACACGGAAAAGAACTTTTCTTGGGGGGGAGTAAGTGGGGTTAAAGGTTGTCCCGTGCAGGTAGCGGGCAGCGGGCGCTTGACTGAAAAATATGGGGCCATCTGCCTAGCTGGCTGCATAGCTTGGTAGTTACCTACCTACCACTTATCAACCGGATTCTGCTTATACTCCAAGTAGTCAGCTTTGTTGTAAATACTCAGCTCTGTCTCGTTTTCAATCCCATAATCAACTAATGGCTTCTTGCTGTCCAAATCTAGTACCCAATCATCGTCATGATCTAGATTGATAGCCAGATTCTGTGTCTTGGTTTGATGTGCATGTGTATATATCTTGATTGTGTCCAATTTCGCGTTTCTGTATGGTCTTAGCGCTCCTTCTGTTTGAATCGTCTTCAATATCAGGTCGTACAAATCTTTCGCAGTAGTCTTCTGTAGATCTATATCGTGAAAGACATGGTTCTTCACATTTCTGTACGGGAACGATTTAACAATCCGGACAGTGATAACTGCATCCGATACTTCTTGTTAGTATTTGGTCAATTCAAGCATTTCATAGTTTTTTTCCTCTACTTACGTGGTCTTGTACTCGATGTTAACGGTTCGTCTACCTGAACGTCACTCATATTATTTAGCAGGGGAAAGTTTTCAAATTTCAATTTAGGGACTTAAAGTATAAAAAAAAATCGTGGGGTAGATCAGTAAGGTTCGACATGGCAGACGTCAGAATAATTGCTTTTCCGGACGTATCCTGGTTTCAAAATAGTCAGAGGATCTTTCAACTCATACATGGAACTGAATGGTTCACTCATACTGAGTCCCAGCAATGTCAACTCCTCGACGTTGAACTGTTTGAAATACTCGATATCTGTACCCAGGTAGATGTTCTCTTTCTGCCGGTTGGTACCTTTAGTCATGAAGACGATCAATATCCGTCTGTTTTCATCCAGTGTGACATTTGCTGAAGCACTATGAACCACAGAGGCAAGCATAAAACATCCATCACCTTGATCCAGCTCCAGTTGAATAAAATCTTCGTCATGTGGTTGTCTCAGGTGGTCCCAAAGATGAGATCCTGGAATAATCCTGGTTCCACCGTTCTCCTTAGTGACTTTCGTGAGAGCAATAGTAATACCGACTTGAGTCTCGGAATCCCATCTGTAGTTCTCAGGAGTCTGTTCTCTGTGAATGTTATGGTCAGAATGGTCATCTCTGTGGAAAGCTTGAACGGGTGCACCAGGCCCAACTTGGAAAGCAATAGAGCTGGACACGATGGCAGGTGAGTAGCCAATGTTAATATTTTTACCTATCCAAAAGGCATTTTTCTGAGCCAAGAACTTGCTACTCACTTCCACTTGTAACTTATTGGCAAGTACGTTTCTCACCACGGCAGGAGATTTGGCAACTGTTGCAGTGACACGTATAGTTTCTTTGGGAAACAGTCTTGGATCATTCTTTCTCTCTTCGAAGATCGGATCCAACTCCGTGTTAACTTCGTCAACTTCCTGTCCAGTGAACATCTTCTTGACAATACAAACACCATACTGCTTCAACATCTCACTGACATTGTCGACGTTGGCCTCCTCTTTGGTCAAAGTAAAATCTTTCAGGCCAACTTTGGGGACAGCAGGGACTTCTGGTGGCAGATGAATCCTAGCTATCTTGGTTTCATTCAGAGAGGGAGTTCCATCACCATTACCAGCTTTTGTTGCCAACGGTTCGATCTGGAACCGATCTAGGGTCTTGGTGGTGGCCAATCCAATATATTTCGAGTTATCAATTTGTTCTTGGGTCATTGTGTTAGTTGGTTGAAATAAATTCCGCATGGCGAGATTTAACCACTTGAAAAAATATGATTCACGATGATTCACTTGCATGCGGGGTGAGGAGGAGATACAGGGAGGAGAATTTCGGACTTCGGCATGAAAGGGGAAGGGCAAGAGGGGTTGGTTTTATAGAGTGAGATGTGATGTGGCTGGACGGTTATACGCGTTGTGATTAGAGCCATTAGTTGACGGGTATTAAACAATCTGACACCTGTGAGCTTCATCAATATATTTCTTCACTATCGGTATCTGTCTTCCTAAAGTATCTGTCTTCCTAAAGTATGTTTCTCAATCATGTATAATCAGATCTTTCTAATATCTCAACAAAGAATAGTTAAAAACATCACTAAACTCTATCAAACATCCAACAACTACATACCACCAACCTCACATCCGCTCATCCTTCACCGGTCAAACTACAACATAACTTATATCCTAACTGTAGATCTGCGGATGGTATATCTATTCTTACGTCGTACCACGACAAGGAATAATCCAGCCGAAAAATTCAAAAAAAAAATTCACAATAAATTCAAAAAATTATCCCAAAAAATTTATTCCTCTATCAATATGCAGACTTCTAAGCTCGAATTGTCCTCTATCAAGGACAAGGTGGCTGATGCATTGAAGAAAGAGTCGAAGTTAGACTCTAAGAAGAAGTCTGGATCCAAGAAGGAGAAAAAGGGTAAAAAAGATAACAAGAGGGAGACAAAAAGGGCTCCTAAGAGCAAAAAGGATGATCTATTTAGAAAAGAAGCATTGGAACTTGGAGCTTCTGAAAAAGACATCGAGATGCTTGAGAATATCGATGAGAGTGAAGTGACAAATACAGGTACTGTCAAGGTCGATTCTAAGTTGAACAAAGATGTCTCTTCCTTCATTAAAACTTTAGCACTTGAAGATTCTGAACAACTCGATGAGATCGAGTCTGAGAATGAAAGAGAGGCAGAAGAGGAGGAAGAAGTCGCAGAAGAGTTCAACAAAGAACAGAAACAAGACGAAGAAGAGCAAGAAGATATTGAAAGAGAGATAGAAGCAGGTGAAGAAGTCACGAAACCTAAGAAACAGCCGAGAGACCTGCCTGAGACCCGTAAGCATGTCATCGAAGAAAACTTACAGACGGTGACATCCGGCAATTTGATGATTCCTGCACAGAATAACTGGTATGATATTCTACCAGAGAGTTCGGCTACTGCAGACAAGTCATTGAAACAGTTTGAAATAGATAATCTTTACAACAAAGCCGAGGAATTGGTTGCTGCAGACAGTGAACTCTACGATGAAGAATTGAACAAATCCTCATCTCAACGGAGGTTCTTATCTCAACTGCTCAGTAATGGTACTTTGAGCGATAAAGTGTCTGCCTTGACACTTCTTGTACAGGAGGCTCCATTCCATAACACCGCAGCTTTGGATTCTTTGCTCGGTATGTGCCATAAGATGAGCAGAACAGCCGCTTCTCAATGTATTGCTGCAGTGACAGATTTGCTTGTCAACGGTATTCTCCCTCCAAACAGAAAATTGAAGTACTTCAAAAGACAGCCACTTTCTAGAGATCTCACCGATCAACAGTTGGCTCTCTTTTGGTTTGAAGACTATCTTAAGAACTGGTACTTCCAATTCATTGCTGTCTTGGAAAAACTGTCTCATGATACCATTGATTTTGCTAGAATCAACTCTCTCAAATATATCTTTGCCCTTTTGAAGGCAAAGCCAGAGCAAGAGGCTAACTTATTACGTCTCGGTGTCAACAAGTTGGGTGATTTGGAGAGAAGAGTCGCTTCCAAGGCTTCATATGAGATCATTCTTTTGGAGCAACAACATCCGGCCATGTTAGAGATCGTGATCGATTCTATCATTGATGTGATGTTCCGCGATAGGAGTGAACAACAACATGCATTGTATTACTCTATTGTGACGTTGAATCAAACAGTTCTATCGAAAAACGAACATGCCGTTGCCGATAAATTGGTCAATGCCTACTTCGCCATTTTCGAGAAATTGTTGGTTAAAACTGACTCTCAAAATGTTGGTAAGCTGAAGGAGACTGAACACACCAAGGAGGGTCGTCATAAACGTACAGAGAAGAAAGGTAAACATGGTGGTAAGTCTGTCAAGAAAATCGAGAAATCCGAGCAAGAACTCCAAGAAGAGAGAAACTCTAAACTGTTCTCTGCCGTTCTCACTGGTCTCAACAGAGCCTTCCCCTACTCACAATTACCTGCAGAAGTGTTTGAATCGCATTTGGATATCCTATACAAGATCACACATTCTTCCAACTTTAACACTTCTGTTCAAGCTTTGCTTTTGATTCACAACATTATTTCCAAGCGTGATCTCGATTCGGATAGATACTTTAGAACCCTCTATGAGTCATTACTCGATGATAGACTTCTGATATCTTCCAAACAGGCTTTGTACTTGAACCTGCTATTCAAATCTTTGAAGAAAGATTCAAATAAAGATAGAGTGTTGGCATTTGTGAAACGGATTTGTCAGATTTGTCTCAATTGGATTAACGTCGGTACCATCTCTGGTATGCTATACTTGCTTACCCAATTAGAACGGTCTATTCCTGAAGTGAGAAACGTGTTTGCTGCACCTGATAAAGAAACCACTTACGATCCTAGAAAGAGAGATCCGAAATACGCCGGATATACTAGTCTTTGGGAGGCAGAGTTCTTCCAAAGGTATTACCACCCTACCGTGGAATACTACGGAGACAGCTTTGTCAATGGAAGAAAGATCGCCAAGCCTGACTTGGGACTTTTCACCTTGGGTCATTTCTTGGACAGATTCGTCTATAAGAAACCTAGAGCTAAGACCACCGTGAGAGGTCAAGCTATCATGCAACCATTGGGAAGTACAAACGATACTTTGGTCAAATTGAAAGAATCTGAGGCTCCTCTCAATACTAGAGACTGGTTCAGCAAGAAGTTGGAAGATGTGAATCCTGAGGATAGATTCTTCCATCAGTACTTCGCTAATAAGGAACCAAAGAAGGAGAAGCTGATCATTGATCAAAGTGAAGAATTGGATGAGGATGATGTTTGGAAGGCTTTGATCGCCTCAAACAACGAACTTGCCGCTGATGATGATGATGCATTGAGTGCTTCCGATTTGGATTATTCTGACTCCGATTCCGACACTGGACTCACAGGAATTCCTGAAGATCTCAAGAACATCGCAGAGGAAGAAGAAGAAGAAGAAGAAGAGGAAGATGAAGACGACGACGAGAAACTTAAAGCTGCTCTTGATGCAGATGACTCTGACGTTGATAACGATTCTGATTCTGATTCTGAAGGTCCTCAATTCTTTGACGCCGAGTCCGATTCCGATTCTGAAGTTGAAGTTGAAAAGAGATCTGCCGATGACGATGACGATGAAGAGGGTGGTGATCACAAGAGAGTCAAGCTCTCATCGCTTCCAACCTTTGCATCTGCCGAAGATTATGCCGATCTTCTCGATTAATAGCGATATATAACACGAGGCAAGGCGAGCCTCTAATACAATGTTCAATTTCATAACTACGTATCGTAGTAATGTATGACATTAGGTAAAAACACTTCTGTTATGAGGATTTAGTAAAATATATATGTGAAAATGCAGAGGCTCATATCAGTTCACCAGAGGAAGCCTGGAAGCGGATCAAAGACCGCCGATGTTGCAGGATCTTCCTCTCTGCCATCCAAATTCAAATCCATTGGCATCATAAGATCTGGAGGAAGTTCCAGATCGAGATCCTTTGGTTCATTGAAGATGTCAATGTTTGGAAGCGATTGAGATTGCTGTTGTTGCAATTGAGGTTGATTTTGGACTGGCTGTTGTTGAACAATATGAGCTTGAACAGATGACTGTTGCTCCTGAACTTGTGGTTCAAGCTTGACAGGAGGTCTGTTTTCTTTCAAAACGATTGGAGTGGTTTGTAGTGAAAGACCGGAGATACCTCTACGGTCTTTGATCGGCGTACTTGGCCTTAATGATTGTGGCTGCGAGTTGCGACGGTTTGGTAGATGGATCCGTCTAAAAGTAGTATTTGCTTGATCAGGATGGTCAACTCTGATGAATTCCCAGAGTAAAACGGACCTGATTGATGAATGTGGGATGGTATCCAAAGTGTAGACACCGCTGTCAAAGTTTTCGACAGCAAAGATGACTTGCTTGATGGTGACACCTTTGATAGCACGAGAGAGTAAATGAACCTCGGACTTGTCAGTTAATTTATCGACAAGTAATCTACGGAGACCGGCAAAGAAATCCCGCCAGTATTCCGTTCCGAGACAAATCTCAGCAGTGGCATCATTGTAGTTACCTTTATGAGAGAGTTTGGCATCAAGTTGTTCGAAAGTGGACAAGATAAGACGACCAAACGAGTAGATCAATGTTAGACAACAGAGATGTTTGTCAGAACGTGGCAATTTGGTGAGTTGAACCTGAGAATTCACGTTGAATTGACCATCAGTCAAATTACCTTCCATTGGAGGTGTAGACAATTTAACCATGCTATGCAAGATTGGAACTTTGGAAGGAAGTTTATCAACCAATTCAAAGAACCTTGGGAACCTGAATGAAAGGTCGGCATTGGATCTAATTCTCAAAGGAGGTCTGTTAGGATCCGAAGGCAGAGATGAGAAGTTATGAGATCTCTGAGGTTCGTTCATATTGATATAATTGAATCTGAAACGACGAACAGAGATGCCAATATCTAAAGAGACAGGTTCAGGAACCGTGGAAGGTCTCTTCTTCTTTTTGGTGAAGGCAGAACTAGCATTTGCACTCACATTCATCTTAGCCTTCTTCTGAGGATGTGTTGGAGTTACAAGTAACGCACTGTTTCCAACAGCGGTACCGAGAGACTTTCTTAAAGAGATCTCACTGAAAACTCTATCGAATTTAGCAGTAACTTCCTCGGTAGCTTCGGGACCATTCAAGATCAATTCAATGAGTTCCGCATCCTTATGTAAATTCTTGATCACTTGAATATGTGAAGAAACTTGCTTTCTGGACCGGTATTGTCCCGTCTGGGACATGATATAGTCAGATATAAGCTCATTACGACCTTTTGAACAACCGCTGATTTTCATCTTATGCAAACCTTGCTTTGGAATGATAGCAAGCGCGTCAGCAAAGGCGGCTTCCACTTCCGGAGACCAAATTTGATCACCAGACTCTGACTTGACACGTTTAGGGGCAGGCAATTCGATTGAATTCTCAATCTTGGTACCGGCCGGAACCGGTGACATTGAACTATTGCTATGGCCCTCTTGCATAGAATGTTTACTCCTAGGTACGCTAGGAGGTGGAGAAGTACGCATCAACGCATAATGCTGTTTACCCAACGGGTCAACACTGACATCCACGATCATCTTACGACCCCTCAATGTATCCGGAGGAGTCATAAGGTGAGGTGCCTTATGTGGTGTCTTTTCAAGACTCATACTTAAAAGTAGGTTCTAAAACGTTCAAAAATGGTTGGATTGAAAGGAACGGTTATACGCAACTGAAGTAGTCGTGATATAGCTGTATAAACGAACTGGTTTCAACGTTAATTGACGAGTCAAAGATTGCACCTGAAAAAGAAGAGTGTGTTATAGGGGGAAGAAAAGAAAAATGATAGGTTTGCAAAGAGGCGTGCCGGTAAATATCACGATGCTAGAAATGCCTGGACCGCGTTTGGGTCGATCGACCGGTATGAAGGACTTGGAGTACAAGGGCAAGAGGGGGGAATGGGAGGAGGGTACTACTGGTGGGTATATAGACATAATTGTGTACGATACAATCACTTCTACTGCTTAATTAACATTAGTATCCAATCTGTGTAACAGCCATGAAGCCAGTGAGTCAGTTGTCCGAAACCCCTGTTCGGAGCGGTACCCCTGAGAGAGTTTCCTAATTGGGCAGGCGCAGCGGAAAAAAAACTCTTAAAATAGAAGTCGGTGGCTTGGCTGGATGTCCGAGTAGAGGAAAAGGGTAACTAGTGTCGTTGACATGTTGTTGGTTGTGCATTATTTGTGACTGTACCTAGACGAATTGGGGGTGTATCAGGACAGATTCGGAAATGTTGGGGTGTGTATCTGTACGGATTGGTCGCTGCTTTTTTGGGTGTAACGATGGTTAGGAGAGATATGAGTATGCGAAGAAGGTCGATGTACCGTGGGAAGGTTGTATCTAGGGAATTGGTAGATTGTGTATAGTATTTCTCAAGAAACTTAAGGGGTGGAGAGGATGTTATTTCGTTGTTTGTGTGAACAATCCCACACCCATCTGAAAAATAGAAACTTTAGAGCACATATTAATTTTGTGTGTATCATGCAGGTACGGAGTGGTGAGATCTGCGATGAACATTGTGAGGATCTGCACTGGTTGAAGTTGTGTATGATGTAGTTTTGTGGATTTAGTTGGGTTCATTAGGTTGGGTGAAAAGGTGAGGATTCTAGAAGTAATTGGTTAGATAAGGCTGAGGCAGTAGTAGGCCTGAGTAGATTTGACTGGAAGTGGACACAGGAAGAGTATGCAGATCTTAGGATTGTTCAGAACGTAGGGATAATAAGGTTTGAAGGCGGTTCACATTGGATGTATATGGAGTATGGTGCTTCATTTCACCTTTAAAAGTTGTTGAGATCACTCTAGAGAGATACCCATAGTGAAATGTACTGTCATGAGAGCCGATTTCCTAATTGGGAAATCTACCGCATTATTAAAGAATCAGATCGACTGAGATTAAGGGCGGGGAAGAGAGGGGAAGGGAGTAGGGGAAGGGAAAGGGGAAGAGAGTATGGAGGAGGTAGTCAATAGAGAATGTGATGCACAAAAACAGGGCTTGAAGTGGATAGACAATCACTCATTAACGTCTGTAGTGCAGAGAGTGGCACTGAGGCGCTCATAAGTGTACATTACAATCCATAAGGAACTTGTAACTACATATATGTTAAGGATATAAGTCCCTACTTATTCATAGCTTGATAGGATTAACTAATTATTTAAGCCTCGGTGGCACCGTCAGCCTTCTCAGCAACTCTTTGAGCTCTTCTGGCTCTAGCAGCCTTGTTTCTAGTTCTTCTAGCCTCAGCTTCCTCTTCAAGAGCCTTGGTTCTGGCAGCCTCAGCCTTAGCTTGGATGACGTGCTCAATAAGAGCTCTCTTGTGTTTGAAGGTGTTACCCTTGGCAGCGTTGTAAAGAGAGTGGTAAAGATGTCTGTCGATCTTTCCGTTGGCTCTGTACTTAGCAAGTTGTCTTCTAAGAACACGTTGACGTCTCATCCAGATAACCTGAGCTGGCATACGGGCGTTAGCAGTACCTTTTCTCTTACCGTAACCCATGTGTCTTCCACCTCTCTTAGCCTCAGCGTAGGCACGAGCGCTAGCACGCGAGTGCATGGTAACTGGCTTCTTGACGATGGTACCACTCTTGTAAAGCTTTCTGATGGCATGTCTAGAGTTGGCCTGGGACAACTCAGTGGTTTCATTTGGATCCAACCAAACCTTTCTCTTACCAACTCCCAAAACGGCAGCGGCAAGTCTCTTCTGTGAACGCAAGTTAGCCATTGTGATGAATGAAGATGATACTTACAACTGAGTAAGATTTGAAGCAAATTTTTTTGGTATTGAAGCGGGGACTTTGAAAAATTTTGGGGGTAACAGGGTGGAGGTGGTCACGTGAGAACAGATGAAAAAAAAAAAACAGGATCCACGACTCGCGGGGACGAGGGGTGACAGTCTGCGTCTATCGACGCAAGTCCTTTCCTTACCTATTAAGGGTGTCTGAAATTTTTCAATATATTTCATACATCACTATGGCTCGCTCATCTAGATCAAAGAGCAGACTTAGAGCTAAGGCTGTCAAGACTTCCAACAAAAATGGTGACTACTATCGGCTAGAAAAGGAACGTCTTGAACGACTGGCCGCCAAGATGAAAGAATCCGATGCAAAACTTGCAAAGGAGAATGCTGCCAAGACCGGTACTGATACACTAGCTGCCAAGGAAGATGCAATGGATGAGGACAAACCAGATCCTTCGAAGATTGTTGTCAAGCCAAAGAAGTCCAAGAAGAAGAAGTCCAAGAACAGAAAGAGACTAGTGTTTTAGAGAAAGTCAATCTCTGTTTCCATTTTCCTCTGCATCGCTTCACTTTGCTTATCCATTAGATCCCCCCATTAAATAATTTCCGCCCCGATAATAATAGACCTTTCCTTATCAACATATACCACAATTCAGGTCATCTTCAGGTAGATGACGACCCTTTGCCACGCCTTGAACAAAGGTCTGCAATTTCCTGACCAGAATTGGACCTTACAAAGATCCATAGATGATCTCCATAGACAACAGTGGCTCTCTATAGCCGTCGGTACGGCTAAACAGTACATTGACGGGTCCTCGTTCCATATGAAAGCTGTCGGTGGCTCACAGTCACTGGTACTCTGGATATCGGGCAGATTACAAGTGTACGAGAGTGGAAACTCTTTCAAATTGACCGCATCTATACAGTTACCAGAGCAAAAATGCCTATTGCTGCAGCATGACTTGATATTCGGTTTGAACGGATCGATACTGTCTTTACTGAGCAGCAAGCCGTTGTCATTGCTGGATTCTCACGATATAGGTGTCAAATTCTCAAGGATACAGCATTGTACCGATTGTGTGGTACTGCTCGGAGATTGCAGCTACTTGATGATCGTTAACTACCACCGCTACCAGCTATCCGTCTCCGAGCTCCTATACTTGGACGGCTGGCCCATCGGAGTTATCAGACTAAGAAGCTCTTTCTATTACGTTGTCAATGCCAATGGCGAGTATCAGATCTATAGATTACAGGATAGTCGGTTCAGTCAATGCGATAAGAAAGTTATGCATGGCCCAGAACGGTTTGGTTACAAGTCATATGGAAGAGTCCTACAGATAGCTCCAGTGGGTGTTCGATGGCTCGTATTACAAGAGTTTGGCTGGACTCTTTATGATAACCATTCTGAGATTATTTCTTCTGCTTTAGAATCGCATGCAGAGTGCTATATTGCCATTGATGACTCAAGTTTTGCGATTCTCATGGTCGACAGGTCTCTGATGCTTATAGATCAAGAGACCGTTAGACCTGTTCACACGCAAGGTCAAATAACTGCATTTGGACATGGAATATGTTCAATCACTATAGATTCCAAGCAGTCAGCTGTCATGATAAGCACATTCAGTGACCAATGGTCTGAACCAAAAGTACTGACCCGATTCAATGTGCGCGAAGATATCGACTTCGGTCCTGCTAAGCTAGTTGGGAAATCGTTAGACAACTGGGGGACATTTGACGACGTTTTAACTGTCTGTTCGATTCCAGATGGACTGCTAGTGATTGGTATATCCTCCACCACCATAATAAATACCACACATCGATTGAAGTTGGATTATCCGGCAGAGAAGGTGTCAATTTCCAAGAATGTTCTCATTGTCCATTCACAACATGGGAGGACCTGTTTCAACTTGGCCAATTTGACTCAGATTGAATCGAATGCTACGGGGAAGTCAGTCTACAATGGTATTAACAAGCCAATGAAGCTGCATTGTATGGGACTTATAGAGGCACGACCCTTCGATTTGAACTTCAAACCAACAGCATTTATCTGTCCTGATCAATCGATTATTACAACTTCAGGCGCAGAGTCATTATTGTTCTCTACGGAATGTCAGCTCAAACCAAACCAACAATTCATTCTTCAAAGACTGGGTAAATTCATGCTGGATTACACCGATGACATATCCAGCCGTGCCTTTGAAGTGACAAAACGATTGCTCCAATCGGTGGCGAAGGATACCGAACTTGTTCTTGAAACTTTTGATTTCTGGTACCCGTTAATACGCACATCTATTGTGGCTACCATAATCATAGGCTTATGTTGCAGCTATGATCATGTAGATATTGAATTGTTCAACAGAGAAGTCTCAAAAGACTTGCTGCAAAGTATCATTCATTTCATTTCCACAGGTAATGAGAGAACCAGATCACTTATTTTCAAATTGCTGACCGTTCTTCATGATAAACCCTTCAAGTACAAGCAAATCGACCCATACCCACTGCTGAGTGCAGCAGTGAAACTGCACTATTGGGACTATATCGATTCCCTTTTGGATAATCCATTCGATGTGATTGTCATTCTTTGCAGCCATATGACAAAGGAGATTCTGGACTACTTGAACAATGCACTGGTGACTCAAAAACAGACATTTGACACTGAACTGCTACTTATATTCATTGATGCCTACCTTGCATTTGCGACACCCAACAGTCTCACTTCAGATATACTGCATAGCTACGAGAACGTATCCATTTCAGGAAATAGAATATGCCTAACAACCAATTCTCTTGGGTACTACGGAATTTACCGCAAGGGACTTACTTCGTTTGGATTGAAAGTTCCCAAACTCAACACTAAACCAGGAACCGATGGTTCGGAACTTTCTGGGAAGATTGGAATAGGACAACCGTTACCTCCACTGTTCAAATCCAACCACCACTTGGCAGCTTTAGATATGTCTACCTATAACATACACATCTGGGCACTTTCATCACCACAACCAGACACTTTGGACGTTTCTGTCATCAATGACAACCAGATACCTTTGAAAGTGCCAGACTTAGAGCTGTTGGTCCTTCAAAAATCCTGGAACTCTCATCATCTCAAAGGTGATCTCATGCATTTGGTGGCAGATTACCGTCATACGGGACAGATATTCATGGCACATTCATTGCCCATAGCCAGCATTCTAGCCAATTATATAGCAGTGTTTTCCTTTAAATGGCAAGACGTGGGTCTTGTCTGGGACGATACTCTCGCCCTCACCTTAAATGGTGATATCATATATACTTGGGATTCCCCATAGTACGGACCCCCCTAATTGAATTCTCTCGGCTTTAACTCCGTCCTCCGCTCCAGCCGTCCCCCGCCCCCTCCCCCCCAGGTTAATCCGAGTTACCTCTCCCCCGCTGATCGGAAGATTCCGCGCCAGAGTCTTTGATAATCAGGCCTTATTTTACCGAGGCTGGCCGCCCCCGCATAATTTTAGTCCCTGCGTATCACTTGCTTCTTGTTCAAAGATGCCAAGAATTGTACTGTTGCGCTTAGGAGACGGCGGAGAACCGTCCTGTAACAAGGAACAGGGAGTTCTATCATTCCCACCGGTTTATTCGGACCGTCCAGAGACAGCAGACGGTCCACTGTTCTGTATGCGTCTCTACGTTGAAGCAGGTACTAAAGTTACCAACAGAGGTACCATCTACACCGATATCCCAGACAACGAGACAACACCTTACGATCGTTCCAAGTACTATGCACATCCAATTGAGCCTAAATTCGATCAAGACACCTGGGTAGACATCAACATTCATCGTCCTGGTTCTTACTGTTACTATGTCAGTTACCGTACGTTAGATGACAAACTGGTCACCTCATCGAGATTCCATTTTGTCGTTCCACCTTCTCTTTCAATCAATGGGAACTATGTACCATTGAACTCGATATCAATGCAATCTGTCATTTCTAAATGGGTTGGAACCGATATGACCAAGGATTGGGAACCAATATTCTCACACATTGAACGTAAAGGTTACAATATGATCCATTTCACTCCGTTGCAAGAAAGAGGTGACTCGAATTCTCCTTATTCTCTTAAGGATCAGTTGAAGTTCGACCCAGATATATTCAAAACAGACGATGATGTTAGGAAAATGGTTGAAGACCTTGAGCAATCTCACAACATTCTCTCGATGACTGATATCGTTTTAAACCATACGGCCAACAATTCCACTTGGCTTAGAGACCATCCAGAGGCAGGTTATAACGTCTATACCGCTCCACATTTGGAATCTGCTATGGAATTGGACCGTCTTTTGCTCGAGTTCTCAAATAACATGGGTGGATACCCTACACTCATTCAAAATACCTCCGATCTCCTCAAAGTCATGGATGGTATTAAGATTCACGTCCTCGGTGAACTCAAACTTTGGCAGTATTATGTTCTGGATATTGAAGCTCATCTTGAAGGTGTCGAGAAGAGCTGGATATCTGCAGAGTCAGTTGCAAAGGAAGAGTTACCAACTGACACCGGTGTTGCAGCAATTGCCTCTTTTGTCACCTCTCAATGTGCAGTTAAACCGTTCGGTTTAGGTGCTCGGTATGAAAACAGATTGGATCTGAAAAAGTTGACCAACATCCTTTTCACTCTCTATGGACCTGATTTTAACAACGAGACCAAAGTCCATATCAGAGAAATCCTTGATTCTATTAATATGCCGCTCTATAAGGAGTACGACGAGGACAACCAAGAAATTTTAGAGAATCTCTACAATAGAATCAATTATCAACGGTTAGATTCAAATGGATTGAAGATGGGTAGAATCACAAAGGACTCACCATTGGCCGAACCTTACTTTACCAGATTTACCGGCTCTAAAGATGGTAAATCTTATGCATTGGCCAACAACGGTTGGATTTGGGGTGGTAACCCACTGGTTGATTTCGCATCTAATCAATCTAAAGCTTACTTACGTCGTGAAGTTATAGTCTGGGGAGACTGCGTCAAGCTTCGGTATGGTAGTAAGCCTGAAGATTCTCCATACTTATGGGAACACATGACCAAATACGTTCAGACTTGTGCATCGATCTTCCATGGATTCCGTATCGATAACTGTCATTCGACTCCAATCCATGTAGGACAAGCATTGCTTGATGCTGCAAGACTCATTCGTCCTAATCTCTACGTTGTTGCTGAACTTTTCACCGGAAGTGAAGAGCTCGATATAATCTTTGTTGAAAGATTGGGTATATCTTCTCTCATTAGAGAAGCCATGCAGGCATACAATGTGGAAGAATTATCTCGTTTAGTTCATATGCATGGAGGTAGACCTATTGGATCATTCAGATACCTGCCATTGGATTCCATATCTTATCCTGCACACCCAGATGATTTCAGTGAACGTAATGGTGAGAATATCCAGCGTCGTTCAGAAGTGCCAATCCCTGAGTTGGTGACACGTGCATCCCCTCATGCTCTTTTCATGGATTGTACTCATGATAATGAGACTCCTTATGATAAGAGAACTGTTGAAGATACTTTACCAAATGCCGCTTTGGTGGCTTTCTGTTCTTGTGCTACAGGTTCAACCATGGGTTTCGACGAATGTTATCCACACTTGCTTGATGTAGTTAACGAGACTCGTAAGTATTCATACGGGGAAGACTTGGGTATTGGATTAGTCAAGGCTAAACTGAATACAATTAGGAGCCAGTTAGCAGCTAGAAGCAACGACGTTGAGGCCAATGAAATGCACGTGCATCATGAAGGTCAATACATCACTGTCAACAGAGTCAACGCCAACAGTGGACAAGGTTACTTCTTGATTTCACGCACTAAATTTTATCCAGACGGTAATCAGAAATTGACTCCGATCGTTCTTCATGGTACTGTGGCACGGTATGAGTTTGGTTATACCCTTGTTGCGCTAGAAGGCTTTGAAGACACTAAGAAGGGCGATAAGATTGGAACGGTTCCTACGAAACTGGTGGAACTGGAATCTGTCAAACTACATTACGATCCAGCTGACAATACCACTACTGTCACATTGCCTGATGATTTCCCACAAGGATCGATCATTGTTCTTTCCACCAAACAACCTGGATGTGATGCAGCATTGGATGAATACTTGAGAACTGGTGCTTTACAAGCTGCATCGAAATTGTCGTTGAACGATTTGAACGCTTTACTATACAAGTGTGAGACTGAAGAACGTGATGCATCTGCTGGTCAATCAGGTGTTTACAATGTTCCCGACAATGGCCACTTGGTTTATGCTGGACTGCAAGGATTTATCTCACTTTTGAAGGATATCATCAAAAATAACGATTTGGCACACCCTCTTGCGGAGAACCTTCGTAACGGTTCATGGGCTCTCGATTATATCCCGGAGAGAATGTCAAAATTCGAGTTCGAGGCTGAAGATGGTGGTAAAGCAATAGAGTCTTTCAAATCATGGATTGAAAGCCGGTTTGAGAAGGTGAAGAAGGTGCCATTTTTCTTGAGACCGTGCTTCTTTGCATTGACAGTCGGTGTGGGGTACGAGGCGCTTCGATTCAGAGCATTACAATTAATGACACCGAAGGTCCAACGCGCTACTTCATTTGTTCAGGATTTGGCTATGGTTTCTGTTCAAATGGTTGGTGTTGCACGTAGTGCACCATTATCACCATTTGACTCCAATGTTCCTTCTTTGGCAGCAGGATTGCCATTCTTTACTTATGACTATATGCGTTGTTGGGGAAGAGATGTGTTTATCTCATTGCGTGGTATTGCCATGGCTACTGGCCGTTGGGATATAGCCAAGAGTCACATCTTGAGCTTTGCAATGACTTTGAAACATGGAATGATACCTAACCTTCTAGGTGGTGGTAAAGAGCCACGGTTCAACGCAAGAGATGCAGCATGGTTCTTTTTGCAATCAGTTCAAGACTACGTTCTGTTGGCTCCAGATGGAGAGAAGTTACTCGATTGCAAAGTGAAGCGTCGTTTCCCATTGGATGATACGTACATTACTTGGGAAGATCCAAAGGCGTATGCATACGAGTCCACTATTCGTGAAATCGTCTATGAAATATTGTCGAGACATGCCGGTGGATTGGATTTCCGAGAAGCCAATGCTGGACCGCGGATAGATATGCAAATGAAAGATGAAGGTTTCAACATTTCAGTTCACGTGGATTGGAGCAACGGACTTCTATTTGGTGGCAATCAATTCAATTGTGGAACTTGGATGGATAAGATGGGTGAAAGTACAAAATCCGGATCGAAGGGCATTCCTGGTACACCAAGAGATGGCGCAGACGTGGAAATCAACGGATTACTTGCCAGTACATTGAGATTCGTCATTGAATTGCACGAGAAAGGTCTCTTTGAATACGAGACCGTTAAGAATCAAGACGGTGAAGAGATCAGTTTCAAACATTGGAGACAACTTCTCTTGGATAACTTTGAAAAGTGTTTCTATGTCCCTGAAGATCCGAAAGATGACGATCAATATGAGTTAGACTCTCATATTGTCAACCGTAGAGGTATCTACAAGGACATCTTCCGGTCTGGAAAACCATATGAGGATTATCAACTACGTTGCAACTTCCCTATTGCACTGACAGTTGCGCCTGAACTGTGCAAACCAGAGCATGCCATCAAAGCCATTGAT
Source organism: Xiuguozyma insectalens (assembly GCA_030574155.1). Classification (NCBI taxonomy): domain Eukaryota; kingdom Fungi; phylum Ascomycota; class Pichiomycetes; order Pichiales; family Pichiaceae; genus Xiuguozyma; species Xiuguozyma insectalens. The sequence continues at coordinate 624,209 of JAJMEL010000002.1, read as the reverse complement.
ATGGCCGACGAGATTCTTGCAGGACCAATCGGTATGAAGACATTGGATCCATCCGATTTGAACTACAGACCGTACTACAACAACAGTGAGGACTCTGAAGATTTCGCCACATCAAAGGGTCGTAATTATCACCAAGGTCCAGAATGGGTCTGGGTTTGGGGTTACTTCTTGAGGGCATTCAGGCTCTGGCATGAGAAACACGATGCCAAATGTCAATCATCGGCGGCTCACTTGTACCAATTGATTGCCAAGAGGGTCAGAGGTGACGCCAACTGGTTAAAGAGCTCTCCATGGGCAGGTGTTCCAGAATTGACGAACAAAGACGGAGAATATTGTAAGGATTCATGCGCATCACAGGCATGGAGTGCCAGCTGTTTATTGGATGTTTACTACGATAGTTGGATTGATTAAAGATGGATAAGATATATCATTTTTTAGAAATCAAAGTTTAAAAAAGAAATAGAGTTTGATCTACTCAGCCGCATTAGGGTCGTTAGATTTTTTGGTTTCCTCAGCAGCCTTTTTCTCGTATGCTTCGTTAATGTCTTCCTTAGCTTCCTTTTCAGCAAGTTCTCTATCCCTCTGCTTCTCAATCTCTGATTTTTCAGAGTCGAGTGGATAAGTAGTTGGCTCCCAGCAGTAGATGTGGTTGATGTTCTTGTTGTTGAGAAGCTTGATCTCGTCAGCAGTGAGCTTGAAGTCAAAGACATCCAAGTTTGGAGCTAATCTCTTAACGTGAACGGTCTTTGGAAGAGGGACGAATCCCTTCTCAATCGACCAGCGAATAAGAATTTGGGCAGTAGACTTGTTGTACTTCTTTGCTAAGAGAGAAAGCTCAGGGTCAGCAAGCTTGTCACCTCTAGTAAGAGGAGAGTAAGCCTCGACGACGATACCGTTCTTTTGAGTGTACTCAACGAGTTCTGGTCTGGTGAGCCAAGGGTGCAATTCCAACTGGTTAACAGCAGGCTTAATCTTGAGGTCAGGATATTCAAGGATTTCCTTAAGATGCTTAATACCGAAGTTGGAGACACCGATCGATTTGACTTGACCTGCCTCAACAGCCTCTTGCAATGCCAACCAGGTACCATGACGTTTATCGTAGGTGGATTGTGGAGAGTGAATCAAGACGAGATCAATGTAGCCAATTGGCTCAGCAGCTTTGATAGAATGTTCAAGGGCAACCTTGGTTCTGTCGTAGCCGTGGAAACCTTCATTGATCTTGGTGGTGTAGAAGACATCTTCACGCTTATTGTTCTTAGGGTCCTCAGCAATCCACTTGGCGATACCTTTAGCAACACCAGCTTCGTTTCCGTAAGCTTCAGCAGAGTCCAAGAGACGGTAACCAGTCTTGAGGGCGTCATATGCCAATTCAGCAGCCTGCTTCTCTGGAGTCAACCAGAATCCAAGACCTAGCTTAGGAATTGACTTACCAGAGTTCAAAGTAGTCAATGGAGCTTGTGGAGCAGTAACATAAGTAGTTTCAGTCATTTTTCAGTAGGAAGAAAGAAGTGATGACAAATTGAAAAGGTTTGACAGATTTGAATTATATATACCCCAGAAAGAACTGCGTAGGACCAATGAGCCGCAACGCCACACCTTACTTTTTTATTTTGGGTTCGGGAAATGTGCAACTATTACTAGATTGGGAAGATAATCGATGTTGAGTGAAAGCATGTGAAAAATACAAATCTGGGGTACTAACTGTCTATTGGATAGATAAAGATAATTGGATCCCGACCAAAGCTGGGTTTGGTGATTTCAGGGTTCGGCGATTTCAGATTGCTTCAAGTCGGGAGTCCTGAGAATCCAATTAGATATCGAAGACATCGACATCGACATCGAGGCCTGGGTTTAACCGAGATGCAGTGACCCTGTGCGTGTGCTTCTTTCATAAACAAAAGGGTTTTGCTTTAATAAGGGTGCCACTCTTCAGGGTGGTTAGATCTATGGGATGCCGCAGCCTCGGTTTTCTCGTATGCTTCGTTAATGTCTTCCTTGGCCTCCTTCTCAGCAAGTTCTCTATCCCTCTGCTTCTCAATCTCTGATTTTTCAGAGTCAAGTGGATAGGTAGTTGGCTCCCAGCAGTAGATGTGGTTGATGTTCTTGTTGCTGAGAAGTTTGATCTCATCACTAGTGAGCTTGAAATCAAAGACATCCAAGTTTGGAGCCAATCTCTTGACGTGAACGGTCTTTGGAAGAGGAATAAATCCTTTCTCGATCGACCAGCGGATGAGAATTTGAGCAGTAGATTTATTGTACTTCTTTGCCAAGAGAGAAAGCTCCGGATCAGCAAGCTTGTCACCTCTAGTAAGAGGAGAGTATGCCTCGACGACGATGCCATTCTTTTGAGTGTACTCAACGAGCTCTGGTCTGGTGAGCCAAGGGTGCAATTCCAATTGGTTGACGGCAGGCTTAATCTTGAGGTCAGGGTATTCAAGGATTTCCTTAAGATGCTTAATACCGAAATTGGAGACACCGATCGATTTAACCTTACCAGAATCAACAGCTTCTTGCAATGCTAACCAAGTACCATGACGCTTGTCGTAAGTGGATTGTGGAGAGTGAATCAAGACAAGGTCAATGTAACCAATTGGCTCAGCAGCTTTGATAGAATGTTCAAGGGCAACCTTGGTTCTGTCGTAGCCATGGAAACCTTCATTAATCTTGGTGGTGTAGAAGACATCTTCACGCTTATTGTTCTTAGGGTCCTCAGCGATCCACTTGGCGATACCTTTAGCAACACCAGCTTCATTTCCGTAAGCTTCCGCAGAGTCCAAGAGACGATAGCCAGTTTTAAGGGCGTCATATGCCAATTCAGCGGCCTCTTTCCCTGGAGTCATCCAGAATCCAAGACCAAGCTTAGGAATTGACTTACCAGAGTTCAAAGTAGTCAATGGAGCTTGTGGAGCAGTAGCAAAAGTAGTTTCAGTCATTATTCGTGAGAAGAAAGAAGTGATGACAAGTCGAAAAGGTATAACAGACCTGCCTTATATACATCTTCAAAGAAATGGAGGGCAAATTAACAGCTGAAATGATGACAAATAGAAAAGGTTTGTCGTACGGTTTAGGGCGAATCACAGGCAAAGCCACACATCACGTTCTTATCTTGGGTTCGGAGTTATGCAAAGGCCATCAGATGAGAATGTATGGAAAACTTAACTCCGATTCTAGCTGCTAATTGGATATATGGTTGGATCCCACCCGCCAAAGCTAGGCTTGGTGATTTCAGGGTGTTCCAATTCAGCCAAGTCCTGAGAATCCAATTGGATATCAAAAACGTCGAGGTTTGTTTTTAACCGAGAGGCAGTGACAGTTTTAGGCAATGGAATATAACCTTTAGTAATTGACCAGCTAATGAGGATTTGAACAACCGATTTGTTATGCTTTTTAGCGATTTTCACCAAACTTGGGTCTTGAAAAGCTCTACCTCTAGTGAGAGGTGAATATGCTTCAATTATGATATTTTCCTTGTCACAGAAGTCCACAATGGATTGATGCATGAACCATGGATGCATTTCAATCTGGTTGATAACCGGTTTAATTCTTAAATCCGAGTAATTGAGCAACTCTTTCAAATGTTCGACTCCGTAGTTGGAAACACCAATCGATTTGACATGACCAGCCTCGACAGCCTCTTGCAATGCCCGCCAGGTTCCATGACGTCTCTCGGAATCTGTCCGTGGAGTATGAATCAAGATCAGGTCTATATATTCTAAAGGACTTGCATTTTCCAGCCTGGTTTGAATCGACTTGGTGGCATTGTCATACCCTTGATCGGTATCCCAGATCTTTGTAGTGTAGAAGATATCACTTCTATGGGTGTTTGGATGCTCTTTTAACCAGTCTGCAATTGCTTGACAGACTTCCTTCTCATTGCCATAATCTGCGGCAGAATCAAATAATCGGTAGCCATCGTCCAGTGCCTGAGTGACAATCAACTTGGCATCGGATTGAGGAAGTTGGTATACACCAAGACCCAATGCTGGAATCTTAATACCGTTGTTGAGTGTTCTTGAAAACATCGTTGGAAAGGAATTCTTGTGTCAAACAGCAACGAATTTTCAATTCAGTCACGCAATGTGCCTCCTATATGGCTGAAAACGACTCTTCGTAATTTTTCACTCTGCCACTCATTTCCTAATCGGGACAACTTCTGCCAAGGATTGGCGCTAAAAGGATTTTATTAATTTATTTTTCTCAGACACATTTTCTTCCCTTCTTTACCTCACTATCTTCATATAGCTTCTTCATGCTTGTTCAAACCGTTTCCTACCTCGCCCTTATTAACTCCATCGTGCTTGCTGCCGATGCAACAACTGTCTTTGTCACCGTCACAGAGACAGTTGGCGTCCAGACCCTCACCAAGGAGGTCACCACCACCGTCCCATTCAAGCCGGAAGAAACCCCAGTCTATGTAACTGAAACTGTTAAAGAGATCGCTGAAGTGCCAGCTCAGACAGAGGCACCTGCAGAGACTGCACCAACTGAGCCGGAGAAGGATGCAGAGCAAGAAGATCAAGTTGATCCATCTGAATCAACAGTGGAACCATCCGAATCAACCGCACCAACCACTGAATCATCCACCAGCGCGCTAACTACAATTGCATCATCTTCCACTGCATCCAATACCTCGGCAATCTTCACTCATACGTCCATCACTTATACCGGATCCAACTCGAACGGGTCCAATGGTACCGCAGCTACTATTGCTGAAGATGATGACGTTGAAAATGCAGGAGCCTTCAACAATCCATTTGCTCTTGCAGCAATCCCTCTTGCCATTGGAGCACTGATTATCTAGTCAACCTTACACTTTAGTCATGTAGTTCAATCGATACTTATTACAACTCATATTCTTACCATACCCTGCCCCACGCAATCCTCTACCTTGAAAAGTCGTGCGCAGCCCAATATATACAATCAGGGCTGAACACGTACCGGATCCAATCATCAGGAAGATCACCTCTAACCATCACCGCCATCGTTTCATCAAACAAGCACATGCGCAACCGATCACTCTCCTCCGTCTGCCTGGACTACATATTCGCTTCCCCCAGTAACCCCCAGTAATTGTACACCCTACACCCCTTCCACTTCACCCACTATAACTTTTACTGAACACCTCGAAAAAAGATACTCCTCTAAAGAACAGTAGCCTTTTTCATACCGAATTGGTCGATACAAGAAGAATATGGTGGAAGTCAAGCGTACAGTTCGTATTATCACGACGCAACATGTTGTTCCAGAGATACCTGCAGTGCAGGAAGGGTTCCCTATGCGTGCCTGGTCGATCGAGATCGCATTGTTAGATGCTCAAGGTGAAGAGATTCCAGCTACCATCTTTGACAAGGTCACCTACCACTTACATCCAACGTTCCAGAGTCCTGTCAGATCGTTCCGCAAGCCTCCATTCCAGATAGAAGAGAAAGGTTGGGGAGGATTCGATATTCCAATCACTTTAACTTTAATTGATAAAGGTGGAGACAAGAAATTAAACCATGACTTGAATTTTGCTAAAGAGCGTTACGTTGTCGATCATCAGATCAGTATCAACAGTTCCAAGCCTAAACTATTGAAAGAACTGTTGAAGTCTGGCCCTGTGCCGAACTGGGATGAAAACGGTCCAACTACAACCGCTGCCACTAAACGGAAGGCTTCAACTACCGTTGGTACTCAAGACGCCAAGGCTACTAAACGTACCAAGGGCAATGCCAACAAGGCAGGCGTTGATTTGGAGAAGATGGCAGACTATCTCACAAAACTCGGAGAGGATGATCTCTTGGGAGTCGTTCAAATGGTCAACGATAACAGAACCTCAGAGATGGTGATCAAAAATGACGTGGATAACGGTGAGTTCACCATGGATCTTTACACACTTCCTGATACATTGCTCAAGAGTTTATGGGACTACGTGCGCAAGAAAGCTGGAGAGTAGAGTATATGTATAATCAATAGTTTTAGCCCGAAATATAAATGGAAAAGAAAGGGTGGTAGTAGTGGCTAGGAAGGGGTTTTAGGCTGTCCAGATACGAACAGTTTCATCGCGGCTGGCTGTGGCGATTCTGGCACCATCAGGTGACACTTGAACCTTTTCAACAGCATCTGAATGTCCTTGCAATCTGCCCAGTACGCTGCCGGTTAAAGTATCTCGAATGATCACTCCTGGTATATCAGAGTACGATACCAGTAGCAATCGTCCGCTTTTACTAAACTCAATCGAGATCACACCAGGTGTATCGATCGAACCTTGTAAGGAACCCACAATCGATTCAGGTTTCTCCATGTTCATTCCAACGGGATCATATTGACTTATCTGGCCATCGGACCGTAAATCAAACAGTTTAACCATACTGTCATCACCACCAACGGCAAAACTGTATCCATCGGGGAAGAACTTGACTACCGCTGGGTCATAGTTCGAACCATAGGCAAACTTACGAACATAGGTTGGAGATCTTGCATCCCAGACCAATGACATTCGATCGCACGCAACTGTGACAAATTCATTCGAATTGTCCGGCCTGCTATCAACAGATAACACATCGCCAATATGTCCATAGAATTTGGTCACCATGCCTCCTTTTATAGTATCCCAGAGTATCGACAGCCTGTCACCAGAACAGGTTATTATATTGTTGGAAGAGTTCGTTAAGAACTTCACACTCGATATATACTCTCTATGACCTTTGAATATAGAGAGTAATGCACTTGCTCCAAATGGATTGCCTAAGGACAGCTTATACACGACACAGGCATTCTCCAGACCTCCCACAGCAACCAGCCGACCATCTGCTGAAGTATCACAGCTGGTCACCCATGGGTCATCCAATTCAATTAATGCCCGTTTATTAGATGTCACGGTATCCCAAGCAATGAGGAATCCGTCCTGGCTAGCAGATACTAGATGTCTGCTATCAGGTAACCAAGACAGACTGTTCACTTGATCGAAATGACTCTTTAACACTCGAGCAGACTTGAACGTTAACGGACCATTCAAAGATTGCCTACAATGTGGCGCTAGGCTCGACAACGTCGCATCTCTGTAGTCCCGCCTTACCCTGTCGAGCTCCATAGTCAACTGGCGACATTCAGTCTGTGCCTTGGTAATTCTCTCGGATAACATGTTCGAAATTTCAAGTTGTTTTTCAACTTGGGATGGCATCCCAGTCATATATACGAGAGAGGAATTACACACACACACAAATATCTAATTAACCTCGTTATCAACACAGGTGTTTCAGATTTAGAGGCTGTTACCCGATTAGGAAACTATATTACCGTTTTTTTTTTTTTCATTGGGGTGTGTGGGGTAATGGCACTCAAATCCAAATATCCAACTCGGAGACACCAATATCAGTCTTAGTGGACACTGTAGAGGGTTCCTCTTTCAATTCTTCTCCCACTGCTTCAAACCGTGGATAATATGGAACAATGGAGTGTGCTCCGTTCACATACATCGTATTGAAAATCCTCCAGTAGGCCTGCCGGACTTTGCGAGCAGGATGGAACAGTCCTGCCAATAGGTAGTTAAGTAGCACACCGGATCCAAGGACCAATCGTAATGATTCGATGGCATCACACACTCTAGAAATCACGTGCGGCGAGGTCTCAAAAACGTTCGACCATATCAGATCCAAGAAGTTCATAAATGCATCCTCATATCCCATACCGAGACTACCAATAGCCATGTGTTTGACCACTGTAGCTGCCGTCTGTCTATGGACCAGTTCTCTGTCTGTCAATGCATCCGTTAACAAAGGTGTAGTCGCATAAACGTAGTCTGCACCCAGGTCTCCAATATATTCAAACATGAACGTCATGGCCTTCAATATACCGTTTTGAACGTTCTTATCAGGATACCGGTACTCATTCATCATGGCTGGAAGAACAGTATATGGTAAGCATGTCTTGGCCACAATACCAATGGCAACAGCCGTACAAACACGCAACTGCCTTTCTTGAACACGCAGGTTGTTTAAAAGGGTGACCAACACATCTGAAGGACCAATGGCTGAAGCTATCAGTCCAAAAGCACGGGTAGCAGCTTTCCTGATACTCTTTCTCGTAGCCTTGAGCATCTCGAGCAATTCAAACGAAATACGCATCCATTCACGGTGGTTGACATAATCTTTGGCTCTTTCAGCTATATCTCCAATGAGATTGATCGAGCTTTCTTGTACTTTCTCGTGACGGTTCCTCAAGATCGGTGTGAGAGTTGAAAGAAGCTGTGAAATAGGAGGGTTCAACTTATCGACGTTACCAACATTTGTCACCACTCCACGCAGAGCATCCAAGATCGATCCCAACACTTCAGGATACACTTCACCTAGAGATTCATACAAAATTGTTCCCAGACGGATCAACAGCTCTTCTTCACCGCATATACGCAAGACTGGTGCTATCCTAGCAATAAGGTCTGCCGCTTCACGCCGAATATCTGCATCTTTATTTTTCAACCGATACAGTATTGCACTGACAACAGCCATGAGGTGTGGTTTCACACGTATACCTAAACTGACCATGATCTGACCGAATCCATTAAGGAGAGCACGATCGTCGGTCCCACTAGATTGGTGTTGGAATGCATATAACAGACCGTCGACAAGTCTAGTAATTGATCGATCGTCCAAATCAAATGCACCTTGAGAGTCGATGACGTAGGTTGCCGTCTGTATAGCCATGCGACGGAACGGTTCTGATTCATCTTTCAAAGAAATAAGCACTCTATCTACGATCCGAGCAGAACCTGTCTTTGCAGACAGCGCATGAGCAGTTTGAACCACCAATGAAGAGATCCGCCGATCCATAGCAGAACGACGAGTCCAAAAATTAGCAAAGAAATCATCCAAGAAATCGTTTGAAAAGAGCTTCTTGTCTATGGCCGCAACAGAACTGGTATCCTTGATGATTCTCAGTATAGTCTGTCTCATCTGGTCCTCGGTAGACGAGAACTCACGAGACATAACTTTAAACACTTCGCGTGTATAATAATTAGCATATTCATCTTCCATTAACGGGATAAGTGAACCCAATGCACGTAGAAACGCTGCAAGCCCCCTACCACGTAGTTTCTTCAAACCTCTCCACAGAGGTTCAATTGTAGGTTCTAAAGATTCATAACCATAAGGTGATGCTGCCTCTGATAATGCAGTGACAGCCCTTGCAGCCATGATCCGTACATTAACATTTTCATCTTCCAGGTTCCTAGTGACAGGAACCACCAACCCGTTAAGATGTGGTAAAATAGCAGAACCAGAAAGGTTGGCTATTTGCTGCACTGTGCGCAGACCGGTATGTCTAGATAGCCAGCTCTTCTTGGAGATACTGATAGCCTTGACGAAGGGGACCATGAACTGGATACCAAGAGCAGATGCAACAACCGCCAAAGTACGAGACACCAGGTTCCGCACATAATCATCAGGATGGTCGATATCAGGCCGTAAAGTGGAAATCATGTTTGCAATACCTGCAGCTCTTGCCAAGTGAGAAATCAATTCTCGTCCTTGCAATCTAGTGTACATATTCTCATCTATAAGTAAAGGCATCGTAACGGTGAGAATCTTCTTGGTGTAGGGTCTCACTGCATCGTCTAGCGCAAACATGACACGGCCCATCATCTTCACCAACAGGTATCGTTCCTGCTCTTCAATTGTGGGGCTCATCATTAACGGTAGAATGATTCCAAACAGTGTATCCGCACCATACTTGTTGGCATCGTCTGTAATCTGCCTCAAGGATGCTTTCCTTACCGGTGGAGACCCGTTCTTCACTTTGAGAACTAGAGCCATACAGTCACGATCTTTACGCTCTTTTGGAGACAATTCCTCATCTGGAATGTCTCTCATAGTGATCAGTCTACCAAAGACAGCCATATCGGCTTCACTGAACCTCTCGATACCTCTCATTCCTGGAACCTCGTGTATAAGTTGTGGATCGACTCTTTGAGTCTCAGCAGTTATCGTACTCTGTTCAGGGATTGTATATCCAGAGTCAAGAGCTGTCAGGTCTGGCATATCCAGTGTTGAAAGCTTGTAATCTTTAGGAACTGGAACTTTCCTGAATCCAGGTGGCAGAAGCAAATCTAGATTGGTATCATTCAATTCGATACCATTGATAACGGGGCACTTGGCCATGATTGCCTGTTCTGTATTTGTATCTTCCGATGACTCGCCCGGTCCGACGTCCCAGCGCCGTTTTCTCTTGCGGGGAGCAGGTGAAGGATTGTCTTTAGCAGAGATGTCCTTAGCTGGAGTAGTATCTCTAACTGGAGTAGTATCTCTAACTGGAGTGGTATCTCTAACGGGAGTGGTATCTCTAACGGGAGATGTCTCTCTGACAGGAGTTGTCTCCCTAACAGGGGTCTTACCACCATTATCATCTTCTTCGTCATCATCACCATCCTTTGGCTCCTCCTTTGACTCCTCCTTCTCTACCCTCTCTCCCCGATACAGCTTATACTTCCCGCGCTGATACTCTCCCTCCTTGCTCTCCACAGCCCTCTCTTGAATCCTTCTCTGCAACACATCTGGAACCTCCGACTCCGCAGAATCTTCCAGTTCCTCCATCACCTTCTTAGGCATCGTGTAACTCCTCGGCCGTACACCTCCTCCGTTCTTCATGGTGATACTTAGATAAACCAAGTTTTTTTAACTAGGGACTACTACTTTAGTACACGGTCTGAAAAAAAATATGAGGTGCGAAAAATTCCTTTAAAATTAGTATCCTGCCAAGCCCCACTATCTTCTTCTCTGGAACGCGTGATGAAACTCGGATATTTGGGCGCTATAGTGGCGAGCGCTATGTCCTTAGTGACAGCAGATGATGCAAGTTCGGATAAGTCAGACCTGGTCGGTACTTGGTCTTCGAAGTCTAACGCTGTCTTTACCGGTTCTGGTTTCTATGATCCTATCGATGAACTGTTGATCGAGCCCGCATTACCTGGTATATCGTACAGTTTCACTGAAGATGGATACTTTGAAGAGGCCCTGTACCAGGTGACACCAAATGCACAGAACCATTCGTGTGCTGTGGCTGCATTGATCTTCCAACATGGTACTTATACCGTTAACGATACTGGATATTTAACTTTGAACCCTTTCCAAGTCGACGGCAGACAACTCCTTTCAGATCCTTGCAATGACGATGGTGTTTCAGAATACACCAGATACAAGCAAGTTGAAGAATTCCAATCATTTGCTGTCTATGTGGACAGTTACCATGGAAGATACAGACTAGATCTCGTTGAGAGCAATGGTGAGTACATGCAACCACTCTACTTGGCCTATAAGCCTGCACAGATGCTACCAACAATCACTTTGAATCCAACCGATTCAAGTGAATCTTCTGTCTTTGTGGGAGATGGTAAGAGTTCGGGCTCTTTGGTGGCAAACACGGCCACTGCAGAGGCTTCAGAGACTTCTTCTGCATCCAAGGCTAAAAGAGACGTTCTGCCAACTCCAGGACTGTCACAACGTGTCAAGAGATCTCTCGAAAACCGGTACAAGACCAATGCAGTTCGTAGAACATCCTACGACTATGACTTCTGGTGGTGGGCGTCATTAGGTCTGTCCATGGTGGGGGCCACCATGTTTTTGTCGGCTAGACTCTTTTAAATCTCTCTTTAGCATCGTGAATGAACTTGGATCTTGAAATATATATTTACTTACATACATACCTATTACAATTCAAGTCAACACTGTATAAAAGAACTGCTTATTAGCAATATATTATGTTGGTGCTTATTCCTTGTAAGCGTAGGTACGGCGGAACATGTCATCGATGTTCTTCAAGTAGTATGTACCCTTTGGAAGGTAATCAGTAGAACCAGAAGGAGTGAATGGCTTCTTCAAGAAGGCCTTTTCACGGAGCTCTAAAGCCTGCTCGTACTCTTCAGGAGTCTTCTTGATACGAGAGTCAAGTCTTTGCTGAATGTCAAGAACCTTGGTGATATCAGAGATGTCACCGACAACTTTCATAGACAACAAAGTGGCAGCCAAACCAGATCCGTAAGAGAACAGACCAATACGCTTGCCTTGTAACTTCTCACTTCCAACATAGTAAAGCAAAGATGAAAGACATCCCCAACAAGATCCAGTATAGGTGTTACCGATATTAGTTGGCAAGTTCAAGGAAGGCTTGACACGTTCATTACATTTTTCCTTTGAGAGTGCCATGAATTTCTTTTCAACGGCTTTTTCAACGAGTGACTTTTCGTATGGTATGTTCAAGAAGGCCTCTTTGTCAAGATCTGGGAAGATCTTGCTGTTAGCGAGGTAATCATTGTAGAGCAGACGAGCATAAGATTTAACAACGAGCTTACAAGTTGGAGCATGGAAAACGTTGTAATCAAAGAAGTCCAATCCAACGGTGTCAGTGTCAGATTTACTGAGACCACGGGCAACGGCTTTCTTGGAGTAAGATTTGTAACACTTGTCAACGGCCTTGACGTAACAAGCTTGAGAATAGTGACCATCGACGTAAGGGTACTCGCTGGCGAAATCAGGCTTGTAGAAATCGTAGGCATGTTCCAAGTAAGAACCTCTAACAGAATCGAAAACGATTGGAGCATCAGGACCGATCAAAAGAGCAACGGCACCTGCACCACCGGTTGGTCTAGCGGCACCTTTGTCATAGATGGCAATGTCTCCACAGACAACGACAGCATCACGTCCATCCCAAGAGTCAGATTGAATCCAGTTGACTGCATTGATAACTGCAGCGGTACCACCGTAACAAGCGTTATAAGTGTCAATACCTTCGACGTCGGTGTTGTCTCCCAACAACTGCATAAGGAACGATTTGACAGATTTCGACTTATCGATCAAAGTTTCAGTACCAACTTCGAGACGTCCGATCTTGTTCACATCAATGTGATACTTCTCGATCAAATTACGCAAGACGGTCAAATCCATCGAGACAATGTCTTCGACGTCATTAGGGAAGCACATATTGGTCTGACCGAGTCCAATGGTGTATTTACCGGCAGAGACTCCGTCAGCTTTCTCCAAATCTTCCTGGTGGACATATTGTCCTGAGAAGTAGACTTCTAATGCTTTGATTCCAACGTTTTGAGGCATAATAAATATGGTTGAGGGAAAAGAAGAGTGAACCTAAACGAGGAAGAATTCACGCGTACGAACAAGGGAGGAGGGAGGGAGTGAGTGGTGAAAAAAAAAGTGCTGAGGGGTTGGGGTGGGGAAGAGGGGAACGAGGCAGCAAGGATATACATTTATAATAAGATATGATTGAAGGTGTAAAGTGTAGTCGTATTTGGCTTGTTTATTCAGATACAACTGTCTAACTATTACTACTCTTTTCTCACTATTGAATTGATACATAGATTGAATATACATAGATTACATACTTACACACCGCAGAGCCTTGCCCAATCGGGAAATAAATTTTCAGGAGTCCACCTGTTTGCACAGCCTTGTGAAAAAGATTTTGGATCAACTGAAATTTTTCAGTTGAGCACAATAGAAGTAGCTGGAATTTTTCACTATAATGATTATTAGTACTAATTATGATTGAGTATTAGTTGTTATTATTATCATTAGTTATTATTATATCCTTTCCATTACCATAGGTCTCCCAGAGACCGATCCCAAGATTCGTGAAACAATGCAAGTGTCAAAGAATTGACTTAATTGGCAGAGAGCCATAGTTGATAATTCTGCGACGTGGCAGTCGATCCCTCATCCCCAAGTAGTGTGGAGAGAATCGATTGCGAACGAAGGCTGTAAGAAGAATTAGCCAATGTAAGGTCGTAGCCAGACTCGTTGTTTTGTTTCTTGTTCTCCAGAGGAGGAGCATCGTAGAGCCATTCGTAGCGGATGTCGCACTCAAGTTCCTCTTCTTCATCTTCAGAACTAATATCTGAAACTAAAGAAGGGACTGAGCCACAGTCCTCTTCGAACCTAAACATGCTACCATCGTCATCAGAATCTTCATAGTCTGATTCGTATGCATCTCTGGTCACTTCAAAGATATCATCTCTTGCACGGATGGTCTTGTAAGTTGTGAGTCTTCCAGTTGTTGGTTGAACCGTTGAATCTGTATGGAAATCAGCTTCACGGCATTTTTCGGAGCAATAGATTGAATCTTCAGCACATGGCTTCTGATCCACTATGCAATAGTTGTCCAGTGGGAATATACTATCGTCAAACATTGTAATTGTATCAAATATCAAGTAAATTGGTTGTAAATTAGTTGGCGATAACCCTCCAATTTATATTGAAATATGTGTTACTAATTAAGACTCACAATATGTATGCAAGCCTTGCTGTATTTATAATCCTTTGCAGTTTAACGCGTGGGTGAAAAAAAAATAAAAAAATTACCCCGGCCACCCATGACTCAACCAGTAACCACAGTTAAAAAAATGCCTCCACCACAGTTTTATGCCATAACCCCCGCTAAATGCTGCGATAACCCCGTGGGTTACACAGTCGATCGTCTTTTAGACGTAAAATTTTTTTCATTTTCTCCCTCTCTTCCCCACAAACTGCCCGCCACCACCACCACCACCACCACAACCACACCCTGCCAAAAAAATTTTCAAGGCGGTGCGGCGGTGCAGTGTAATGCGGCTCTCCGGTAAGCCCAGTTTGCTTAAATCGGGGCGGTGCATGAGTCAATCCATCGCAGCATCGGTCGTTATCACCGAATTAGATTCCGCAACGCCGTAACGATGTCATCATAGGTAACACCGTCCAGGTCACCATCTAGTACTTTCCAGAGTAGTTTCATAGAATCCACAACCTGCTGGTCATCTCCATCAATTAGTCCTCTTTCCATGAGATTTTCAACCAATCTTGTCACTGCCCGCAAATTCTGCTCATCTGCAGCAAGACTAGATGCAGATTCTGACAGCGTCTGTTCAATATGGCGCTTAAAACTTTCTAATGGTACTTCGTGCTTCAATTTCAGTAATGACTCATAGACGCTTCGGTAGTACAGCAGATCTTTCTCAACCCTCGAACTATCTGCTAAATTTAACCAATTATCCAGCTCAGCAACCGTCTGACTCTTGGCAATCAAGGGGGTAAACATTGCTGATGTTAATCTTGGATACATCATGATTGCTCTCTGTTTATCTGCCACAAAATCAAACAGCTCCCATCCGTCCTCGTACGGTATGAAATCTGGTGTAGAGTTATCAACCTCTAGCATCTCATCAAGTCCCTTTTCCTGTAAAATCTCCTGCTCATATATCTTTCTGTAACCTTCCCGTATACCAATAAGCATGTTAAGTATGTCCTCAGCCAACGGTTGATGGCCAAGTTCGACCAAACTCGAGATCATCGTCTGCCAGTCCTCCGAATTCAGACACAATGGATACTTCTCACGCAGCTCCATACTGTTCAACCACAAATTCATGTCTTTCTGAGCCGCAGAATACACTTCAAGTATACGTAGAGTGTACCTATCTGGATCGTACCTCTCTGCCAAGTCTGTCAAAATTGTGTCAAACAACTTGTAGTCCTTGGCCGATAACGATGCCAACAGGAATGTGTTATAGTGGTCTCGGCTCACATTATAACCAAGCTTGCTGATACCTTCCACGAGTGACCTATAGTTCTCCTCGTTGAACTCCTCATAGTTCCCTAGCATCGCACACAACCACTTAGTCAGTTCCTGTGGTGTCAATTTCATCCCACTCTCTAACACATCTTGATAGATTACAGCGGCAGTACTTAACTCCAGTTCGTTCAAGTAGTCTCCAACCAACTGCAAGAAGCGCTCTAGATCGTCCGATTCTATGTACAAGGCTCTTGGTTTAGGTATCTCCAAATACTTTGAGATTGTCTCTTCCAATGCCGGCAGTTTATCCTCCTCCGGCGGGACTTCGGTACGATCTAGTGCTTCTTTGAACGATCCATACAAGGCACTGTCTATCTCTTTCCTCCTAGTGGCCATCCGACTACGAAGAATCTCCGAGTGCTCCATCCCAAGCAGCACCTCAATACTTCCAATCAAATAAGCGTATATCGGGTTCTTCTCATCGTATATTGACTCTAATTGCTCGTCCTCTTTAATCGCATCTTTCAGGATGACATCCCCGAACTGCAACAGTTTGGGTCTCAACATACTGACAAAGTCCGTACTTAACTGCTGAATAGAGTCGTAGTTAGTGAACTCACCAAACTGGTTCATCATCTTGTCGATTCTTTCAGCTTCAGCAGCCTCAGAATCCCGCCGATACAGCTTCAACCAAGAGGGATCGTGTGTTTGAATATCGTGGGGAAGATCTACTTGCTCAGACCGTTTCTTCTTACTTTTGAACTGGAAATCGTTATCATCTTTCAACTTGCCGACTTTCTTCCTCGGAGGGCGTTTCGTCGTGGCAACTGTTGCCATTTCCCGTCGCAGAACTCGAGCACTAGTCAATATCCGCCTGGAAAGAAACATGTTGTGGGATTTAGATTGAAATATAAATTCTCGGACAAGATTTGAAATTTTATATATATGTATATACAGATTTAAAGATGGTGGGGGGAAAGGCATCCATGCATTGACACATCTATTGGCTGTTGATACGTGCAATGTACTCCTTGCTGATCAAGTTCCAAGCTCTCATGAACTTTGCAGAACAATCGGTGACACATTTAGTCTCTGAGGCAGAAAGAGAGCTGCCTGGTGTTGGAACACAGAGCTTAAAGCAGTTCTCGGAAAGTGCATTCACCAATCCAGTGGCATAGGCAGTAGCCATCTCTTGAGCCACTTGACCCTTGATCTGTTCTCTAAGTTTAGCATTAGCTGGATCCAACTGTGGTTCCGAAGCAGCAGCTGCTGCTGGCTTATCGTTGCTTCCTCCAAATCCTAAGAAAGAACCCATGGTGTAGTACTTGGCAAGATTGAAATATTTTTCAGGGAATCATTTTTCAGCCAGTTATTTTAGCGGGGGGAACTCTCTATGGAAATTTCCCCTCTCCCCAGCCGCTCTGCACCCGGTATGTATTCATCTAACTCCGTCCTGATCCATTCAATCAGACCCGCTCAAGAAATCATCCAGCGTTTGCAACCGATACTTCTTCGTATTGGTATGTGGATTCTCCACGGTCACCCCATGATCTGTCTCCCTAGGTGCTTGCAAAGAAGATGTAGATGACGATGAGAACGGTGACGCTCTCGTTGAATACCTTGAAGTCGATGAGACACTCTTCGTATTGATTCCATAATCCTTGAGCTCAAATCCTTGACCACGAACTTCGTTATAGTACTCTAAAAGTGCCGGATCAAGACTGTCTGGAGTAACATGGTGGTAGTTAGATACCACCTTGCTGCTATTAGACGAATCCGATAATGCACCGGCAGTGGGTTCAGGCTTCTGGGTCTCCAACATTAAAACAGCCAATGCAATACCTTGCACCTTCTCCTCACAGTATGAACTGATCGCTATGTCCTCTAGAAGACCGTCAACATTGATCTGGCTCGAACCAGTCTGATTGTTTGGTCCGTATACAACATTCGGTAGAAGTGATCCGATCAACCGCGACCTGTCGCGGAGATCGGTGTTGTGGTCGTATTTGGTCAATTGTAACACGTAATTGAACAGTCTAAACACAGGATTCCCTTGCAATTCAATCTGCCCACCATTGCTACTTGCTTGATAGATCCTATGTGTGATTATTTTGGCAATCGATTGTAACACTTCCAATTTCACTTTGGTATCCAATTGGTCAAACCGTGTAACAACGATCCGGAAAACGTCTGGCAAGTAGTTTTGTAGTGTAGCTAGCTTACTCTTATTAGAGTCCAAGGATTCCAATTTCAAGTCATCCTCGTTGAAATCAGGTGTATTGATGGCGAACTCTCCCAACAACCACACTATAGTAGCCTGTGCTATCGGGGCCAATGTGGATTCATTGTTCTTAAACTCTAGCAGTTTGCCTGTCAGTTTGAATAGAACATCCACGTACCCCACAACATTGCTCTGAATCAACTGGCAAAGTCCTGTGATAAACTCACTAATTAAAGGACCACTCGATTGCAACTGAACCATAAAGAAACCAACCAGTTTATGAAGCTGCTCGCTGCTGAGATCTGACATCAAGACTCCATTCAACTGACGAAGGGCAAATTTTCTCAACGGTAATGGCCTGTTTGAGCATTCAATGATGAATTTGAGTTCTTCAAAGATATAATCGAAAGTATCAGGAGTGACCAGTTGGAACAGAATCTGGATCTTTAACTTGCTAATGTTATAACTATCAGAAGATAATGGGACAAATGCAGTGATTTCTTGCTTGGAGAACTCTATGAGGGTTTTCGATAGCAAGTGATCGATCTCGTGCAAAATGATCTCCTGTGTATGTGAGCTTAACGCAGATGATGTGGATTTCTGTGACCATCTCAATAAGATCTTACCAAGTTTCAAAGGTTGAATCTGTGAAGGGAATAAGTTGGTCACACATCTCACAATAGCCAGGATCACATTTGCAGAATCCGTGTAGCAGAGGAACTTGATGTTGATTAGAATTTCACGCAACTGGTCCGGCAGTTGTGACTCCTGAGTGATGTTTTCAGTAGGTAGGTAGAACAGTTTGGCATAGTCCGTCAGTATATCCAGCAACAGTTCGGTTGAATATGAATCGAGGTAGTTGAGCTTGCTTATGAGATGGCTGACTTTACCGTGAATAAGATCAAAACATCCAGGGAACACTGTATGGTATGCCAAGATAGCAGACCCGATCACACGAGAATCGTTATCGGAGAGTAAAAGATCGACCAACTGATACAATTGAGACGAAATTGAAGAAGAATCAGATAACCTTTCGCCCATATTTTGCTCAGTGTATGTGTTTTCGTTGTATAAACGATCTAATTGGTAGCATTTGATGATAGCTATAGAGGTAGCTGATCTAACTAGAGGTGAGGAGTCCTTGGCAGTTTTTTTGATAGACAGTGTCAATATAGGTAAGATTGCTGGAACTCTAATACCTGAAAGACATCTAATTCCTAGAGCTCTCGAGACGCAGCTCTGTTCCTGTAACGATTTCTGAATGGCATTGATTGCTAAGAGCGAAATGTCTGGCTGCTCCTGAGAGAATCTCAGCAGAATGTAGTAGACGAGTCTTCTGATTCTCATATTATTTGAATTGATGTTTTTGATGACGTGTGGGAATGCCTGGTTGACTTCATTATACTGCTGTTGTGTCGTGAGAATACGAACGAGGAACTTGAGAACAATATAAATAGCCGAATCATTGCCAGAGTTCAACCCTGCCGTAATCTCCTCCGGAGTGAAATATGTATCTTTAGTGTAGTAATTGGTGTTGATCAGCTTGGAAACCGAGGTTGGCAAGTATTCCTTGGAAGACTCCAAGTTCAAGTTCTCGAAGATCGATCCCAATGATGTTGTCATCTAATAGTGAGGAAAAAGGCAGTGGTGTCTAACTGGGCAAGATTTAGCAGCTTGAGAAATCTCTATTTTTCCCTCCCCCAACACTTTAAGTGAAGAAATAAGGGGGCAGAGGAATTCCAGTCCGGTGTCTGTCACTTGGTTCTTTCTGATCTTGAACGAATTAAACTGGTTAAAATGGCTTCTACAGGTAACAAGAGTGCAACAAGTGCCAAAAGAAGTGCTAGAAGTACACCTAAAAAGAAGTCTGTTGCTGGTAATGGTAGACGGGCATCTACGGCTTCATCTAAGAGGGGAAGCAAGCGCCAAAGGGATCTGAAAGAGGATGCGGAAGATGGAGAAGCCGATCTTGAAGAGAAGAAGAATAAAAAGAAGAAGATCGAATACCATGACAAGGAATGGTTGGCAAGAGAGAAGCAATACGATTCGGTCTTACCTAAAGAGTACCGCAAGTATAGACCTAAAGGTTACCCATTGAATCCTCCCCCAACGGATAGACCTGTGCGGTTGTATGCAGACGGTGTGTTCGATCTGTTCCACTTGGGACACATGCGTCAATTGGAGCAGTGTAAGAAGGCCTTTCCGAACACTTGGTTGATTGTGGGAATACCCAATGACAAGGAGACTCACAGACGTAAGGGGTTGACAGTTTTGACTGCCGAGCAGAGATATGAAACGGTGCGTCATTGTAAGTGGGTTGATGAAGTTGTTGAGAATGCACCATGGATTCTGTCTACAGAGTTTCTCAATGAGCATAATATTGACTACTGTTGTCATGATGATTTGCCTTATGTTGCCGATGGAATCGACGATATTTATAAGCCGATGAAAGAGGAAGGACGGTTCTTAGCCACCCAACGTACTGAGGGTATATCTACATCGGATATTATCACCAAGATCATTAGGGACTATGATAAATACTTGATGAGAAACTTTGAAAGAGGTGCTACAAGAAAGGAGTTGAACGTTTCATGGTTGAAGAAGAACGAACTAGATTTCAAGAAACAGATCAATGATTTCCGTGATTCTTGGAAGAACTACAACGATAACATCGTTGACAGATCAAAGGATCTTTACACTGTGGTTCGTGAAAGTCTCAAGAAGAACACTCATCAACTATCTAGGGGCCGGACCCCAGTCGATCGCTTTGCCAACAAATACAATGCCAATGGACTATCGAAAGTTCCATCTCATCGCAGCTTGGTCGAAAGCATCAAGGATTGGGTAGGATTAGACGATGGACATTCCGATATGGATGATTACGATGTCTTCATTGATGACAGTGAGACCACACCTGATGCAGAATCTGCAGACGAACGTATTCCAACACTGACCGTCCGTAGAAAGAGAAGAATGTCAAAGTCCAAAGCCAGTGGCTTGAAGAAAAGCTCTACTCGGTAAACCGAAATGAAATGCCAAGTCCTGCCTGCTGCTAACCCCCCATCAGGGGGTAGCACATGCTCGCTGGCTCATGCATGAATGGATGAGGCCATAATTTTTTTTTTGTTTCTTTTTCCCCCCCCTCCTCCCGGCCGGCCTCCAGCAGTCCCCCGAGAGTCATATTTAGGCTGAGGGGTCATTCAAATTGAATCACGCTACTGTCATACATTTTCTTTTCATCAGAAACAGACCAGGAGTGTATTAATTTAGACTCTGGTGTGAAGTTTATAAGACTCAGATCAATCACTCGTATCTAAACAATAAAGAGTGATATTCGAAAGAAGGTTTACTAAAGTTTACTAAGGTTTCCTCTTAAAGTTTCCCCACATTTTTTAAACTTTCCTTCCAAAAAATGGCTATGATATATAGTACGGCGGTGGACCAAGAGTACATCGAACCAGAAGAGCTGTACAAGTGGTTGAAGAACGGTAAGACCAACTTGGGAGACAATTTTGTCGTTGCCGATGTCAGAGATGATGACTTTGCCGGTGGTCATATCAAAGGTTGTTATCATGTTGAAGCTGAAAGTTTACCTGTGAAATTCCCTGCAGTTCTTTCCAAGTTAGAAGCTGAAGATATTGAGACCGTCGTTTTCACATGTACTTTATCTCAACAGAGAGCTCCATCTTCTGCCATCAAGTTCCGTCGGTACTTGAATGAAGTCATCGAATCTCCAGATTCTTCTGACAGTTTGAAAGAATTGGCCGCTAAGATGAGAGTCTGTGTTCTTAAAGGTGGATTTGTCGCTTGGCAAGCAAAATATGGTCCTGATGATACTGTCACTGAAGATTACGATAAAAGGGAGTGGTACGGACTCGCTTACTAACTAACTATGTTATAAATTTGATGCTTACTTTAATGTTTATGCCGCTTGCTTAACCTATCCGTAGCCTCCTGTAACCTCTTACCCATAGCTAGCTTCCTGCGTCTTTGAACAAGTTCAACTGGGAAGAATTCTTCGATCGTCTGTTGAGGTTTATTCATGTTCCTAATAATTGGTAGCACAATCTCGTCCACTTTCATCTGTGGCCATCTCACATTGTACATCATAAACGTTCTCAACTTGTCCAAATCTGGGTACCCCCATTGGAATGCCGTTTTATCGTGGTCTACTTCTGGATTCAAGTATGCATCGTAGATCCTTGGATCGGGGAAGTTGTCGTCCAAGTACAGGTTCTTCTTCGTCAATTGTCGACGAAGTTTCCGTCTCAACTCTGTGTCAGTCTTCGAATCGATCTTACCCTGTTGGTAATCAACCCACCACTGTTTGAAATTATCCAAACTCTTGAATTCAGCTAGAATCTCCACCGCAGTCACTTTTCCTATACCTTTCAATCCTTCAGTATAATCACTTCCTAGCATAATTGCAATCTCAATCAGTTGCTTCCGACTCAACCCCATCTCTTCGTCAATATCTTCCAATTGATAGCACTCCACAAAATCCTTCTCGTTAAACATATTCTTGTAGATCTTGCCACCTCCAAACAGGAAACAATCGGAATCATCGGTCACTATACCATCAACTAACCCCAAGCTATACACTTCAGAGCATTGAGCCTCTGCTTCCATAGGTGCAGTGATGTAAGGTATACCAAACCGAGACAGCAGATCTTTAACGTCCAAAATCATGCTAGTAGAAACTTCCTCGGCATCACGCTTCTGACGCCTCAATTGTTCTTGCAATTGCATCTCTTCATCCATCGACCATGTAGATTTGACAGTATTGTCACTCTTGACAACCTGGTCAATAAATTTTCCATAAGCAGCCTCCTCTTCTACCATATTATCCTTCAATTCCTCTTCTTCACCTTCTGAAAATTCGTAGTCCACTTCAATAGGTTTCTTTGACTTCAAAATATCGGTCACGCTGACTTTGTTAGGAGCTTCTGTAGCCTTTGTCGGTTCCACTTCATCTACTTCTTCAGGACCTTCTTCGGGAACTTCTTCAATGACTTTATCTTCTTCTCCAACATCTTTAACTTCTTCCTCGTTCTCACTTTCTAATAACTCTTCGATCTCCGTGTATGAATGAAGACCGGCTTTTTCATCCTCAGTCTCGACTCTTAACTGTGGTGTCTTGTTGATAGGCTGTTTTTCAGTAAAATCGGCTGGTGCGTTGAACCAGGATGGAATGGGTTTTGGTTTTGGTTTAGGCTTGGTTTCCGGTTCCGTAACTTCAACTGGCTCTTCGTTCTCGAAATCGCTTGAATCAAGTTCAATCGGTTCTGTTTCCACTGACTTGTTTTCAATCACTGGCTTGTCTTCAGTTGCTAGCTTATCGTCGGTTGCTGGCTTATCGTCAACCACAATTACTTCCGGCTCTTTAGGTTTTGAAGAAAGTAGAGACTCGGAGAACTTTGGTAGCTTCATGGTCCGTGCGAGGGCTTCTTTACTAAGAATAATAGGTGGAGCCTCCTCCACCTGTTGTGAATTCTGCAACTTCAAATAATCCTGTTTGGATTGTTGAATCACTGCGCGTAATTCATCTTCTTCCATTTTCTTTATCTGTTCTTCCTCACTGAGAATGTGCTTCTTATGGTTATTTTGACGAGCATACTCATACAAGGATTTGATTTTTTCCATGGTTTCATCCTTTTCTTCCTTCTCTCTAGGTGCAATGTCTCCACTATCGACAAATAAGCCATCAGAACCTTCGGGTCTATGTATAGATGGATCCATAAACGCAGGACCACCCCGTGTAGCATTCAAACCGGTAGGCAATCCGGCCTTGGACATCTTAATTGGAGATTGGTCGGTAGCTTCTTCCCATTCGATGTCACTGTCTTCATCTTCTTCATCAACTTGGTCGTCCAACTTCTTATTGTGACCTTCATTATCGATCGTCAATGCACATCCACCTTCTGTACGTTCCAATGCATACTCGCGATTCTGTTCACCTGCGACTCTATGGACACTCATCACGCCTTTATCCATTCCAGACATGTTCATTAAACGTTGCGTATAGTAATTCCGCCGTTGAACCATTTGAATTTGAAACTTGCTAAACTCCATACTGTCAGGAAACAGGTTCTCTAACTGATCTTTAGTGTATCCCATTCTCAGACGAGATCTAAGACGTAAATGAGAGAGAGCAATATACTGCGTAGATAGAGGCAACTGGTCGAACTCAGGGGACTCTGGGTCGATCTCATCAAGATCTATTTCATCCAAATCTTCTTGTAAGTTCTTAGTAAGCCGTTCGTACTCGTAATCGGTCACCATTCTATCATCGTTCTTCTCCACTTTAAACTCTTCCAACACTGGCAGATCATAATCGTCCTGTTTATGGAACAACTTACTCTCCGACTGGCCATCCTGGTTCCTCTTTTGCTCACCATCAAAATAGGTATTATCCTCATAATACTGATCATATTCGACGTCTCCAATGGGCACCTCTCGGCGTGTAGCACCGCTGGCAGCCCTTTCTGCTCGTTTCTGTAACTGCCTAGCCAGAATCTTATGTGCAGTCTTCTCCATGTTCTCCTTTTGCACCTCTCGGCGGTCTTTACGTTCTCTGATAGTCTTTGCCTTCAATTCAGGCACTCCTCCATCAAAGACAAACACAGGTTTGATCCCGAAATAGAGTAATTTGCATATCCTTCGGAAGAATCCTACTATATGTGCATTCTTCATAGGATTGCCATCCTTATCTCTAACAGCCTTCATGAACTGATATATCCAAATAGATGCATCAATGGCAAGCCGTTTGTTCCTTAAAGCTTCTAACCTGACTGGTCGTGCGGTAGGGCCGACAATCCCCCAGAGGTCGTGAACACCCATGGCCTGGTAGTGAACCTTCTAAAAAAGAATCGAGTGATGTACTCGGAGGAAAGATTTAGAAGTCCCCGAGGGCATCAAAAAGGGATCAAAAAAAAAGGGATTCAAAACTTTCAAGCGCTTGACAACTTTCTCTCTCTTATACATTACTCGCTTCTTTCTAGGTGCGTATCAAAACGGGTTGTTCAGTTTCAGCTTTGTCAGGGATTGAACTAGAAACCGAAGCTATCATGAATTTTGATGATAACAATATGAATCAACAGTTGAGAAAGGTTCGTGATGTCGGGGCATCTGGACAAGGTGATAAGAAGGTCCGGAAGCTCGGTCAGTATACGTTCAAGAGAATTTGCACAGGCAGGGAAGATCTAGCCCATATGCTAGTTAGGCAGGAAGAGATATTTGTAGGTTGTGGTGGACAGAGAGCAGCAAAAAGAGTACCAAGTGTTTGCAAGAAAGAACTGTTCCCAAAGACTTTCCAGCCAAGGAAGGAGGCTAATATGAATCATAAAGAGAAAGTTGTTGAATGGCTGGATAAAGTTCCAATATATCCAAGTGTGATTAATCCAAATTCATGGGATAATCAATGCTATTCACCCAGTGTACAGACTGATGATGATATAGAGTTAGAACCCGATTGGGAAAGCGATGATTTCCCCAGTGACGAGGATATCATTCAATACCAGGCGAGATTGATCTCTTTCTTATTTGGCCGTATCTATGTTTCAGAATCAACGCCTCAATGTGAGCCTTCCGTGATGGACATTGCAGTAAAGAGACATCATGATAAATCCTTTTATTGAGGGAGTGGCAGCATGAAGCATTTAGATTTTTTTTTTGGCCTTTTTCGGATTCTTTTACCCAAACTATCACTCACAATGTCTAACGGCCCTGTCCTCTTAGGACGGATTCTATCATTAAAGGAGTCTTCGCCGCTTCTTTTGGCATTAGATAGTACTTTACAGTCGTCATTCTATCTTACAGAAGAATTGGTTCATCGTTGCAACACACGAAAGATCGTCTACATATCTTTTGAAACCACTAAAAGACCAAGCTATGCGTCTGAGTTTATAGATGCTTTGGGTAAAAGTAACAACGAGATATTGACTGAAATTCCTAAAGATCCAGCAGAGAGGTCTCTGGTGATTGTGGACTCATTTAATTACGTTCAAGATCTAAGATCTTTCTTAAGAGCAATTGTTTCACCTGATAGTGTCGTCTATGGTACCTATCATTTGGATGTTCCAGCAGTGAGGAAACCTAGTCAACCTACAGCTCTCTCGATACTTCGATTTGTGGCTACTGCAGTATTTGAACTGCGCCCACAACTGTTACTTCCAGATATGGAAGAGAAGGCTGCCGATCTAATTATCCCCGTTGGCTGTAACAGACCTGAGTTTAAAATGACTCTAATCTATAGACGTAAATCTGGTCGCACTTTAGACTACCAGATTTCTGTGGATTCTCGCAAGCATGAGGTTGAAACAATAAAGGATGTTGTGGCAGAAGATAAGAAGGATGAGATCGATGTTTTGAAAGGTTTGACAACCTTCAATTTGACTACAACCTCCCGTCAAAAAGAGGCAAGAGAGCAGGTTGAATTGCCATTCTTGGAGGCACAACAGGTTGGAGAGACGGGAGGTTCGATCGTGTATGAAGATGACGATTACGATGAGGAGGACCCATACGAAGATCCAATATAATTATCATGATGGTTTAAGCGGCATTTCTATATACATATAAGCTAAAAGTCAATCATTCAGTCTTCTTCTCTGGCGTGTCAGGTGGAGTTGGCGAAGTAGATGATGCATCCGATGGTTTGGTTTCTGGCCATATAGATGGAACTTGCACTACCTGGAACTTTGGTTCAATGTATGTATCGATGAACCACTTACGCAAGACGTTTTCTATCAGAGATGAGACCCTTGGAGTGTTATCCAATTTGGCCCGAGAACCGATTCTAGTTTTGATCTCAAACTCTAAACGGAAATCAGGCTCAAACCAGTATAACAGTGCAGTAGTGTCGTCTTTACGGTCACTATCGAGACTCTCCGAGTTAATACTGGTGACTCTAGATTGTAACAGTTTCAAAGATTCTTCTGCGGACATTTCAGGAGTTGGTTCTGGGCCCGGAGCGATAGAAACCAATGAAATATTGAGGCAGGCACTAAATCTAACGATAGAGATCTCCAAGCTCATTGGTAGACTGGCTGTAGCAGGCTTAGGTTTATTAATCAGGAAACTGGTCTCGCCAGCGAGCGTCAGAGTATCACTGATATCTATGTCTGTCTTTACACTGAGCCGTCCTTCGTTCTCGACAACCCGACAGTTCGAGAAGATAGGGAAATCGTCACCGATGTTGATCTCTGTTATATCAATATGGCTTGTGTAAGATCTCAAGGCAGAATCGTTAAAGGCCTTATCTAAAGAATGGTAGATATTATCTTTGAAAAGAGCTTCACGACGGACTTGGAAAACCAACTGAGCAATAAGCACGTTGAACCAGTCCATCGACTCGGGAGCATGTGTACGCACATCGTAGTATGTACGTTCCTGTATCAATTCGTTTATTCCTTCCTCTGTTTCTCTATCACCGTTTTTCTTCAACTTCGTAAGACTCGACAGTTTGGCCATCACTTGTTTCTTTGGCAATTCACTGACCGGTGTAGCTTCGCTGAAGATAAAGAACTTGATAAATAGTATAAGAATAGCAACAACACTCAATTGTCCAAGAATAAATCCTCTATTGAAAGCACCACTTGTTGAAGGTGCAGGAGATGACACTGATGGCATAGAAACGCCAAACGCTGTCTGTAACACCTGTGGATCGATAGTGAAAGACGATACACTTCTTGTCTTGGCTGCCTGAACACTTTCCAGTGCCTGCGACAGGTAGACCTCCATATCCTGATACGAAGGAGTGGACATTTCTGACAGGGAGACAGTGGTGGTATTAAAGTGAGAGAGAGAGAGTTTTTTTTTTTTGACAGCCTCCGCTTAAGAGTTCCGGAAACTCGGAGTGTTTTTAAAGATTCACTGTTAAGGATTTTCTGTTGAGCTATATAGTCTGTAGTGTACGTTATTTATACGGAATTGAGCTTAGGCAAGGGCTCTGAAGAGGTAGTTGATGGCAACAGAAACAACCATTGCAACACAAATGGCATCTGGACCGATCTGGTCGTCGTAACGGATGGCACGTTTCTTTCTAACGTTGACGACTCTCCAGACATACATTCCAGTAGAGTAAATAATACTGATCAAAGCCAAGAGGTAGAAGCAAGTCGAGGTTGCAAAAGAGACAATATCACCATAGTTCATAAGGGTTTGGCCGGTAGCAGAGAAGATCAAAGAGATAGACATCCAAGAAAGATAGGTTCTTTCCGTTGCAAAGTAAACCTTTGGTTCGACACGAACAGGGACAGCAATCTTCTTTCCTGGTGGAGCAGCAACCTCAGTCTCAAAGACAGTACCTGGAGCAACAGGATTAGAGAATTCATAGTCAGCATAGGAAGTGAAATCGTACCAACGGTTTAAGAATCTCTTGAACAATGTTTCCACTTTACTCTCGGTACCAGGTAGCTGTTCAACACGATTACTAGATTCATCGATTTGAACAGATCCGTATGCGTTTCCATGGCCACCATTAGATGCAACAAGTTCTTCCTCGTCCAATTGGTTACCAGTAGCAGTATCGACATCATGACGACGAACAATACCATAGTTTTCGTTCTTCTTTGGCTTACGGATATCGACATCCATTTGTGGCAACCAGAAAGGTATAAGGTCAACTTTCTCTGGAAGCAAAGTAGAACATCCGTGTATAAACTTGGAGAATTTAGGAACGGCTTCGACCAAATGAGAGGAAACCATATCTTTGACCCATTGAGGAGGCTCCTGGCCCATTTGAGTCTGCAATTTAACTTCTAAGACAGCATATGGGAATCTCTCAACATCAGCAGGAGGCAAGTTTGAGAATGGCCAATTGATACCAATGTCCATACGACGCCAGTTACCCTTGGTACGGTTGACACCATCAAAGTTATCTTCACGAACCATAGTAAGTTCGGTATCTAAAGAAATTCTAACACGAGCATCACCAGGGAGTTGGAAGGCAGTTCTGTGATAGAAAGTACGCATACAAGGGCGCATCTTATCTTTAATAACACGGTATTGAACCTCTTGAGCAAGTCTCTCGAGAGAGTCGATCTCTTCGGTACTTTTACGTCCCTCTTTACGCATCTTCTCAAATGCTTGGTTGGCGGTGTATTTACCAGAGAGGAAATCGTTAACTTTAGATTCACGCATTGGGAAACGAGCCTTGACGGACTTTTCACCGGTCCAGTCTTCACGGTGAGTCTTTCTTTCAATAAACATATTGTTAACATCCATGTTACCATACCAACGGATACGGATAGCCTCGGCACCTTCAGTCTTCAAAAGACGGCCGTAATACAAGTCCATATCTTCGTTATCAAAATAGATGGAAGTAATTGCAGAGTCATCGTTCTCAAACTCCTTGTTAGGGTTGAACACCAACACTGGGAGATGTTGCAAAATGATCAACTTCAACTCAGTGATATTGTCAGGGTGAACCCAATATTTGGTGGTCTGTCTAACGAAGTTTTGAGTGGTACCACCTGCAGCAGAGTCACCTTGAGCAGGGTTACCTCTCGTTCTAACGAGGTCGTAAAGCTTAGAAAGCTTCACGATGAGACCATCGGTATCGGTCTTGTAGAATGGTTTGGCATCGAGACGAGTCTGATAGATTGGCTTCAAGATGTACTTGGTCTGCTTGTCATGCTTCTTCAAGATCTTTTGGAATCCAGTATAGTTCAATTGGGTGAAGGTACTCAAGTCATAAACATCGGAAATGATATCACGGAGCTCATCTTCCAAGTCTTGATAGTCCTGCTCATAATACTCTGCCTCTTCAGGGGTAGCATTCTTAGAATTGGTGACAGTCTTGTTAACGAGCTGTTGAACATCGACAATCCGACGATTGATCTCTTGTTCTTTCAACACCGTGAAGTCATAGATCTTGTCGAGTTCCTGCTCGAGGCAATTAACAAACTCCTCTTCAAGTTGGTTGGACCATTTATTGTTAGTCTCTGCCAATCCTTGACGGATAAATTGCTTCAGATCATCGTATTGGATATAATAGTACGAATACTCCTTGATCAAGGACGACTTCAAAGTCTCTCCGAACTTCATAGCCAATCGTTTAAGAGAAGAAACAGGTTGGTTAAAAGCTTTAAAATGAGCAGAGTCGAGTGACGCTTGAGGGGAAGAAATTCTGGCAGCTAGTGCAGACCCCACGTGCGAAAAAATGCAGCATGAGGGGGGGGAGAAATTATAATTTGGCAGCGCGTCGATCGTCTATATTGGATAGGACGATAAGCCGATAAAGCTACATATTATATGGCCTTATGGCTGGCACTACGGTGATATAATGTCACTGGTACATAATGAGAGATATCTAAGTAGGTATTAGTAGAACCGTATGGAAATCGTCTAATGTAAGGTGGAGATACCGGTGATTGGCTGGCCCAACTGAACAACAACTCTTTCACCCTTACCGTCGATATCAACCTCACGGATCTCACCAGATAGATCAGACACAATGGCTTTACGTTCTTTCTTCAAGACCTGAAGACCGACAGCTTCGTGGAAGTTTGATGAGAGGATCTCTGGTTCTTCACCTTTCTTACCGGAAGCTGGGATCTTGGCACGGTTCAAAGTGTTACCCTTTGGAGGGGCACCACGGTCAGTCCAGTAGAGGTAGTCATCAACGATCTCAAGGTCAATTGGCTCTGGTAAGTGGTCCCAAAGAACTTCGACTTCGTCTGCTTTAACAGGGTTCTCTTCAGCAGTCAATCTGAGTGGAGCTCTAAGGATACGGCCAGTACCAGACTTGGAATAACCCTTTTGGGTCCAGTACAGATAGCCGTTCTTCAAATCGGGATAGGCACCGACACATTCTTCAGTCCATTCCAATTTAACATCAGGTGGGTTGACAACATGATCGATCTTGTTGGATCCATCGATACCAATACTCGAGACTTTGCAACCTTCTCTATCACCCCAGTAGATACGTCCCTTACCATCTGAAGATAGCTGCTTACCGGTAGTGACTCCACCGACTGGAACCAAGAGCTTCGCATTTTTACCGTCCAAATCAGACTTCCAAATTGATCCGTTCTTTTCACGGAAACTCTGACCATTCTCAGTCTTGGTTTGTGGATCGTAGGTTGGTTTACCCATATTGGTCCAGTATAATGAGGATCCCTCTGCCACAACTCCATCTGGGTAGTCGCCAGCATCTTCCACGGCCGTTGTGTAACTTCCGTCTTTTAAATTAACCTTGAACACCTTGTTAGTGGTCAATCCGAGTGCGTAAAGGTCTGTCATTGTTGATTGTTTCGTTAATTGTCTTCTCTGCTTAGAAAGAAAGAGTTGGGGTTAAGTTTCTAAGAACAAATTTACCCTGCATAATAGATAAAGGAACCTTCTAGCCAAATTTGGGCTTGCAGGGGAGTGGCTGTTAAGTCCGCGGATATAGGATTTAACATTATTTACTTAGATAGCGGTGACTATGAGACTTTTTTTATATATTAAACATCAACTTTCCACAGTTCCAACGCTAGAATCACAAACTTCTCCTTGGAGCTCAATTGCTCGTTACCAAATGTATCAACCGGGTCTGAGGCACCATGTTGTAAATCTGAACTGATCCAGAGTCCGAACTTACCGTCGCCTGAACCAATACTGATGAAGTTATGGTTCGAATATATTATAAAGTCATTCACTGAGGTGTAAGGAAACACTTTGAGACGTATATCAGATGGTTCTTCTGCATTTGCTGACGATTCATCCAAACTCTTCACTGTAGCCTGCTCGGTCTTCCAGAGGAAACAGTCTCCATTACCATAGTAATGACGTCCATCCTGTGGACGCAAGTAATCATTCAAATAAGCTCCAAACACTCTATGAGTTTCATCCATTACAACCAGAAAGTATCCCCTTCTCTTGTGCAAGCTTTCACCTATCTTCGGTGTACTCTTTGCATACAGTGTATTCAACGACGTGCCGTCCTGTTCTCTCGAATATTGTAACGTCCAGCTGTGCCCAATCTGTAGAACAGAAGGTATATGAGCTCTCAGTTCCTCTGCCAATGTCGGCGTCATTAGTTGTTTCTTTGTATCTGTACGGTATCCGTTCAACGTCAGCTTGGCCAATGGCGGCTCGTACTCATCGTCTAAATATATCGATTGTGAGTCTCTGGATGCGGTGGCAGAAGCCGCAGAAGCTCCTTCCGGTCTCTGCTGCCTTGCAGATTCCCGTTTCTCTTGTATGGCGGTCTTTATCCGCCGCAATGATGCACCAAATCCACCCTCTTCGGAAGGAGAAGACATACTTAGCAGAGATTAAAATTATTGGCCCCTTTTGGGCGGGACTAAATAGGAAATTTCGGCGGGGAGGTAGATAGAGGAGGATTGGGAGGTAGAGACTGGAAAGTATGGATTTTCAGGTTCTTGCGATTGGTTTGATCGCTATGGAGGTGATCCTGCAGTGATGCCTTTGTCCATTGCATTTGAATAGTGCTTCTCATGAATTGTAGAGCCCTTTGGATCATTCCTTCTTTCCTCTTCTTTCTTCCTTCCTTCCTTCCTTCCTTCCTTCCTTCCTTCCTTCCTTCCTTCCTTCCTTCCTTCCTTCCTTCCTTCCTCTCTCACCTCTGCTTATTACAAAGCCTTACTCCTCTGTGACATTCATTCTCTGTACCTACACTTAAAAGAACACTTCTCATACCAAGGAGTATCTGTAGGTCAACAAAGCCAAAAAACTACTGGGCAAGAAAACCTATCCAAAATAACGAGAACATGGTCTTTCCTTATCTTCCGTCATTATGTCTAGTTATCTAACTTTTAAAGTGTCATCTACAATAATACCATTATTCGCACGAATCAATTATTTTCTACAGAAGGCTCAATTATGTATATTGATATCTCTAAAATAACACAATTCAACCACATTGTCTCATAAGCTATGGCAACAAGGATACTCGTGGCCAGACAATATCAGTTTGCTACCTAGGTTTTACCATCCAATATACAGTTCATATTCTCATCTGCTCACATCAATAAGCTCCATCGTACTATGCACTTCATCAGTGAAACCAGAATGTACATGAAGAAGGAAACTTCAAAGTAACAGTCTCCAAGAGCTTCCAAAAAGCTCGATTCTCCTTGCAGATTGAGTCCCAAGTTTTTCACCAGGATAGTTGCCTAATTGGGTAAAGGCAGACCGGAGGAAGATCTGCACCGTGTTGAAGTAAGGGATGGATACGGAGCTCCGGGAGACTTCAAAGCAACTATACCCTTGAATAAATATGAAAATTGAACCACTAATCAACCTACACGGAAGTCCAACCAGTCCCTGCCAGCAATCGGTGCACGCCCTAAGGGCAGATCGTAAGTCTGGGGTAAATTTCTATTTTTAGAAGCACGATTTGGTGATGATTCAAAGTTAGCAGTAAGTGTGATCATTATAGACGCAATGGATACACTTTCCCAGCCTCTTTCCAGTTCAAGGGTCACACATGCATACTTGCATGTGAATGACCAGCATATAATGTAAAAAAGAATGATCCCATGAGATCGAACGGCTGCGCCCAGTTGATGCAAGCCATCTCTGTGAGGCTGGTTTTTTTTAGAAGTTTTTCAGAGCGCGCTTAAGTCCTCGAAAGATTAAAAAGATCAAACTTAGTCTCAAAGGTACCATATCGAGGGTGATTTGAAGATATGAAGTTCCCAAGAATCGTTTATGGGACGATAGTTACGCTCTGTGGGTTTGTTGGGGAAGTGATCTCAACAAGTTCTACAGAGTCATGCAATCCAATTTCAACCAGTTGTTCTGCACAATCGGCACTAGGCACAACCATAGTGGATGATTTCAAGAAAGAGAGTGATCACTACTCGAGATATCAAAAGAGCGGACAAGTAAACTACGGAGACGATGGACTCAATCTAACACTTGCAGTTAGATTCGACAATCCATCGTTGGTTTCCGATTGGACTATGATGTTCGGTAGAGTTGAAGCTATCATTCAAACTGCTCCTGGCCAAGGTATCATCTCATGCTTCTACTTGCAAAGTAATGATCTCGATGAGATCGACTGGGAATGGTTTGGTGGCAACACCAGTTTGGTGCAAAGCAATTTCTTTTCCAAAGGTGATACGACTACCTATGACAGAGGTAAATATCATACAGTGAACAACGTTGTTTCAGAGTTTCATAACTACACCATGGATTGGACCGAAGAGAGCTTGAAGTGGTATGTGGATGGATCTCTCGTGAGAACTTTGGCCAATGATACCTCTGACGGGTACCCACAGACTCCAATGAGACTATTCATGGGAGTTTGGGCCGGTGGTGATTCCAGCAATACCGAGGGAGTGATCGAATGGGCAGGAGGACCCACTGATTACTCCAAGGCACCTTTTTCCATGTACGTCAAGCGTGTTGTTGCATCTGATTACTCATCTGGTAAGCAATACAAGTACAGCGATAAGAGTGGAGATTGGACTTCTATTCAGGCTGTTGATGGTGAGGTGTTAGGCCGCGAGGAGGAAGCGATCGAAGAGTTTGACAAGGCTGTTGATAGTGACTCCTCCAGTAGTGAATCAGAAACCACATTGAGTACCAAAACCACATCCTCCGACAAGTCTAAGAAAACAGACAACTCCGAGTCAGATGACGGAAGCTCTACCGATGACAGCTCTACAGAGACGGATAGCTCTACCGATGAGGAAAGCTCCACCGATACGAACATCTCTACAGAGTCTGCCTCGGAGACAGCATCAGGATCCGCATCAGAGGCCACAGAGACTGCATCAGAAACCGACACTTCTAGTGACACATCCGCCTCTAGTGACACCTCTGCTTCTAGTGACACCTCTACCTCTAGTGCCACCTCCACTTCTGTCTCATCCAATGCAGTTGCATCTCTTCAAGGGTTCAACTCACTCGCAGCAGTCGCACTAATCGCTCTGGCTATTCTTTAATGTATTATATAGGTATAATCCTTAGGTTAGGTATTTCAAGGCTGTGCATGTGCATATTTAGCGTAGAAAAATATTGAAAAATTTTTGAATCTAAACTTAATCTATTGATAATGGCAGGAGTTAAGAGAAAGCATGGCCACTCGGAGTCAACCGAGAAACATGAACACAAGAAATCAAAGGATGAAGTCAGCTTGAAGGAGAAAGTTGCTGAGAAGCTTTCAGAAATGAAAGGAGATAAGAAGGAAAAGCATGGCAAGCACAAGCATGAGAAGCACGAGAAGAAGCATAAGCATGAGAAGAAGGAAAAGAAGCACAAGCATAAGCACAAGAAGGTTGAGGATGCTCAAGTTGCCAAGGAGGAGACTTCAGAACCAACTGTTGAGAAAACTTCTGAGAAACCTACTTCTACTGCTGCAGCTACTGCCGCCACTGCTTCTACCCCGGCTATCGAGGCTTTCTTTAAGGAGAACGAAGTGTCTATTGAAGACCCTAAGAACACAAACACGCAGCCAATCCTCACTTTTGATTCATTGAAGAGCACAGACTTGGACTCTAGAATTGAGAAGGTGATTGCTCAGTTCGACAAGCCAACTCCTATTCAGGCAGCTTCTTGGCCATACCTGTTTAATGGTAGCGATGTCATTGCAGTGGCAGAGACCGGATCTGGTAAGACGTTTGGATTCGGTGTTCCTGCTATTGATCACGTTGTGAAATCGGGCAGCAAATCTTTGAAAGTGTTGGTTATTTCTCCAACTAGAGAGCTTGCCTCGCAAACTTACGATAACATGAAGGAATTGACTGATGCCGTTGGATTGCACAGTGTGTGTATCTACGGAGGTGTTCCTAAAGAGGAGCAACGTCGTGAGGTCAAGAAGTCACAGTGTGTTGTGGCCACTCCAGGTCGGTTGTTGGACCTTATCGAAGAAGGATCGGTTGATTTGAGCCAAGTGGACTACTTGATCTTGGACGAAGCCGACAGAATGCTCGAGAAAGGATTTGAAGAAGACATCAAGAGAATCATCGGTGAGACGAAGAAGAAGCGTCAAACTTTGATGTTTACCGCTACATGGCCTAAGGAGGTGCGTGAATTGGCATCCACGTTCATGTACCAACCAGTGAAAGTGTCCATTGGTAACAGAGATGAATTGAGTGCCAACAAGCGAATCGATCAAATCGTTGAAGTGATAGACCCTTACGATAAGGAACGCCGACTCTTCCAATTGCTTGATAAGTATACCGAGCATGGACGCAACAACGATAAGATTCTTATCTTTGCGCTCTATAAGAAGGAAGCTTCACGAGTCGAACATAGCTTGGAGAGACGTGGATACCAGGTTGCCGCATTACACGGAGACCTTTCGCAAGTTCAACGTACTCACGCTTTAGAAAGTTTCAAAGCGGGTGAAAAATCGTTGATGTTGGCTACCGATGTGGCAGCCAGAGGTCTGGATATTCCAAACGTTAAAGTTGTGATCAATTTAACTTTCCCACTTACAGCAGAGGACTATGTTCATAGAATCGGACGTACAGGACGTGCAGGAAAGCATGGTATTGCACATACTCTATTCACTAAGGAGGAGAAACATTTGGCCGGTGCTTTAATGAACGTGCTCAGAGGAGCCAACCAACCTGTTCCTGACGATCTTTTACAGTTTG
This sequence comes from Xiuguozyma insectalens, assembly GCA_030574155.1. Taxonomy (NCBI): domain Eukaryota; kingdom Fungi; phylum Ascomycota; class Pichiomycetes; order Pichiales; family Pichiaceae; genus Xiuguozyma; species Xiuguozyma insectalens. The sequence goes on along the minus strand of JAJMEL010000002.1, from coordinate 587,912 downwards.
GTTCTTATACGAAAAAGAAGACGCACAGTGCATACGGCGCCTTCTTCAAAGACGTTGACATGACCAAGAAGGCCAAGAAGGTGGTCTTTGACTAATTGATTGGGCTTTGGATGCGGCTGCGCCCCGAGATAATCCTTGAAAAAAGAAAGTCTCCGCTGACCTGTCCCCCCACAGGGGTCCTGGCGGGGCTTGGCACTATGTAAAACATTTTTAGAAGCAAATCAAAAAAGTTAAACCTTTTTAAGCGACGTATCTTCTCTGTAAAGTTTAGGGAGAAAGTACCAAATACAAACAAACTAAACACAATGTACATTCCAGAATTCGTTGTGGAGAACTTCAGTCTGAAAGATATGGCGAGCGATGCGCTTTGTCCGGCCAATATGTTGAACTCATTGGAGAAGCGTCACTTTAACACTACTAACGCGAAAAATAAGTGGAACCAGTGCATGGATAAGAAGTGGTGTAAGATCGTGGCAATCGTGCTGATTGTGATTCTTGGATTGATCATCCTTTGGATCATTTCGATTGTTTGGAACGTGCTATGCTGTGGAGCAAGTTGTGCACAGTCATTATGCAGTTGCTGCAGATGTCATCGCCATAGATCGAGACAGCCTGCACCACCTCCACCACCACCTCCACAGAAGGACTCAAGGGGTGACGCTTACAACAATCCAAACATGTACTACCACCCACAGACAACGTATCAGTACAACAACGGATATCACCAACAGCAACAATACTATTAAAATGGATCTACGAGCATTCTTGCATGATTCACTAGCCATGGGTACTAGATATAGGATCACGGTTCAGGGAATACATCTTTTTATTTTACTGGGAATACATTCACACGGAACATAGGCGCATGGTCCTGTTTAACTAATGTTAAGTAACGAATATGGACTCTAATCTCTTAATCAATCAATCAATCCTCTAGAGCGTATCTCACCTTATAATTTCCTATTTCAGCTTGGCTGGATTTTGCAGAAAAAAAAAGAAATTACTGTTAAAGATGAATTTCCGACTAACAAGAGGAAGGCGGAGTTTGGCGGATATCGGTCAGGGGACCTGTTTACGGTCTAGACTTTCATGTTTTAAGAGTTACTGATTGTACTACATACAACAAAGCTTTCGGTAATAATCTAGCGATATTATTATGTTTAAATGAACTAAAGAATTATGCTAAGGAAAAGAAAGTCTAAACAGGAACTGTAGAGACTAACTTACAAGAGCATAGCACCAGCAGCAAGAGCGGCAGCACCGGCAGCGTAAGCGTTAGCGTATTGGGCTGGAGCACCGGCAGTGTAGGTGGAGACGGTGTCGTTAGAACCGTTAGACTCGTTGGCAGCAAGAGCGGCAACGGCGAAAAGAGCAATAGTAGCGAACTTCATAGTAATATAACGAATGTTTTAAAAGTGATTAGATGAAGAGAAAAGAAAAAAGGCGTATCCGTGGGAGCAGAACCACTTCCTTTTATACTGATTTTTTTTTCTCTTTTGTTCTTTCTTTTTATTTTCTTTGGCTGGCGCAGAACATTTAGATTAATTAGGATACCCAATTGCCAATTTCAGTAATTCATGCATAATTTTTTGGCCATTGATCTGCAGTAACTGTTAGGCAGTCGTTTCAAGGGGCCAGCCCTATTATACTTTGGGCGAGGTTAGCATACAACTGACGATCCTAGAACCCTTGAAACGAAAGGGATTGGAACCGGAACAGACCTACTTAGATCCATCCTCAAAACTACATAGTAAATTAAGCTTCTTCTATTTTACGCCCTACTTCGTCTAGACCCAATAAAGTGACTGCCACACTTTACCGTATCAGGAAAGTACAGTTTCTTAAACTGAAGTTAATTTTTTTTTTTTTTTTAATTTTTTCCAAGATAATAAGCCGCAGTCTTTGAAACGGTCTAGGCCCTGAATAGCCCACAGAACCCACACTCCAATTTTGGAAGGAATGCAAGTTCCGTTACCAGACTGTAGTGTTAGCGAGTAATTTCAATTGGCATGTTCCGATTAGTCCGTCTGCAGGTCTGTTTCTAGTAATATATTATACAAATTGGGAGATTCTAAAAATGGAAAAGATATGGTGAGAGCTGCTGCAAACTGCCAAGAGGGTCCGAGGATCCGAGCACTTCCGATAGATAGCTGTCAGTATCTCGTGATCAGAGAGTTTTCCAACCACCGATATCAACCTGGTTCTCCATCTGCCTTGCGATCCGATTCTCAATATCGTTCTGCAACCAGATAGTCCTTGATAATTTGCCATAGTTTTTCTTCGAAAGCCTCATATCTGCAGAACCTCGTTTGAAATTATCAACCTCTCCATGAACATCCAAATATGGTCCTTCCATAAACATTCCCTTCTCATGGTCCAATAGCAACACACAGTTGTTCATTGGAATTAAAAACATACCCAGCCCGTTACTGTTTAGACATTCCCATTTTAAGTGCATGTTGCACGGTCCATACCTATCTCCATACCTAGCATGTTGAACCTCCATAGTAGCGCCACAGTGTAAACAAACTGCCAGCTCTGCTTCTGCATCGTCCTTCCCAAGTAAGGCGGCAAGCGTATCTGGTAATCGGACAAGTTCTACCGGCCCAGGGTATGGTATAACCTCCAGCAACTTCTCCTTATTAAACTCCGCACCGATCGTCGTCTCTTTCAGTTTTCTCACGGTTTCTTCTAAGGATGGTAATCCTAACATTGTAGCAAGTCGTTCACATTCGTTCACATTCTCTACCGGCTCCAGAGTCATGTTCGCATACTGAACTTGCGAATAGATCAACACTTGGCGTAAGAATGGTGCCACCAACCGCGACACCATCGAGTATAAGATATCTCCGTCTGACGATCGATCAGCCATATCTTTCAATAAAGTGTCAGCCTTATGCTCTTGAATCAATGCAGAGGCTTGAAGCATACACTGTTCAACGTGTCTCAAGTAACATATCCCCATCAATGTATGGAAATCAATACCAAGAGATTGCAAAGGCTCAATACTCACCAGTAACTTAAGATAACTCTCTCCTTCTTCTAGTAACGAGTTTTCGCCACATAAGTTGGCCACCAGTCCAAGGATTCTCTGTGGATACAGGAATAAACCGTTGGTTGATGAACTTGAGTGGCAAGTCTCCGCACATCTAACCAAATCGCGGAACTGACACCACACTCTCAGCATCGTTATGTACTGGTCTGACATCTGTGAAATGTCCATCCCACGTAATGAGATTTCAATCGATTCGATAGTAGATGCAATCACTGTATTGATACCTTCAAATGGCATGGCAATCATCTCCATGGCCTCAACTGCTTCCGAGACTGCATTATAAGTTTTGGATGAAGTATCCAACTCTCCAGAATTAGTGATAAACCATAAACCTTGCCTAGATCGTCTTTGCACAGACTCCACAAGTTCTTTCTTTGCTTCTGCCAATTTGCTGACACCTTGAGCTCCACTAAAGTGTGACACCAGCCCATGCACAAACTCTGGACTAGTATAACTCAGTAGCTGTCCCAATTCTTGACGTGGTGACGGAACAAACTTTTCACAGTTCCCGTTATAAGCGATAGGCACAAACATATTGAACACTGCTCGACAGAGAGGACACAAGAATTCACCTTTATCGATATTTGTAGGCACTGTTCGTGTTAACTGAGAAACTTGATGTGAATGTAATCCTCTAATATGACCCAAGAAACAACTGTAGTGCATACCATGGCCACAGCTTGTCACAATAGCCCTTGATTGCATGTGGCATGTCTCTTCATCAGGGAAGCCAGGACCAACTGTGTGCTTCGATTCGATATCTTTTAAATGCTTGTCGATATTGGCAGCGATTGGCTTGTCTGTATCCAACTCGCTACAACTGAAAGCCTTATGGAACCAATAGTCATGATCGGTCGGCACAGTTCTAAAGGCGTTGCTAGACAATACATGGGAGAACACTCCAAATGGTTCGTCGGAACTAGATGCCGGCATCTGACATAAGATGCAATGCTCTTCAGGGAAGTGCCACATATCTTCACTCTCATCCATACTGAAATTATCAACTTCCATTGACTCTTCATCAGCAACGGCATCATCTTGATGCCTTGCTGCAAATGCCAGCTGCTGTTTCTTGATACTTGCAAGAACTTTGTCTCGTTTCTTTCTGGCCAACCGTTTCTTTCTGTCACGAGCAATTGCCTGCGCATTCTTAATGTCTGGTTCTAGTTGAGAAGCAAATTCATCTGAATACCCAGGAATTATAGTAGCCACTTGACCTGTGGTTAACCCTGATTCGTGGCAGATCACTCGAAGAATCTCTCTGATCTTTGGCGCCACCGATGCACACGATTCTTCCCGGACAGCACTATAAAGCAAAGATGGTAAAGATGATGCATGCGATAGAAGCTGAACAAACTTCTCTCCATTAGCTTCGCAAACAGCTATATGTAACAGATGAAGAGTTAATTGGAACATCTGGTCGGGTAATTCAGTGTTGTTGCTTGTTCGACTTATGCAGTACTTGATAGATTGTTCAACAAACGCAATAAAGAAAGGTGAACAAGTCAAGTTAATCAGACCAGCATACGGACTGTCCGACCAATCGATATGCCTTGGACTTAGCACTGACACATTCTTTTTCTTCTTCATAAGCCGTATACAATCTTCACGTTTGTTAGAAGTGTAATGAACAAAGTATGGATCAATTTGAGAGACCATCTCTGGTCTCAGCCTATACTTCAGACCTTCTTTCATGTTTGAAGAAGGAACTTCTTCAGCGCAACGTTCGAATGCAATGAAGAACCTCTTTTCAGTTGGCATAAATTCTGGGATCTCTGAGAGCAGTTGAGTGTATGTCAATGGTCGGAAACATAGTGCATGTATGATTTCTCTTTCGAGAGTTTTATCTGACACATCATTGACCGATGCGCCATGCAAATGCAGATCCTCATTAAGCAAATTGATAAGGAATAGGACCAATGTTTGAGCCATCTCTGGAGTTCGAGCTCCATAATTTTGGGAATCATATTGACCATGCAACCATCCAAGAAGCCCCCAACGATCTATTATTTGTGCCATCGATTGTTCTGGTGGCATTTGGGAACACACAAACTGGATTAAAAAGAGGTCTCTCACAAACCCATATTCACGAAGACCTGCATGTTTATAGATGTTGCGCTGTGCACGAACAGAGACACCGTTACGAACCCAAAGCCCAACATTAATCTGTCCAAGAAGAACCATTGTTCTAAGTGGCATTTCTAGTAGAACTTTGAGACCATCACCGGGGAGTGCACCGGGGAACTTTGCTTGAACTGCAGATTCAAACAATGCAACAACTCCCCTTTCATGCGAAGGATCATCACCTTTAACAGCTTCAATAAACCAAGTCAATGCAGAATGCAACGGATGGAGGAAACTGACCTTTTCCGTAGAAACATCAAAGATCGGCATGTGCTGCTGAGATAGTCTAATAGGATCCTCATGATCCTCGGTGGGTGTAGCAAAGACACTAGACACAATCTTGTTGACCAATGTTGGGTAAACCAATTCACACAGTTGTGCAAAGCACACATCTCGAGGTGGTCTGTTAACCACACGTCCATAATTCTCAACGAGTTTACCGAAAGGCATTTCTGCATTGAAGAAAACGGAATATTCACTCGACTCATACTCAATATGACGTATAGCTTCACGTTTCAAAGGTATCGCTCCTTGAATTAAAGAGAATAGGTTCTCCACAGATTCGAATGCCAGAAATGCTCCTATATCTGCACTACGATCCATATTCCGAGTAATGACATAACCAGCATCACGGACAGCGAGTGGCCACCGCCTGTTGCGAAGTGATGTGACCAAACGATGGTCTGGTCGGCGTAAAAAGCTGTCAACACTATGAATAATGCGGTATATATCACCATGACGGAGAGCAGCTGTAGCAGATGACGGACATGTAAACATTTGAGTGGTCATGAATGGACGAATGGAAGCATCTGGATCACGATCCATCACCATTCCACGAGTCACCAAGCTGTCGTAGATATCGAGTAATTGAGCAGTTGTAATCACCCTGTAATTAGTATTGACGACCAGAGTGAAAACAAACACTATATGCAAGTTGAACCGTGTCTGTTTGCTTAGAAGGCAATCTTGGAAAAGCATCAGTTGAAACCTCGAGTTTGGAGTACCTCCAATGGATGGATCGAGGTATCCACATTCGGCGGTGATTTTAGGATCGATATCCCAGACACGATCCATAGTCTTGACTGGAATTGGTACGTAATGAGGCACTTCAGGCGGTTGAAGACTTCCATTTATATGAGATTTCAACAGAATCTTACCGATACAGTTGTAAACCTCGTTCGATCTCGACACAAGCGAGCTTCTAGTGAGTTTTTTCAAAAAGACAGCGATCTCATCGACCATAAACATGCGGAAATAGTCACGAAGAGACCGGATCGAGGTGGTCACACCTGTGGCAGCAATGACAGGCTGCCTGGTGAACAAAAAGTTGACATCATTAGAAACAATAGCAATGGCGCTTCCATTATCTTGACACCTATCGACGATCATCTCTGCGAATTGAACTGTCTTACCAGTGGCTTTTCTCACACATTGAACGACGTCTCTGCATTGGTGCACCTGATCATTATAGATAGCTAAACCGTACTCCTGAGAATTGATATCGATGGCACCTGCATACTTTGATGAATCCAATGTACACGAATTGGACACTTCAATGACTTTTTCAAAGCTATCAGCGACAAATGATTCAGAACCATGAGAAACTACATCCACCATGAAATCTATAATGACTTCGAGAGATCGTTCCAAGTGGTTGACAACGTTGTCCAAAGTGTTACCTTCAAACGGATCTGGCATCTGTTCACCGGTGAAGTAGTGACAAGGTGAGTATTTATACGATTCAGGGTCTCCACAGTCACAAATACCCCCATTCTGAGCTTGACAGAATGAACCGAGAACTTTATGGCCCTTATGCAACTCTGGATCAAAACAATGTCCACAAAGTACAGTCGTTTCATCGAATCCACACGTTAGACAACGATAGAATCGATCACCTTTTTTGAATGCTGTAGAACACTGTCTACCAACATGATAATGCTGGTCTTTACCTGGATCAAGCTGGTTATCAGTTAGATGTAATGCTAGTCGTAATGTTTCATGTAGCTCCTTTCTCACTTCAGGATTCGACCGATACCGTTTCTTGGCAGGTAATTCCACCAAATAGCGGCGTAGCTCATCGATCTCCATCCGTTTGTTGTAGGTATTGACCAGGTCTTGGAAAGAAGCCTGTGTTATCTATGGGGGAGAGATATAATTTTCCAGTATGGGGGCAAATGAGTGGGGAACAAGAAGAATATTTCCCCAGATGGTCCCCGGACTCGAGGTGGGGGATTTGAAACAATTTCTATGTTTCAGATCTTCTCCCCTATACTCAACACTTTGTTTCTTCTATGTCTTCCATGAGTGCACGAGATTTGATGGAAAACAAAGACGAATTGATGGAGGATGACACTGGAAATCCTATCATAGTGGATGCAGATCCAAATCTAATGAAAGATGTGGCTAATGCGCTCGGATTGATCCCTTCCAGGTGCCAGTTCAATATCGATAATCAGTTTGACATTTCGGAGCTGGTCATGAGCTCCCTTTTCTACTGCAGCAGTGGCGAAGGCCAGTATTGGAAGTATCTGCTACCTAAATACGAGACTGATCTCCAAGAAAACAGCATGGGTTTACCAAAGAATTGGGATGATGTATTGAAGAGGCAGGGACATCCGTGGTACGAGATCAAGAAATCTAGGAATAGGGCCCATATAGGCCGGATCTGCGCAGTGGAGATTCCAAGAGGAGAACCCGTTTACAACTGTTACGACTGTGGAGTCGACCCAACATGTTGTATGTGCGATGCTTGTTTTGATCGTGAACAACATTCTGATCACAACGTTAGTATGCATATCTCTACAGGTAATGCTATATGCGACTGTGGAGATGCCAGCAGTTGGAAGACAGAACTTCATTGCTTGGCCAATGAAAAAGCTAAATCTCTTCCTTCACAAGAGTTACCGGATGGATTTAAAGTCAGTCTTACCAGTGCATTGACTGCTGCGTTAGATTACTTTCTGGATGTTCAATCTACTCAAGTGCAAACAATCCCTGGTATCCATAAGGAGATTATGCGTTGTCTCTCGAAAGATGATTACTTTGAATTTACAAAAAGTATGGACTTACCTAAACACAAGTATGGACCTCTTTGTAATGAAGTGTCTGATTCATACTCGATAGTGGTTTGGAATGACGAGGTTCATACTTGGGATGCCGCTATTGCTAGCTTACAAGCCGGAATCGATAAAATCAGTGGTTACTCTGGACAGAGACCTGAAAATATGGCCCGTGAAATCGATCGTCTGGGCTATTGCAGGTTCCACCATTATGATATCACATCACCAGACTCTGAAGAGCACATAGCGGAAGTCCTTTCCGAAGTTCAGAGGGGAAATTTGGTTGCCACCATTGTCAACGATCGTGATCTATGCCGTTACTATATGGCCAACGAGTGTATGCAATGGCTGAAAAAAATGGCTCAACATCCTAACAATTCTGTGTCAGAGTTCGTTAAAACCAGTATCGCTTCACTGATGACTCTTCAATACACCGTTGGTACCAACACAAATGCATTTATGGCACAGAAAGTGAAAGAAAGAGGACTTCTTGCAAACAACCGCATCCCAAAGATTCTCATTGGTGATCTCAAAACCGACTCCGTCAACTTCTCGGAACCTTACTTTGGCTCTGGGTCTAATTGGTTTAATACTGTTCAACCGGATGGACTGGCAACAGATGAAGAATTGGTTGGTGTTGATGAAGAGAATACCAGGATTCAATTGTTGTTCTTCTTTGAGATGAGGTTATCTAAAAAAATGCGTCAAACTGTGAGGGCCTTTTTAATACCTCTCATGACAACAACTTCTTCATTCAGAAAGACGTTTGCCCTACAGGTTGTCAATGTGCTTCCGCAATTGGAATTCCTCTATTCATTTGAAGATCGTGAATGGAATCTAAGTCTCCTCGATTCGTTCCGTCTTCAAGTGTATCATGATCCTTTGATGTGCAATCTATTGACTGATTCAGGCAAAATTATCAACGTCTTTAAGAGCGCGTACAATGTTCTTATTAATAACCGGAGTCTTGATAGTAGAGGAAAGTATAAGTCAAGTCGATTGGGCGAGGAATACCGGAACGTATTGTTTAGAAGGACCCATGAATCTGAACTCGTGGTTATCAGAGGTCTTGAGACAATCCTATCATTTATTGACCATGGTAACGACTCATTGTTAACCCCTGAGATTATGTTATACATTGTGACCTTGACTTACTGTTTTAATGCGAATTACTGGATTAAACGGAAAGAGGGCGATCATGTCTTGCGTGAAGATCACAGTTACAAGTCGTATTATACACGTACTGCCCTCTTCTATGATATCGGTGCTCATATTGGTGAGATTGTCAGTGGTATCAAAGGTAACGATCCTAAAGTCAATATGTTTATCAAGTTTGCTCAGACAATGTTGTCAGTTCGCAGACTTGATCAGGAAAAGGCCTTTAGTTCACCTGTTTCAAAATGTGAGAATACAATGCTCTTGCCATTAGCCTCGTTACTTTCGAGCATCTGTGCAAATTATCATGAATTTGATACCTCTTTACTTGGATCTGAACTGATGGAAACGTTCAACTTCAAAACTGGTGAATTCAGTACAACGACTAAAGGAGGAGAAATTGATATTCCTGCATATCAGTGTCTTAAGTCAACAGTTGTCCAATCTCAAATCAAATTAAGGTATTGGATTAGGAATGGAACGAACGTTAATGAACAGGCGTGGATTGCACTCACAATTTTCAACCCTGACATGGAGATGTTCTTGATTCAGAATGCATTGATGTCTGACGGAAACTTCTTGAAAGATAATCTAATTGAATGTTGGGAGTTTGGAGCAGATTTCAAGAGTTGTGACTACGAAGAGAAGACCTCGCCGTTCCTCTTTGAATTTTTCACCTGGTTGTATCATGTATTTGCATATAGATACCCTTGGGATAAGAGCTTGTCACTTTCTGATATCAACTATTTACGGGTCAAGGCTTTCATCAGTTACGAACTTTGTGTCAAACCATGCAAGTACTCTGAAATCAAAAAGAAGTTTGATATAGACCCTTCATTTGAACGTGCATTTGAAGAAGTTACTCGGTACTTACCTCCTAAGGGAATCACGGATTATGGGAAGTATACATTGAAAGATGAAGTGTACCTTCAACTTGATCCATTTGATCCGCTTAACAAATACGCTTCTGCCGATGACGTTGAACAGTCTTTAATGGAAAATGTTGGACGGATCAAGAACAAGAAACCCGAAGAGATCGTGCTTAAACCACATATTCATAAACTCTCTGAGGAGCAGCTCAAACTTTTCACACCAATCGCTGAGTACATGAAGTCTGTCAAGATGGCAAAATTCTATTACAAGTCTCTATGGTTCGCTGTTGATAGTGGATTTGATGAACATGTCATGGTGTGCTTACATTTATTGGATGCGTTAATCCAGAATGATGCATATGCTCATCCTGGAAATGAACCCCATGGATTAAGGAATTTGATTGATATTCCTATTCCAAACGTTCTATTGGCAATCGTCGAGAGTAACGATACCTCTCTTCCTATCTCGAAAAAAGCTGCCTCTGTCTTAGAAGCGCTGCTTTTGAAAGATGATGATGTTTTACAAACATTGATTGATTGCTACGGGGAGAAACACATCGAAGAGTACAGAAAGTCAGATCATGGTAACGGTCTTGAAACCAAACAGGAGAGAGCTAAACGTCTTGCCAAACGTCGCCAAGAAAGAATAATGGCTAAGATGAGAGGTCAACAGAATGCATTCATCGAAAAGAACAAGACCCTAATGGAAGAGATGAAAAAGGAGGAAGTGGGAAGTGAAGAGGAAGGAAGAACTGAAAGTCAGAGAGAAGCAAGTAAGCAAGATGAACAAACCGAGCTTCGAAGCTGTATCTTGTGCCATAATCCAGAGAAGTACGGTGAAGTGTTCGGACTACCAATACTTATATCACGGTCATCAAATTTCGTCGAAATCCCATTGGGATCTAATCTAGATCCGGACTTACCATGGGGTATAGGAAAAAATGTCGTCACAGGTTGTGCTCATGGTATGCATTTCAGTTGTTTCTCAAAGATGGTTAGAGAAAATCATTGGACTATGGACTCTTACCATTGCCCACTCTGCAAGAACTATTGCAACGCGTTTATTCCGTCTTTCCCTGATCCATGTACTACTCTTGATGATGAAGTATCACCTGGCGAAGAAGCTCCTAAATGGGACTCCAAAGGTAATAACCTGATGAAATTATCTACATCAGTGTTTGATCGGAAAGTGTTACATATTTTATCGAATGTTCAATCCGAACAATTCGCTAATATAATGGCCACAATTGACTTGCTGAGAGAGTCTGAGCGGTTGAAAGAGTCAAGCATGTTCGAGATATGTGAGACGTTGACAACGTTTATTGCCGATACCATTATAATGATGGAGGTTGCATCTAGGGACGATAGTACCAAGAAAGAGATTCCATCAGTGCAGTTGTCGACATTAAAGTCTTTGATTCAATATCGTGTATTGCTTGGATATTATCCTAAAGATGAGCCGGAGAGAGGTCATTTCCGAGAAGATTACTTCTTGGATAACGTTGTTGACGATTGGTTTAAAGGCAGTCAATCCTTCTCGACTTACTTTAAGTTCGAGCTGGTGAAAACAATGATGCATACAATGCAAGCAATACTTCTACGGGAATACTTTTACCCTGACGACAGGGGACTTCGCACGTTCATTAAAACAAGTACAGAACCTTCAGACATGGCACTGGATGTATTGAGTGATATTTGGGATGCGATGTATCCTGAAGAATCGGATCCATTTCAACTTGGGGCAAGATTTTATGAAGTTGAGTCAGATGTCATAGGGAAGGTTTACAACTGGATGATATCAATGTATCCTCGTTATAGGAAACAATATGAGCTACTGGCGAAGATATTTTCTATTCCAGAGATTACGATAGCCTCTGATTTCGATTGGTATACATTTGAGTTGAAAGATGTATTCAACTCAGATATGTCATTTACCGAAGGGAGCCTGAAGTCGGTTGACCCTCAGACGGCTCGTAGGGAATTCCATTCGATGTTTATAGAAGCTTCCGTGCCTGTCAGACTTATGAATCTACCGGATAAGCTGTCAGATTTCTTGAAAGATCCTAAATTCCGGGAATCTACGTCAAGGCATGCACGTCAACCTGCTCAAGTAGCAGAGAGATCTGTCTGTATGCACTGTGGAGAATCTATGTTACGGAAGGATAGGACTAGTCATATCAGACAGGAATGTCCTGTTAGTGATTCCAATAACGTTATGCTGTTCTTCAATCCGTACCATAATCATGTCGATGCTATGGTTACCAATATGTTTGAAGATATGGAAGCCCGTGAGTTCTTCTACTTGACGAGAATTGCATCACCATATTTGAACAAGCACGGTGAGGCTGCTGGTGGGTTACTTGGATCCGGAGAGTCTGGTATACTTGATCATGAGAGATACAAGAACCTGACACATTCATGGACAGATCAAAGCTTGACGGCGTCTGTTTTACGGAAGTATATCAAGGAGAGAACTACAGGACCGGGTAATCCAATCGGATGGTTCCTTGACAGGTTCAGAGATACAGAGGAGCCGATGGTTATGACTGCTCGGGCCATGCAAGCTGCCATTGAAGGAGGATTTATTGGAGCTTTCACGGATGAAGAAGCCAGAAATGCTACCGAGGAGGGGATATTCATTCCAACTTTCAACGACGAAGATGCGATGTCCGAGATGAGTGAAGATGAAGATGAAGACGATGAAGATGAAGATGATGACGTTGATTTGTACGTGGATAGCGTTGACTACGAGGACGAGGTGGACTAGATAGATACCTGATACTTAGCGAGACTTACATAATGCATTACATAATCTGGATAAACCAATCATGGGCTTGAAAAATCTAATGGGACCAGACTGGCGGCGGAGGAAAATTTTAAACTTGACTTCCTTAACATACCTTCGTTCTTTCACACCAGTTTTAATATAACCAGCGATGTCGTTCTATCACACACTGTTTAACACAGTTTTCAAGAGAAACTCTGTCTACGTCGGCTCGATATTTGCATCTGCGTTTGTCTTCCAAGTTTACTTTGACGAGGCTGTCAACAAGTGGTGGGAAGCCAGAAATAAGGGAAAGCTTTGGAAGGACATCAAGCCAAGTATCATTGGAGGTGGAGACGAAGAAGATGAAGACGACGAGTAAAGAATGATGATTGGAAGTGGGTAAGCTTTTAACAGGCCGGGTGTCTGTATTATTTATTAGATAATGAAAAACTGTGATCCAGATATATTTATCTATGTCTATATTATTAGTTGTTAAGCGACTTCAATCATCTTGTCATCGTCGGAATCGGAATCGGAATCAGGAGAGTTGTTGTCGACAGGTTGATGTTCCGACACTTGCGTTGGATCTAATTCTTTCGAAAGATAATCTTTGATCTCACGAGTCTCCTCTTCAGGGTCATAGATGGGTTTCTCATCTCTCATGAGAACCTGAACCAATTCATAGCAGAGTGAATCGATCTTTGGATCCTCCTTATGCAACTTATTTAACTCTCTAACAACAGGATACGTTGAATTATCTCTCAAGTAGTCTCTTCCCTCTCTTTTCACCGATAGAAGCAGTAGAGATTCCAGATAACTAGCAAGAACGTCGATGTCTGACTCTAATTGATGGCTGGTAGGTTCCGGTAGGGACTCGATTTCTTCCTCTGACAATCCCTTACGATTCACCAGCGGTGATAGAACGTAGGGAAGTAAGCTTTGATCTTTCAACAATTGTATCTGACGATCAGTGTCAAACAGACAGTTTTTCACTGTAGCTGCAAGACCGAGACGACGGATCTTTGACAACGATTCCCACTTGGATGCTGCTCTGATAATCTTGATAACTGGGATTTGGCCATCGTATGTGCGCTCATTAACGAAATAGGTTCTTCCTTTGTCGGTTCTAGACAGATCCGCAAAAAAGTATGCAAGGTAGTCGTAGTTGGCCTTGGCGTTGTAGTCTGTGGTGATGAACACATCAACAAGACAGTCCGTAGCCTCGGTACTCTTCAACAGCTGGATCTCCTTGGCATTGTTGAATTTCACCGTCATACCAAGCACTTCCACTATCGCTTCACTCTTACCCATGTTAGCCAAAAGCATGCACATCAAATCGGCATCCACGTTCGTTGAATCCACTATTCCCGTCAATATACTGTTCACAAATGCCTTGTCTCCAACAATAGAATCCCGCACTTGCTCGTCATCGCACAGATTCGTCAGTATAGTCACTGCCTTGCTTACTATACTCGGACTATCCTCTTTGCACAGTTTCTTCAAATCCTCAATAGGACGGCCGTTGTTTGTAGTGAAAACCGCCCTTTCTGGTCCCGCAGAGTACTGGACCAAGTGGTCAATAGCAATCTGCCGCACCTCTGGCTTGTCGTCATGTAGGAATGCTACAAGCTCCTCTAGTTGGGAAGACATTAGTAAAGCTTAAGTATGTACAATTATTTTTTCTGAAAAACTGAGGTTTTCTCTCTGATTTTTTATTTTGCTGTTCAGGCCTTGCGATAAACTCTACGCTGTCTAATCTCAAAGTTCTGTTTAAGAACCCGTTTAAGACTAGCACGAGCACCAGGGTCCTCTTTCAACTTGGTCTTCAATGCCTTGACGAGAGCAGGCAATGGCATCGATTCATGGCCTTCTAGAACATTGTCGATATCTTGTTTGGTGATTTCATTTGAAGTTGGTGTTGGAGATGGTGACTTCTTCGATCTCTTATTAGAGTGCAAGTCTGTCGAACTAGCCGCATGCTTCCTCTTATTTGAAGCATGTGGATTCCACTCACCAGCAGGGAACTGTGATAGGATCTTGGAAGTGCCCTTGAAAACAATTAATCCATCCTGGTAACTCTTGACAGAAAGTTGAGGCTCTCTATCAAGTTCTTTCTTGACAGAGATTGATTCTTCAATAATACTGCCATCAAGACCGGGCTCTTTCTTGATAGTGATAATCTGGTCTTCATCTTCATCTTTATCGGCCTCTTCGATCTCACTCTCCGATAGGTATGGATTCTCTTCGTCATCACTATCATACACTTCATTCATTGCATTCTGCGCCAGCGCCTTACGCAACTTCCGACCTTGCTTGTCCACTTTCCGGGTCTCAAACAAATCATCAATGTCATCATCATCCTCTTCCACGGCAGTCCGTTCAATTAAATTGTTGGCACGAAGCATCTCTTTCTTCATCTTACCCTCCACCATCTTATTCTCTTCTTCGTTACCTTCCATGATAGGTGCCTCTTCATCGTCTTGGAACTCATCATCATAGTCCATATCTTCCTCTCCTGTATACTTATGATCCTCAGCCTCTTCTGTGAATGTGGCAGACGTAGTCTTGATCTTTCTATACCGATTATCCACACGCTGTCCACTCTTGGCCTCCTCTTCCATCTTCTTCATTAACCACCGCTGTCCAGTGTTACCTTTTTGCATTCTCTCCTCGGCCTCTTCCAATGTCAATGTAGCATACTTGTTACGTGGAGTGAACCGATAGTACTTCTCGAGTGGCACCAACCTGAAACACTTGTTGGCATTATCCAACACCAACAAACAGTAGTTGTCCGTGTTACCTGCCTCGTAGTTACCGACCCATGCCTGTTTGGCATCATAATCTTCCAAAACCCATGGATAGTACTCCTCATACCGCAACCGACGCTTATTCTCGTCATACGCACGGATCTGTCTGGTTTTTCTTCTTCCGAAACGACGATGATACCGACGGGCACCACCATCTGGAGCAATCAACTTCAACTCGTTCTCACGCTCGATCCGACGTTTCTCCTCTGCTAATTCCTGTTTCTTCTCTTCCATTCTTGCAGCACGCACTTCAGGTGGTAATCCTGCTCTCTCTAACTCCTGTTTGAACAACGTCAAATCGATCTCGCCACCGTTGTGGTCCATCTGCTCCAGGTACTCCTTCCGACGTTGTGCCCTGTCAATCTCCTCCTCTCGCTCCTTCGCATGCTTCTGCTCAATCTCTTTCAATGACATCTGAAATTGCAAGTTCTTAGGGTCTTTCCTATGCAATCTAGATGGCTGCTCGAAATCTTTTAAAGGATCCACTTTCTTCACCGAATGAAACTTCATTATATGGTACCGAGTTTCGGCGATATCTTCCTCAGTACAAGCCCTCAGAGGGAAACTGTCGTAGATGACTCCCGTACCAGAACCTGAACTGGCACCTGAAACCGTTGTATCTGCCCCATTACTGCCGTTCTCCTGCTTCACTACTGGAACCGTGGCCATCTTTTGTTGGTAGAAAGAAGCAAAGTGGTGATTAAATGGGAAGAATCGGATTTTTTTTTTCAGCCTCCTAAATATCATTTTCTTTTCCTGGTCAAAATGGCAGCTACGAAGACCGGAAAGAAGTCGAAGGAATCCAAAGAGGTTTCGGATCCGTTCGAAGAGCCTGTCTACTATCAGGCGAATGTCGTGTACAACAACAGTGTGGTGACGCGGGTGAAAGACATCACATCACTGTCGTTTGGTATAGCTGCAGGAATACTCAGATTGAGTTCTTGGAACGGGCTGGCGTTCTTCTTGGTGACGAATCTGATTACCAGTGCAGCATACTTGGCAGTCATTGGCAACCCCTCGGAATACTACATCAATTGGAAGACCAACGTGTTTGTGAACGACCTGAGCCGGTTCTTGGCCAGTTACATCATGATGTGGTGTGTCTTCTATGCATTGGTGACTACTTGATCTGGAAGTCTCTCTCTCTCTATATATACATAGATATAATTATAATC
Organism: Xiuguozyma insectalens; assembly: GCA_030574155.1. NCBI lineage: Eukaryota > Fungi > Ascomycota > Pichiomycetes > Pichiales > Pichiaceae > Xiuguozyma > Xiuguozyma insectalens. The sequence goes on along the minus strand of JAJMEL010000002.1, from coordinate 570,898 downwards.
GTGCGCCATTCTTAGCTTTGATAGCTTTCTCTTCGGCCTCTTTACGCTCGGCCTCCTTACGCTTATTATCCCATTGCTTGGCCAACTCGTCGATGTTAAATACCTCTTTGAACTTGTCGTCTTGACGCTTGTATGCAGCTTCAAGAGGTTGCCGACGGACACGCACTCGCTTCACCTTCATCTTATAGCTGTCCATCTCCTCGACTCCCTCAGGTAATTGTTCTTCACGTACTTGGAAATAGAACCGAAGACAACTGTACGAACTGAACGAAGTATCTATCGACGGATCACACGAACAGCCGTATTTGATGCGAACCTCTTGATTTGGTGGACAGTTGACTCTTTGCATCCAATCGTGGTACCCAGTCTCTCCAAGCCATTCTATACTGTCTTTAGACTCAAATGTGCTGAAATAGAGAGTGAACAGGTTTCCATCTGTCCACCTCTCGTAGAACTGTCCGAACTTCGAGTCCATGTATTCAAAGAATTGCTTGAACTTCTTCGTACGAATCGAATCAAGATTTATCACTGCCAAATTCGTGTCCAACGAACACTTTGTGAATCGCTGGTGATCATCTGCCACAAAATCCCATAGATTATCGGCAGCAACTTCTTTCTGTACCTCCTCTTGATCTATATAAAACTTAAAGTTCTGCCAAAGCGTTTGGAAATTCAGAGGTGATTCCACAGCGGTGTACGAGAACCCAAACAGCCTGTTATGCTCCTCCATCTTTCTGATAGGATCATCTGGTAGATCACATTCCAACGTCAGTCCAACGTCAACGTTAAACACGTATCGATGCTTCTGTAGTTCGTTCAAAAATTGGAACCCATACGTTCCAAACCGATTCTTTAACTTAAACTCTAAGAACCGTTTATTCGGCGTCAAACCAACGTAAGTGTTCGACATCGCATTGTCCTTCATATAGTGTACATCAAGATCCTTTGGAATTTGGAAGTACTCGTTCTCAGCGTTGATAGTCTCCACTATAACACGTCCTGAGACCATTGCTTGCAACCGTTCAAGCAAATCTTCAGGAAACTGGGTATTCTCTAGATCATAGTAGGAAAACACCCAGTCATAACCATAGCGACAGTTAAATGCAGACTCCACGGATCGAACTGTCCGCAGCAACGGTTCCGTCTGTTCCACGTCAGGTATGAAAGTGTACAGTGTACCGTTGGCGAGAGTGCTTGGCCGTTCAAAGTAACTCTGCCGGATCATTTCGATCGGCTGCTTGAACTCACCAGCCTCCCGGCGAGCTCCAATGAACACCAGTAGCACAACACCCAGTACTAGACCCAATAATCGCAATATCCGTACCCGTACAGCCCCCATTTCTATACAAATGCAGACAACTCCAGGAAGAAATAGTTACTATCACAAGATTAGAATTGTTTTCAATGTTTGATTACCTAAATAGGTGATGAGGCTGAGGGCAGGGACTGAAAAATTCAGGAGCACCGAGCTAAGTAATATAGGCTGAGGTAATATAGAGGGAGTATGCATTATTGTTATTATTATTATTATTGGGTTAGAGCCTCCTGGCTAGAACAGACAGCTTCTTGCTGTTCGACAATAACATTGCCTGGTCGACCAGCGCCAGGTCAAGCATCTTGGACTTCTCATTGATGGTATCTGCCTGCTTCCACTGAGACATTGTGTCCATAGTTGTGACAAGGCTCGTTATGTCTTGAACTAATCGGTAATTGGCACAATCATTGTCATTGTCTCCATACAGTTTTATGGTTCCAGATTCTACAGCCTCCAAGAATCGGATCATCCGATTCAACCGTTGAGTCAATTGATCCAACGATCCATCCAAGCTCTCGGAGGTCTCGTCCAGTAAGTTCCTCAACGCTTGGCCATCTTCTAACGGTTCTTCCGCCTGTGAGATCTCTTCCAATGTCAATCCTTCCATCGTCGTCGTGCCCAACTCGGTGGGTAATTCTAATCCTTCCAAGTCGTAGAACTTGTAGTTCAATGCCTTATCAAAACAGGCATAGACAGGTACTTCGACGGTCTGCATCGGCATCGACCCATATGAAAGCGTCTTGGTCCACTGCCTACAACTCTCTATGAATCCATTCGGTTGATCACCAACCGTATAATACCCAACCACTTTCAGATACGAGTAAATCTGTGATAACGTTGCCAACCTCTTGGCAAGATCTTGTGTCATTTCGAACGCCATGGCAACAGAACAACTTCCTTGATTCTCTATACCAAGAAAGAACCCATAGACATTGTTAACATTGCCTACACTGCTCCGGTATGTACAATCCGAAATGTTCAACAGAGCCAGCGGGTGTACTATAACCTTCATTAAAGGAAGTAGTAGTAAAATAAGAAAGTGATTACTAGCGGGGAGAAATCTATTTGAAGGAAGAATGTTTTAAATATGGAGTCGAATTTAATAATTGATTGACCTTGGCCGATCACATCTAGTCGATCGACATCTCGTCGGTGTCTACATACGTTGAGCCAACTGGCTGACCGTACGCATTGTACGGTGTATTCTGTGGCACAGCCATCTGTGCTGAGAAATTTGGAGAAGGCCCCGAAGCCATCGGCTCCTGCTGTAACGGGCTTATCTCCGGTATACTCTCTGTACATGGGTCCATATCCATGTCCATATCCATACTGGCTCTGTATGGACCATCTCCTAACTCTTCAATCTTACCCTTCTCTTCATTCTCATTCACCCATTCAATATATATCTTCCAGAGCAACTGCTCCTGATCATAGTATTTCATCAAGGCCATATGCTTGTCAATAAGCATCTTTAAATAGTAATCACGCTGACCAGCTTCGTTTTGATCAATCCCAACAGGTGTATTGGGTCCCAATATCAGCTTCTTAGCAATGTATTCCTGTGAATCAATGTCGTCAATCGTCGGTATAACCAACCTGTCAACGTCAATATTCTCGAAATCCTCAATTTGATCACCAACAAGCATGCTCTGACCAATTCGATTCGATTCATCCGGATTGTCTCGTAAAAACTGATCGATATCATTGATCACAATATAATCACTCTCATGTGGTGGACTTGCCTGCAAATCCGTAGGTGCAACATTACCAAATACTCCTGCATCACATGGTGGGGAAGGACGTCTCTTTACAGGATTTGGTGACACTTTCAATCTGGACATCGTATCCACCAGTCGTCGCTTCGTTGAATGCGTATAGTCTGTAGCTACTCCTTGATATAGGGGCCGCTTCCTGTTTGGACCCCCTGTGGCATTTACATTGGAACTTCTGCCCATCTTTCAAAAGGAACGAAGTGATATCTACCGCAGGATGTATGTAGTCGCGGGGGGAAATAAATGTCGCGGGAAATAAATGTCGCGGGAAATAAATAGTAGCTCGAGCTGCCCTAAAATAAAAAAAAAGTTAACTTTCGAGAAAAGAGAAGGAAAATTCTCTCTTGTTCTACCTCTCCTTGTTTTAACTCTCCTTGTTTTAATATTTTTTGAGCCCAAAGAGTTTCCTAATTCGGTAATTTGGTTATCTACAGTTTTTCATTCCCCCCTGCATTTTACATATCTAAACTTCACTAGTTCTTTTACTCAATTCATTAAAATCATGCACAAGAATCCTATTTCCGGAACTTTCTATGAGTACTCCGAGCGACTTTATGCGTTTGAATGGGGAACATTACATTCAGACAAAGTCTTGGTGTTTGTGGGTGGACTGTGTGATGGATTCAATACAGTCCCGTATCTGCCCCAGTTATCAGAGGAGTTGAATAAAATTGGTTGGTCTTTAATTCAAGCCCAAATCACTTCTTCATACATTGGTTGGGGTACAGGATCACTGTGGAGAGACTCTAAAGAGATCGGACAGTTGGTGACTTATTTGAAATCGTCAGCAGTCGGCGGATCTCGTAAGAAGGTTGGAATTATGGGTCATTCTACCGGTTGTCAGAATACCATCCATTATTTCACTAGACATCCAAGAGATTCTTCTTACACTCCATTAGATTTTGGTATTCTTCAAGCCTCTGCCTCCGATAGACTCTTCTGTGAATCTGAAATTCCTAAGGATACATACCAGGAGGCATTGACTGTGGCTCAAGATTTAATTGCGAAGGGTCAAGAGACCGAATTGATGTCAATCAAGTATTCCAAGTACTTCTTTTCTGTTCCTATCAATGCATATAGATGGAATTCATTGATGTCTGTGCGTGGCGACGACGATTTCTTCAGTGCTGACTTGACTGATGAAGATTTCAAAACTACCTTCGGTAAAGTCGATAAGCCATTGCTGGTTATTTACTCTGGAGAGGACGAGTTCACTCCTAAATACATCGATAAGCATCATCTGTTGGAACGGTTCGAAAAAGCAACCGATCCTAAGTACTGGTCCAAGTACAGCAAAGTTATCGAAGGTGCCCATCATAACATCGACGATAATTCAAAGCCAGGTGCGCGTGAAGAAGCCATTCAATCCGTGATCAACTTTATTAGCGACTTGTAATAAATATTACTTTCTGGTCCTATCCTTGTAAGATTGTTCCCACAACTCCCGTTCTTCACTCAATAGTCTATACTGGCTGCTGTTGAAGCTGTCCTTAATATACAGTTGCTTGAATATCTTCCATTGTAGTAGCCAGTCTGTGAATCCGTAATCTCTCAATATGGAAACTGCCAAAAAGTATGACGATCCTAAAAACGAGCCAAGCAGTCCTCCGACAACGACCTGTGCAACGTTATGGTACCCAAAGAAAAGTCTCGAGTACATCACCATCCATATACTCATACCCAATGCAACAAGAACCGCCAATTGAGTCAATCTATCCACTCTATAAGGCCATTGGTAGCTCATCTTTAAGAAAAGATACGTAGTGAAGAAAGTCATGAATTGCGAATGTGACGACGGCATTCCGTAGAACAGCCCGCTGTTCTTCTTAAACACCTGTCCAACAGCTGGTCTCTCGATCTTGATGATCTGTTTGAACACAGTGCTCAATATGTCGTTTAAAACCTGTCCTCCTGCCATTATACAGCTCTCGATCTCCCTAGTAACGCAGAACCATGAGAACAGGAAGACCAGGATCAAAATCGGCAATATAGATGACAGTGCCAACACCAGTGTCCATGGTTTGTTTGGATCGAACACGATATATGTGTGATCGAATGGAATATACTCCGTTTGATTCAACATCCACAAGGAAGAATAAGTGATGCTTAAAAGGTCAAATTTTATTTCTTCTTTCTATGGACCACTTTATAGAGGAGCAACTGCAGAGGTTGCAAGCGGCTGAATCCAGTGATGAGCTTGAAATAGCCTTGAAACAGGTTCAGTCGGGTCTTGACGGGGCCAATGATGTCGATCAGTTGAAGGTGGCTTCAATCCTGATCAATAAAATTATCCCTCAAGCCTACGATCTGGCAGGTGATGAGTTGAAGGGTGTTATTGTTGATTGTATGGCAAATAGAGTTGGGGTTTCGCAGTTGATGAACCAGGTAAAGAACACGAAACAGAGTAATGGACCGTTGGTACATGCTTTCCAAGACTTGGTTCGATCCAAGAGATGGAAGGTATTGCTGGGATCCCTAGGGACCTCTACCAAGTCTATCTACTTCAGGTCCATCAGGTCTTTGCTGCTTATTAAACTACCACAGTGCATCAACCAGGTGTATTTGCAGACCAAAGATGAGGATATGAAAGATCTGTCCACAACTTACTATCGACTTCTCCTTGAATCGGTCACTGAATTGCCTCCTAAAGTGCAGGTTCCACTGGTGGATTCACTTCTCGTGGAAGACAATTCTTTGGCATCCCTCTATTTCACAGACAGATCCATTCACGATACATTGACCGACGCTTACAATGAGGTCGGAGATACACGTAAGTTCTTTCATGAACTGTGCAAGTACATGAACACCAGATCACCCGAAACCCCTGAATGCTACCTGCCCATTCTGTCACCTCTTCGTATCAGCGTAGCAGACCTTTTCGATCATGCCTCGTGCTCTTCTTATCCTCTATCCAAGGTTCTCCTGGCATTGGTGCCAACGAAAACCAACTACATGGATTACCTGCCACGATACATGCGGAAGTTCGCATCGAAAGATTACATCGACCGAACACTTATCACCAAGCAGACCGATCTTGCCAAGTTCCTCATCGTTCTTGCTTCTTACGCTACTAAGGAGCAACTGGAAGGGTTTTCGAGAGATCCAGCTCTGTTAGATGCGGTTTCCAATCGTTTGGATTCTCATGTTGACAAATGTCGCGCTCTAGGTATGTATATTGCAGACTACATTCATGTGCAGACTCAAGGAAAACCATTGTTTCAAATGGACGAGTTCAACAACTCGAGAGAAGAGTTTATGAACAGCTTGGGTAAGTTGCGCGTTGCTTATACAGGAACGATCGATCAAGCTATGAAGGAGTTGCAAGTGGAAACAAACCCAATACCTATTATAGCCAGACCTTCCACTACGAATGTGCAAACAGTTCTACCACCGCTAGACGTTAACGATGATATGGAAGATTCAGACGACGAAGGAAGTGCTGCTCAACCTGACCGGGTCAAGAATGTTGCTATTCCAATATACTTAAAGGAGTTAGTTGCCTACTTGACTGTCAATTCTGATGATCCATTAGCTTATGAGAAGCTGAGAATGGCATACATGGTGGCGCCGCAGATGATCCGTGCTAAGAAGGATTTGCAAGAGTTGAGATACTACAGCAACTCATTACTCGATACGGTGATGAACCTCGATGATAAGTACAATTTTGATAATTTCAACACCTGGAAACTGTCCACGATGATCGCCATTACAGTGTGTGATTTCGAAAACTCTACTCAGCAGCTTCTTCGTGCATTCGTGGAAGGTGATATAACGGTGTCTCAGCGTGTGATGATCTTATCGAATCTAAGTCTAAGTTCGCGGGAACTTGCTGGCGGGTATGACGACTCGTTCGTTCAGGGTAAAGAAGGTATTGAGCAGTTCGAACCGAAACGTCTGCCAGAGGCATTACACAAACAGTTTTTACAGTATGAGCGTCAGCCTGAACCAACGTCATTAAAATCCCTAATCACATCGGTTGATGATTTGCAACTCGAGGGTAAAGTGGTTCGTCGTTCTGCTATATTGGACAAGGCAAGCAACGGTCAATCGACTGTCACTAGAAATACTACTTTCATCAACAAACAACTTCCGAAACTATTCTACTCGCTGGTGGGTGTTTGGCAAACTGTCAATGAAGTGACCGGTCAAGGATTTAACATGGGTAATCTGTCCAGTCTACTTAACGTCGAGTACTTCCGTACTCTGGGCCTTCTCTACGAAGCGGCAGTGCCATCCAGTATCGAACTTGTCGGAATGACAAGAGACTTGCTGTTGACTATATCAAGTGAATTGAAAGTACTTCGATTGAACAAATTCGACCCAGAGACTTTCGAATCTGTCCTGAAATGTCTCAAAGGAATCCTTGACGTCGATTCTTCAGCTCTACCACTCAAACAGCTATTCTACAGTGAAATCGTCGCACTTTACGAAACACTTGTCAGCACTTTAGAGTCTGGAGATATTGTTGAGGATAGAATAAAGGGTAACACGGGATATCTGATCAGGTCATTGGCCGAATTGGCTGGCTTTACATAGTCCTTAATACAATTTTCATCCTACATTTATTTTCTCCCCTCTAAAGGTCACCATGCCTTATCTCGGAGGGTTCTCTAAATACATTAAATCGGGCTCGATTCCGACGGAACCGCAACTGGAACGTATCAGAAAAGGGTTGGTAGGCATGAAATGGTCCGAATACGACGATTGCCTCTCTTCATACACCGGTAAAGAACTGTATGTGACACTTCAGTCTGTTCTACGAGGCTCGATGGGCCCGGAAGCGATGAATAAGTTCAGGAAGGGCAACGTGCTGCCATTTGGATACGCAATGGCTTATTGTAACCCAATTCATGCAGAGCATGAGCTCAGCACAGATGGATATGACAATTATAACTCTCCCATCATCGGTAACACGGAGTATTTCAAGCGACGGTTATGGGTGGGCGGAGAGATGAAGTTCCATACGAACGTGCTGCGATTTGGCGACGAGGTTACGTTTCAAGAGACGGTAGAGAGGGTTAAAGTGCTGAACAAGGGCAATGCGATCTTCGTGGATTATAATCGAGAGTTTTCGAACCAGAGTGGTCTGGCTCAAGCTGAGAAGCGGAGAATCTGTTATCTGAATCAATTATATAGTAAAAGCGAGGGTTGTATTCAAGACAAAGGTCGAGAGACACCCGATGAGTCGATGGTGGTACATCTGAGCAAGATAACGAATGCTAGAATGAGTGGGTTGACGTTCAACTCGCACCTATTGCATTATGATCCGGAATACTGCCGCGAGGTGGAGCATTACCCCAGATCTGTGATCCAGGCACCGCTGCTGTCAGGATTGGCATTACAATTCTGGATGAACCATAACATTGAACCAATCAAAGTGTTCAAGTACAAAGTTTCGCATCCAATCTTTGTCGACGACGATGCCACTGTGAACTTCAAACGCTTGGATGAGAAGAAATGGAGAGTCTGGATAGACAATCATAATGACGAGGAATGCTATGTTGCATCCTTAACCACTATCTGAGGTTCTAGTTTCGTCTCTGATGTTTGCCATTTCTTCCATTTGGTTGCCGGTTTTTTGTCCAGATCCAACAGTGTCGCCCTGCCTGTGTTCAGGTCGAGGAATATAGTAACGTCTCTTAAAGTCATAGACAACTGAATCCGCTCATCGACGTCGCGGTCCGATTGCAGTAGCATCAGCGTTGAGTGCATATCGGATCCATCACCCTTTTGTAACTGTGCAAGCGTGATGAACAGTTCCTTGTTCTTCATTAGAGCTTCCACAAGCTCATCTTTAATATCAACCCCGGCATTTTTCTTATCAAGTTCACCTTGAACATTCTCGCTCCATGATCGTATACGGTCATCAGAGAGCAATTGAAGCGAGCAATTGACGTACTTTTGTCCTTTAGATAAGGATTGTGCACAATTCCTGCACAGATTGCCGTCCCCACACTCGCCATCTAACCATTTAGGCTTCAATTCAAGAACCATATGCTTCCCTTGATGAAGGACAATGTATTTGTTCAGCACCACCTCCGAGTAGTCTCCGTCAAGAATATTGTCTATCAGCAACGCTTTATCATCCTTGGCAGCAGCACCAGAGGCCAGTTCATAGAGAAAGCCGCTGTCTATATCGACCAATTGCACCGGAATCATGTACTTTCTCAGCGGATCAAACTCAGTTCGCTTCATGTACTCGTAGATTGTCCGAGTATCGTACTCAGAACCTCTCTTTCTCACTCGTAACACTTTACCACGGAACTCACCATTTCCAATGTACTTATACACGATATTCGCTCCACCTTCGCCTAATCGCTGCCAGTCTCGAGAAGAACCAAGTGACATCAACTGGGTTAAATTATTTTTCACTGCTACAGATCTACATGATAACGATACGTCGAATGATAACAATACATCTATTTACTGTAGGGCAATTACATCCTTGTAGGCCTCGACCAGGGCACTATGGCCAAGCTTCTTAGCAACATGCTCCTTCTTGGTGTCCTTCATACTCAAATATCTCTTAATCATCCGCAGATCTATGAATGGCCTCCTCACTGTAGTCATCAAGTGGTCCATGTTGCCAATAGAGTTCAATCTTGGATTCAATCCAAGCCAGTGAGTCTCTTTATCAGTAACATAGTTCTGCAATGCATATAACCGTCTGTATTGGTACTCGTTCAATGGTGACACTTTGAAGAACGATCCGTCAATGTTCGATCCAACAACTTCATATCCTAGATCAACTTGAGATGAGATGTTCAAAGTATCAACCATCGAAAAGATCGCACGACGTCTGTTGAACATCCTCATTGCTGTGGCATAGTTATTAAACCGGAACACAGATTTCCTCAATAACTTCAATCCACGCATAGAATCTGGATCGTACGGATCGTATTGCAAGAGATGCATCACGGAATCCTCGTCGGCGGCCAACACATAGAGATTCCCCTCATGTGCAATGAAATCGCATGCTGTCAATGGGAACTTTTGACTGTCCTTACCTAGACGCAGCATTCTATAAGGCTCTGCATCAAAACCATACAATGAAACACCGTCGTATGCATCTCCAACGACAAGCATATCTTCAAATGATTTCACATCCTTCGCATACACTGAAGTGTCTGTGAATGCGACTGGTGCTGTGTTTCCATCTCTTTTCATCATTCTAACAAGCAAACGTTGTCCTTGAATCACAGAGAATCGGCCAGAAATTGCACATGCACCCAATCCAGCACCTTTGGATGATTCTGTGGTCAACAGTTTAAGTCTATTCTTAGCTTCTGGATGGTTCAATTCAGGCACAATGTCGATCACTTCGTAAGCCTTCCATGAACCATTGGCTGATAAGTCTTCCACACGATACTTACCAGTGACGAAAATAACAATGTTCTTCCGCTGGTTCAAAGTTTCAAAGACACGTAATGGCATTACTTTCAGAGAGTTGCAAACTTCATTATCTTCCAACTCCACCTCATCAATCACTGACCAATTTTCTGGAGTTATTAGTTTCACACTACCTTTATAATTCATTGCAGGTTTCCGTTCCGGATTCAAACCAGGTAGAGGCTCTTCATCTTCATCAACGGCCTTATAAGGAACCTCTTTGAAAGTAGAGACCAAGAACGTTCCTGAAGTAGACTCGTATGCTATCTGATTGGCACTGTTCCCGATATGAACCTTTTTAATTGGAACTTTATTCGAGTAATCCCAAGAAGTATCAAGCCGTGAGATTCGGCACGATTTCTTGTCATCTGTAGCCAAGACCCCGTGCTTACATTTAGCACCATTGAATGAGGCAAAATGCAATGCCGGCATGGCTGCAAACTTCATCATACGTGGAGCAGAATTGTGTTGAGCAATAATAGCGAACGGAGTAGATCCAGTAACCAGGATCGATTTGAAACCACTGAAGTTTTGGATATGGAAGAGGTTACGTTCAACTTTGGTGGCATCGGCATAGGCATTATCGGGAGCACCAGCAATTGGGAACTCATACAACCCGTTACCTTTAGTTAACTTGTAAATGCCGTGGGCTTCGTCAAAGAAGAGTTCATAAATTAACACTTCACCACCAAACGTCAAAATTACCAAGTAGTTTCGCTCTTGAAACCTGTCACCAAGACTTGTGAACATGACCTGTTTAATAACTGGATCAACATCAGCCTCGTAGCTAGGGTCCATTGGACTAAGTTGTAACGTACCAGGGAAGTTGTGAATGTTTTTGAACTCGAATACCTTCTCCTTATGATCCTTCTTGAACACAAGCAGACGGTTATCAGCCGTGACAAGCCAAAAACTGATCTCTTTGGTGGTATCTTCTTCGACTGGTTTGTCTGTTGGGTTGGTATGGTTCAAGATAGATGAATTGGAGATCCAGGCATATGTGAAGATCTGGTAATTTAGCAACGCCGGAAGGTCAAGTTTCTCCAACTCTTTCGTATCTGGATGACATTCATAGATGTCGAGTTCACCGTTTTTCATGATGGTGATGACATAGTTTTCGTAGATGGTAGATGCGTTAATCTCACGTTCATATGCGATGCTGGTCTCTAATTTGAAATCAAAAGAGAATAGGTTGACTTTATAAGGTGTCACTTGAACAACATAACGCGCGTTTTTACCCTTGACGGACCCAAATTGCACTGTGAACTGTTTATTGTCGAAATCCTCAGTGACCAGGTCTTTATAGTTGTTATCCACTTGAAAGATCTGAGTCTTGGATGCCTTAGCATCGGTGGTTATGATGTATCGAGTTCTGTTTTTGTCGTCGTTCATGGTCCAAACTTTACTTGCACTGGCAAACTTGAGAGTCGATTTAATCTCAGGCTTGATTGTAGGATTGATGATCGAGAGAGCTGTATCTTTCTCCAGACCTGATGTACACACAATGACCTTCTCATTGTAGTTAGGGTTAGGTAAACCAAACACTTTCTTTTGCGTTGAAATGGTCCCCACGGTGAAATCAGAAGTTGGGCCAACATTGATCAACGAATCCAAAACTGTGAAATTCGAGCTCGAAAGAGGTCTGTGAGAAGTCGTAGTCGAGTCGCCTGCTTCAGGTTCATACAACCAGTTATCGTCGTCATCACCTTTACTGGTGACAGCCTTTTTGCTTTTCTCTTCAGGTTGATATTTCCAATGCAATAGAATACTGTCAGAACCTTGAGATGAAAGGAATGCAGAATTATGATTCTCAATGTTTGTGATGTCCTGCACATTATTGACGTGGATATCCTTATACCGAGAAGGATCGATCTTAACGATCCGTGCAAGGTTGGAAATACCACCTGCTTCATCAAACCCAAGAACAAAGAATTGGCCGGCTTCTGTGATGAGTAGCACCTGGCCATCACCAATGTATGATAGTGCACAATTCTCGAGGGTCAGATCAAGATGAGACATATCTCTAAGTTTGAAATCTGAAGTATCCGGATAGAACTGATTAACGTAGAAACCTTTAATGGAACCAAGTGTGTTCACATGCAAGATCTCATTGGAACCTATAAGGAGGAAACCATTGATTGGATCTGGTAGTGGGTACATTCTGTCCAGATCATATGGAAGGTTTGGTAGCTCCATGATTGAATTTGCTGCTCGCTTCTCTAGGTCTAACGAAAGAACTACCACTTTCATATTATCCTTTGCCTTAGGCAAATATCCTGCCCAAGAGACGGTTTCTGGTGCATATAGAATGGCGATTGTTGGATCTCTATACGAGTATAAATACTGGTAATCCAATATGTAGTGTAGATCTTCTCTGAGTTTGGTGGCTGGAATAACAAAACTTGGCTCAAAGTATTCAGAAACTTGACCGGACGCAGCGATACCATCCTTACCATCCTCTCTTTTCTCTTCATCTTCATCATCGTCCCTCTTCCGCTTCCGTTGAGGTTTCTTTGGTAGTCTAACTTCATCTATATCGTCGTCACCAAGATCGTCCTTAACGAAGGGAAGAAATGCAAACAGACCTTCAATGAATATAGAAGTACACCAACCATTGCAGTCAGTACGGTGTAACTTTGTAGCCTTGGACAGATCTGTAACAAGAACTGCCTGTAATGAAGGCTCATAGAAGTGTATACTGGTTGTCTTTATGGTGTGCGAGGAACTATCCCACCTTATAACGCTCAATTTGACGAACTCTGTAGCGACGATCAAATAGTCAACTAACGGATTTTCCTTGGATCTAAACGCAGCGATATTAAATGCCCGACCTTGCAAATGGAACTCAGATACAAGGACGAGCTTGTATTTCTTATCTGTGAGTACCAATTCGTCCCAATCTTCTGTGTCACCCGCTGCTGCACCAGCTTCACCAACCTCTTCGTCCAGACCCGATTCTATCTCTTGAACATCAAACAGCTGCAACACTGTGCCTTTACAGACCACCAAGTTGTGTGCATTCTTTCCCGTGAAGCTGCAAGACACTGAGGTCGAACAAGTCGTCGGATCAACGAACTCTGTGTAAACTTCCATGACCTTGAACTTTGCTTAGAAAGAACCGAAGGAACCGAGTGATGAATAGAGAGAAGAAATTGTTAAGAGGGGAAAAACCAGGTGAAAAATCAAAAAAAACCCCGATTCTTAAATCCCTTCACTCGATATGACGGTGAGTTCTTTAGACAAGTACTCCGATTCATTGTAAGTAAGAGAAGAAAGACGCGATTTTAAAGAGACAAAGGACTAACAAGCAGGTTGTTGGCACGGCAATACCCGGACATTGCCCCCGAAGAGATTATTGGGCACAAGGTGACGGGTATGAAAGCGCGATTAAAGTTGTCAGACAATACGCATCGGCAGAAGGTTTGGTCGGAGGATATGTTGTTTCATTATTTGAATACGATCTTGGACGAGTACAGCACTGAGAACTCAAGGTTAACTCTCTTCCGTAACAGCAAGAGTTATGGACCTAAAGGTGTCAAGCATACGGTTGTTATACATCCATTTCAATTCAGAGGAGACTGGCATCTAGCCGTTGCGTTCAACAGGTACAAGAAGATTGTCTTTATAGACTGTTCTCAAAGCAAAGTGAGTTCTTTCCCGTTGAAAGTGGCTATAGATCTTGAGGATCTATCTAATTTTGTCAAACTTCGTATCAGCAAGTACTCGTTGAAGCATCCATGGTGTTACTCACGTTTCTTCGAACCGGCTACTCCGATCAATGCGGTTAATTTATTATCGATTGTGTTTGCATTCTGTCTCCATGAGTCGACGCTGGTCTCTACTTTTTGTGATCCTTCGTTTGAACCTCGTCGGTTTGAGATCTCTGACTTCTACCCGGTTCTTAGAAAGATAGATCGGTATGCGTATACCAGATCTGTATTGGGATCAAAATTCGTCAACCGAATGATCGCCAAATCCAGACAGGACGATGATATGGTTCTTGATGCAGAGTTGGCTGCCGAAGCTGCTAATAAGGTGGATAGTCAACCTGGTTCTGCTGTCGAGGGTAGTGGTAGTGGTGGAACTGAAGGTACTGACGGCACTGCTAGTATTGTTGATCTCAAGGCCGAAATCCTCCACACGAAAGATACCTATAATTCATTAAACTATGCCTCAGAACTGTTCCCTCGTCAACCTGCAGAGCTGTTTGTCGATTACTTGCAAGATCTAGACAACTTCTTCAAATACGCCGAACTGTTCGATAGACTGTGTGATATGTTGAAAAGATTAAGCCATGACGGCCGCACGAACCCGGAATTGACACGTAAAGAACGTGAACCTGGTTACAACAGTTGGGAACCTATCGTTCAACCTAGTCTGTTTGCAGAGTATACCAGGAAGACGAAGATGGAGTTTGATGAAGGTAAGTTACAGAAAAGTCTGGATAACGTTGGCGACCCGGCGACACAGGTGTTCCCTCTATTGTTTGAAAACGGTACCGTCTACCTGGTGGTGATCACGAAAGATGCAGATCCAACGTATGCACACGTTTCGACAGTTGTGATCTCCAACAGATCATCCACAAACGAAAGAGCTATCTACAAGAACTACGCACTTCGTCGACTCGTCGAGATGTATTCATGGAAGTACCATAGACTGGTCGTGGACATGAACGCATCTTTGAACTCTTTGAAAGATCATTCTCCTTACAACCTCGTGATATCCCTGACTTACTTCCTACATCACTGGCTGTATCATAGGAAGACGGTGACCTCCCTGCACCGCGACACCGCTACATTTGATAACTATGGTATATGTCTACAAGGAATGATGCATGGGATCTTGAACGAGAAGCCGAACGTTCGCAACTTGAACTACAAGGGCATGTTGAAGTATCTTGGCGGAACTACATAGTTTCATCTGTAAAATTCCATTTATACGTCTTAAAAATATATGTATGTATTCCTCACTTGGTAAAGACCTCGGCACCACCGCTGGCAATATCTTCGATCTCTATATCGTCGATAGGTCTGTATCTGAACCGTTGAGACAACGAGTTTCTGTCCATGAACGGTCCTGTCGAGATGGTTTTGTCAACAGGTGCTGCAGTCTTAGTAGCACCAGTAGCTTCACCTGGCTTCAAGCCATTTGGAGCACATGGATGGATTCCTGCAACGACGTTTTCTGAGACTGTTAGTACTACTGAGCCAAAAGCTTCCAATTGTCACTTATACTTACGAGGAACAGGGTGAGGACCACCGATAAACTTGATCAATGGCGTGTATTTGGCAAACGCCGAAAGAGAGGCCTTCATGATACCGGGGAGAGTTTTAAACGGAGTCGGCCCCGGGATATATGTGGGGAGGGCGGGGAGAGTTAAAGGGTTTGAGAAAATCGGTACGCATCCTTGCACCCGTTCCCCTATTTATTTCAGCTTCCCTCCGCTCGCAGCTTCTTTTCGCCCCCTTACTTAACACTCTCTTCTTCTATGAATCACGATCCATTGCATTGGGGAAGGCCGGATAACCGGACCTACGGTGCATACAATAATGAGATTGCACATGCCAGTAACGTTCTGCCTGAGAGCGGCAAGATGGAGCAGAATGAGTTCCCAAAGATGCATACTCAACAACCAATGATTACTGGTGCGTCAGTGGTTGCCGTCAAATACAACGATGGAGTTGTTATGGCTACAGATAAACTTGGATCGTATGGATCGTTACTTCGGTTGGATGATTTGCAAAGAATGGTTAAAGTTGGTAATGATACAGTCGTTGGAGTTTCTGGAGATATCAGTGACTTCCAACAATTACAGAGACTTCTCGATGATTTAGAACTTCAAGATAACTATGATATGGATACCGATTTTTTGAAAGCCGATCACGTTCATGAGTACCTGGTCCGTGTCTTCTATAACCGTCGGTCCAAGATGAACCCATTGTGGAATGCATGTGTTGTGGCAGGTTTCGATTCTCAAGGTGAAGTCACTCTCAAGTACGTCAACCTCTTGGGAATTCAATATGCTTCACCGGCAATTGCCACTGGTTTCGGTGCATACATGGGTATCCCACTCTTGAGACAACGTGTCGACTCCGAAGAGGATGCTGCTAAGTTGTCTAAAGAAGATGCCATCAAGTTGATTCAGGACTGTATGAAGGTGTTGTTCTACAGAGACGCTCGGTCTTGGGACAAGTACGATCTCTGTGTGATCAGCAAGTCCGATCATAAGATCGAGATCCAGAACGGCCTTCAAGTTGAGGGATTGCAATGGAAGTTTGCTGAACACATCACTGGTTACGGATTGAGCCAACAGTGAATATCATTCATAATAAATAACTACGTATGAACCATCTAGGTTAAACCACGTAGGTCAAGCCCGGTAGACAGATCGTGAAATGGATCCCAAGCTTGTATTTGTCGTTCAATTTGCGTAATTGGTCGTAGATCTGCGTTCGTGGGTTCTCCTCTTCGTTCGTCTCCTTGACATGGATGATGAGAACGTTCAAACCAGCCAGTGGTTGTCTCTCATGATCGATGTAAGCTTTCGAGTTGGGCAGTGTATCTGTCTTCGATGCCGTGGAATCAATACAGACCTTGCGTAACATTAACAGTTCTTCGATGAGCAAAGATGGTGTTAGATGGCCAAACAGCGGTGGAGGTCTATCGATGGAAGAACATTCTATAATTAATGTGTTCAAGAGATCTGTATTGATCAGAGGTGCAATTTGTATCCATAGTTTCAAGTTGTAGTTCAACCCTGATGAGGAGTCTGATTCAATATCACCAAATACCAGCAATGATGACTTTGAAGCCTTCTCTGTGACCAAGAAGACAGAACTAATATATGTCTCTCTGGTGGACTGCAACAACCCATGAGAAACAGGGTAGGCAGTGATATCAAAAGAGTTGTTAATCTGAGTCTGTTTCTCAAATGCTGTTAACTTGTTCAACTGGACCAAATTAGCAGCCACCAGGTTCGGCCATGTCGAGTCATTGAACACCCATTGTTGTAATGCATCGATTGTTTTCGGTAGTGCATAAACTTTGCGTATATCTTTGAACCCTGGAGAGTTCAAGACAAGTCCTGTTATGTGATCGAAATGCGAGTGCGTGATGAAATACCCGGAAACTCTGTTTATTAGTTTCCATGCAGTCTGTAACGATGTCTCATGGACCGCTGACACCGACCGCTTCAGGTCTGCCAACGGTGATGACAGCTTCATATTGCTCAGATCCTGGTACCTATTACATCGTTCATAGTCCGTATCGTTCTGATACAGTTTCAAGAGGTAGTTATTGGCAAGCTGCGGTCCCACTTCGATCAATTCCGCCACAGCGGACAACCCAGTGCCTGCATCCACCATAATGGCGGTGTCTTGGCACCGCTGATCGGTTATGATATCATAGTATGATATATCATTGGGTTTAATGAGGAAAGAGCATGTTTTCCCCGATATAGGGCCTCCAGAACAACCGAGGACAGTCACTTCAAACCGTTCGTGGTTTGTCGGCATCGTATATTCGTGTTTCAAATTGTTTTCTCTGGTTCTGTCCGCAAAGAAACAAGTTGCCTTACTTGGCGATAATCGGTGGAGGCCTTGTGAAATATTTAATCCCTGATGCGGGGAACCTTTCGATTTTTTTTTCTTCCTCTTAGATAACATTTTCGCGGGGAGTGCGAGAGATGTGTGAAAGACCATGAAACCAGGCACAAAGAAGACAAGATCGCGCAATGGGTGCGTAAACTGTCGTCGGAGGAGAAAGAAGTGCGATGAGATGAAACCTATATGCACATTGTGCTTGAAACGACACCTTGTGTGTGTGTATAGAGACCCTGAGGTGACAGAAGTGGAGCAGGGAAGGGATACTGATAAGGGACCAGGGTCCAAAGTGAGGACGATTGAGTCTGTACGTGAAGTTGTGGGTGACAGTGTGATGGATATCATTGGATCTGATCTGGAATTGGGCAAGAATGGCGAGATCTATCGTGGTATTGAGATGGTCATGTCTCCTCAGAGACTGCAGGTTAAGCTTCCTTCAGATCTAACTCGGTCCGAATTGCTCTACTTCGAGTACTACTGCAAGAAGATCCTTCCTGAGTTGTCGATTCTTCCACAGCAGTTCAACTACTATGCACGAATCTATATCCCGCTCGCTTTCAAGGAAAAGGCCGTGCTGTACACATTGGTCGGTTGGGGATGTCGTGTGATGAAGAACCGCAACTTGAACTATCAGATAGAGAACCCGACCGCAGACCAATACTTTCAACTCGTGGACTCAATCATCAACGAGTCACATCTCACCTCACAATTGGACCGCGACCGGTTCGTGGCTGACGTTGTGTGCTACCTCTTACTTACCTGCATGGAGATCTCGTATGGTGACACCGGCCAGTGGTCCGCCTATTTCACTTCTTGTTTCAATGTGATCAACCGGATGCCTGGTAACTTCAAGTACCTGCTCAACCAATGCTCTATTGAAGGTGCTCTGTTGGCAGAAAACTTTGCCTACTTCGATGTACTTGCCTCACAGTCTAATGAAAACGGGACTTTCTACCCGATAGATGACTACCGGAAACTGTTTACATTTGTTACCGATTACCATGACCCGCTACAGGGCTGCATTCGTCCAGTTATCCTGTTCATTGGTGAGATAGTATCTATGCTAGTTGAATACACCTCGCTCAATCTCACAGAGTCAGATAAGTATGAGAACATGACTCAACTGATGGATAAATCGGAAGTCTTGGATCAGCAGATTCGAGCTGCTGTACCCGACCTCTCCTGTCTGCAACACTTGTCATCTGATGAAGAACTAGAGTTCCATATGACGCTTTTTGACACATACCAGATTGCTGCACAGATCTACCTCCGTGAGGTGATCCGTAAACTGCCTCCAATCGTTCCGGAACGACAGATTCTTGCTTACAATCTTCGCAAGGATATCCATATCATGATGAAAAGTACACATCTGCGTAAAAATCTCGCCTTCCCGATGCTTCTTTTAGGAACAAGTGCAGTGGAAGCGGCTGAACGTCAGGATATCACAAGTATTTTTGAAACGCTGATCCAGTCATCTGGATATTTGAGCAGTTATCACAAAGTCTGGATAGTAGTTCAAAAGATCTGGGATCTTAATAAAGGTGGCAGCTTATACATCGACTGGTACCGTGTGACGAGTCAGCTGGGTTGGCTTCTAAACCTCGGTATCTAGACTGTGCGTGTTTCCCGAACTCTTTAATTAATTAAATCTATATAACAACATTACGCCTAATTGTTTACCAGAATCTCCATTCGTCGGTGCTCGAGCATCCAATGGTTCTTTCAACACCTTGTTGATCCTTCATAGAAGTGAAATTCTCCATCGTTAACTGTTTACGCAGTTCCTCATCTTCAGGAAGCAACAATCCAACACCTTTACCACCGAGGGTGGTTTGGAAAGTTTCGAATCCCTGTTCCAACATTCTATCGGTCATCTCGTTCAGTTTCTCTGGTGACACGTCATCTTTCAAGATGGTAATGGCACAACCACCACCTCCTGCACCTGTAAGTTTAGTCTCACCGATGTCAAGTTCATCACATGCAACTTTGACTCTTTCCAAGCTTGGATGGGAAACACCCAATGCCACCAAAAGACCATGGTTGATACGAATAAGATCCATTATCTTGGCCTTATCCTCTTTATCGAATCTAGGTCTAAGCATCGTGTTGTAAGCTTCTTTGGCAATGGCGGCCATGGCTTCTAAGATATGAGCACCAGAATGAGGATAGTCAGCGATTGTTTGAGAAACACCAGCGACAAGGTTAGCTGTACGACGTGGTTCCTTGGTATTTATAAGAAGTAAATTCATCGGTGGGAAGTTTCTCATAGCGGTACGGACACTTGGCATGGTATGTCCCATTCTTTGGAACATAACCGCACCACCGTGTGTAGCCACAGCGTTATCGATACCACTTGGGTTACCATGGATACATTTTTCACCCATGAAAGCCCATTGATCGATGAAAAGACACTCTTCAGAATCCTTGGCGACCTTATTTTCGGATCCTAACATAGCCTCCTTGACATGGCCTCCAAGATAACTAAATGCGGATGCCAAGCACACCGACATAGAAGCAGAAGATCCAAGACCTGCACCAACGGGTAAAGTCGATCTCATAGTAAAGGTAAGACCACCAGGTGTAGATTTTGGACACAAGGATAAAAATAGATAGAGGAATGCATGGGCAGCGCTATAGTGTAATGGCGATTCCAGCTCAGCCAAAAGAGGTGACAACTCGTTGATTAGTTCTGGGCTCAACTCATCTGGTGGAAGAGGATGAGGTTCCTCCGTTGGCTCTATCAAATGGAATGGTAATTCATCCATCCGCCAACGGTGATGGAAATTGATGTCTGGGAACTCCAACGTGATGTACTCGGTATCCGAAGGGTTTTGGCTCACTAACAGATAAGTCCGCAGCGATAGAGCGGCTGCAATAGCAGGCTGTAGTTAGTATGTATTCAAATAGTGAAAGAGGAACGATTAAACGATGAATGTCTTGTAACGCATCGCGTTGAAGTATGACTGAAACTTACCTTGTTATAAACAGCAGAGTGTTCACCAAAGATGATCACTTTACCTGGAGCGCTTGTAACAAAGGGAAACTGCACTGTCATTAATGAAAGAAGTATGGCCAAAGGCTCGGAACGAAAGTACTTGTAATAAGTGAGGGATACAAATTTAAAAAAAGTCTCCTGGGTCTTTTTTTTATACGAGATACGACCAGACAAGAGTAGGGCTTAAGACAAGAGGAGAGAGAAAAAAAAAAAAATTAGAAAAAGAAACGATGGCATCCATACACCTTAGATTAAATTTTTCAGATTTTTTAAAGAAAAAATTACAGGTTTTTCTAACCTTTCAGAATCGCCAATCACTTCTTCTTCTTCTTGCAAAATGCCAGAGGCAGAACACAAAGACCAGGTGAAGATCCGGTTTGTGACCAGAGATGAGGATGAATCATTGCCGTCAGTGTCTCCAAACCCCTTGTTTGTGCCAGTGTCGTTGCGTCGGTATGGATTGTCTGAGATTGTTAACCATCTGATGGAATCTGAAAAGTCTGTTCCATTCGAGTTCATCATCAACGGTAACCTGTTGAAAGGTAGCTTGGATGACTATCTTGTTTCGCATGGATTGTCAAATGAGACTTTTTTGACATTGGAATATACTAGAGCGGTTCTTCCACCGAAATTCTTGGCCAGCTTCAACAATGAGGACTGGGTCTCTTCTATCGATACCATTGGTACTACAACGACATCAGGGGATGTTGTTTTACCACCAAAGATTCTTACCGGTTCCTATGATGGTATTGTGAGAATCTATAATGCACAGGGTAAAGTGGAGACTCAACTGGCAGGACATCAACAACCGGTCAAGGCCGTCAAATTCATCGGACCAACTAGATTTGTCACTGGTGGTATGGATAGATCACTAAGAATCTGGAGAGCCGGACAAGTTACCGACGAAGATATAGAATTAGACACACAGGATGGTCATACCATTGCCATCTTGGATTACCATAGTTCGACTGTCAACTCGATTGCTGTCGACACCAAGACTTCCAAGATCATCTCAGGTTCCGCCGATAATAATATCGCTCTCTGGTCTACTTTACCTAAGGAGATGACTACGACGGATCCATTGAAACCAATCTCGGGTTCGTTATCATCTGCTTCTAGAAAGAGATTAAAGTTGTCAGTGAAAGATTCCAGCATCAAGCATAAAATTCCGTTATCGATTCTTGAATCTCATAGAGAGCCTGTTGAAGAGGTCATTTTCGATCCTAAGGACTCATCTGTTGCATATTCTGTCTCTCAAGACCATACTATAAAGACGTGGGATCTCGTCACTGCACGTTGTGTCGAGACTAAACAGACAAGTTTCCCACTGCTTTCGATGGCTTCGTTGAGTAAACTTGGAATGCTTGCCACGGGTTCTTCAGCTAGACATATCAACCTTCACGACCCAAGATCTTCCAAAGTCTCTACCGCACAGTTGATTGGGCATTCCAACTTTGTCGTTTCTCTCACAGCTCCTGAAAATAACGAGTACCTTCTCCTTTCAGGTTCTCACGACGGAACCGTTAAAGTTTGGGATATCAGGGCCAACAGTGCCATTTACACTATAACTAGACAATCAGAGGAACCTAAATCCAAGGTTTTATCTGTCGCGTTCGAAAAAGAGATCGGTATCTTGAGCGGTGGTACTGACAAGAAACTACAGATCAACTCTGAGGCAGAATTGAGACCATCCTTATAGGTTATATGTTAGCATGCTATGTACAATTAATTAATCTTTATCTATAAAACTATTGCTCGGCAGTCCACATACTGACTCCATAGTAACCTCTCCAAAGTCCCTGCTTGTCGGTCATATAACCAAGGATCTTAGGCTCATCCAATGAATCAATAGATTTCCATCCCATGCTGTCTCTCACTTTGATAACTTCTTCGTTGGTCAATTCAATGTATGGATTTGTGCCATACTTGAGAGGTCCCAGATTGATCCAACGCTTCTTGCCAGAGAACTGTTGGCAAATCCGGTTGATGTTATCGAAATAGTTTAACATATTTTGAGCAGTATCGATGAAGAAGCAGGTAACAATCAACAGGTTGTCTGCATCTGACCCCTCTGGATCAAACTCAAAGAAGTTCTCAGTGTGAATGGAAAGATTGTCTGGAATCTTGGCTCCATACTTGATACCAATAGGACGCAATTGATCCTGGGTCTTGAAATGGTTGGAGAAGTTGTGGATGAACGGATATATCTCTGTGGTCTGTGTCTTTCCGTCTCCATAGATGGATTCATTAAACATCGTCATCAAGTACGAGAATTCAATCGAATCGACATGTTTAAATCCGCTGGTTGCAATTTCATGAGCAACTCTTCCCAACCCGGATCCTGGAACAATCACTGCAGTGTTGGCCTTGTCCATGTCCTTAGTGTGTTGTTCAATGTAATCAACCAAAGGTTTCACCTCATCCCGGTACATTTCAGGAGACCAATCTCTAGCAAAATGACTGAAAGCTTCGACGACTCTGAAATAGTCATTATAGTTGGTAGCATTCGCATAATCGATCGAATTGGAGATCTCATCTGAAGAGACACAGTAAAACTCTTTGGCTTGATTGTAGATCCTTTGCAACAGAACGTCATTTTTAACGAACAATTGATCGACCGCAGTCAACTTCTCGGTGTATCCGGCACTTTCACAGATCGACTGCTGGCGAGGACTCAATTTACGGAAATTGGTCTGTTTCCGGCCTATCCATCTATGGCTTCTCTTCAAATATTGACTGATCTCATAGAGAGACATAAGCATCTCTCTTCGACGCTCGGAAGGTTCGCTGGCAGGATTCAATCTGCGACGGGTAGCCAATGCCAATCTAGAGAACATTGTGGTATTACGCAAAGATAGGGCAGCGAGGAATGAAGCTGCTAATAACCAGACAGTTTGACCTTGAGGATAAATAGAGTTGGCAAAGTAGTTTAGAATGAGGATACCAGAAACGTGTGATAGGAGCACAGAAAGCTCGTCGACCGTTTGCTTATCCATAGGACCTAAGAAGAGGAAGTGGTGATTAGCAGGAAGAAAAAGCTGGGGCAATCCCTCCCTATTTATAAGTTATTTTTCACCTTGAGAAATTGTACCAAGTTGGTTATCACATCGTTTGTTTAAGACGATGAGGGTTAGTTTGGTGACGAAGTATGCGGGGCGAGTACTTGGGATTGGAATTGATGTGTACCGGATTGGTCGGTTTGGGAAGATTCTTGAGAAGGACGGATTGGAAAGTTTCAAAGCTCAGAGGCTCAGTGAACGGATATTGAATGCCAAGCATGAGATGCCGGAGTTTAAAGAGATGATCAAAAGAGGAGACCTGGCCGGGTGTGAGAAGCATCTGGGCGGTAGTTGGAGCCTGAAGGAGGCTATATACAAGACTCTTGATGATGAGGATCAGCACGAGTTTGCTATGAGTCGATGGTGGAAGTCTCACAGTGTTAGAGGAAGGCCGGTAATAGGAGGAGAGTACCTGGAGAGTAGAGGCGAGGACGAGGAGTTTCTGTGCAGTGTGAGCCACGACGGAGAGTACATTGTAAGCACGGTGGTCCGACAAGCGAGAGAATCGAAGACGTAGGTCTTTTGAGGAGGTCGGAGTACGATGTGGGTAAGGTACGATGTGGTTAAGGTACGAAGAGGTCTAATAGATAGTTAGTAATTAAAGGTAATTATGATAAACTGAAGAAGTTGGCTACCTCTCTACTCCCACTCGACAGTGGCAGGAGGCTTCGAAGTAATGTCGTAGACAACACGGGAAACACCGTCGACCTCGTTGACGATTCTAGAGGCAACACGCTTGAGGAAAGCAGCGTCGAAGATGTACCAATCGGCAGTCATGAAATCAACGGTTTCAATGGCTCTAAGAGCAATGACTTGCTCGTACATACGTTGATCACCCATGACACCGACAGATTTGACAGGAAGAAGGCAAGCGAAAGCTTGGGAGATGTTTCTGTAGAGACCAGCCTTCTTGATCTCACTGATGTAGATGTAGTCTGCCTCTCTGGCGATACGGACTTGAGATGGAGTCACTTCACCAAGAACACGGATACCAATACCTGGACCAGGGAATGGATGTCTCCAGACGAGATCTTCAGGAACTCCCAAAATCTCACCAAGGTGACGAACCTCATCTTTAAACAATTCTCTAAGTGGTTCGATCAAGTCCAACTTCATGTTGTCGACAAGTCCACCGACGTTATGGTGAGACTTGATGGTTTGAGATGGTCCCTTGAATGAGATCGATTCAATGACATCTGGGTAAAGAGTACCTTGCAAAAGGTATTTGATCTCAGATCCATCCTTTGGCTTGATCTCGCTGGCAACACGCTCAAAGACATCGATGAAAGTAGCACCGATAACTTTACGTTTCTTTTCAGGATCGGTAACTCCCTTCAAGTTGCCAAGGAACTGATCACCCGCATCGACAACGACCAAGTTGATTCCCAGACCATCATCCAAGTCTCTCTTGACCTGTTTGGCCTCATCTTTACGCATGAGTCCATTGTCCACAAAGATGGCATGGAATCTATCGCCAATAGCTTCTCTCATAAGCTTGGCAGCAACGGAGGAATCGACACCACCAGAGACGGCACCAATAGCCTCAGCGGTTGGTCCAACTTGATCTCTGATACGTTTGATGGCAGAGTCAATGAAGTTCTCCATGGACCAGTTTTGAGTGGAGTGACAGATCTCGACAGCAAAGTTCTTCAAAAGACGGGTACCTTGGGTGGTATGAGTAACTTCAGGGTGGAACTGAATACCGTAGATATGATCAGACTCTCTGGCAATACCAGCGAATGGAGTGTTGTCAGTGACAGCGACGGTCTTGAAACCTTCTGGTAAAGAGGTCAACTTGTCGTGGTGAGACATCCAAACACGGGAGTCATCCATGCCGTTGAACAAAGGACAGGACTTGTCGGTGACATTGAGAGTGGCAGGACCGTATTCTCTTTTATCACCACGTGAGACACCTTTACCGTTCAACCAAGCAATCTCTTGCATACCGTAACAGATACCGAGGATAGGGACTTTGAGTTTGAACACGGCAGGGTCGACATGTGGAGAACCAGCCTCGTAAACAGAGTATGGACCACCACTGAAGATGACACCGACCGGTTTGAACTTCAACTCGGCGATCTTTTGAGTGCATGGGAGCATCTCAGCATAGACGTTAATTTCACGGAGTCTTCTCACAATCAAGTGAGAATACTGGGAACCAAAGTCCAAGACAAGAATGGTACTGAACTGGTTGGTCACTTCGTCGCTGGCTGGCACGGAATTGGAATTAGAAGACATCGTCGGAAAGAAGGAAGCTACTTGCCCAAGTCAGAAAGTTATGATACTGAGAATCCTAAGAATTTATAACAAAAATTTTTTCAGGCTGTGCCGATGGCCGCTTGCCGCGGCAAGGTTATCAGGGTGGGTGAAGATAGTCTGCAGGTGCTAGGCAGGTGCTAGGCAGGTGCTAGGCAGGTGCTTTGGTAGGCAGGTGCTTTGCTATGATCGACGCTAAGGTATAATTGGACAAATGGACAGAAATGTGTGATGACTGTTTGATACTATCCCCTATTACCCTCCCCTATTGCCCTCTTCACTACCTCCTCATTACCTCCTCATTACCTCCTCATTACCTCCTCATTACCTCCTCACTACCAGATCCTCCCTACCAATCCTTGCCGCGGTTAGATATCCTGGGTCCTCAAATTATTCCAACCCCAAAATTGCCCGGTCAAAGTAATGAATGGGTCGATCGACTGAAGCAATAAGTCGCCCAGCTCTAGTAAGTTTCACGCGTAGCGCGATTTTTCACTCCAAACCATGCGTGCTCCACTTATAGTGATTGAAGGTCTGGATCGGACAGGGAAAACGACCCAAACCAATGAATTGACGGCCCATTTGAAACAGTTGGGTGTTTCATACAAGCTGGTGAAATTCCCAGACAGAACGACCCAAATCGGTGGATTAATCAATAAGTATCTCATTGATAAGAACTTCCAACTGAGTGATCAGAGCGCACATCTATTATTCAGTGCCAACAGATGGGAGTTGGCTGAAGAGATCTTGGAAACGCTCAATAAAGGTACTGTTGTGATCTTGGACCGTTATGTGTACTCAGGAGTGGCATATTCTAGCGCTAAGGGACTCGACTTCCAATGGTGTCTGAATCCAGATCAGGGACTTCCTAGACCTGACATCACGGTTTTTTTGAAATATAAGGATTCTCAAACCACGAGCAAGAGAGAAGGGTATGGAGATGAGAGGTATGAGAATGTGACATTCCAGGAGAAGGTTGCTATCCAGTTTGAGAAGTTTGCTCAGGATCCAAGTTTGAACCCGATTGAAGTCGATGATAAATCGATCGAGCAAGTCTCGAAAGAGATCTGGCAGGTTGTAGAGAAAGCCATTGGAGGTCTCAACACAACGGTGTCTACATTCTAGTAGTCAAGTCAAACGTACACTAAGTTATAGAAATACACAAACAACAAAAAAGGAGGGGAAGTGGAAGTTCAAAAGTAATAATCAAAAGAGATCAAAACGCATTTGTTACACTTAAACGTAAGCGAGGTTTGCGTAGAGAGAGATCACAGAGGTAAAGATGGAGTCGACGACAACAAGGTTACCGAAAGTGGCCTGGAGAACTCTAGCAGAGCTTCTGATAGTGTTGCTGATGGTATCAATAGTGGTATCTGGGAGAATAACATCGGCATGGGTCCAAGAAGCCCAAGAACTTGACTGGTTAAAGAGAATAACGGCAAGGAAGAGCTTGGCAAGGGAGAAAGTGAAGCAGTCGTATCTGAAGTCATAGGTAAAGTTGACGTAGTAAGAGACGACGTTTGGAATCCAGTATGCGACCAAAGTCCAAAGTCCAACGACAGACCAGAAGTCCTTGTGGTTCAAGACGGACAAGTCGGTAACTTGAAGGGTGGTGAACCAAGCTGGGAGTTTCTCTTGATATTCGTCAGAGAGGTAGAGAGCATCACCTAGAGCAATCTTGTTTTGGTACTTAGAGAGCAAAAGAAGGGTCTCGATCACAAAGACAACATCGTTGATAGAGTATGGGTCAGAAAGGTATTGACGAAGTTGAGTACTCTTCTTCTTGATATACCAACGGATCAACCGAATCTTCTCGTAACGGAGGAAGGTATCAAGCAAGACAAACAAGAAGAACTTAGCCTTTCTCTTCTTTCTAGCAACGGCATGCTCCTTTTGCTTAAGGGTAAGCTTGTTCTTGAGGTTTTCTAAGAACGATGGCTTGGATTCTTCATCGTCTTCATCTTCCTCTTCTTCCTCTTCCTCTTCTTCGTCGTCATCTTCTTCAGAATCTTCCTCCTCTTGTTCGGTCTCACTTTCAGAGTCATCTTCATCTTCATCAACAATCTCTTCGTTGACAATAACAACAGGCTTCTTGCCCAAAAGACGGGAAGCGCGTGCCAATTCATAGTAAGGATCGGTTGGCTCTAACTTGGTTGCCAAGAAGTATTCTTTGATCGCGTCATAGAAATCCTTCTTGACACGCAATCCGGTGGTATCAAGACCAACAGCCTCGGCAATCTCGGCCAGCTGTGCCTTAGTTTGCTTGGACAACGTAGACATGTCTGTTTAGTTTAAAAGAAACAAGTTATAACTACGGGGAAAGAAAAAAAAATGTCTTGGTGGAAATTTAGCGCGACATGATAAACAAATGAGGAAATATTTGTTTACAAAAAACCGCAAGGGGAAGGTGTAATTGGTTGGGGGGAAAGTTGGGGGAAAATAGGAGGGGAGTTGGGAGGGGACAAGAAGGAACGGGGACAAGAAGGGAACGGGGACAAGAAGGGAACGGGGGATTATTCATTGATCCGTGGACGGTACATATTTCCCGATTGGGCTAAGGATTATTTAAGGGACTGTTTAGGGGAGGTGTCCTGTCTGCTTTGCGTTCCAATATCGTGCACGCAATGGGTCACGTTCAGCAAGTTGCGAGTACACAGAAGGGTCGGAGATAGCCTGCAGTTCGAGGGCAGGTAGAGTGTTGAATTTGCTGGCAAATGTAGAGATCTCGGTCAATGGTTGGCCTTGACGCTTATAGATTCCTCGAAGGTAGTTCCATGCGGAAGGGTTTGCGGGGCATTTAGCGATCTGCGTATGAACGAACTCGACTTCTGATTCAAAGTCTGGTGCAACAACGAGAAATCGATGGTTCCATGCGGAATTGTTGCGGATATCCTGGTTGATCTTCTCTGCAGTGTACTGCAACTCCTCACTAGAATGATAAAGCTTAAACGTATCGACGAGCCAGCGTCTATGCGTCCAAACGTGATAGTTTTTCTCATCGCGTTTCAACATCTCATTCACTATAGGGTATTCCTCATGGACAACGTCATACTTCGTCCAATCACCTGCCATCCACTTATTCACCATCAATTCAATCACCAGCTGCCGATAGTGCCATATCTGATAATTCTTCTCGTTCTCGATGGCTATGCGTCCGCACCAAAACAGCTCGTCTTCAAGCCTCTGCTTATCATACGTCTCCACCAACTTCTTCATGATCTTATATCGATATTGCCACACTGTATAATGCGCAGCAACCATTCCAATAACTTCCTCCGTCATATAGAGAGCTCTCTCCGATAACTCGTTCGCTGCCATCAACCCTCTCAAGAGAGACATCTTCGCTTTGTATTCATCTGAATACATGATCTGGCACACCTCGCCGTCGCCTCTCAGCGGTAGCAACTTCACGTCGCTATAATCATAATCTGTCATTGTCGGCCTGGCCGGTAAGGTAAGATGCTGGAAAAAAGTTTCAATTTTTTTTTATACAGCGGTGTGGAAAAGTGTTTCACTTCCTAAAACGGAGTGCCAGGTTAAACCAGGCCCATCTTTGCCTTACAATCGTCACAGTACCATGCACCTTTGGGGAGCTCTGTGAGTCCTGTACATGGCAGATGGAACCATTCTCTTTCACAGTTCTCTCCATCACATCCCACCATCTCTCCGTAGGAGACTTGGTTACAGTAGCAGTAAACTGGTTCACCGTCGGAATTAGTACGACGGTGTTTTTTATGCTCGGTCTTTTTAGCTTGCGAGCCTGTACCGACAGTGGAAGCGAGATCTGCAATTGTAGCCGGTTTAGAAGAATTGTTCGTGGCAGAAGTGGTAGTCGTGGTTCGTGTATTCTGGTTAGTACCATTAGTTGCTCCCCCATTGGCATTATTATTGTAGTATCCATTGGATGGAACAGACTGTTCTTTCTCTGCCTTTGGCTTAGAACGACGTTTCGTGGATGTAGATGTGGACGATGGGGTAGATTCTTCATGTCTCTTCCTGGACCTTCCATTCGATGTCGTTGTATTGCTTTGCGAGTTGGCACCTTCAGCGTGTCTTCTAGACCGGCGATCTTTGCGCTCTTCGTCTTCTTTACGTTTAGTCTCGAGTATCTCTGCACGGCTGTCGCTCTTACGAGAATAAACTTCGCTGAGTTCGACTGTTTTCATGCAAGGATCGTGCATCGGTCCGATCCTAACGGACTCGGGAATCTCGTTCTGGCATATTATCTCGTAACATTGATTGATACGGCTGGTGTGCTTATTGACGATCTCGGAAGCTATCGTAGCCACATGCATTTTCTCTTCTAAACATGGCATCAGTTCCTTTATGAGCTCTCTGATACGGCCGAGCAGTTGGTCTCTCTTAGGGTGTGTCTTTTTCATCTTCAAGAACCTTTCGATGTAAGCCTTTAGATATGGTGCCGTATAAACGCATTTGGCATCGATCTCTTTGAGCAAGGTGAAGTAACCTACGAGGTCATAAGGGAACGCTTCGAAGGCATCTGTGATCTCGTTGAGACCCGGATACAGGTCTGTGACCGTTGGGTTTGTTATAAGTCTGTCTCTGGTTCTTGGAGCCATGAAGAAGAAGTGATTAGATCGGGGGAGAAACGGGGGAGAAATGGGGGAGGTTTTGAGGGAGATTTTGAGGGAGATTTTTAGGGGCTTTTTTACTAGGGAGGTGGATTTCGTTTGGCTGCCAGAGGTAGAAGGTCTGTATAGTACTGAACTATGATTTGTTAGATGGTTGAGACACTGGAAGTGACTTCCAACGGTCTGCTTCTGCGTCTTCTCGTCCATTACATCCGTCTCTCTCCCTTCTTCTCGTGATAACACCCATCGTTCCCTCCTTTCATACCCATTCTAAATCCTCTCAATCCTTCCTCAAATTCTTCTCCCTCCCCCAAATCAATTCCCCCCCCTCATACCCGTCTATAACAAATTTCTTCGTTTCGCGTATCAACTACTACCTCTTCTTCTTCTTCCTCTATTAATCATGGTTGCAGTTATAGAGAGCTCTGCGGCTCTTCGTAAGAAGAAGAACATGAAGAAGTCGGTGAATTTCACCGTGATGGTGATCGGACAATCCGGTACTGGCCGGTCTACATTCATCAACTCGCTATGTGATCAACTAATCGTGGAATCATCATCAACAGCAAAGATGTATTCGCCGGAAGAGTTGGGTAAACCAGACAGAGAGTTACAACTACGTAAATCGACTGTGGAATTGGAAGATGAGGAAGGTGTTCGGATCAATATGAATATCATTGACACGCCAGGATTCGGAGATTCATTGGATAATGAAGTGTCATTCCAAGTTATTAAAGACTATCTCAAGTATCAATTCGATGAGATTTTGATCGAAGAGTCTAAACTTCGCAGAAACCCTCGTTTCAAAGATAACAGAGTCCATGTGTGTCTCTATATGATCGTTGCCACTGGCCATGGTCTCAGAGAGATCGACGTCAAGACTATCAAGACTTTGGGTGAGTATGTTAACGTGATACCATGTATTGCCAAGGCTGATTCTCTCAGCGTTGAAGAGCTGAGACTCAATAAGAGACTCATCAAAGAGGACATTCAATACTACAAGTTGCCTGTGTTTGATTTCACTGATAGTTTCTTCTCCTTGGAAGGTGAACAGGACGATGAAAGTGTCGAATTGAACAAATATCTCGAAAAGACTATGCCATTTGCTCTAATGGGCTCAAATAACACCGTCCGTGACGAAGCTACAGGTCAATTGAAGCGTGTTCGTAAGTATCCTTGGGGTGTTGTCGATGTCTTTGATAACGATATCAGTGACGTTTTAACTTTGAAGACAACTTTGCTCGTCACTCATCTCAGTGATTTCAAAGATTACACTCATGAAGTGTTGTATGAAAACTATCGGTCCAAGACTCTCAGTGAAGTTGAAAACGGTACCACTGAGGCAGATTATGCCACCTATGGTTCTGCTGCAAGTTTGAAAGTGTTTGCCAAGCAGAAAGAGTCTGAAATGGCTAACTCAAGCATCAGTCGTCTCAACAACGGCAGTGCCACTACAGTGTCAGCACCATCTCCAGATCCTGAGATACGTGCTAGAGAAGAACAAATCCGTCTTGAAGAGGAAAGGCTCAAGGCCTATGAAGCCCGTGTTCAACGTGATCTCGTTCTTAAAAGAGAAGAGATCGAAGCCAGAGAAAGAGAACTGGCCGAAATTGAAAAACGGCTTGCTGAGCAAGATATTGAGTAATAATATACTACTGTACATGGGTTTATCACATGCGTTTAGGACCGCTATATGCATACCATCCCAACATTGTATAAGTTTCAGATCTGACCTGAAGCTTTCACATGCCGCCGGGATTACCTAATCGGGAAAGAGGTCTCAGGATTTGTTGGCTACCGCGCAATGTATATAAAGTAGCAATATTTCCCCACATTGCCTCTCATTTCTGCTCCTCATTCAACTCAACAATGAACGAACTCACTGAATTGGTCTCGCATAAGTGCAACGAACTCTTAGATGATATCGATTTCAACAGCAGTCTATTGCAAAGTGCTATCTTCTTTATAGTGTTCAACCCACTATATTGGAATTTCGGTGCTAGACTTGAATATAACACTCATCTTCTGTCCAAGCTGACATTTGGTTCAAAGAAGTTGGCAGTCTACTTGTTCTCACTTAGTGTCTTCTCTCTTGGAATTGTCAGAGATGAAACTTATAGAGAAGCCATCCAAGCTCAAAAGACCTCCGAATTCTTAGACACTCCCTTCTTTACTTTACTTGGTGCTGCCTTGTTCGGTATTGGTTCCATCTTTGTCGTTTCTTCCATGTACAAATTGGGTATTGTCGGTACTTACCTCGGCGATCACTTTGGATTCCTTTTCAACGAAAGAATCACTGCCTTCCCATTCAATTACGTTGACAATCCTATGTATGATGGATCTTCTCTCTGTTTCTTGGGCACAGCTTTGTTCTACGCCAAGCCAGCTGGAATCTGGTGTTCTATCTTGGTCTACGCTATGTACCGGGTTGTCGAATTGATCGAAGAGCCATTCACGGCCAAGATCTACGCCAACAGAAAAACTGAATAGTTTAAAATAAAATTAAAAAGACAAAGTCCTTTTTTGCTCTTATACTTTTGTACCCTTGCCCTTGTGCCCACCTTTTTTTTTTCTTTTTTTTTAGTTCTTTTCCGCTCTTGTTCTATCTGAATTTTTTATCTATCTTTCTATCTATCCACATGCATCGTTCTGTACTTGTTACTGGAGGGGCAGGATTCATCGGTTCGAACTTTCTTCGAATAGTTTGTAACAAGGAGGAATATGCCGATGTTAAATTCACTTGCATTGACAAACTCAGCTATGTAAGTGATAAAACTACCAAATTTATCGATGATTTGTTAGCGAACAAGAAATCACAACTGGATTTCATTAAGGCAGATATTTGTGACTACAAACTCTTGTATAAACTCATTGTCGAGGAACAAAAGTTCACCGATATAATCCACTTTGCCGCCGAATCTTCTGTTGATCGATCGTTTGAAGATCCGCTCTTTTTCACTAAGAATAACGTCTTAGGTGCTCAAAATTTGCTTGAATGCATCAGACTATGTGAAGCTCCGATACGATTTATCCATATTTCTACCGACGAAGTGTATGGGGAGCAGGTAGAACCCGTTGATGAACTGTCGAATCTACATCCAACAAACCCATACTCGGCCACAAAAGCTGCAATTGATTTGATCATCAATGCATATATTCATTCATTTAAAGTCCCTGTGATATCTATCAGGTCCAATAATGTCTACGGTTACAACCAGTATGCGGAAAAGATTGTTCCGATGGTTTTGGATAGACTTTCCAAGGATCAACCGATTGAAATACAAGGTGATGGTCACAACAAGAGACGGTATCTATTTATAGATGACTTCATTGATGCCATTCTCTTGGTTTGGGAGAAATCCCCAAAGAATGAGATCTACAACGTTGCATCAGATGATGAGATGTCCAATATAGAATTGGCTCAATTAATTATGGAATTATATGAGAGCAAGTACAAAGTGCATGGAACTGTACAGTTTGTTCGAGATAGAGCGTTCAATGACGATAGATACGAAGTTAATGACGATAAAATTAAAAAGTTGGGATGGTGTCCTAAGACATCGCTAAAGGAAGGACTTCTAAAGCTTATTTAGTGAGGTTGATTCTCTATTTATTCAAAGACGTATCTAAATTTAGAACCATAAGTCTGGCCCTTGCGTAGAAGAACTTGGGATTGCCATTTGTCGATGTTGGCTGCTCCAAGGTACCGAGCAGGCTCGATTGCATATCCAGCCCGGTGGAAGAAGCCCTTGGTGTCGATATAGTCACCCGTGTAGAACTGGATTGAAGGTTCGGTAGTTTCCACCGTTAATTTCAAGTCGTTCTGGGAGACGGTGATGGCCTTTTTAAATGGTAAAGAACGAGTGTCTAATGCAGAAGGGGTCGAGTCCAGCACAAAGCAAGTGTCGAACTGTTGAGTTCCCAATGTGAACTCCTTGGTCAAGTCGGTACTCCAAGTGTCGATTTCACCAGTTGCAATCAACGAATTGTTGGCAACAAACTTGTTTGTTGCGAGTTGCACCTTGGCCTCGTTGATAGAGTCGTCACCAGCCAGATTGAAGTAACTATGGTTGGTCAAGTTAACCACTGTGGCCGCACCAGAACTCAAACTGGACTCGTACTCGACTTCAACTGAGTTTGGTGCCACAGTGAAAGAGACATAGGTTGTTAGATCTCCAGGGAATGTACCTTCCTTATCATAGTTGAGGAAGGTCAATTTGGTAGATCCATCCGCTCCGTTGCTGGCCACAGGTCCAAAGAAGTACTGGGTGTTGAATCCATGGGAACCTCCATGCAGACAGTTACCGTTATCGTTAATCTCAGCGGTGTGCTTCTTACCGTCAATAAGATACTCACCCTTGGCGATCCTGTTGGCATATCTACCAATGGTAGCTCCAAAGTATGGGTTGGATGGCAGCTTGTAATCGTTCAAGTTCTTGTAACTGAGAACGACCGGCTTATCATTGACGTCAAGTCCAACAATGGTAGCACCGTGGTTGGCAACAGAGACTTTGAAGCCCGGATATTCAACAGTATGGATTCTATCTTCACCTGTAGCATCGTTATATGAGTAGTTCTTGACACTGAATCCCAGTGGATTCTTGGTAGTCCAGTTCCAGAGATCACGGCATGCATCATGGATGGTCAAATGAGCCTTCCATTGTAATTCAGTATTAGCTCTGTCTGGTTTGGAAGTGAGATCTAAAACATCACCATCTCTACGACCAACGACAGTGTATGGGAGTTTGTGACCGACTGCTTCGCAGAAGGCATTGTAGATATCAAAGACGGTAGAACCTTTACCAGTACCGAGGTTCCATTCACGACAGATTCCGTTTGAGTTCTTATCCAAGTAGGAAAGTGCACTGATATGGCCCTTTGCCAAGTCGACAACGTGGATATAGTCTCTGATTGGAGTACCATCATGAGAATCGTAGTCGTCTCCAAAGATCTTGAGCTCACCTCTTCTACCAACGGCAACTTGAGCCAAGAATGGCAAGAGGTTGTTAGGAATTCCAAGTGGATCTTCACCAATCAATCCGGATGGATGTGCACCGATCGGGTTGAAGTATCGCAAAATAGCAATCCTCCAAGAGTTGTCAGACTGATACAGGTCTCTCAAGATGACTTCAATGGTCAATTTGGTGTGACCATATGGATTTGTAGGTCCAGTTGGACATTCCTCTGGAATTGGAATCATGTTTTCAAATCTGGTGGCATCTCCATAGACGGTAGCAGAAGATGAGAAAACGATGCTCTTAACGTTATGGTACTTCATCACGTTCAAAAGAGTCACGGTACCTCCAACATTGTTATCAAAGTACTTCAATGGAATCGTTGTTGATTCACCGACAGCTTTCAAGCCGGCGAAATGAATCACAGATGAAATCGAGTACTCATCAAACACTTTTGATAATGCCTTCTCATCTCTTAAATCCACGTTGTAGAACGGAACTTTGGTATGCGTAATAAATTCGACTCTTGAAACGGCATCGTAGGACGAATTGACAAGATTGTCGACTATCACGACATTGTAGCCGCTGTTGACCAGCTCGATCACAGTATGCGATCCTATGTAACCGGCACCTCCAGTAACAAGAATATAAGACATAGTTTTGTAAAGAAGGATAGTTAGTTTTTCCGAATTAAACCTGGTTTCTATTTAAAAATGGTTTACACATCCGAGGGCATTTGGAGGGCACAATAACAAGGGAGAAAAAAAAACACGAGAGCGCATGTAGTATATGTATTAAAAAGAAATTCATGATGCGTCTAATTAGACTTCATGCATGCATTGAAGTTAATCCGGGGGCGGGGCGGGGGGATTTTGGCGAATCGGATTTTTCATCGCATAAAAAATTCCGTGTTTCACAAAAGCAATCGGATTGTTTGTAACCGATGAATGACTTACGAGCAGGAGTCACCCACTTTTTTTTCATGCACGATATATAGCACCGCTCAAGGTTGAGTATCGTTACACTGTTCTCTAAACTAAACTATGTCAGTTCCAACGTTCAATTCACTAGATTTTTATAACGATAAAGAGTCTCAGGTTGAAAGATACCGAGAGATCCAAGATGAGTACCGGAAGGCATATGGCAAGGAGCCGGACTTTCTTTCGAGGGCTCCAGGAAGAGTCAATTTGATCGGTGAGCACATCGACTATTGCTACTTTTCTGTCCTTCCAATGGCCATTGAATACGATGTCGTCGAAGCTATCGGAGTTGTTGATGCTCCTGTTGCTAGAATCAGTCTTCGAAACACCGACTCGAAATTTATCTCCGAGGACATTACTATTCCTGCAGATGGTTCTATAGTTACTATTGATCAGAGCAAGAATTCTTGGACAAACTACTACAAGTGTGCATTGATCGTGGCACATAAGTTCATACTAGAAAAGTACCCAGAGATTCTCTCTGATGGTAAACTTCTCAAGAGTATGAATATCGTTGTCGATGGTAGAGTCCCAACTGGAGGTGGACTTTCATCGTCTGCGGCTCTATGCGTGGCTTCCACTTTAGGAATATTACATGCCAACGGTATTAAAGATGTTACAAAGATGGATCTTACCAGAATCACCGCTGTGTCTGAACACTATGTCGGTTTGAACAATGGTGGTATGGATCAATGTGCTTCTGTCTGTGGTGAAAAGAATAAAGTTCTCTTCATTGAATTTAGACCAAAATTGAATGCTACTCCATTCAGTATTCCAAAGATCAACCCTCCAACTAAGCCATTGGCATTCTTAATCACAAACACTTTAAAGACCGCCAACAAGATCGAATCTGGTCCTGTCAACTACAATCTGCGTGTTGTGGAAGTGGCTGTCGCTGCAGATCTGCTCTCGCGTATCAATAAGGTTAGTCCTCCTAAGGATTCTAACTTAGATACGGCTACTTTGAGAGGTTTCATGGATGCTTACTTTGACAATAAAGGTGAGCCTACATGGGATGGTAAAAATGTCGATGTCGGTATCAAGAGATTGACCGAGATGACCGAAAAAGTCGAATCCTGGTTCTCTGATGAAGAAAAGATTGGATTCACCACTGAACAGGCAGCTGAGAAGCTTGGAATCTCTTTAGAACAGTTCAAAGAGACTTACTTGACTTCTGCACCTGTTAGATACACCAAGTTGAAGGTGTACCAACGTACCAAGCATGTCTTTTCTGAAGCCTTGAGAGTTTTGAAGACTATACGTCTCTTTGAAAATCCTTCTCCAGACTCAGACAAGTTCTTAAAGGATTTCGGAGCTTTGCTCAATGAATCTCAAGACTCTTTGAGAGATCTATTCAACAACTCATGTGACGAATGTAACGATTTAAACAAGTTGGCACTTGCCAATGGTGCCATTGGATCTAGAATCACCGGTGCTGGCTTTGGAGGTTCGTTGGTCCATCTAACCACTGAAGATAAACTGGATGGATTGATCGAAGCACTCACTGAAAAGTACTACAAGAAGTGGTACCCAAAGATTACGAAGGATGAATTGCAAAACGCAATTGTTGTTACGAAGCCTGCAACCGGTAGTTGTATAATCTATTTATGAAGGAAATGAGTCTCACCATCTAAAGCCTGTAGTCTAGCAGCGGCTTGCTCACTAGTTAGATCTCTCTGGGATTCAGCCAGCATCTCAAAGCCAACACTGAACTTCTTAACGGTAGCCGATCTTAAGAGTGGAGGATAGAAATGCATGTGGAACCATGCAATTTCAGTATCTGGACCAAAGAATGGAGCCTGATGCATTCCCATGGAGTAAGGGAAGAAAGTCTGGAACAGGTTGTCGTACTTGGTAGTAAGCTGTTTCAAGATAGTGGCAAGATCTTGCTTATGCTTCTCATTAAAGTCTTGCAAAGAACGAAGATGCTCTTTGGCAATCAACAAGGTCTCGAAAGGCCATGTGGCCCAGTATGGAACGACCACGATGAAACTATCGTTCTCGAGAACGGTTCTGGTACCATCGGCCTTCTCTAACTTCACGTAGTCAGCAAGTAGGTCTGTATGGTACTCATTCTTATACTTGGTCATATTGGTGAACTCCTTAGTCAACTCGGTTGGAACAGTATCGAGACACCATGCCTGACCATGTGGATGCGGATTAGAGCAACCCATGGCTGCACCTTTGTTTTCAAAGATCTGAACATACTTGTACGGAGCCTTACCTTCGGCATTCTCACGTTTCAAGTCCGTGTACAATTTGACCCAAGCATTGACAACGTTAACGATCTGATCGTGGGTCATAAGTGGCAACGAGACACTGTGGTCCGGAGTGAAGCAGATCACGAAACATTTACCTTTGACGCCTTTAGCAATGAGAAGACGCTTCCTGAGAGGGTCGGATGAGTCAGGGTCATCCTCTGAGGAGTAGTCAGGTTGGTCCAACCTCACGGCCGAGTAATCATTTGGGAACACAAAAGTTGACTCGTATTTAGGATTGACTGGTCCTGTAGCACGTTTATTACCTGGGCACAGGTAACACTTGGGGTCGTAAGATTCGTTCTGTGTCACCACAGCGGTCTCCTTAGCACCAAGCCAAGGACGCTTGGCTCGATGAGGAGAGCAAAGCACGTACTCCCCTGTTAAAAGGTTTAATCTTCTATGCGAATATTCAGTAAAATCAAACATGTTATCTGAGATGTCGGATCTTGAATCTCGGATTAATGTAATAATTCTTGGCGGGTGGAAAGAAGGAGAAAAAAAATTGGCATCTCTTGTTCAAAAACATCCCATACTTATTAAATCCGAATTATTTCATGCGAGAAAAAGAAATTCCTTAGTCAGCTACATTCAGCAAATAAAACAGTTTTAAGTGGGCGGGTCTTCGGAATCAGACGATTATTCTTTGACTAAGTTAAGTTCTCTGTAGTTGTGCGTAAGAAACAGGTGGAGGTGAAACGGGAAGTAGAATGGTAGGTATCTGTGCAGTATAATGGTACCTTTTTTTTGTGCATCTAAACGCGATCCATTGAATTAATACTCCGACATTATTTAGCTTGTCGTTATTGTCTGTGGGGTAGAGGCGGGGAAGACATGGGGTAAAGACTTGAAAACCTATGCAGCTTAAGCGTGCATGCAGCATACGTCGTACTTTCATATACGTACCATGCAGCAATGTAACATGCCGAGACTCCCGGCCGAGTCAAAAACTGTGCTAAGTCGGAAAAACATATCAAGCAATCCCGCCTCTTGCCCCACACAAATTAAATTTATCCCCGCCTCTTGCCCCACAAAATGCAAAAAAGAAAAAGAAACGAGTGCGTCGGAAAAATATGGAAAAAAAAAAAAGAAGTGGAGTGAGTAGAGGAGTCATCCTTTTTTCCGGTTTAGCAATGCATATAAAAGGCCACCATATCCCCCTCATGTGCAGTCTTTCCCTAGAAACTATTGTAACTATTAGTTTACACTAAAATGGTTTATGATAAACAACTAACAACTTTTGCCGGAAAGGTCAAGTGCTGGCTTGACAGAACTCCGAGGAAGAAACTGCACAACATCTATATCATCTGTATGCTGAGTACTGTCTCTGGTATGATGTTTGGATTCGATATCTCGTCGGTTTCTTGCTTTATTGGTACTGACCAATATAAGCGTTTCTTCAACTACCCAAGTTCTAGTATCCAAGGTTTCATCACTGCTGCTATGGGTCTTGGTTCATTCTTTGGTTCCATCTTTGCATCCTTCGTTTCTGAGCCTCTCGGAAGAAGATTCTCTCTTATAATTTGTGCATGTCTTTGGATGATTGGTGCTGCTGTTCAATCTTCTGTCCAAAATAGAGCCCAATTGATCATTGGACGTTTCATTTCTGGATTCGGTGTTGGTATCGGTTCCACTGTCGCTCCTGTCTATGGTTCCGAGTTGGCTCCAAGAAAGGTCAGAGGTTTCGTTGGTGGTCTTTTCCAATTCTCTGTCACTCTTGGTATCCTTGTCATGTACTACATCTCCTACGGTTTGCAATTTGTCAATGGTGTTGGCTCCTTCAGAATTGCCTGGGGTCTTCAAATCATCTTAGGTATCATATTGTTCTTCGGTGTCTTCCTTCTTCCAGAATCTCCAAGATGGTTGGCTACTAACGGCTACTGGGAAGAGAGTGAGGATGTTGTCGCAAGTATCATGTCCAAGGGTAACAAGGAGGATGACGATTACAAGATTGAAATGGCTGAGATTAAGGAACAAGTTATCTCTTCTGAGGAGAAGGTTTCTTACGCTACTTTGTTCAACGCCAAGTACAGAGCAAGAACTATCACTGCTATCTTTGCTCAAATTTGGCAACAACTTACTGGTATGAACGTTATGATGTACTACATCGTCTATATCTTTGAAATGGCTGGTTACAACAACAATGCCAACCTTATCGCTTGTTCCATTCAATACGTTTTGAACATGGGTGTTACCTTCGTTGCTCTGTTCTTCTTGGATCGTATTGGAAGAAGAAAGATTCTCATCACTGGTGCTATTCTTATGATGATCTTCCAATTCGCTCTTGCTGGTGTCCTTGGTGGTACTTCTAAGCCTGTTCCTGCTGTCAACGGTGATGATTCTGTTAGAATCAAGATTCCTGAAGATAAGAAGAGTGCTGCCAGAGGTGTCATTGCCATCTGTTACTTGTTCGTCTGCTCTTTCGCTACCACCTGGGGTATTGGTATCTGGCTTTACTGCTCTGAGATTTGGGGTGATAACCGTATCAGACAAAGAGGTGCTGCTCTTTCTACCGCCGCTAACTGGATCTTCAACTTTGCCATTGCCATGTACACACCTTCCTCGTTCAAGAACATCACTTGGAAGACTTACTGTATCTACGCTACCTTCTGTGCTTGCATGGGTATCCATGTCTTCTTTGGATTCCCTGAGACTAAGGGTAGACGTCTCGAAGAGATTGCTCAAATCTGGGACGAACATATTCCTGCAAGAAAGAGTGCCAGCTGGACTCCAACTATTCCAGTCGCAACCGATTCTTCTAAGTTCCAAACTGAGCACGTTGAGAAGCAACTTTCCGAGCCTGAAACAGAGAATTCTGCACCTGTTTCTGCTTAATGATATATGATATATATATATACGAATTGATGTCTATATTTGAAACTAGTTGTTGTAGAGTTGATCTGACGGTGGTATGTTATAACCAAGTCGATCAGTTTAGTCTCGGTAGGGTTTTTGTCACCGCATCTGATGCCCATTCTGTGCCTTATCTTAACAGGAACCCACAAAATCCTTGGTATTGCCCCTTTAGCTCAGGGGTAAGGCGCTGCACTCGTAATGCAGAGATCGTCGGTTCGATTCCGACAGGGGGCATATCTTTTTGAATATATGGACGTTTCTTTCCATAGTGGTTGTTTTTTTTTGTATTTCGTGTGTATCAAAGGTGTGATCGTATTCAGCAGAAAGCCTTTTGTGTGTTTGCCTCCCTTACTGGATATTTTGGACGTAATTGTGTGCAATAAAATTTCCTTCAAGTCCTTTTTTACTTAAAGGTTGTTTCTGAAAAAAAACTAGGACTTGGTCAAGAGTATGTTCCAATTGAAAGAAATGACATCTTTACTTGTGTAACCTTTCTGAATTACCAACTGCAACATAATACAGAGCAGACTCAACAATGCTAACAATCGATTTCTTGTTGCCGTTGTTAGAAGCTCAATTCGAATCCTGTCCTCTCAAGACATGAGCAAAAAAGTATCACCATTCTCCTGTTGCAACATGACAACAAATTGTCGTGACCAACACCAAACTGAACACACGCAACACACACATACGCATAATATAACCAAACCCATTTAAATCTATCATTGAAACTTACTTTATATATTAATTCATGCCCTTGCATTGGATCACCTTTCCCCAAAGCTTCACCGCTGCTGGGCTTAAAATCAAACTTTTTACATCTCAACTCCCATAACCATGGCCAACAATGCCATTCTAACAAACATACCGTAACGCATCTCTCTGAAGTATGCTGCTCTCTGGTCGAAGTCAACTTCTTCCTTAATCTCATGGATTCTTGGAAGTGGGTGCATAACACACATGTGCTGCTTAGCGTATGAGAGAACCTTGTTGTCGATAATGTAAGAGTCCTTGAGTCTCTCATAGTCAGCAACATCGGCAAATCTCTCCTGTTGAACTCTAGTACAGTAGAGGACATCAGAACGTCCAACAATTTCCTTGGTAAGTTCGGACGATTCAATGACAGATTTACCGTTTTCTTTCAACAGTTCAACCAAGTTTCTTGGCAATCTCAATTCATCTGGTGAAACAAGTTGAATCTTAACCTGGTAATGGCAAAGCAACTTGATCAATGAATGAACTGGTCTACCATATTTCAAGTCACCCATGAAAGTGATGGTAATACCATTGATGGTACCAAGCTCTTCACGGATAGTAAACATATCCAAGAAGGCCTGAGTTGGATGCTCTCTAGATCCATTACCACCGTTGATGATTGGCACAGGAGAGTACTTGGCTGCAGTACCGGCAGATTCTTCGGATGGATGTCTCAAAACAATGGCATCTGAGTAACATGCCATCGTTCTAATAGTGTCCTGAAGAGTCTCACCTTTCTTGACAGACGAATTCTGTCCAGTGACGGTAACAACACGTCCACCAAGTCTTTGCATAGCAGCGTTAAATGAAGATGCAGTTCTGGTGGAAGGCTCGAAGAAGGCAGTGGTAAGGACACGTCCCTTCAAGATATCCAAAACACCTTGTCTCTCGACACCAAGCATCATCTCTTGAGCAACAGCAAACAATGCATGAAGATCGTTTCTGGAAACATGATTGACGGACAGAACATGCTTGCGCAAGAATGGATTGTTGGACTTGATCAAAGAAGAGATGGCGTTTGGTGGACTCAATTCACGAGGTGGCAGAGATGAAACAAGATCGGCACCTGTAGGTCCATCCTCAACCGCAAACTCCTTGAC
The DNA here is from genome assembly GCA_030574155.1 of Xiuguozyma insectalens. Taxonomy (NCBI): domain Eukaryota; kingdom Fungi; phylum Ascomycota; class Pichiomycetes; order Pichiales; family Pichiaceae; genus Xiuguozyma; species Xiuguozyma insectalens. Next base: position 527,017 of record JAJMEL010000002.1, on the reverse strand, counting down.
TGGAGCCTTGAATGTAGGTCTCTTGCTATCAAAGGAGAATCTGGTCGATCTTCTACGAATAGGCGAAGCTGCAAGTTGGGTAGGAGTTGCCTCTGGTGTACCTGCAAGCTCTGGAACGGTATCCAAAGATGCTGGATGTTGTGCAGTGACAGTAGCCTCGGAACCGGATGGAGTCTCAATGACAAACTCACCTTCCAAGCAAACAGTCTCATCGTTAACAAGGACACGTTCAACAGCACCATTGAGCTTCTTGTCTTCAAATGGAGACCAAACTCCAGTTGATGCCTTCAAAGAAGAAGTAAGACGGTCAGTGTCAACTTCCACAACAGAGTCAACGTCACCCAATCCAAGAATCTCGATAGGTCTATCGTGCATCTTCACAATAATGTCTTCAATCGAAAGCTTATGATCTTTAACAGCACCCATAAGCAATGGAATAACATCGCTCATTCCAATGCCCGGAGAAGCAGCCTTACCAACAAATCCAGCAAGCTGTGTTGGAATGACACCGACAGAAAGACAGTCAACCCTGTAAAGGTTATCCCAAAGAGCCTTTTGATCCTCCTTAGTTGGAAGGAAATCAGCACCTGGGTAATCTTCCTGGGACAGGAAGAGAGAATAGACTGAAACATCACATGTGATGGCCATACTCTTCTCCTTGGCCATAGAAATAATGGCAAGATCGTTGGCACTGATCACATTGGTAACGTGAATCCGGATAGAATTGAGAGAAGCAAGAAGAAGAACAGAAGCAAGGTCAGTCTTCTTTGCATCCGCAATAACCGGTTTAGTATGAGGCCACTCGGACACATGCGAAGAAATCGAAATAACCTTATCAGAAGAATCGAAATCATCGGCCTTAATGTAGAGAGACGAAGCCAAAGTAGCAGCAGACTGGATCAACTCAGAGTTGTCAGGAGTGGCAGCAATAGAGAAGGAGTAATCAGTGTATGCAGCATCCTGAATGTCATCATGAAGCAAACCAATAGAACGAGCATCCACAATAGATGCACCAGAGTGGAAGTCGTGTGGCAAGATCGAGGTGAATGTGAAACCGGCAGCAAGTGCGGCCTTTGTAGTCTGTTGGAATTGAGCACGGTTAAGCTCTGGAACAAATGTGGAAAGGGCAACGAGACCTGGAAGTTCGATTGTCTTATGGGAGGACTGAGAATCGATAGTTCCAACCTCGAGATCCATGTGACGGGAGATTGCCTCAACAAGGACTTTAGCACACTTCACATTGGTAACCAATGGAACAGCATAATCAACAGCCATACGTCTAGTTCTGTAACCTTTGGAGATGTAGTTAGCAGGACGTCTGAAACGGTTAGCGGAAGGAAGGTTGATGTAGAGGTCGATCATGTTGTTAGCCAAGTGCTGAGTAAGAGAATATTCAGACTTCTGTTCATCCTCATCATCTGGCAACAACTCAAGGTACTTCACTGGAATATCATGTTCGTGAATGAAATCGGCAGTACCAGAGGTTGCAAAGAGAGAATAACCTAACTTGTGCAGTGTGCGGATCGAAGGTAACATCTCTTGCTTCTCCTTGTAAGAACCAATGGACAACAAGATGTTCTTCTTTGGAATACCAAATCCAGAAGCAATGAGTGCTTTAAGGTAGGCCTCATACTTGTTATGACCGAAGCAGGCAACCTCACCAGTGGATGCCATTTCAACACCTAACACTGGATCAGCACCAGTAAGTCTAGAGAACGAGAATTGTGGAACCTTCACAGCACAGTAATCCTTAGGCAACTTCTTACCTGGATATGGCTTGACAGGCAAGTCCATGATAGCCTTGGTAGCCAATTCGATAAGATCGGTACCAACAACCTTCGAGTTGTATGGGAATGAACGAGAAGCTCTCACATTACATTCAATAACCTTGATCTCATTGTTCTTAGCCATGAATTGAATGTTATAAGGACCCGTAATGGCAAGGGCCTTACCAATTTTAGCAGTAGCTTCGACAATTCTTGTAACAGTCTGTTCAGAAAGATCCTGAGGCGGAACAACTAAAGTAGCATCACCGGAGTGAACACCAGCGTTCTCAACGTGCTCAGCGACAACATGCATAAGAAGTTTACCATCCTTAGCAACTGCATCCATCTCAATCTCCTTAGCGTTCTCAATGTACTTAGTGATCACGACTGGGTAGTCAGGAGAAACAGTGACGGCCTGGTTAAGGTAGTTCGCAAGATCATCCTTAGAGTAACAAGTGTTCATAGCAGCACCGGAAAGAACATACGAAGGTCTAACAAGGACTGGGTAAGACACTTTCTCAGCAAACTCTGCAGCCTCATCAAAGGAGGTGAGCTCTTTCCAAGCAGGTTGATCAACACCAATACGATCAAGCATACGAGAGAACTTGTAACGGTTCTCAGCAGAATCAATCATCTCAGGAGAAGTACCCAAAACGTTCAGCTGTTGTCTTGAAAGTTGCAATGCAATGTTGTTAGAGGTTTGACCACCCATAGAAACGACAACACCTTGAGCCTTTTCAAGTTCGTAGATGTCCAAAACTCTTTCCAAGTTGATAGGCTCAAAGTAAAGTCTATCAGCTTCATCGTAATCGGTAGAGACAGTCTCTGGGTTGTAATTAACCATGATTGTCTTGAAACCATTCTCACGAAGAGTACGAATAGCTCTGACAGCACACCAATCGAATTCGACAGAAGATCCAATACGGTAGACACCGGAACCCAAAACCATGACACCATGTTCATCGAATGTGACATCACTTTCATCAGCAGAGTAAGTAATGTACAAGTAGTTGGTGTATGCAGGGAACTCAGCAGCCACAGTATCGATCTGCTTAACGAATGGAATAATACCTGCATCTTTACGCATGACACGGATAGCCATCTCGTTAGATTTAACAAACTTGGCGATTTGACGGTCCTCAAATCCGAGCTGTTTAGCTTCACGGAAGACCTTGAGAGGAATGTTTTCCTTACTTCCAAGTGCGCGAATCTTATGACCGAAATCGATAAGATGCTTCAACTTGTACAAGAACCAGAGGTCAATCTTTGTGAGCTCATGAACTCTCTCAGCAGTGTAGCCCTTGAAGCCCATAGCAGCAGCAATAATGAAGAGACGTTGATCAGTAGCAGTTTGAAGCTCTTCATCAATGTTGACATCAGTCCAAGTGTCATCTTCTGTGAATCCAAGGTTTTGATAGTCAGTTGACCGAATAGCCTTCTGAATAGCTTCTTCAAAGTTACGTCCAATAGACATCACTTCACCGACAGACTTCATAGATGAAGAGAGTTCGGTAGACACTCTCATGAACTTACGGAGATCCCAACGTGGAATCTTAACCACACAGTAGTCCAAAGAAGGCTCGAAGCAAGAACATGTTTCCTTGGTGACACTGTTCTTTATATCGGTAAGGGCGATGTTAAGACCGAGTTTAGCGGCAGTGTATGCAAGTGGATAACCGGTAGCTTTAGAGGCCAAAGCAGAAGAACGCGAGAGACGAGCATTGACTTCAATAATGCAGTACTCTTGAGAATATGGATTAAGAGCATATTGAATGTTACACTCACCAACGACACCAAGGTGACGGATAACGTTGACGGCGGTAGTTCTCAACATATTGTAGTCAAAGTCTGAAAGGGTCTGAGAAGGAGCAACGACAATGGAATCACCTGTATGAATTCCAAGAGGGTCAAAGTTCTCCATGTTACAGACGGTAATACAGTTGTCGAAGGCATCACGAACAACCTCATACTCGATTTCTTTCCAACCTTTCATGGAACGTTCAATAAGAACCTGAGGAGAAGTAGCAAATGCCTTTTCACAGAGGGCAGTGAGCTCCTTGTCGTTGTAAGCGAAACCGGAACCAAGACCACCGAGAGCATAAGCAGCACGGCAAATAACAGGGTAACCAATTTCGTTGGCAGCTTTAACAGCTTCTTCAATGCTGTCAGCAGACTCGGAACGAGCACACTTTTCATTGATCTGTTCCATGGCTTCAGCAAACAACTCTCTGTCCTCAGTCTTCATGATGGTCTCGATTGGAGTACCGAGAACACGAACACCAAGAGACTTGAATTCGTCACGAAGTTCAACACCAACGTTCAAAGCAGTCTGACCACCGAAAGTGACACAGATAGCATCCGGACGCTCATGCTTGATAACCTTACGAACGAATTCAGCATTGACTGGGAGGAAGTAGACTTTATCAGCCATACCAGCGGAAGTTTGAATAGTGGCAATGTTAGGGTTAATGAGAATGGTATAGACACCTTCCTCCTTAAGAGCCTTGATAGCCTGAGAACCGGAGTAATCGAATTCACCGGCCTGACCAATGGAAAGACCACCGGAACCAAGAACAAGGACTTTCTTGACGTTGATCTTTTCATGGGCAGCCTTGTTGTCCTCGATCTTACCACCAGGGAATTGAACAGGTTTCAACTTTCTAGTGGCTTTGAATTCAGCAACAGCATCAATGAAGATGTCAAACAAGAATTCAGTATCACGAGGACCAGGAGTAGATTCTGGATGGAATTGAACAGAGAAGAATGGCTTAGAAGTGTGGTAGATACCTTCGTTAGAACCATCGTTAGCGTTAACGAAAAGTTCTTTCCATCCTTCAGTGAGAGAGTCAACATCGACGGCATAACCATGGTTCTGGGAGGTGATGTAACAACGGCCAGAGATGGTGTTGGTACATGGGATATTTTGACCACGGTTACCGAACTTTAACTTGATGGTGGTAGCACCAGAAGCACGTCCGAGCAATTGATGACCAAGACAGATACCAAAGATAGGAGTCTTTGCCTCTTTCAAAGCAACGGCCAACTTTGCAACGAGATCGGTCATAACAGATGGATCACCAGGACCGTTAGAGACGAAAAGACCGTCGTAATCTTCGTTGAGGAAGTCGTAGTCGTAAGGAACGACCTTGAGAGAGACACCACGTCTAACGAAGCAACGGATTTGATTGTTTTTCATACCGACATCGATAGCAAGGATCCGGAGAGTCTTTCCATCGACTTGACGTGCCAAGTTGGCAGGAGGGTTGAAAATTTCAGGTTCAGAGTGAGAGACTTTGGCGACCAAGTTCTGGACGTTAGGGTCGACCCATTCTGGGATGTTGAAATGAGAGTCAAGGTTGTCCAAGGTTGAATTAAGAGCAGCCTGGGAATCTTGAGTAGACTGGATACAGAGACGGCCCAAGGTGGAACCGCCGGTACGCAGCTCTTTAGTGAAAGCTCTGGTGTCGACACCGTAGATAGCAGGAATACCTTCAGATTTGAGCCATTGTCCCAAGGAAGACTTAGCCAAATAGTGGGAGTACTGTTCAGTGTAAGAAGCGACGACTAAACCAGCAACATGGATACGATTGGATTCGAAGTACTTTGGAAGAGACTCGACAAGATCGTCTTTGACGTCTCTGTCCGGGACACCGTAATTACCAACTAGAGGGTAGGTGATGACAAGAATCTGTCCCTCATAGGAAGGATCGGTGACAGATTCAGGGTAACCAACCATACCAGTCTGGAAGACCAACTCACCAGCAGATGAGACTTCAGCACCAAATGAGTAACCTTTAACGGTGGTACCCGAGTGGGTCTGCAAGACCATCAGTTTGGCAGAGTCATCGTCACCAAGTGGAGCAGAGATTGGGGCCGAGAACTTCATTCTAAGATCGATTGGGGAGATGGATCTGGACTTGTTAGTGACTGTTTTACGTTATATGATGCTACGAAGGCCGTTTAAACCTTCCCTCCACACTTACCTAAGGCAATGAAAGTCCTTTTGTGGTGGAGAGAAAGAAAGAAGAGAGAGAGGGAAAAATGGTTAAGTTTACTTGCAACCCTCGTTTGCGATGTTGGTAAAATTTTTTTGTGGAATTTTTTTTTTTTTTTTTTTGAAATTTTTCACAATGACGCGTGTTTCCCGATTGGGAAGGAGAATATGTGATAGGCATTACGTAGGTGGGAAGGACTGTGATGAGGAGGGAGTGATATGATACGGATAGTAATGATGAGGATATTTTATTGTTTACTTCTCTACTCTGCTGGACGATCGATACGTGGGGCAGCACTGGACTCGATCAGAGACAAATCGACCTTATTACCAAGAAGTTCACGGATATTCTTCACTCCGTACTTGATCATGGTTGGTCTCTCCAAAGATAGACCCCAACCGAGAACACGCAAATTCTCTGGAAGTCCCATAGCTTCAAGCATCTCTGGTCTGAACATACCGGAGTTTCCAATCTCAACCCACTCTTGCAAACCTTCGTGCCAAGAGTAGATTTCCATCGATGGCTCAGTGTATGGGTTGTAAGTAGCCTTGAACCTAAGATCGGTAACACCCATGTGTTCAAAGAACTGTTGCATGAATCCAATCAAATCTCCCAGAGTCAAATTGTAGTCGGCAAAGACACCTTCAACCTGGTGGAATTCAGCCAAATGGGTAGCATCAACAGCCTCGTTACGGAAGACACGGTCGATAGAGAACAATCTCGTTGGTTTTGGATCGTCTGCCAATTTCTTGAGCATCTTGGCAGAAATGGCGGTAGTATGAGTTCTCAGGACTTCACGTAAGGCTTCATCGGACTTCCATGGGTATCTGTAACCGATAGATCCAAAGTCACCTTCCTGATGCACACGCTTGACTCTCTCCCAGTACTCCTTATCTTCTGGAGGTTGGGCCTTGACAGGATCTTTCAAATAGAAAGTATCTTGTAAATCACGGGCAGGATGCTGCTGTGGGACATAGAGCGTATCGAAGTTCCAGAAACTTGATTCAACGTACTGATTGGAAGGCATTTCGGAGAATCCCAATGAGAAGAAGATTTGACGGAACTCCTCTCTGACCTTGTTCAAAGGATGCAGGGCACCACATGGTGGCAAGACACCTTCGGAATTGAAATTATATGGCTTGAAACTGGCGTTTTTCCATGAGCCGGTCTGAACCATCTCGGCAGTGATATCAGTCTGCAACTGCTTGACTTCGAGAGCGAACTCCGGTCCCTTGGCCACAGAATAAGTGAATACTTTGGTTGGAGTGGCGAGTTTTCTCTTCTTCAACTCAGTCAGAACCTTCTTTGAAGACAAAGTACCCGTCTTAGCAACCTCTCTAAGCTGTTCGGCGGTCTCGTCTTCAACTTTGGTACCTTCAGCCACTTTAGAAACCAAGGTATCACCTTCTTTCTTAATCCATCCATTCTTGAATGCACGTCCCTGAGCAACTTTACCGCTCGATCCCATCAAGCTATTCACTTCAGAGATCTTTAATCCAGCCAAAGACTGAACCACCTTCTCAAACAAGAGGTACTCGTGAGATCCATTGTTGGCAATCTGTTCACCTTCTTCAGTCAAAGTATATCTATCGGTCTGTTTGGACTTGTAGGTGATCATATCTTTGGAAGCCAAAGAGTTCAGAGTCGCCAGCAACTTCTGTGAATCGATTCCAGGGAACGCCTCGTTGGTATCGGCAATCTCTCCCTCTTTGTTCAACTTTTCAAGAACACTCTGTTGTAAATCCGACATTGCTTTAGGTGGGGAAAATTTTTAGATTGGTCAAATTCGTTCAAATTCGGGTTTTCAAGGCGGGAAATAATTTCAACCTGTTGGACATCACTTTTGGATAATGACGGAGATAACAGAAATAACAGAGAAGGATCTCATTAGAGAGTATGAATTGATGCAAGAGACAAAAGGACAAGAAGGAGGACAAGATGGAAGACAAGAAATAGAACAAGATTCAATGAATATACAAACTAACGGCGCTGAGCTGGATCTCACTACCGTTGATTTGAAGAGGGTACTCGAAGTGATGAGGCAGAGGAGGGACAAAGAGGCTGAAAAGGACGAGGATCATGCAGAGTCAGGCACAGACACAAAGTTAGAGATCAGCAACGGGTCACAAGCGACTCTTGGGGATGATCCCTTTGGAATAGCACACCTTCAACTCAATCCTGGTCTTAAGAACCGGATCTATAAAGAGGCCGCTGCCAAGCGCAATGGGGCACCGGAAGACCTTATAGCGAAGTTGACAGATGAAGAGATCGAAGGGTGGGATGAGAAGACGCTTAGGGCCAACTCAGACATCTTGAACCAGTACGCTTCAAAGCTATCTGCACTCAAGGGAGTGCTTGATCAGCAACTAGAGACCGTGATCGTTAAAACCCGAGACGGCATGGTTCGTAAGGAGAAGTTGTTAGACGCGCTACAGAAGTCTTCAGGTGTGTAATTACGGTTAATATTCAATCAAGTCTATTTACTCATTTCTGAACTTGACCAACTCAATTGGCTCATAGTTCGTATGATACATGTAATCTTCAGCCTCCTTACCGGAGAACAGACGTCTTGTATCGACGTATCTACGGTTGATCTCGCCGATGTTTCTGGTACCGAGCAGACGCATGTCCATAACTAATTCATCCTTCAATAGTTGAATGGCCTTACGAACACCTGCTTCACCATAAGCAGAGTTGGCGTACAGGAACGGACGTCCCAAACCAACACCGATCCGGACCTTACCGTCACCGAGTGCCAATGCCTTCAGGATATCGGTACCTCTTCTGACACCACCGTCGATAAATATTTCGAATCCTGGCTTCAACTTCTCCATTTTGTTCAATGCAGGAACCGCTTCAGCCAACACCTCAATTGGAGGTGGAGCACCATCCAATTGTCTACCACCATGGTTAGAGATCACAACACCTTGACATCCATGATCGGCAGCAGCCACAATGTCCTCCACACGTTGAACACCCTTGATGAGAACTGGTAACTTAGTAATACTTCTAATATGATCGACATCGTCCCAAACCAAACGACAATCAATAAATGTAGACAGGGCCTGTGAAGCACCAGAGTTTCCGTCCACCGAGTCCGCATCCAAGACATCTGCATTGTCCACAAACTTGACTCTTTTATCCTTCTCTCTGTTACCAAGAGATGGTGCATCAACGGTAACGAAAATGGCCTTCATGCCCAATTTTTCAGCCTTGTGAACCATATCTTCCATAACTTTTCTGTCCTCATTCACATACAACTGGAACCATTGTGTAGCTCCTGGTTGTCTGTTTGCTGCAATATCTTCAATAGAATCGGACGACAATGTGGAAATCATTTGAATCACTCCTTCCTTACCAGCACCTCTAGCGATAGAGCACTCTCCACCAGGGTTTCCCAACTTGGCCAATGCAGCAGCACTGACATAGAATGGAACCGAGGTCTTGGTACCAAGCAACTCGGTAGAGGTGTCAATCTTGGAAACATCCACCAGAATTCTTGGTCTGAAGAAAATTCGTTGATATGCATAATGGTTCTCTCTCATAGAGATCTCATCATCTGCTCCGCACGAGTAGTATGCCCAAGCACTTGGAGTGAGAATGTTCTTGGATAGGTACTCAAAGTCCTGGATGTTTTGGATCGAGGAGAGCGATGGCAAGTTGGCAAGACAGTCAAGACGATGCTCTTCGCGCGGTCCAAGATCAACAGGACGGACTTTAGCTACACCATCGAGTTCACCGATGTGACATTCCGGTGGTAAGAACTTCTCGATAGTTCCCTTAGGATGAATAGGTTCAAAGACTGAAGTGGCGTCGTAACCGGCGTTTTGAATGATCGGTGTACGTCCACCAGGATGGTTCGGAATGAACTTGGTCATGTCATAAACTTGTCCGTTGATGACGACCCAAGCATCATCTGCAGTGTTATGTTTCTCGAATTCCTCGACAGAAACTTTCCTTAATGGCTTTGCTGGAGCATCATTTGCAACATCTTGCATCGAGTAGAAAGTGTAACCTGCCAAGAGTGTAGTCATTGTCGCAAATATCCAACGGGACTGGAAATCGGACTTGGCACCGGTACCGGAGTTTGGGATCTTTGAAGATCTTGGCACCGATTTACTCACAGCGCTGCTGGTATGAAGTAATCTGTATGTAGAACGAACGTTCCGGCTACCTCTGGCAAATGAACGAAGCATGGTGTTTTGCGATGGTATCAACAACGGGGGAAACATTTTAGGTGGGGGGTAAAACCCTTTAAATAGTGTCCACATATTTTCACAAGACTTGGCGGATGTGGGGTCGGTCCATTTGAAAAAAAAATCGTGGGGAAGAGCGGCATTACCATTTATAGACCTATGGTTGGATAAGGAGCATCCACATGTCAAGCGATGGACTATCGTTGTATTTTTGGGTGGAATAGAGAGTTTTAGCGAGAGAATTGATTGATTTACAGCCCTAGACTCTGTGTCTCGACTTATTCAACTTGTTTCATTGACATACAAGGAATGTCCGACAAGAGGAAATTTCTCCGCTCCGAGAGAATCCTGCCCACCCTGTCATTTACGTGGGCAGTATCACCAAAATAACTCCCACCTACCCCCACTCTAGTAAGAATTTTTTCCCCCCATCCCCACTCCACCGTTTTTTTTTTACCCCTCCACGCTGTCAATCTCTACCCACCCTTCTACCCACCCTCCCACTCACCTTCCCCACATTCTTCCCCACCCCCCATCAAAACTCCATGATATTTAGGCTTACCTAATCCAATCCACCTTGGATTTTTCACTCTTAATCAATGCATGCTGGAGAGACCTGTAAGTCATCTAAATAGCCTTCATTAAAACAATACTAACCTCAGTCGAACTAAAGTCTCCGCCGGACGATCTAATAACGTCGCTGAATTTCATTCAGTCATCACTTTACGTTACTTCGTTCTCAAAAATTAAAATATATGATCATCTTGAATCCGATCCAAGATCAATTGACGCGAAAGAACCAGCTCTAGATGCTACAGAGTTAGATGGAAAGTTTTATATGGGTACATTGTCCGGGTCAATTACCACATTGGATAATTCTACTATTGACTCTCACTCAGATGCAGTTCAAACGTTGGTTTCCAACGAAGCCCATAACGTTTTGATCTCTGGATCTTGGGACTCCACTGCTAAGATCATCGATGTCGTGTCGCGGGACTCGACAAGTTTAAAATTCGACGGTAAAGTTCAATCAAGTGACACCATTGGGAACTATGCCGTGTTTGGCATATCCTCGGGTAAAAATGTCGTCTATGATCTACGCAGTACGGAAACTCCGTTATCAGTGGAAGGTAATGGCTTCAAATTGCCATTGACAACTAAGATAGCGGCAATTCCATCTAGCATCGGCTATGTTCAAGGATCGATGGAAGGTAAAGTGTCTGTGAACACTTTTGCGTCCGATAAGTACACTTTCAAGTGCCATAGGTCGCTGCTTTCCGATGATGTTGAGTTCGTCGGCCCTGTCAGTGACATCTGCTTCTGCTCTGCAACCCGATTCTTCACCGGTGGTTCTAGTGTAGACAGGAAGGTCTGCCTATGGGACTACACTACGAAGAAGCGTGTCAAGCAGTTCAAGAGTCTGCCGCTTGGTGTGGCAAAATTGAAGTATAATTCTGCAATTAACTCCTTGGTGATCGCCATGAGCGACGATTCATTCAAGAACTCCGTCAGTCTCGAAGAACCAGCATTACAACTTCGCAAATCGATCATCACTGTACTTAAGATATAAAAGAAACCATAGCTATAAACTGCTCAGTTATTGTCGGAATCAACAGCCTCCTGTTCTAACTCTTGAGGAAGACGGTCCTGATGAGGAACAGACTCTCTTTCATTATCATCGTCGTCATCGTCGTCATCATCAACATCATCTTCATTATTCTTGTAGCAACTTCTAACGGCATACCTAACCCACCGTCTTCTACGGTATTCACCACGGGTCTTTTTTCCAACAGATAATCCCTGTGAAGTCAATCCACTTACATTGGCCTTATGAACCAGATCATACACCCACTTAGTGTCTTCGTCCACTTCCAACACTTCACTCAAGTAGTTTTTCTGGACCCATTCTTCAGGTTGTAGGTCCATAAACCATCCATACAGTTCCTTGGCAGGATAGAATCCTTGCATTTCATTGGATGGAGTTCTGTTATGTTTCGAAGGTGGTTCCAGCAATTCTGCCGCCTGAGCTTTAGCCATTGTACCGAGCTGTGAAAATGTTGATGAGGTCTTACCCATGTGTGGAGCAGAAGAACTGGTGTCGTTCACAAAGGACCAACCTGTTGGCGGATCCACATTCAAAAATGAAGAACAACCTGCAACAGAGATTCCATTGAGACGAAGGTGCGAATTTGGCGGGTAAATATGCGACGTGTAACAAACAGGCTCCCAAGTTTTGAACTCTGTATCTAGTTTCTGTAATTCAAACACTTCCAATTGACGCACTTCCTGGTCTTCGGCATACTCTAAGTCCTGATCGATCTTGGATTCAAACTGGTTGGTCATGGAAAGCCACCTTAATCGTGTCTCTTCAGAATGCAACCATTCTTGAATCCTTTCGTTGTTATGTGGATGTAGCAGTATGAAAAACAACCATAGTGTAATCACTGCGCTCAATCTCAAGAGTGGGAACAATAAAATGATCAATTGTGTACCGAACAAGGTTAAAAAGATGGAAGTCAGCAATGCACTTAAGAACACGGCGGTAGTCGCCTGTTCGTGGCGGAAGTACAGATACTTCTTCATCCATTTCACTGTGTAGTTCCACGGTGTGATGTAGAGCATCATAGCGTTTTGTAAATCCGTCAAGTTTAACAGGAACTCGCGAGAGATCTCAGGAACAGGTTCTGGATATTGAACCGACTTTAATTGCGGACCTTCAGTTATGGAGCCGTCTGAAGGGTCAATTGGATGACGCTTGAGGTATGCAGGTAAGATGACTTGGAAGCAGAGAGTGAACAAAGGTAGCGTTATGATAGTGATCGGTTGTAAGATCATTAGAGTGACAGCGAGCAGGAAAGCAATCGTGTAAGCCGGACTTTTCCAAGAGAGAATGATGATGATCTGGTCGATGATGGAGAACGGAACAGACAGTCTCTGCAGAGTCCAGACGGTGTTTCTACTGAGGGTCTGAACATTGAATGCAGGGCGAGTCTTTTGCATCTCGATCCGCAACAGAATCCCGTTTCGTTCGGACTCATCGTCTGTAGTGGTAGTAGGTATGACCATCGACAGAAACCGTTGCATCAGCTTGTCGGCCATCTGCTGCGGATAATTGGCAACATTATCTGGGTTATCGTGGTCAACATTGGTTGACGAGATTAGGCCCGGCACGGCAGTTATTGAACCTGTGCTGTTTTTATCAGTTCTAGAGCTGTTATCATTGTCATCGGAGTCATCATCAGCAATTGTCGACAAATCAGAGCTACCTTTCCCATTCTTATGGCGATGGTGACGATGGTGATGATGATGTTGGCCACTGCGATGACCAAACAGAACATCCCAGAACGATCCCGACGAATGCGAAAAGATACTCCAGTGTGATATTTTATTATGCTGCATGCCTTCCACGCCGCTCTCCTTGCTGCTAGCAACACTACCTGCGCGTTTCAAGCTCCTCCTCGAGCTCCTCCTTGAACTGCTCTTCGAGCCAGAATGCTTGGATGAACCTGTTGATCCAGTTGACGCACTCGAAGCCACCGAACCTGTCTTTGATTTGCTCACAACCTTCGTTGTTCCCTGTGTAGCCTCTAACCACCCTTCAAGCTCTTTCTGCTCTTGCAACTTCAATTGCTCGTACTCCTTGCGCTGCTCTTCGGTCTTGGCGGGCCGATTCTTGTCATCAGCATCATGAAGAAGCGTCCCTGCATCTACCTCCCCATCTTGTGCCGCGATTTTGTATACGGAGTCCCAAAGTTGATCCATAGAAAAGTGATGTCTTCGGGGAAGAGATTCGAAAAATATAATCTGGGGAACTTTAGCGGGGAGCGGTGAAAATTACATAGATCTGCAGGTGCATGTGCAAGCAAGAAGTTATGGGGTATCAAGTTATTTATAAATCAGTATGTTACACAGGGTTCAATAGGTCCAAAACACTTCAGACATCACCCACTATCCAGTCTATAACAGAGTCAAGGCTATCTGTTGATCCACGGTCCGAATCTTTCAAGCTCAGCAGGAATAGTCCCAAATCCAGCAACAGTTCAACCCGGGAATCCTCATGCTCAATGTAGATCCGGTCGTTTTCGATCGTGATTCCAAGGTAGTTCATCATGGTATGATGTCTAATCGGAGAGTTTAACAGCAGCTTGGCACGCCGATTATGAACGTCGATCCGGCTAGTTCTTCCCACTGCAGTCCGTTTCGGCCGCACTTTCTTGGCACCACCTTTTGCAGCAGTAGCACTGGCAGAACTAGACCGTTTTTTCAGCAGAGTCCCTTCTAAATCATCAACCAGATCAACTTTGTTAAACACAATCACCATGGGGATTTGTTGCGTGTCATTATCGTACAACAATGTCTTCTTGAGCTTCTCCGTACTCTCTGCAAGTGTCAAACTATCTGAAATGTCAACCACATATACAATACAGTTCAATTTGGACGCATGCATTCCAATATACTCCTTCCACAGGTGCTGATCTCTCGCCTGACCACTCGGATCGTACACTTTCATCACCAGCTGCATCGGTTTGGCACCGTCATTTGGTTCACTGTTCACTCTCTGCCTCGAACTCATGCTGTTACTGTCCAGCAACGCCGTGTTCTCATCTACAATCCTCATATGTGACTCTTCAACGCTCTTGTGCAACTTTACTCGGCTCACAGTCATAGCTAGCGTGGGTATTGTGTTCTCCTCTATGCATCCACTCGACAACGCATCCACCAGACTAGTCTTCCCAGCACCTCTAAACCCCAGAAGGAGCACATCCAACTGGTAATACTGTCACTGTTAGTTACCAAGAAGACTCAATTGCCATCCTTGTTGATCAAGAAGACCAACATTCCTATTTACTTACAATATCAGGCCTTATTAATTGCAAAATCGCATCCCAAAGACCTGCAAAGCATCCTGTACAAGTTGCCATTAGAGAGGAGAAATTAAATTGTTACGAAAAGGGACTAAATAGGGGGTGAAAAAAAAGAAACTTCTTATCAGCAACAAAGAGAGAAACAAGGAGAAACAAGGTCTATGGGACAGAAATATGGAAGTGGTATACGTGTAGGTATGAATTAAATAGTAATTTACTCTATGAAAACAGTTTCTTGAAGAAACTCTTCTTACGTTCCTTAGGAGCCGGTTTCAACGAACTGTTGGAAGTAGTTGGCTTGAAACTTGGAGCTGCAACTGATTTTGATCTCGTAGAACCAGAAGCAGACCAAACGCTCGACGCGCTGTTGGATGGAGAAGCGACACTAAAGCGCAAAGATTGAGAGCGCGGTTTGCTTGAAGCGTCGTTGGTTATTTGAATCTTTGGTTTCGATGTCGTTGGTGACGTTGGGTTAATCGTCGACTTCGACGATTTACGCGATATCATCGAATTGGTCTCACTGTTTTGAATACTCGCTGGAATCATCGATTTTGGTCTATACGCAGAAACATCCGGTGCTCCGGTGATGGTACGGACAATTTGTGCACTTTCTCCACCTCCTTTAGCAGACTCGGCAAGGAAAACTCCATAGTCGTACGCAGCCTCTGATATGATACCCAGTCTTTCCTTGAAAGTATCATTTAATACCGGAGATTCATCCTGTAACTGTGCCAGATTACGGAACACTTTCAATTGAGTGTCCCATTGATAATGTTTCAAATCACCCGAAACACTGTTGGTGTAGCATGAAATGTTATCACTGTCGTCTTCATCATCAGTATCCGAAATGCCTGCATCGGAATCAACAGAGACATCATCATAATCGTTGTCGGCATCATTATCGCTATGGTCACCATCTTTGGAACCCGACTTTGTCAGAACAACTACAGGCACCGTTGATGCCCTCTTCACATTAGGATCGCTAACGGCAACCGCCTCACCTTCACTTTCTGCAACCTGTTTACGATGTTCAATTTCCTCTTCATCTTCATCGTCATCGTCATCGTCATCCTCCGAGCTATCCGAATCTGTTTGCAAAGCCTTGGCAAATTCTGGGTATGTCTTGAACATATCTTTCAAATCAACGCTGGCGGATTTCTCATCGGGAAGAGTGACTTTCAAATGCCGCAATTGATCTTCAAGCGAAAAGCATCCAACGCATTCGAGTTCTTTATTGATAACATCCTCAGATGATATGTCTCCACCTTCTATCTTATATCCATTATTTGCTGCCCACAGCATCCGTTTATCGAGAGTACGGTATAGCTTACGTTCGAAATTGTTCATATTCTTTGCTGGAACAACAATAACCGGGATAGGGAAGTTCTTCACCATACGGTCGGTGATTCTCGAAGTCTGCCATGCCTTTGTAGATGGTGCAGCAGTCGGTTTTGTAGATGTACAGACAAGTGAAGGTGCATAAAGACTGTACATATCCTTAAGGACATCTTTCGTAGCACCAACACTTAATTCGACGACGATCTTGATGATCTTATCGGAATTGACGACGGCAAGTGCATACTTCATCAAGTTTGCAGTGACAGCTTTAGTATATTCAGGAGAGCGACGGATGTTCTCATCATCGACATTTTTGACTCTTTCAGGACTGAGTCTAGAATTTGGAGAAAGACGACGTTGTAAAGATCCAGCCCAGTTTGGACGAATGGATGCAATAATAATGAGAGTATCACCGTCTTCAAGCAGTTGGTTACAGCACCAATCAATGGCGACCCAGGTATGCTTTCTACCGCTCACATAGCAAAGAATGTTTCTGTTGGGGAGCTTTGCAGTGCGAGGTCGAAGCCGCCCGGAGTAAAGATCGTCAAATAGTTTATGCTTTTTGGTGTAGGTACAGGAATCATGCGTTATGATTGGAGTCGTTGGGTACTTTCGGAAGGCAGAAGCAGAATGATCCCTCTCAGGGGATGAGTGACGTGACCGTCTTGGTGGCGACATGCTTCTCTCTGAAGGTAACCGACTCCTTGGCGAAAGATCTCTACTTGCAGGTGAGATGCTGCGACCGCTTCCCGGAGATGTGGACCTGCTCCATTCATCGGTCATAGACCCACCATTGCCCGTAGGAACAAATCCGAACTCTTTATCCAACAGTACAGAAGAACTGTCACTTCGACCTCTCCTATCGAAGATTCCTGTCTCCACATCATCGGAGAATGATAGATTGACAGTATCAAAAGAAACTCTAGTTTGAAAAGCATCATCTCCTCGCTTCTGTGGGTCCTTGGAAGCCATTGCAGACTTCAATTTCGTTGGACTGGACGCCAATCCATCTCTACCACTGGATGGAGACCGCATCCCCACGGGTGATCCGGCTCTACGGATAGCTTCATCGTGCTGCTTCTTCTCGGCCTCTTTCAGCAGCAATTCCTTCGGAGTCGTAGGAGTTAACGAATATGGGATCTTTTCATGCAGATGAACGTATTGATACACCGGGATATCGCCATTGCCATCACCACCTAGATCTTCCGTGTGGATACTATGACCTGTGTGTGTTAAACTCTTGCGGATTTGGTTCCGCACATTATGAATTGAAGCTGTAGGACTTGCTGTAATTGGGGAGGGATCTGCAAACGAATCTTGGGTCCTTGTCCTCGATACCAAGTCCTTGCCTCTCGATCCTTTCCTAGATGACATTGTTCTACCTTTGTTTGTCTCTTCGGTTGTTAATGTCTAGTTGCGCTTAAGAAAAGAGAAACCTTTTGAAGGTAGAGAATAAGTTGGTACGATAAGTAGGGGAGAAAAAAAAAGTGGGTTTGATTGTATTTTGGCTTACAGAGGGAGGTGCTGGGAGGTGGGGCAGCTGCTGATTTTGATTTTTTTTTTTTCCCTTGTTTCCCTCTTGTTCATCCCCCCCCCTAAAACAAAGAGAAAGAGGCAGACAAGGGTTTTCCTTCCTTGCACAACGGCTAAACAAAATATAAATTGCCATTTTCGTCCCATCGCGTAAGCAAAAAAAAAAGTGTCGCGTCCCGTATTTGAATCCCATTTTGGTTTATTTAATCTTTCCCCACTAAGTATCACCCGCTTCTTATCAGCATTGCGCATTTGAGCTCCGTTTATGGTTCAATTGAAGTTTAATGAGAGCCTGGTGAGAGGCTCTGTTCCGATCAAAGTCCTACTGGAGCGGTTGGAGCTCGTCCACAACGAACTGGCTTCTTTGGATCAGGATTCCGTCGATTTGACATCTACCGAGACCTTGAAAGATGAACTGATCTCTAGCAAGTTGGTTCGGCACGCAAACCATGGTGTTCAGGCATATACTGCATGCTGTCTGATAGATATTCTGCGTCTTTATGCACCAGATGCTCCGTACACAGGGCAAGAACTCTCCACTGCATTCCGTCTGTTCTTCCGTCAGATTAAGCAGCTTCAAAGCACCGACTCCGGCTACTATAACCAGCAGAAGTATCTTTTGAGACGTATGGCCGAAGTTAAAGTTGCAGTGTTGATCACAGATCTTCCTGATGGCAATAAATTGATCGACTCAGCTTTTGATGCAGTCTTCACTGCTGAAGAGTCTTCTCATATAGACCCATCTCTAGAGCCCCAGCTTTTAGAAGTCTTGACCGAGATCATCTCTGAGTCTCCTACGTTGCCAAACAAATCCATCAAGCGCTTGCTAAATAAGTACCTCTCGCATGCTAAATCCGGTAATACACAAGCATTTGATTTCACAGTTAAGCTGTGCATCTTTAATGCGGAGAGGCTTTCACGGTCAGTTGCCAGTTTCGTCTCTGAATCCGTTTACGAGATGACGCGCGGGGGAAGTAGCGATGTTGACTATGATAAATTACACAAGATTCATCTCATTATCGTTGAAATCTGGCGGTATGTGCCTAATATGCTTGTCACCATGATGGGATTGGTCAAGAGTGAACTCGAAGCTGACGATCAGGATATCAGAGTTCTCGCTACTCAAGCCATCGGTGAGATGATTGTATCTGCGCCTGAAAAGTTTGTTACAACACAGGCAGATACCTATAATTCATGGATTAAAAAGCCTCGTGATCGGTCACCTATGGTGCGTACCGCTTGGATTCACACTACCGCTCCAATCTTGCAAGCTACTACAGCTAACAACATTGCAACTGATATCTCGGCAGGATTACAGAAAACTCTCGTTGATCTGGACGAAAAGGTTCGTCTGGCTACAATCAACGAATTATCCAAAATACCCTTTGATTCATTCCCATCCAATCTTTCAGACATGCTGAAACGACTTCTACGTGAACGTAACAGCGACATCCGTCAATCATGCATCAACATTTTAACTGGTTTATACAACCAATCGCCTGAACAAATACCGTGGGTCCCTGATGAACTGTTTAAACTTGTCTACATTAACGATTCACGTGTTAATGCACAGATGGATATTGCTATCATAGAACGTCTATTGCCTTACGATTCTGATCCAACATCTAGAATCAATAGACTTCTCTTTACTTTCTCTGTGCTTACTGAGAAGGCCAAGAGTTCTTTCTTAGCATTTGTGCGAAGACAATCCCAACTGGCAGATACCATTCCACGGACTTTAGATTTGGCTACCGAATTTGCTGACGATTACTCCTTGGACTCTAAATTGGATGCAATTGTGAGTTGGCTCGCAGATGGATTCCCACCAGAGTATAATTCTACAGCTGCAATTAAACAATTCTTTGTCTTGAATAACCAGAGGTGGTTCCGTCTGCTCAGACTCATGCTCAATTCCGACTACGAGTCCATCCATGATAGTATTACCGATCTACTCGAGAATTTGGATGCTAAATCTATCCATATCGAAAATAGCAACATTCCATCCGTTTCTGTTCTCCAGATGCAGAGTACTATGAAGTTATTTTGCTATCGTTGTGCAAACATCATTTACAATAAGGATAACATCACCCCTATTTTGAAAATCAATGGGGAAACTCAGAATGAGCTCGGCTCTGCAGCTGCTGAAATCCTGGATAACATCTCTCAAGTGAGCCCAGCATCTTTGAAATCAAGTGTGTCATACTTACTCTCTGCCATAAACGATACTGGATCTCAAGTGACAAACTTGAAAGCGCTGGCAAATTTCGTGTCTCAATTCCCCAACACTATCAGTGACAGGTCCAACGATGCATTCGAGTTACAGGATCGTCTGGTTCACCTTGCCAGTAAAGGTTCTTACCTTGAAGCCAAATACAGCATACGTGTGATTTCATCTTCTGCCTTTGCTGTCAAGGATGCATTACTTCAAGATGTAATGGATGCTATTTGGCCGCTCAAAGAGCAGTCGTCGAATCTTAATACCCAATTGTCTGCCATAGCTGAACTTTTCTTGACCGATCCATTCCTCTTAGAGTCAAAAACTAAACAGCTAAGTGAGTTCCTGGCAACACATATCTTACTGCACAACCAAGTAGTGGGGACAGGAGAATCAGAGAATGAACCTTCTGAATGGATTTCCGAAGATGAAGACCCGACATGCCTTTCCAAATTGCTTGCGCTACGTGTTTTAACCAACTGGCTTCGTGCCATTAAACAGGATAGCGAGCAGGAAATTGCCATTGCTGCCAAACCTATTTTCAACCTGTTGGACTCAATCTTAAGCAACGGCGGTGAAATTGTTTCTATGAAAGATTCAACATACCCTACTCCAAGATCCTACCAATCGAGATTGAGACTAGAGGCTGGTCTACGTCTTCTGAAACTGGCACAGTGTTCGGCATATAACGACCAGTTTGATCGGGATACGGTGAACAGGATGATTTTCTTGATCCAGGATGAAAACGATCACGTCAGACGTCTGTTCTTGAAGAAACTCACCAAGCGACTTACATCACAGTCTATTGCAAACAGATTCTTGCCATTGATTTTCTTTGTGGCTCATGAGCCAGTAAAAGAGATTCGCAACGAAACTTCGACATGGATTCGTGCTGCGTTCAAGAGACAGTTGAGTTCATATGAAGGGGGAAATCATCTGCTTTTTGAGACGGCGTATGTGCGATTGCTTAACATGCTATCGCATCATCAAGAGGTTGAAGACCTATACAGTGCATACACAGAGAGTCATACGGAAGAAGATTATGAAGCATTGGTTAACTTCACATCGGCATATATCGTCTTTGCTTTAGGCTTAATTGCTACACAGGACAACATATCCTTGCTATTCTATTTGACTCAACGTGTGAAACAGTATAGAGACATCACTGCCGATGATAATAGTGGGCTTTTCTTCATATCTGACCTTGCGCAAACCGCGATCAAGAGTTTGAGTGAATTACGGAATTGGAACCTGGCAACGTGGCCTGGTAAGCTGGCATTACCGGCAGACATGTACGTCAAGAACAGGGATTTGAATGAAGTTAAAACCATCGTGGAGACTTCATATATACCCGAGAATATGGCCTCTAAGACAACAGAGATGGTGAAGGGCAGATGCAGACATGCCGTTGCACCTGTTCGGAAAGTCCGGTCAACAACTAAGAGGGTGTTGGAAGAGAGCAATCTGCAATACGGCGAGCACGAAGATGCGACACCATCAAAGAAGTTGTCAACAGAACAACCAACACGGAGAAGCAAGATCTCTCGTAGGCCTGTGAACTACAATGAGGATGAACCAATGTGAATGTGTTTTAAATCTATAGAAAGTTCATTCGGAGCCGGAATTTTTGAGGAATTTCAACATACTTTCCTGTCCCTTGAGCTCTATCAGCCTTTTGATGACCAGCAAATCGTGCATCTCCTTATCATCGAGCTGTTTGTTGATGACTTTAGTTTCGTCATCAGCATGCTTGAGAAGTTGATCCAAATTGATCCGGCGTTGCTGCGAGCTCAATATGTTTCGCTGACTTAGCGCAGATAACCCTGTCAGATAGTCCTGTAACTCTGGCTTTATAGTACCGTATGCAATCATATTATCCTTGTCGCGTTGTCTATCCTCGTTAACTTTGCGTATCTTAGCACCTTTAATGAAATCCAAAACGACTCCCTCTTCACGTAATCTATAAGTGACATTGCCAATTTGTGCATCTTGAATGTACTTCTGCATCGAATCGGTAAAGTTATAGCCGAATCCTCTTGGCTTGTTGGCGTATTGATACATAGGCTTATCCTCTATGAGCAATTCGGCACCCTTTTCATCGTAGACATAGCCGATATCGATCTCGTCTTCAGGCCCGTCTTCAGTATTAATGATATCGACGTTAGCATCGGCAGGTAATTTGGCACCTCTTGAACTGGCCAGTTCGATCTCGGATTGGTCTCTAAGTTTGAGACGAGGAGTCACCACATCTTCTATATGGTTTGGACATCTCCACTTGGACCCCAACTTCTTGACGGAGGCAAGAGGCGGATCCAAGCAGTCCAAATGCCAACACAGAGGACAGTAGTCACACTGAATGATCTCTTTATGATGCAAGCCGGACCCGCCGCACTTGTGACATAGGTATGGGTTCCCTTCACTATCATAGACACCGTAGGATGGATCTTCCATATCTTTGACCAGCTGTCGATAACTTTTAGCTGGCTTCAAAGAGTCATCCATGTAATCGCCCAAACGATCCATGACGACACCTTCGAAAGCTTCGGAGATTTCCTTGGGCAGTCGGAAGGCAGATGGAGATACAAACTCCAAGTTATCGAGTAGTCGGGCAAAGATGCCAACATTGCGTGTATGCTTTTGATTTTGGTGCTTCTCTTTATACTGCTTTCCAAGACACTCTGGACAATACCAGGTATCTGGCAAGTTTTGCGGATCCAAAGGCGGATTGAGACAGCGGAAATGGAACGATTTAGGGCAGCCTTCGCAGCAGATAAACGAACCTGGTTGACCACAGGAGGAGCAGAAGTCCTGGTTGTAAGCGCCGGAGTCTGAGGCTGAAGATTCGTTCTCTTTATCATTATCTTGGGCCGGAGTGGATTCTCTTGATGTGGTATCAACAGCTACACCACCTGCCTGTGCAAAGTTTGAGCCTTTATTTTTCCTTGGAGATGCCTTGACGATACTGGAACGTCTATTAATAGACAGAATCAACGAAGGTCTGTCAGTGTCAGGATCCAAAGGTTCTTCTTTAACTTTCAGATGCGTGCGAAGATCACTTGGTTCCGTTATTGGTTCCGAATCTTGAGTTTTCAGCCCGTCTTCGTATCGTGATCTATCATGACGACGACGTTTATCAGAGACGCGGTCAACGTCGTGATCTTTCTTTGAATGCGTCCTTTTCTTTGGCAATGCACCAAGTTCACGTTTAGATGCAAGATTTGGTAGTTCTTCCAACGGTTGTCCCGTTATACCTGCAGTTGGCTTTGCCAAAGGTGGTTCGTTGAAATCTGATGAAGAGTTCAGCTGTAAAGGAGGCAGAGGAGATACCGAGGATACCGAGGATACCCCCGAGGGGTTCTCACTGGATGCTCGAGACCGTAACCGTCTTCCTGGTCGTGAAAGCACTGTCATGGTGTATGGAAGGGGGATATGAGACCGCTTCCTGGAGGTTTCGTGAGAAAAGTTTAGAAAGAAAGAGTGGTGCTTAGGGAGGAAGGTTTTTTTTTCAGGGTGCCTGAGAGTCAAGTTCGAGGGGAGGAAGATTGGAGGGGCGAGTGGTATTAGTGTGAGGGGGTATAGGGGGGTATTAAGGAGGGATGTGGGATTTGGTGAGGATTTGGGAGGGAGGGGGAGGGGAGGGAGCGAAGGATTTATTAACCCAGGACACAACTCGATCCGTCTACCCGACCGTCTACCCGACCGTCTATCTCACCGTCTATCTCACCGTCTATCAAACGCTTCTATCCTACCGCCTATCCTACCGTCTATCCAACGCCTTATCGCAACACTGCCCACCCAACCCTGTTTACCATCAGATCCTCACTATATCTCTTCAGCAACACCTCCCTCCCTCTCTCCAGGTATCCCCCCCATCCCAATTAGGCAACCGCGCTTAGATGACTATTCTGCCAAATTTTTCATTTCTTCCACCTCAATGATCTTCCGTTCTTTCTCTACAACAGCCTCAAGGGCCATAAATAAGTCCAAATACATCCCACAATCCGGGTTTTACCCGAAAGGATACCAGGTTGGTGCCACTGCTACCGGTGTCAAGAAAAACGGGGCATTGGATCTCACCATGTTGAAGTCTGAAGTTCCTGCATCTGCAGCTGCCGTGTTCACCACTAACGTTTTCAAAGCTGCTCCTGTGATTACAGACAAATCGATCATTGAATCTACAGGAGGTTCAGGAATTGGATCCATTGTGGTCAACAGTGGATGTGCCAACGCTGTCACAGGTGAAGGTGGACTGCAAGATGCAAGAAAGATAGTTGAAACTACAGATCAAGTGTTGAACCATAAGACTTCACCTTCCTCTTTGACGATGTCAACAGGTGTGATCGGTGTCCGGTTGCCGATGGATAAGATCGTTCCAGGAATCAAATCTGTTTCCAAACTTCTCGGTAGTGACCACGAACACTGGCTCACTGCTGCTAAAGGTTGTATGACTACAGACACCTTCCCGAAGCTGGTCTCAAAGAAGTTCGTTATGGACGGTATCGAATACAGAATGGCAGGTATGGCAAAAGGTGCAGGTATGATATGTCCTAACATGGCCACTCTTCTTGGATTCTTTGTAACAGATGCTCCTGTGGAACCAAGTGCACTCCAGAAAATGCTCTCGCACTCTGTCGATCATTCTTTCAACTGTATTTCTGTCGATGGTGATATGTCCACCAACGATACGATCTCTGCTCTGGCCAACGGTGCCGCTGGTGGTGAGACGATCACTGAGAACCATCCAAACTATCAAGTGCTTCAAGATGCCATGACCGATTTCGCCAAACAGCTGTCTCAACTGGTCGTCAGAGACGGTGAAGGTGCCACCAAATTCATCACTATACATATTGAAGATGCACCATCGTATGCAGATGCCAAGAAAGTTGCCAACTCCATCGCAAATTCCTCGCTGTTTAAGACGGCTATGTTTGGCCAGGATGCAAACTGGGGTAGAATCCTCTGTGCTGTCGGTTACTCCGGCGTCGAAATCGATCCAAAGAAAACTAATGTGTCTTTCATTCCACTGGATGGCTCTGAAGAGTTGAAACTGCTTGTCAATGGAGAGCCAGAGACTGTCGATGAAGACAGAGCCTCCGAGATCCTCAAACCTTACGACTTACAAGTCAGAGTCAACCTTGGTTCTGGAAAAGGCCACTCATGCGAGTTCTGGACATGCGATCTCTCCCACGAGTACGTCACCATCAACGGTGACTATAGATCTTGAAGTAATTTTAAAAATCCTAGTAATCCCAAATTTTTTTTCACCCCCAAATTTCCTATTTAGTAGACTTCCAGCCCCAAAAAAAACTCTCCCTTCTAATCACCACTCCATGTTTCCTGGACAACAACCTGGTTGGAACGGCAACGGCGGCAACGGAAGTCCTCCACAACAGATGCAAGGGACCTCACGACGTGATTCTGAAGCAAATCGTCCAAATAAGAGCAATGTGACGCCTCAACAGATCATCCATGGTCTCATGAGACTGGATCCTCAGCAACGGAATGCTGTGATAATGAAGAATCCTCAATTGCAGGCGTTTTTGCGCCAATACGACCAGTATAGGAAGATGCAGCAGAGCCAGGGACAGCAGAGCCAGGGACAGCAAGGACACCAACAACAGCAGGCTCAACAGGGTCCCTGGGGTCCTCCGGGTATGCAGGCACCTCAAGGCCAACAGAAACCGCCACCTCAACCGCAACCGCAACAGCAGCAGGTTCAACAACAAAAGGCTCAACAACAGACACAGCCGGCTCCTCCAATTCAAAGGTCAAGACGCGGACCAAAACCTCAATTCCATATTCCATTCACAGAGCAAGCAGAACCACAGACGTCTCCCTCGAGAAAGAGAATGAAAAGCAGTGTGAAATCTCCATTGGCACCTTCATCGCAACGTAATTCATTAATATCCAATGGCCAAGAAAGCGATGCAAGGCTCTCAGATACATCACAACTATTACCACCACAACAACCGGCTTTCCCCGCCGCCAGACCGCTGGACGGACTGGACCATTTCTCTAAAGAACTCGAAAGCAAAGGTGAGACCGTTCCAAGCTCGACATTGGTGTACGAGGCTATGATTAAAAGGGATAGCGAGTTCGACGAACAACAGTATGAAGAAAGAAGAAGACCATTTGATGCCGACTGTGTTGAACGGATGGTTCGTGACCTGAAATTCTACAGACAGATCAGAGATTCTCGGTTGAAAGCGATCTCAATGGACCCTGAGATGAACCACGTCACTAGTCGTCTTTGGGGAGAAGCATACTCTGGTTATGGTAACGGGTTCGCCAATGGTAAAGTTGAAGTGATCACTCCTCAAAGAAAGAAAAACGCGCAGTTGGCACCACAGTTCTACATACCACCCGAAAAGATTGCTTCTCAATCGATGGCTTTAGAGGAGTTGGTTCCTATTAGACTTGAATTCGATCAAGATCGTGACGGATTCCAGCTCAGTGATACGTTCCTGTGGAATTTGAATGAGACCGCGGTTTCATTAGACAATTTCGTCTCGACTTTGATATCCGACTATCATTTCCCCAGATCTCAAACCAATTGCAAGGAGAAGATCATTCAATCGATCCGTGAACAGATCTCTGAATATAACCCACTCGTGGCTCCTCCTCAGAAGAGAAGCCCAGGGAAAAATGCAGACTTGAGGTTCCCAATCTATATTGATATCACTGTGGCAAATAACCAACTGACCGATCGCTTCGACTGGGATATTGGTGATCCAACAAGTGATCCGGAGGAGTTTGCAGAAGTTTTATGTTCAGAGATGTCGTTACCAGGAGAGTTTGTCAGCGCCATTGCCCACTCTATCCGTGAGCAGTGTCAGATATATTTGAAGTCTTTGCATTTGATTGGGTATCAATTTGACGGTTCCCAGGTGACCGGTGAAGAACTGGAAGAGTTCTTACGTCCTAACTTTGATGAACACAACGTTGTTCGTCCACGGTATTTGATACCGGACTACACTCCTTCTTTGCAAGAGTTGAGCTTCGATGGAATTGAAAGGTTAAAGAAAGAGCGTGAACGTGAACTGAGAAGGAAGAAGCGTGGACAGACGCGTGTTGGTCGTAGAGGTGGACTCGTTCTACCAGATTTGAACGATCTACCGAAGACCATGAGAACACCTGTTCCAACAGCAGTTCTTCCAGGAGGTGTCGATCTAGGACGTCATGCGGACTCCTACTTGGAGTATCCTATCTCTGTTGAGGTTCCTCAGCGTCAATTGAAGAGTTTTGCTGACTTCCGGAAGGCGGAAGAGGAGAAACGTAATGAACAGAGGAGGATTGAACTGGAACAGCGTGCTCGTCTCGAGGAAAGCAAGATGGAAGGCCGCTTATTTGTTCATAACATTCATTCAAGACTCCAGGCTGGCAACAATATCAATGCTTCTGTCTCGATGCATAAGACCAACACTCAATTCGAGATCAAAGTGCGGTTCCGTTGAATTATATGTACTAAAACAACTAACTAAATCTAGTCCCTTTCAAAATAGCTTACCTCCTCCCCCTAAACAATTCAGGGCCCCATGGGCGGGCCCACCGCACAGCCTCTTCGCCTCCCCCAAACATTTTATACGAGTTTCCAGAAATAACTAATTTAACCCTCTAACCAACACTTTCTTTTCTTGGAAGATGGTTGAATCGCAGGAATTACAAGACATGTCGAATGTCGCTGCATACGAACAGTCAACAAGAGCAAATGTGCAGGTTGGAACAACGGCCGAAGGCTCCGACGAGCAAGTTGCAGGAGAACCAAACACAGAAAGTGCACAGTCAACATCATCAGCATCAGCATCATCGCCACCATTAGCATCAGAGCGCCAGTCAACTTCAATCATACAAAGAATAAGAAACGAGGTCAGATATACGTTGGAAAATGCGCCTATGTTACGCTTTGTTCATAGCGCCAACAGATACAACCAGTTAGACTCGCATGGACGTCCTATATTTGGAGAGACAACCGAAGGTGTTTTCAGTAATATGTCCGCAAAGCCCTCTGTCAACAACCGTCAACTATCGGATAAGCTGCCTACCTATGATGAGGCATCAGATGATCCAGTGCCACCGTATTGGGAATCGAGTATCATGGAAGGCTATGAGGATGAGATCTTCATCGAAGGTTTACCTGTCGGTAACATTATTCAATTCGTTTGGAACATGATTGTCTCTGTGTGTTTCCAATTTGTTGGATTCCTCATCACCTACTTGTTGCACACTTCTCACGCCGCTAAGAATGGTGCTCAGGCGGGTTTGGGAGTCACACTGATTGGGTTTGGATACGCTACTATACCATTGTCGCCAGGTTCGATTGCTACCAAGAGCGGAGGTGGCCAGAAGTTCGAACCAGACTTGCCAAGTTCGATCGATGTCGATAGCTCAATGCAACTTAGCGGACAACTCGATAACTTTGATTCTAATCTGCCATCAACTACCGCTGAGGCAATCGCGGCCGCTTCCACTGAAGACCGGTCGATTCCAATGGGGACATACCTGTCGTATATTATTTTAATCATGGGTGTCTTCATAACAGTCAAGGCATTTTATGATTACTGGCAGGTCCGGCGTAAAGAGTACAGGCTGTTACATCCACCAGAGACGTCTCCAGCTTAGTTGTTAATTGTATCTTTGCGTGTCACTATATATAAGCAAATGTATATATTATTATGCGATTTTATTCTAAACGTCTTTGAGAACTGTCATCATCTTCTCATAGATGGTGAAGACGATACCACCAGAGAGAAGAAGTCTACCAAGACGTGGAGTGGCACCTCTCCAGAATGCAAGCAAACCTTCATCTTGGAAGATTCTTTTGAAGCAATCAAACGTGTTTTTATATTGAGCACCGGCATCTAAGGCTTGCATTCTGGTCTTGACAGTATCAATAGGCATTGTAGTGTAGACTGTCACTAATCCAGAGAATGCTCCGACTAAGAATGTCATTGCCGAAGAGAGCGGCTGATCAGGAGGGGTGTTGGATGCCTGTTGAATTAAAGTCTTGATCTTATTGTATGAACCCATACGAACGGCTTGATTAGCACCTTGACGGAGAGCCACAGGAACCAGTCCTTTATAGAGTCCACGGATTCCAAGATCTTTTAAAAGACGGACCATACCACCTTTAGATTGATACTTTGGATGCTCAGCTTTACGATCATCGATCTGGGCAGTCTTAATACCTTCAGCAGGAGTCACGGCGAGAACACTCTCCAACAATCCAGCGCTCAATCCAGCGATAACACCGCGAGATCCTGAAAGCTTACCGTCTTTATCCTGTAACAATTGTTTCACGGTATCGAAACCAAAGAATCTCACAGAGGCCTTGGCAGTGTTACCAACAACAAACGCAGGACATCCGACGTATAATGCACTAGGACCTTGATTCTTGGCAACGTTATAGATCAAAACGAGTGGATTCCGACTAGCTGTGGATGATTTGTCAACGAGTTGCAACCGAGTCTTGGCAAATTCAAATGGGTACGTGATTGTACCTTCGACTGCACCGGCAATACCTCCGGATACAAACGATTTCCAAGCTGCAGGTCCGTTTCCTTGCTTCTTATCGGTCGACATGGCTCAAGATGGTGAAGAAAATTTTTTTTCACTTCTCTCACAATATACTGAAAAATTCAGGGTCTCAAAGGATTGTATGAAAAAAGTGTGAGGTCAACTACTCTTCGTCACTCATGTCCATCTCTTCGAAGATCGCCTCGTCGATATCGTCAGAGTCCGGATCGTTATTATGCTGGTTTGTGGAAGCGGTGTTTGCGTTGGTGTCTGATTTAGACTCTGCCTTAGCTTCTGCTTCGGCAGCATTCTGTTCAGCGGCAGCGGCAGCCTCAGCATCTGCATCCGCTTCAGCAACTTCAAACGCTTCGAATTCGTCGTCATCTTCATCTTCATCGTCATCATCTTCATCCTCGTCTTCATCCTCAGGATCTTCCTGATCTTGACGTTGCCTAAGTTGTGCATAGTAGGCTGAGAGTGCATCCATTTCTTCTGCTGTAGACTCCTCGGAAACACCTGTAGCTGGTGGTGCTTCCTTCTTGATCTCCACATTGGTACCTCCACTTGAAAATGTAGAATCTGTATCCATTGTAGACGGATGTTCTTCGGATGGTTCCTCTTTGACTTGACCTTGTTCTTGCTTAACAACCTTTTCCTTCGCTTGGCCTTGCTCTGCAGAGGCCTGTTCGCCATCCTCTGCCTTGACAGCCTCAGGCTGATACACACCGACGGAAGAACCAGGACCAACGGCACTTTCCCGATGCCACGATGGTAATGCATTCTGCCTGAGCTTCTCATTCCGCTCTTCACGTTGCTGTCTCTCGTGCTCGATCTCCTCGTCGTCTGCAGTAATAGAAACATGGACCGTAGCCTGTGCCCGCTTGGCAGCGTTGGACTTCTCGTCTTTCTTCTTTTTGGTAGCTCTCGTAGAGACAGTGTATGATGCAAGAGAAGAAGATGCAGGTGGAACGGCTTTGACCAAGGAGGATTCAAAGTTGTTGTCTCCAACCTTCATCGAGTCGATCTTCTTCAACGATTCGATGATCGGTTCCAATTGTGACATCAATCTCTCGAGCTTCTCTTGGCCCTTCTGAGCCTGTAGACCGGAATCGTCTTCAATTAACGTATCTCCACAAACAGAGCATTCAAACCGTAACATATCTTCACTAATCAGATTAGGAACATCCAACAACGAATACTTGGCATGACATGTAGGACAAACATAGCCTTGAGGCTTGTTCAACTGACCAATCTCATCTTTCACCTGCTTCACCAAACAGTGAACTTTCCACTTGATTGAATCTATAGACTCGATATAATGGATGTAGAAATACGTTCTGTTAATCCATCTATACTGTAACTGGACTCCAGTAGCCTCTTCCTTCTGTGTATGTGCCACTATCAGCCTGTCGTCAAGTAACTTTGTGCAGAAAGATCTAAACGCCTTCTTATGCATGCATGTAAGCTTCAACAGATCCTCCTCGTACAGCACTGAGTGGAACATCAAAGCTTCCAGAATCAGGACACATTGATATGGATAGAACGAGCGCCCCACGAGTCGAATCAGCCGATCAACCTCTGCTTCCGTCGCCTTTCTCTGTGAGTTCATGTTGTGCTGAGGAAGGAAAGTTTTCAACGAGTGAATTTTTCAGGGGGCCTAGTTGTATGTAGGGGAGGTGGATAGGAGGCATGATAAAGATGGGTAGGGGCACATGAGGGAAGATATGTGTAAGAATTGCATAGAGTTGTGTCTGGTTGTACTATATGTTGAGGTAGTGTGGGTTTTGAAGGAAGAAAGTGTTTGAAACGACCGACTGGTCACCCTTACTGGTATCCCTGATCTGCCAGGATTGTCCTGTCCCAAATAGGAAATCTCAAAGGGACTTGGAGGACTGTATTGGAGAAGGGAGATTTAACGAGGAGGGAGGAGGGAGGGAGAAGAGAGAGGGAGGATGAAGGAGGAGAGAGAAGAGAGAAGGGAGGAGGAAGGAAGGAAGGAAGGAGGAAATACAACCACTGTGATATCTAGCGAATACAGGAACTACGTGGTCTACGTGGTCTCCAGCAGTAAACGGTAGTTATTCCTATACTTCTAAGGAAGAGACAAATTCATCTACTGTCAAGAATTGTCCACAATTACAGGTTCAGCATATGGAAATACACAAGTTCATATGAACACGTTACACCCTCTTCTGTTGTGAACTGTGACTGTCCCTGACTGTCCCTGACTGTCCCTTCCAAACGAAATCCAACCACATACACTGCAATAGTATTATAAACAATCCATACTATGAACTGTAGCACCAGTATCACCTCAATTGCACCCACATACACCTGAATTTCATCCTAAGTTCGTACTAGAGCCAATGGACGATCCCAAAGGTTAACCAATATCACTTCAGTTTACTCCTTACCGTCTTACCTCCCTTTCCAACAGGAAATATCTCGGCAGTGTTCACGCCGAAGCAACCAGGTTGACCAGATTGACTCAAGATACAACTAAACCTATAAGAATACAAATACCTTTCCCACATACACCTTTCGCACACCCCTTCCATACTCACAACCAACTACACCAACTCCTCTCGGTATCACCGGACCTACCCTTGGTTTATCGGCCTGCGGACGATCCAAATTTCAACCATTCACATCAATATGCTATCCCAATCAGGTAACCCAACTTGAAATAGCCATGCAGAACCGTGATTTTTTCGCGCGGCCCATTATTTATATTTACAGTATTGTATCGGGGTAGAAATAGATCACCAAGAAGATACCCTCAGTGTTATCAATTTGTATCCGATTTTCCCAATTAAACTCTCATATTATTCATCTCACTTCTATCTACACAACTATCTACTTTGCTCCAACAATTTCGCACTAAAACCCCTTAAAATCCCTCCCTATACTCCCTATCGGACATTAGATTAATTACCCTCGTTTTCGCGTATGTTTACCCTGACGCGTAAATCGAGTAGAAAAAAATTATTTTACCCTGCAGTATAAAGAGGGGCGAATCTCCCTTCCTTCCCCCGAAACTTTTACTACTACTTCTTCTTTAGATCGTTAGACAAGTTAAGTTCCATAAACAAACTATGTCTACCCAAGAAACCCCTTCGAAGGCTACCGCTAGAGCCTTATCATCGCTTGATCTCGACCTTGGTAAAGATGACCGTGACGACTTGACTTCCCGTCTTAGAGCCGCCGGTGTTGCCAAGGAGAAGGCTGTCAACGCTGCTCGTGAGAAGGCATTGGCTGAAGCTCACAAGCAGGCTGGTATCTCTGAGGATTCCGAGTACAAGAGATCCTACGAGAACTTTGAAAAGCCAGAGGATTTGCAAGCCGACAGATGGAAGAAACACGACGAGTTCTTGGCCCCTTACAAGGAACATCGTGAAAAGATCCGTGCATTGGAGAAAGAGGAGCCATTGCTCAAGGAGAACAAACACCGGTTTGTTATGTTCCCAATTAAGTACAGTGACATCTGGGAGATGTACAAGAAGGCTGAGGCTTCCTTCTGGACAACCGAGGAGATCGATCTTTCTAAAGATTTGATCGATTGGAACACCAAACTTAATGCAAATGAAAGATACTTCATCTCTCGTGTCTTGGCATTCTTCGCCGCTTCTGACGGTATCGTCGACGAGAACTTGTGTCAGAACTTCACCACTGAGGTTCAAATCCCTGAAGCTCGTGCTTTCTACGGTTTCCAAATCATGGTTGAGAACATCCACTCTGAAACTTACTCTGTCCTCATCGATACTTACATCACTGACAGAAAGGAAGCTAACTACCTCTTCGAGGCCATCGACAATATCCCACCTATCAAGGAAAAGGCTCTCTGGGCCCTCAGATGGATGGAGAACAAAGATGCTCTCTATGCTGAACGTTTGATCGCTTACGCTGCCATCGAAGGTATCTTCTTCTCTGGTTCTTTCGCTTCTATCTTCTGGCTCAAGAAGAGAGGTCTCATGCCAGGTCTTACATTCTCTAACGAGTTGATCTGCAGAGATGAAGGTCTTCACACCGATTTCGCTTGCCTCTTGTTCTCTCACCTTGATAATACTCCAGATCCAGCTATCGTTAAGAGAATCATCACCGAAGCTGTCGATATCGAGAAATCTTTCTGGAAGGATGCATTACCATGTTCTTTGCTCGGTATGAACTGTGACCTCATGTGCCAATACGTTGAGTTCTGTGCTGACAGACTCCTTGCGTCTGTTGGTTGCAAGAAAGTTTACGATGTTACCAATCCATTCGACTTCATGGAGAACATCTCTCTCGCTGGTAAGACTAACTTCTTCGAGAAGCGTGTTTCTGACTACCAAAAGGCTGGTGTCATGGCTAAGGAGCAGACTGGTACCAACGAGATCTCTTTCGATGACGATTTTTAAATACTGGTTTTAAGGGTAATTATGATATGCACTAGTAGATTCATTGTAGACTTGGCTTTGCACGCGTCCTGAACAGCCTGCACAGCCTTGATATATTTTTCACTTTTTTTAGCTTTTTTTTTTTCAGAAAAATTTTAATCTGCAATGGACTATTCGAACCAATTGGAGCAGACCTTGCGGGCTGTTCTTTCGCCTGACAATGAGTCTATCAAAGCTGCTACGAAGAAGCTGAAGACTGAGTTCTATACTCAGCCTCAAGCCCTTCCGGCCATGATCAATTTGTTGCAGAATTCTTCCGATGTTAGCGTTCAACAGTTGGCAGCAGTTGAAGCCAATAAGTTGATTAGTACGCATTGGAACAACCTTGATGAGGCTACTTCTGAGCAGATCCGCGACTCCTTGTTGCAGTTTGCATTCAGTGCCCCTAACACTAACATCCGTCACTCCACTGCACGTCTTATTGCCAGTATCTGTGACGATGATCTCTACATCAGAAAGTGGGAATCACTTTTACAAACTTTGGTGTCTGGTGCTACCGATTCCAACGTTCAGACAAGAGAGACTGCCATGTATATCATCTCATGTGTCTTAGAGACATTCCCTTCCAGTTGGTTGGACCATAGTGACAGTTTCTTGGATCTCTTTGCACAAACTTTACAGGATACTGAATCTTCTCAAGTTCAGGCCACTACGATCACTGCATTGGATCTCATCTCTTCATACATTGATGAGGAAGGTTCTTTGAAAGAGAAATTGGGCGCCAAATTCCAATCCTTGATACCACCGATGCTTAGCATCTTACAACGCAGTACTCAACAGGATGATCCAGATGTTACCCGTGACCTTTTCTCAGCTTTCAACTCTTTCATCTTACTCGATATGCAATTACTTGGTGACAACTTCTTGCCAATCGTCGAAACTATGGTTCAAATTGCTATGAACAAAGATTTGGACCCTGAAATCCGTGGTTATGCTTTGAAGTCCGTCATGCAATGTGTGGCCTACCGTAAGAGCAAGTTAACCGCTGCAAACTTGGGCCCAAGTCTCGTCGACTGTGCTCTCAGTATTGCATGTGAAACCGATCCTGAAGAGGCTGAAGCTGCTCTCAATAAGATTGAAGAAGAGAACGAAAACGAAGAAGAAGATCCAGATACTTTGGCTCTCCGTCTTTTGAACACCTTGGCTATCGACTTGCCTCCTTCTCAAGTCATTCAACCAATCTTGGAGCGTATCGTCCCAATGTTGCAGGATGAGAATCCGTACACTAGAAGAGCTGCTCTTTTGGCACTGGGTGTTAGTTGTGAAGGTGCTCCTGACTATATCTCAGGACGTCTGCCTAAATTGATCCAAATAATCCGTGCTGGTCTCTCTGACAACTCTGTCGTTGTGCAGGCAGCTGCCCTGCGTACCCTTGCTCAACTTGGTGAAGAACTT
Organism: Xiuguozyma insectalens; assembly: GCA_030574155.1. Taxonomy (NCBI): domain Eukaryota; kingdom Fungi; phylum Ascomycota; class Pichiomycetes; order Pichiales; family Pichiaceae; genus Xiuguozyma; species Xiuguozyma insectalens. The sequence continues at coordinate 491,768 of JAJMEL010000002.1, read as the reverse complement.
AGGGATGCAGTTGCCGACTTCCATTCTGAATTGATGGGTCCAATCTTGCAAATCTTTGACAACACTGACAAGATTCTCGTTTACAAGTATGCAACTACTGCCTTGGATACTTTGGTTGAATACATGGGTAACTCGGACATCAAACAATACATGGAGCCATTGATGAACAAACTCTTCCAGATGTTGGATCAGGCTCAAATCTCTTCTTTGAAGACTGTCATTGTCTCTGCCATTGGATCTGTCGCATACGCTGCAGGTACTTCGTTCCAACCTTACTTTGAACCATCCATCAAGTTCCTTGAACAGTTTATCACCAACATCGACCAATCTGAAGGAATGACCGATGATGACATCGAACTTCGTGCACAAACTTTCGAGAACATTTCTTCTATGGCTCGTGCAGTCCGTTCCGATGCATTTGCTGCTTACGCAGAGCCATTGATCAATGCTGCTGGCCGTGCAATCCATTCCAATAACGGCCGTCTTAGAGAAGCCGGTTTTGCCTTCATCTCTAACTTGGCTAAGGTCTACGGTGACCAATTCTCCGGCTTCCTTGACACTATCGTTCCTGAGATTTACAAGTGTCTTGAACAGGATGAAATTGATGTCGATCTCGATGATGATGAAGACTTTGATGAGAACAATCTCGCTGAAAAGTTGAACATCCACACTGGTATCACCGTTGAGAAAGAGGTCGCACTCGTTGCATTGAGTGAATTGGCCACTGCCACTGGTGCAAGCTTCAGTCCTTACGCCGAGAAGACTTTCAAAGTGTTGGAGACTCAGATCGATGAATCTTATGCTATGAGAGAGGCTGCTTTGTCTACTCTGTGGAAAATTGTCTATGCGATGTACAAAGTTCATGGATCTAGCAACCCTACTGTTCAACATTTGATTCAGAGTGCAAGAAAGACCACCATGTTGTGTCTTCCTGATGAGTACGATGTTAGTATGGTTTTGGCCTGCTTGGAAAGTTTGGCTGAATACTCCAAGTTAATTGGTAAGGAGGTTGTTTACGATGAGACTGATATCGAATCATTCCCAGTTCTTTGCCAGCAGTTGGCTGAACTTCTTCAAGGGCACCATATCTGTCAAACCACGGAAGAGGACTCTGATATTCCTAAGGATGAGTTGGAGACTTCAGAGATTGAATCTGTAGTCTATGGATCTACTTCGGATGTCTTGGTCAGTCTCTCCAAGGCATTTGGTCCTGACTTTATCAAGATCTTTGGACCATTCAAGGATCTCATGATGAAGTTCGCCACCGTCAAGGACAGCTCTAAACGTATTGCTTCTCTTGGATCGCTCGCTGAAATAGCCAGCAATATGGGTCCTTCCAATCCTTGGCAACAGGAGTTCTTACAACTGTTCACTAACAGCCTTGAAAATGACAAGTCTACTGAGGCCCGTGGAAATGCTGCATACGGTGTTGGTATTATCATCGAACAAGCTACCTTTGACACCTCTTCTGCATACCCAGGTATTCTTGCATCATTGAACAAGTTGCTCGCTAGAGCTGACACTGAGTTCAAGAATGGAGAGGGACAAGCAGATGATGAGGAATCTAAGGAGGCTTTGGATACAACTTACGATAACGCTTGTGGATGTGTGGCACGTTTAATATTAAAGAACGAATCTGCCGTCCCATTGGATGCCGTCCTTCCATCTCTTTTGGAGCGTCTGCCATTGAGAAACTCTTTCGAAGAGAACAAACCTATCTTTGATTTGATTATGAAGCTCTATGGAGAAGGTAACGAAATTATTAAGCAACAGACTCCAAAGGTGGTTGATCTTTTCGATCACGTCTTCCAGAAAGAAGCTGAGAAGGAGAAGTTGATCAATGAGTCGACATTGGGAAGAGAGGGTAACTTGGAAAGATTGAATCAATTTGATTCTGATGAGACTCGTGAGAAGGTTGTTGCATTGCTCAAGTACTTGGAGCAACAGTATCCAGGAGTGGTTAGTGGCAAGGAGAACCTCAAGTCTGTTATTTCATGATTAGGATTAGACAAGTAGAAAGAAAGAAAGATCAATTTAATAATATACTATAGACATGTTAGAGCTGATTTGAGATCTGACTATCTGGATCTACCATCGGTAGCAGTATCGAGCAAGAGAGCCTCGTTATCAAGGAGGACCTTGTTAGGACTGCGTGCCAAGATATCGGCAATATCTTTAGCGGTTTCCAAACGTTTCAATTCGACGTAGTCACGGGACTTCTTGATGGCTTCACCTATAAGTTGAGCAGATTTAGCTTCACCCTGAGCTTTAACGACAACGGATTGTTTCTCTTGGATTGCCTTGTCGACAACGAATGCAGCCTTTTGAGCATCCTGCTGAGCAACTTGTTTAGCCTCGACAGCAGTAGAGAACTCTGGAGAGAAAGTCATGGCAGTTAAAGAGACATCATCAAGCAGTATGTTGAAATGGGCAGCACGACGTAGCAAGTTGTCACGGACCATACGAGACACTTTTTCACGCTGAGTGATTAATTGGGCAGCATTGAATTGAGCAACGACTGCTTTAAGGACCTCATTAATGATAGATGGCAAGACACGCTCATCGTAGTCCTTTCCGAGGGTACGATGAATCGTTGGCAAGGCACTGACTTCAGGACGGGACAAGACTCTGCAAGAGATATTCACCATTTGCAAATCTTTAGTACCAGTCAAGGAGGCAACAGTACGAGGTTTAGCACGGATATCGTAGATGTAAGGGAACTGAAGTCCAGGGATACGAATATGGGTACCTTCACCGACAACAGTTGGAGAGATACCACCAAACCGGTCATAAATGACGGCTCTTTCACCACCGTTGACGTTGTAAAGAGAGTCTTGAAGGGCAATAGCACCGACGGCTAAGATAATAAGGCCACCGGCTCCAGCGAAAAGACCCTTTGGAGCCTTTGGAACACGGCCTCCAGACTGCTTCCGGGCCATATCCTGTGCCTTACGTTGCATATCCCTTGCAAACTGCTCCCAATTTGGATTGTTCATGGTGTCTTTGGTAAAGAAACAAGTGATTGTTAGAAAGGAGAAACTTTTAAATTTGCCTGGAAAATATGGCAAGTGGGGAATGGCGATGTATTCCGCCGGGGTCTCTCGGGGGGCGGGGTGGGGTCTTTTAATTTCTCCCCCATTCCTTCCCCCTATAACCATCACTACTTATATATGGAGGAAACAAGCGAGATTCACAAAGCCGTCATAGAAAACAAGCCATTGACTCTTGGTAGTCTTCTGGACGAAGACCCGAAGCTTGCTGTGTCAAAAGATGCTGATGGACGTACCCCATTGCACTGGGCTGTCTCTTTGAACCGTCCTGAGATGGTGGAGAGCCTCTTAGAAGTCATGGAAGGGATCGATCTTGATGATCTCGAAGACGATTCGGGCTGGACACCGCTACATATAGCTGCATCCATTGGTAACATAGATCTGTTCAAACAGTTGACAAAACGAGAGCCAGTTCCCGATATTAACAAGCAGACAGGCACTGGCCAGACATGTCTTCACTATGCAGTGTCTAAGAGTGATAATGAATTGGTTGATTACCTTATCAAGGACTGCCATGCAAACGCAAGAATCAAGGACAAGAAGAAACAGTACCCATTGCACCGTGCTGCTGCCATCGGCTCGAACCGACTGGCTGAAATCCTCATTAAGCAAGGTAAGTCACCTCTCAACGCTAAAGATGTCTTTGGATTCACTCCTCTTCACGAGGCTTTAAGTGAGGGACACGGCGATTTGGCCGTCTATCTTGTGAAATCAGGTGCTGATCCTGATGTCGAGGATATTGATGGCAATACCCCTGTCGCAGTGGCTCTTAATGATAAAGTCCGCAAGTTCTATGAGGATTCTCTCAAGAACTTGTGATCAATTGCACAGCCTTGAAATTAGATCACTCACTATTGTTTTTTTGCCCCAGATCTCAATGAAAAAAAAAATGAAAAAAAAATTCAAAACTTTTCCAGAACTTCTTCATCATGAGTGATAATACAGAGGAGCAACAGATTAAGAAGCAAAAAGTGGAAGGTTCAAAGGATGAAACGTTCTTTGAACCTGTTGGTAAAGCTGCTGAAGAAGTGGATGATCCAAATGCCGTTCGTGAGACCGGTGTTTTCGATACCCAAGGACATCCTGTGCAGGAAGTTCAGTCTATGTGCATGCGTTGCCACGATAATGGAACTACACGGATCTTGTTGACATCGATTCCTTACTTCCGTGAGACTATAATTACATCATTTGAATGTCCACATTGTGGTTTCAAAGATACAGAAGTGCAGGCTGCCTCGGAAATTCAACTCAAAGGTTCTCGGTATCAGTTGAAAGTTGAGAATAAGAAGGATTTCAACAGACAGGTCATCAAATCCGATTCGTGTGTTTGCAAGTTTGTTGAATTGGATATCGAGATTCCCGCTAAAAGAGGTCAGTTGACTACTGTTGAAGGATTGCTCAAAGAAATGATTGAAGATTTGGAAATGGATCAGCCTAAACGTAAGGAGGTCCAACCTGAGGTTTATGAGAAGATTGAGCAGTTCATTAAAAAAGTTAAGTCTACATTGGATTGCGATGAAGGTACTTTACCACTCACATTCATTGCAGATGATCCTGCCGGTAATTCGTGGGTCGAATACATCCCAGGTGAGGCACAGCATAAATGGTCATGCACTCAATATGTGAGAAGCGCTGAACAGAACGAAGCCCTTGGATTGAAACAGGATCAGAAGAATGCCGAGCAACAGAAAGCTACCACTGATGACAGAGGAGAGGAAGAATTGAAAACTACTGGATTCGAAGGTTTGGAGAATGAAGTTCAAGTCTTCCATGCCACCTGTTCTGCATGTCACGCACCATGCGAGACACATATGAAGATGGTTGATATCCCACATTTCAAGCAGGTTATATTGATGTCTACTGCATGTCCTAAGTGTGGTTATAAATCGAACGAGGTGAAGACCGGTGGTGCTATTCCAGAGAAGGGTAAGCGTATACTATTGAGATGTGACGATCCATCCGATCTTAGCAGAGATATCTTGAAATCCGATACTTGCAGCATGGAAATCCCAGAACTTCAACTGGATTTAAATCCAGGTACTCTGGGTGGTAGATTCACCACTATCGAAGGACTTTTGAGAGAAGTTAGAGATTCTTTGTACAGTAGAGTGTACACAGATACATCAGATTCCATGGATGCAGAGACTAAGCAAAGGTGGGACCAATTTTTCCAAAGAATCGACAATGCTCTTGGGGGTAATGTTCAATTCACCGTCATGATGGAAGATCCAATGGCACAATCCTACATTCAAAACGTCTATGCACCTGATGAAGATCCTAATATGGCTGAAGAAGAGTTCGATCGTACAGAGGAACAGAACGAAGACCTTGGAATCAGTGACATGAAGGTTTAATTGGGTATTGCTTGTATAATTTAGTTAGAATAGAATACTTCTATCAATGGATTTGTAGTTGTACCAAGGTGCTCTTTCTTGCCTCTTCTCCCCCCTCCCCTTAAGTTTTTTCTACCTCCTTTCCCCGTTACTTTTTTCTTCCTCCTCATTTCTTCTCCCTCCTATTACAACCTGCTTCTTCCGCCATGGTATCCGCAACAGCAGCAGATGATGTCAAAGGTAAGTGAAATCAACGTGTAAACACAAGAGAAGTCCCTTTATACTAACAATGACCAGGATTCGATGTCACCGAGAAGTATCAGATGAGTGAGAAGCTTATCAATGAAGAGTTTAAGATTTGGAAGAAGACATCGCCGATGCTTTACGATTTGATCTATACGTACTCATTCCATTGGCCTGCGTTCACGTTGAAATGGTTGAAATCGTACGAAAGAGCTAAAGTTGGCTCGGATGATGTTATCAATGCCCATTTTTTGCAAGGAACTTACACCACTGGTGGTGATCAAAACTATCTCCGACTTTACGACGTTGCGCTGCCTCCAACATTGGCATCAGACATCTACGGTGAATTCCCTGTGTCGAGTCTAGCACCATCGGGTGAAAACACTGGACAGCGCCGATTACAATTGGCTCGTCAATGGAAACATCCGGGTGAAGTCAATAAAGTCAGTATCGACGAAGACTTGGGACTTATAGCTACACAGACAAACTCTGGTGATATTTTACTGTTTGATACAAAACAGGAGTCGGAAACTCATCAATATAGTCTGAAGTATCATACAAGTGAAGGGTTTGGACTGGAATGGTCCCCTTACAGACGTGGCTACCTTCTCTCTGGTAATGAAGACGGTAAAATCGGTCTTTGGGACTTGACAAGCTTACCACAGGAGAAGGTTATCAAGCCTGTTAAGGAGTTTGCTCCAAAGAGAGGGATCGTTAACGACATCTCTTGGTTGTCCAACGATATATTTGTCAATGCAAATGATGACGGAAGTTATCAGGTGAACGATCTTCGTACCTCTCCTGATAAGGTGGCTATTACTGTGGAGCCTGTCGGTGAAAAGGCTTCTATAAATGCCATCCAGTGCCATCCAACTGTGAAGTCGTTACTTGCCACCGGTTCCTCAGACAATTTCGTTCAGGCTTGGGACCTTAGAGACTATTCTGAACCTCTGCGCAAGTTCTATGGTCATACAGGCCCTGTTATCAACCTCGACTTCAAAGATAACCTGTTGCTCTCATCTTCTAACGACCGTTCTGTTCTTATCTGGGATCTAGACCAAATCTCCGAAGGTGAGTTCGACACCAAGGAGTACGAAAAGAAAGACTCAGACTACACAGATCCATGCCTCGTGTTTAAACATGGTGGACATACCGGTGCCTTATGTGGAGCATACTGGCATCCAGCTCTAGATAATGTTGTTATATCCGCTGCACAGGATTCACTCATAGAGATATGGAGACCGTTGCATATCTCTCAAGAGGAAGACGAGGAGTAGTTAGTTAGTCCTGGTTTATTTGTACACTGAATCATTACAAAATTATACTTATACTGTAGACGCAGCAGGGGCTAGTTCTGCTGCTTCCCATGCATCGATGGTCTTCTGTTGAAGTTGACGTTTCGATTGCTCGCGTAGCTCTTTGATCCTGGCCGTCGTTTGTGCCAGCTTCAAATCAACAGAGTCCATAATGATAGTATACCAAGTGAAATGCTTACATTTCTTTCTATCGTTCACACATAGCGCTTTCAAATCCGTTTCATCTTGATCTATTGCTCCATCTGGATCTTTCAACAGCTGATAAGCCTCGTATAACTTCACTCCATCTATATCGGATACACCATCGATCATCTGCTTATAATCATCGGTTTTTTCAAAAGAATCCCAGTCCCTACTCGACAGTCTAGAATCAAACCCGCAAATGTCCACTTTCTTCGGGGCTTCCTTGCTGAGCAATTCATTCAACAACTTGATTCTCTCCTTTAACTTCGCAAGATACTTCTCCTTGCTATTGTACTCCTTCTCTTTAGAGATCAACTCTTTCAAATCAGGTCCATCCTGTAACGTCTCCTCAGACATTCCAGGGTATGCAGGTAACTCTTGACCTAGTTTGGCAAACTGTTCGTAATTTCTACCATCTATCATCGATTCAACATCTCCTTCTTCTATATGTTCACTCTCCACAAACGGTTTTAAGACATACCTGTTCATGAACTCCAGACCGTGTTCTTCACTGCAATACTTTGATATCTTGCCCGTATCGGAATCGATAGATGCAGGTTTATAGCATTCAGGAAGCCGACACTTTCTTTTCCATAACGTCTTACCTTTGTGAAACAATTCGTCACAAAATGGACAGTAATAGTTGCAAACCAGTTCTTTATACGTGGAATCAATACCCATACATCCAAAATGGAACCATTCGTCACATCCATCGCAAGCAACCATCAACCGTCCATTATCGGGCTTCCGGCACACACAGAACAGCTCTTCACTGTTCAATCCAAACTTCGGTGCTTTCTGAAACCGATCGTACTGTTCTTGCAGTGAATGCAACCGTTTCTTCGATTCGCTCATACTGATAGAGACGCGCAAGAAATTCACCCAGACGAGACTGAAAAGTTGAAAAAAAAAGTATGTGGAGATTCAACAAAAAAATGCGCCAGCCCGGAATCGAACTGGGGGCTCGTCGATGGCAACGACGAATTTTACCACTAAACCACTGGCGCTTGTTGAAGTTGAGAACGAAATTGTCCATTAAGAGGGAACAGAGTGAGAGTGTTACCGGAAATGGACATGCAAGTGGGACGGTAAGTAAGTGGTAGGAGTCCATAAATATATCTTTTGTACACCGATGGAGCTTATATGATACCAGTCATTGTTGAAATAAAGATTCTTCTATTAACTACTCGAAGTTTTGCCTTCTTGCTCCGCTTCTCATCCTTCCATCTCTCAATGTTTACCACCTACTCTTAACTAAGTACTCACCAAATCCTGGCTACAAAACTATTTTCCAATTAAAGGATTCTTCCCCCCTTTTTTATCACTTGTTTCTTTCCAGATGAACACAAACAGCATACAAGAAGCAGCCCAAGCAGGGCTTATGATATGGAAAGCAATGCAGATCTGTTACGCAAACATGCCAGAGACGTCTCATCAGCTCGAAGAGGCTATGAGCCACTACTATGCTGAGCTGGATCGACTCGCATCAACTTATGGTCCTGAGAACCATTCAGAGCGAACTAATACGGAGTCAGAAAAGAGTCCTGTAAAGCAACAATCTACTCATGTACTAACGAGAACGGAGGATCGGATCCAGAGTTCACACAGACGTCCATATCCAAAACAACAACAGCAAGCAAGCAGACTGAGATGTGATCCCTCCGGCAGATGTGATCCCTCCGGCAGATGTGATCCCTCCGACAGAAACAATCGCTCAACAACAAATGCTCCTTCCAACACCCAGTTCTTCGATAATGAGACCATTCTAAGCACAGAAGACCAACTTCATACGCACACCCTCGATATACCTCATTCAACAGCACACACAGACACCTTTCGTGGTTCATTTCTAGCAAACTCTACCGATCCTCGTGTTTTCAAATGCCCCTACAGAACTCTGGCCAACCATGCCCATACCTGTGTTTCCGCTTTCAACAAGAGATACAATTTGAAACGTCACCTCCTCAGATACCATTACAATGATCAGACTGGCGTGTGCAAACATTGTGGTTCCCACTTCGATAGTCCATCCAAATTCATTGAACATGCCTTCACCTGCGATTGCAGAGGCCTCGATTAGGAAATCCTCCCCCACCTCATCAATTTCTCCCCCGCGCCGCACAGCTTCCACTTTTTTTTCCATCGGAAAATAGTTAGTCACCAAAAATATTATAAAGCTGGAAAATCATCGGTGAAAAAAATTGTTTCCTCTCGATAATGACAGAACACTTTTCATTCCCTAAGGAAGAGGAAAAGGTCCTCGAGCGTTGGAATGACATTGATGCATTCCACACGGTTCTTGATCTGACCAAGGATATGCCATCGTTCAGTTTCTACGATGGTCCTCCATTTGCCACTGGTACCCCTCACTATGGTCATATCTTGGCTTCTACCATTAAGGATATTGTTCCAAGATTTGCCACTATGAATGGTAACTATGTTGAACGTCGTTTTGGTTGGGATACCCATGGATTACCCGTTGAACATCAGATCGACAAAAAGCTTGGTATCACTTGTAAGCAGGATGTTATGGATTTGGGTATTGATAAGTACAATGCTGAATGCCGTAAGATTGTGATGACTTATGCTAGTGAATGGCGTAAAACTATTGGACGTATGGGACGTTGGATCGATTTCGACAACGATTACAAGACCCTCTATCCATCCTTTATGGAATCCGAATGGTGGGCTTTCAAACAACTCTTTGAAAAAGATGCCGTTTACCGTGGTGTTCGTGTGATGCCTTACTCTACTGGTGTGACCACTGCCATCTCTAACTTTGAAGCTCAACTTAACTACAAGGATGTCAATGACCCTGCTGTTACCGTTGGATTCCCTCTTCTTGATGACGAGAAGACTATCTTGGTTGCTTGGACTACTACTCCTTGGACTTTACCTTCCAACTTGGCAGTCTGTGTTAACCCAGAGTTCACTTACTCCAAGATCTACGATGAAGACAAGCAAGTCACTTACATTCTCTTGGAAAAATTGGTCAAGACACTTTATAAGAAGCCTGCCAAGGCTCACTACAAAGTGACTGGAACTATCAAAGGTTCTGAGATGCTCGGATGGAAGTACAAGCCTCTTTTCAAGTACTTCTACGAGGAGTACAAGGACCAGGCTTTCCGTGTCATTGGAGCAGACTACGTTTCTGATGATTCTGGTACTGGTATTGTTCATCAAGCCCCAGCCTTTGGTGAAGAGGATTACAACTGCTGTATCAAGAACAATATTATCAAGGCTGACGTCCCACCTCCAAACCCTGTTGATGACGATGGTAACTTCTCCAAGGAAGTTTCTGATTTCCAAGGTCAGTACGTTAAGGATGCCGACAAAAAGATCATTAAATACCTTGAAGCTGAAGGTCGGATCTTGCTTGTTTCTCAGATTCGACACAGTTATCCATTCTGTTGGAGATCTGATACCCCATTACTTTACCGTACCGTTCCAGCTTGGTTCGTTCGTGTTAAGGATATCGTTCCACAGATGCTTGATAACATCAACAAGACTCACTGGGTTCCTTCTACCATCAAGGAAAAACGTTTCGGAAACTGGATTGCCAATGCAAGAGATTGGAACGTTTCCCGTAACCGTTACTGGGGTACTCCAATCCCACTTTGGGTTTCTGACGATTTCTCAGAAGTTGTCTGTGTTGGTTCCATTGAAGAGCTTAAGGAGTTATCAGGTGTTCAAGACATCACTGATATTCATCGTGATAAGATCGACCACATTACCATTCCTTCTAAGAAAGGTAACGGACAATTGCATAGAGTGGAAGAAGTGTTTGATTGTTGGTTTGAGTCTGGTTCTATGCCATATGCTTCCAAGCATTATCCATTTGAAAACAAGGATTCTTTCAAGAAGGCATTCCCAGCAAACTTCATTTCCGAAGGTCTTGATCAAACTAGAGGTTGGTTCTATACTTTGACCGTTCTTGGAACCCATCTTTTCAACACCGCTCCATACAAGAATGTTATCGTCTCTGGTATTGTTCTCGCCGCCGATGGTAAAAAGATGTCCAAGAGTTTGAAGAACTATCCAGATCCAAACATTATTCTTGATAAGTATGGTGCCGATGCTCTTCGTTTGTATTTGATCAACTCTCCAGTCTTGCGTGCTGAGACTTTGAAATTCAAAGAAGAAGGTGTCAAAGAGGTTGTTTCGAAGGTGCTTCTTCCATGGTGGAACTCTTACAAGTTCTTGGAGGGACAGGTTACTCTTTTGAAGAAGACCAGTGATGTTGACTTCCAATTCAACCCTAAGTTACGTTCTGATAACGTTATGGATAAGTGGATTCTTGCATCTACTCAATCTCTTATTAAGTTCATCCACGAAGAGATGGAGCAATACCGTCTCTATACTGTGGTTCCAAAGTTGCTCAGTTTGATTGACACTTTGACCAACTGGTACATTCGTTTCAACCGTAAGAGATTAAAGGGAGAGAGTGGTGTTGAGGATGCCGTTGTTGCATTGAACACTTTGACTGAGACTCTCTTTATTTTGGTGAGGGCTATGGCTCCATTCACTCCATACTTGGCTGATAACATCTACCAGAGAATGATTCCATTGTTCAGCAAGGAAACTTTGAGAGAGTACCAATTGGGTGACGATAACCGGTCTGTGCACTTCTTGTACTACCCTAAGGTTGACGAGTCACTCTTTGACGATAACATCGAACGTGCCGTGTCACGTATGCAGACCATCATTGAATTAGGTAGAAACATTCGTGAGAAGAACATGATTTCACTCAAGACTCCACTTAAGACTATGGTTGTTTTACACAGTGACCCAGAGTATCTTTCGGATGTCAAGGGATTGCAGACTTACATCAAGGAGGAACTTAATGTTCGTGACTTGATCATTACCGACGATGAAGACAAGTACTGTGTTGAGTACACTGCCGTTGCCGACTGGCCTGTTCTTGGTAAGAAGTTGAAGAAGGAAGCCAAGAAGGTTAAGAACGCTCTTCCAGAGCTTACTTCTGAGCAAGTCAAGGACTATCTTCACACGGGTAAGATTACCGTTGCAGACATCCCACTTGTGGAAGGTGACTTGTTTGTTCTCCGTGGATTGCCAGAGGCAGAACAGAAAGAGGGACTCGAATCCCGGTCTCAAGGTGACGCACTTGTCATTCTCGATACCAAGGCTTACAACGATCTCCTTACCGAAGGTACCTGTCGTGAATTGGTCAATCGTATCCAACGTTTGAGAAAGAAGGCTGGTCTTGAAGCCACCGACGATGTCGTTGTCGAGTACGATATTACCAAGGACACAGTGGAGCTTGAAAAAGCCATCAAATCACACCCAGAGTTGCTTCTCAAATGTACCAAGCGTCCATTACAAGCATTCTCTGAAGCTGTTTCCAATGATATCATTGCCGAGGAAGACTCCAAGATCAACGATACCGAGCTCAAGTTGAGACTCCTCAAGTTGTAAGGTTAACCTACAGTATATAACTAATCCACTTTAGCCTAGAGTAAACGTCTGAGAAGGATCGTAAGACGAAACTATAACATTGACTATAACCTTGTTCGTTTGCTTACGTAAAACACTATGGAGTATACGGATAACCGCTACAAGCCAACTATCACAGCTCATTGTGGCACTGTAGACAGCACTAGAGATGAGAATATTATAAAAGAGCAAAACAAAGCAAAAATGGTGGATAGGAAACAATAGTGTGCTTAATAAAGCAAAGTTATGTATTTAAAAGCTCAATGTAGGCCTTCCGCAGAGATGTTTTTTCACTATGGGGAGCCAATGTTGAAATTCTTGAAAAAAAATGAGACCTCAGAAAGTTTCTTCTCCTCTAAGGGTATGTCGTTTTCTTCTAGGACATTGTTTCCCTCATCGGGATCTACGACTCCAAGCTCTGTTGGTACGTTGCAAGACTTACAGAACGATGTCAATGTTCCAGATGTTGGAACAGATTCAGTGAGTGATGTTTGTTTCTCTCCACAGGCCGAATATTTGGCTGTGTCCAATTGGGACCAAAACGTTAGAGTTTACGAAGTGAACATGAACAATGGCCAGGTACAGGGAAGGGCTTTATATTCGCATGAAGGTCCAGTTTTATCTTGTCGTTTCACACAGGATGGTTCGAAAATTGTGTCGGGAGGTGCCGATAAGAACGTGAAGTTGTACGATTTAGCTACTCAGCAGACACAAACGATTGGACAGCATGGTGATACAGTGCGTGTTGTGCGAGCCGTTTCATGTGGAGCACAGAACACTCCATGCGTGGTGTCTGGATCGTGGGATAAGACTATCAAGTATTGGGATATGCGTCAGCAGAATCCGATTTGCACAGTTAATATGCCTGAAAGAGTGTATGCAATGGATGCGTCGCAGAAGTTGCTTGTTGTGGCAACAGCTGGAAGACATATAGAAGTGATCAATCTTGACAGCCCAGAAAAGATCTTTAGACAGATGATGTCTCCATTGAAGTATCAAACCCGTTCCATTGGATGCTATCCTAAAGGTGATGGATATGCAGTTGGCTCTGTTGAGGGAAGATGTGGTATACAATACATTGACGATATCCAACAAAAGAATGCTGGATTTTCATTCAAGTGTCAACGTGATCAAAGGACTGCGGCTAAACAGGTCCTCATATACTCTGTCAACAGCGTTGTTTTCCATCCAGTTTATGGTACATTTGCTACGGCCGGTTCCGATGGTACTTTTGCATTCTGGGATAAGGATTCCAGGCATAGATTAAAAGGTTACCCAGCGTTGGGTGCTTCTATACCTGCCATCAATTTCAATAGAAATGGTACCCTAATTGCATACGCTCTCAGTTACGACTGGAGCAAAGGTTATCAGTACAATACCAGAAATTACACAACCGCCGTCAGATTGCACGCTTGCAAAGATGAAGAGGTTAAACCTAGAGGCAAGAGGAAGTAAGAAAGGTGGAGAGATATATCACTTTTAAAAAGCTATGTTACAATTGTAATAATGAATTATAAATCCACATACGTATCCATATCCATGATCCATTTTAGCATCAAAGTTCTTGCGTCTCGACGGATTCCCCCCAGTTCAATACCTCTTTAAGGCCACCATCTTGAGCACCCAAGATCGAATCAAAGTCAAATATATCGTTTGAACTACCAAATTCTTGAGTGAACTGTGTGTTATCATTCAACTCATCCTTAATACCGATTCCTGCTTCCACAGACTTGTCCTGCAAGTCGTTGTTTCTGTGTAAAGAGGCAGCAGGTTCAGAATCCCTTGGAATCGATCCTGTTGTAACCGCAGATTGACCCTGATCAAATGCAGCAACCTCTTTACCTTCTTTGATAGTATCAGCCACCAAGCCAGAACCATTGAGGCCGTTAGCACTAGCACCGTTTGTCCTTGGCTTTCCACCCACAGATTGTGGAGTGGCTGGACGACCCTGCGTTGTTATAGGAGTAGCAGGAACACTTGCAGAGACTTTACGTCCTCGCTTCTTCTTCGCTGGAGCAGGTCGTTCTCTTGGAGAAACAGAGTTAGGAGCACTCAAATGCGGGAATTGGTTCATGTAGTTCTGTGTAACCACAGAGTTACCGTTGCCTGCAGAGGCAGCCGCAACGGCAGCAGCAGCGGAACCTTGTTGATGGACTTCCATCCGCTTGCTATTCTGAGACTCCATCAGTTTCAGTTGTTTGCCGTATTCTTTGATGGCGCTGTCATCATCATTCTGATGAGATGGTGACAGCTGTATTGGTCGCTGTCTAGATTGCTGTTGTTGTTGTTGTGGTGGTGGTGGCACAGCCGCTGCACTCGTAGCACTCTGAGGTGTATGCATCTGGTGCTGTTGCTGTTGCTGCATCATGACCTGCATAGGAACCTGTTGGAAGTTTGGATTGGCCATGACATACTGCCGGCCATACTCACCATGGTTTCCCACCATGTACTGAGGAGTACCAGGCCCACCAGGTCCACCAGGTCCACCGGGTCCATTTCCGGGACCGCCGGGACCTGCCATGCCATTCTGTGTTGGTGGTACACCATTAGGACCACAGATATCGACAGGTCCTCCATTGGCATACCCTTGCCTAACGGGAACACCCATATTCATATCAGGCCCCCCAGCATACTGTCCAGGGATGACCATCCCATGTGGCATAACCACCTGTTGATGTCCACCTTGCATATTCATAACTTTCGGAGAGCCGACAACAGCCTCACCTTGCTGTTGACGAAGACTGTTCATCTGTGCCTGTGCTTGTTGATTAGTTAAAGTCACGGTATTATTAGGTCCATACTGTTGTTGTTGTTGTTGTTGTTGAGGCGGTGGTGGTTGGTGAGGTTGTTGAGGTTGTTGTTGCTTGCCGTGCGGCATGAACAGGCCTAAGTTTTGAGCTGCTGCAGATACCGATGAATGCGGCATATATTGAGATCCAGCACTTCCTCTAGGAGCTGTTGGCATCCCAGCCGACTGTTGCTGTGACATAACGTTGGATCCATTATGTGTAGGTGGACCTGCAACACCATCAGGTGTATTAGGAACCCCTTGCACGGCTTGATCGGTATTTTGGGCTCCATGCGGCGGCTTTCGGCCTGTCATTCCAGATTTTTGAAATTGTGCCTGTCTATCATGCCGCATCTTCAAGTTTATGTATTGGTAGTACTGTGAAGCGGCAGATGTCCCACCTCTATCGGTACGTGCATTAAACGCATCCCAAAAGATTCTCCACCACTCATATATAAAACCTTGTGGTGAGTCCATCGTCATTCGAACACTGGGCAATGCAGGGTTATCGTTGGGTGCACCTGATGGGTTCTCCATAACAGGCATCTGCGCTTCACCATACAATGCAGCTGCTGTATTTTCAAATCCAGATTTCAACAAATAATCATATATGTACGCATTAAGAAGCTCTTTAGAATTGACAGCAGAACTATCGTTGATAACAACCTTCTGTGCCGTCTGTGGACCCGGACCGTTGCTATTGTCCGGCAACATCTCGTACCCGCCAGATACCTTTCGGCGCTTTGCATCGGCACGATCCGACGATTTGCTCATACTTTTCTCTTAAGCTCAAGGAAGAACTGTGTGATATAAAGTTCGGTGAAAAATGGGCACCGTCATCCACAGAGAGATGAATCTAGGTGTACAGATGATTTGTAAGAAAATCTCTTTTTCAGCCCCGCCATACTTCCTTGACCTATTCGAAGCGCCGATCGACGCGACCATTTTACTACTTGTACAAAGAATACGTACAGAAATCTAAATTAATACGGTAAATGTATGCTTAAAGTTACTTTGACAGCTTCTCCTTCAACTTGTCGGCAGAAGCCTTGACTTGGTCTTTGAACACAGCCACATCCTCCTTTCTTTTCTTCTCATTTTGCTCCACACCCTCTATGTGGGCCTTGAAATCTTCTTCGGTCTGTTCATCTAACTGACTCTTGGCATATCCGAGGCTCTCTTTCAAGTTGTCAAGTGTATGTCCAGGTGCAACATCTTCAGCCTTTGGATCACCTTCTCCAATGGAATCTATTCCAGAAGTCACATCTGGAGACTCCATGTCACTTGGAATATCTGCCTCAGTTTCAGCCTCTTTCTTGACAGCCTCAGAGTCATCCACCTCTTGATCGCTCGTGTGATCCTCGATCTGAATTCCTGCATCTTCGTCTTCAAGATCTTTAGCAGTCTGTTTCGACAAATCGATGTTACTTCTCTTTGCAAACTTGTTCATTAGTGCAGCAGATGAATCTTCAGCAGCCTTATCAGGCTTCTTGTCCTTGGCATCCGCTGCTGGTAGTTCCGCATTGCCACCCTTAACAGACTGTTTTGTGAACACTCTCATCAATCCAGTAGCAGAAGTAACACCTTGAACTTTCTGTGTTGTTCTAATACCATCAAGAGATGATCTTTGTGATGCTTGTCCTTCAAGCTCCATCTCGGTCTTAATTCTCTGCAATGCAGTTTGGCCTGCATTACTGCGTTCTTGCTTGCGCAACTGCTTATTCTTCTTCTTACCACCGAGTCTCTTCCACAATGAAGTCTTTTCATTAGTGATACCATCCACTCCATATTCTTCATCTGGATACTCCATCGAACCACGACGGGCAACCATCTCTGCAAACTCTGGTGCAGTTGGATCATAATTATCAGGAATATGATCAAATCTACCGAGTCTCACCTGTTCACGGACAATATCGTTATCTTCAGGTTTGATTCTCTGTTTACCAACATCGTATGCCAGTCTAGGAAGCATACAGAAGAGGTATCCAGAGAATAAACTTGCCCAAAAAGTGGCACTTCCGTAACATTCAGGAGCAGACTTGAAGAAAGCTTCTGAATTTCCTGGAGATATAGTCCATAGTCCAGTCCAGAGGAAGATGAATATAACAGAAAGGAACCAAAGCAACAGAGTCAACCAATCCCACCGGTATTGACGTAACAGAACGTATGTGTTACAGGAGAAGATGGCGATGTGGGCACAGAAGACACCCACCCAGAAACGATGGTCAAGCATCAATCCATCACCACGAGCGAAAACACCGTTGTGATGGATCAACCAAGGGGTGAAGAAACAAACGACAGATTGAACCATACCATCGATCATGTACATGAGGAACTTTGGCACTGTACAGAGTTTGCCAAGAATTCCTGTACGGTACAGTTGAGGAACTGCAAGAGAAACCTTATCTGAAACATCTTGGTCAAGACATCCCATCATAATGACAGGCATCGAGGTGAAGAACAAGTTGAAAAGCATCAAGTATGTGTACTCATAAAGATATGTACCATCGTAGTCCACAAAAATACCATACCAGAAGAGAGGCATCACATAGACAACGTTCTTGTAGAAGAAACAAGGAACCATCTCTGCGAGACGTCTGTAGTTCCACCGACCATGAACCAAGAGAAGACGGGCAAGGTAACGGAACTGTCCAACACCGTAGTCAGAAGACATGACTGCTTGACGACCTTCTTCACCGGCAATACCAACACCAACATTGGCAGTTTGAATCATAGAAACATCGTTAGCACCATCACCAATAGCCAAAGTCATAACGTTCAAAGTATCTTTAACCATAGAAACAATTTCAGCCTTTTGGGCAGGAGAAACACGACAACAGAGAACAGACATACACTGCTTACAAAGAAGCAAGAATCTTGTCTTTGTCTCTGGGTCTGACATAACTTCTTTCAAAGATGAGCCATCAATGATAACGGCAACCTTCGACCTTGGAATCGAATGGTCATTTTTGGCTTCGGCCAACTCCTCATCAGAGCCATCCATACCAAACCTTTCTTTCAAAAACTTCTGAACTTGCTCACAAGAACCTGTTGGACCCGTGGCAACACTACCGGTATCAGATTCAGTTCCACCTTTAATGACAAGCAATTCCATCTCAGTAGTAAGAAGATTACAAGAGAATCCAATAGAGATTGCAGTTTCGACTTTATCACCAGTTAAGACCCAAAGCTTGATACCGGCTTCTCTAGTAAGGGAAATTGTAGATGGAACACCAACTTGCAATCTATCCTCAATAGCAGTACCACCAACAAGCACAAGATCTTGTTCAATCTTTTCACCGACAAGTTCCATCTTTAATTCTCTATCAGTATCAACAGATCTTGCGGCAGCTTTATACTCATTATGCCATTCTTCGAATTCAGAGTTTGAAACTTCACGCTTAGCAATGACCAACGTTCTTAAACCTTCTTCAGCGAATTCGGCCAAATGGATAGCGGTTTTACTCACAACATCTTCTTTATTGGCAGTTGCTGACAAACGCTCATAGATAACATTGTCTGCACCTTTACAGCAGAGAACGATGCTTCCATTTGGTTTCCGGACAATGATCGACATACGCTTACGTGTCGAATTGAATGGAATGATTTGTAACACACGATACAATCTTGGTTTGCCACCAAAGAATGTGATCACTTGTCCGTCTCTATCTTTATCAGTGAAGACAACACCAAGATCACGAGCCACAGAGACCAATGCAGCCTCATCGGGTGATTCGGCCTTATATTGTATGTATCCATTCTCATCTTTCTGTGTCATAACTGTATGGCAGATGGCCAAGATCATCAAGAATTCGGCATTTTCTCTTTGACGCTCTTTATCCTCACCAAAGAAATCCTTAACGAATTCATTCGAGACAAATGTTAAGTTATCAGGAATGAATTGAGGATTGTTGTGTTTTTGCAACTCGGCGAGCATAGCAGCACGGTCATCAGCGATCAACTTATTCATTTTCTCCAATTTTGAAGCAACGTCAACACCATACCGCTTGTCTGCACCTTGCTCAGCATCGGTGTAGGTAAGACCATATTGCTTACCTCCAACTGTACACTTCTTAAACTGCATAACGTTTTGAGTCAAAGTACCAGTCTTATCTGAGAAGATGTACTCTATTTGACCCAAGTCATCAGAAATGGACCAAGATTTAGGCGTGCAGGGGAAGTCTAAACGTTCATTGTACATCTTATCATCAGAATAAATGAAGAATGCTTGCATACATTTGATGATCTCGATAGTGATGTACAAGGAAATTGGCACCAAGGTTTGGTACAAGATCAAGTTGACAAAGAAATCGACAGCACCGTTGGCAGCAGAACTCCAACCAGCATATGGCTTGAGCTCAAAGTAGACACGAGAAGTATGCTTTTTGTGGTAGTACAAACCGTTGACAAGACCAGCCACAAAACACATAACAAACAGAAGAACGAAATTCATGATGACGTAGACGTTAAGGCCCTTGGAAAGCTTAGATCTCTTGGTAGGAGTCTTTCCAGAGTTGAGCATGATCTTAGTTTCATGTCCTGTAGCGAAAACAACACATAAGACCCAATCAACGTTCTTCAAAACACAACCTCTTAAAAGGACGTTTTTGTAGAAGACGGATTCAGATTCGTCATGACCGACGGTATCTTCAAGACCTGAGTAAGCATGGAATTTCATAACACCTCTAAATTTGTAGAGCTCTTTACTAGGACGTTGAGTCTCTAAGGAGAAAGCAGCGCGCTCGAAATCAGAAGCATGTCTGAGTCCCTTACCACAGTTTAAGGAGTCTTTCACTTTCAAGTTGGTTTCACCATCCAAGTTTTTGGTTTCGACATAGGCAATACCTTTAGGATCAGAAGAAGAAAGCATGACACAGTCGGCAGGGATCTCTTCATCGGAACGAACACGAATGATGTCACCGACATTGACATACTTCCAGTAAGTGTTACGGAACCGGCAGGTACCAAAAGTCTTTGCGTGAGGGTTGGAGACTGTATTGGGGACAAATTCAGAGACACGACCGGTATGTTTGATGGTAGCTGCAGTCTTTGCTCTAGAAAGGGAATCTAGTTCACCGATTCCCGTGACAGCAGAACCAACAGAGTGTCTGCTATGATAAGTAATAACGGAGTATTGGTCAGTGTTATCTGCACCAGTATCAGATACTGTCACTTCAGGAATATCAGCAGAAGGTGAGCGAGTACCATCGTCATCGTTATTGAGGAGACCAAAAGCAGAATTGAGATTCTCTTGGTTGATATTTTCAACATGATACGTAGGAGGGCTGGCAGCAACTCCTGGAGGCAGCAAATTTCCTGAAGCATCTGATTGAGTTTGAGCAGATTGCTCATGCTTATCGACTAAAGCATTGCGAACATGTTGACGAGCATAGTTCTCCAAGCGAAGCTTCTTTCTTTCGGAACGAACACGACGCTTCTTGTGGCTGAACGTTTTTGTAATGTCATGACCGGTTTTCCAAAGTTGTGCACTACACCAAGCTGAAAACCTCTCATAGGCATTAGGTTTCTTGATGAAAACGTTTGGATTGTGAATTCCAACCAAGAGATGAACTTTGGAAGTATTCATTTCATGATCACTTTTCGCTCTACGGAAATCTTCGACGGCATCTTTGATAGCTGTCAAACAGATGATGACGATCAATGGCACTGCTTGCATACCAGGAGATTGAACACCAAAGATTTGGAAAGCACCAAGAATGATAATGAACAAGAAGTAACAGTTGGCCACATTCATGAATTGCAAAGCTAGATCTTTCGGAACAAAGTTCCATGCCGTATACTTGGTTGTCAAGATCTTATTCTTTGGATAGTGATAGATTGGATGTCCAGTCTTGGGGTTTATTAAATCATCTGGGAGAGGTTCCCGGAAGAAGACACGCCTCGTTTCCGGTGGCGGCAACACCTTACGGTATAGCCTCCACAGCTTCGTTGCCCATGCGTACACCTTGTCTCTAGGCGTCTGATGAGGCATTTTACTGACTAAAGTCCGGAATGAACAAAGTTGTGACTATGTGGGTAAATAAAAAATTTGGCCATGGCCATTTGACAATAAATAAAATATTATCAGCCAGACCGGGCTGTGCAATGCGGCTAAGAGGATGTGTAGGATGGTGAGGGAAGCGAGGACTGGGTTGGATTGGTTGAATGTTGTAATCTACTTGCTGTGTAGTTCTGTATCGGATCTTTAAAATTAGATTGATGATTAAATTAACTTGATTAGCTCCCCTTGTTGCAATCAGTAGGTGCAGAACATCTAAAGTCCGGTCCGACGTTCCTGCCGAATCCGGAAACTATACCCTGTATTCCTGCGTAGACGCACAGGTAGGCGAAAAGAAAAGAAGCGAGTCTATCGACGGGTCTATAATTACTTTCCCTCTCTCCCCTGCCCTCACTAAAAATTTTTCAGCGTCGAGATTTTTCAGTCTTAAAACAATCACATCAAAATGACCACCGAAACCACTGAAACCACCGAAATTCCTGCCGGAGCCAACGTCTCCATCATCTCGAAGCACGAGAAGAAGGCCAGAGAACAACTTTTGAAGTTGGGACTCAAGCGTCTCAGAGACGTCACCAGAGTTACCTTCAAGAAGAAGGGTAACTACGTCTTGGCCATTGAGAACCCAGAGGTCTACAAGACTCCTGGTGGATCTTATGTTGTCTTTGGTGAAGCCAAGGTTGAGGACATGAACAAGCGTTACGCCGAGGCCATGGCTGCTCAAAATGCTGCCAAGAGCGCTGCTGGTGCCAACGAAGGTGAAGAAGTTACCACCACTGGTTCTACTGCTGCTGAGATCACTGAAGACCTCAAGAAGGCTTCTTTGGAGGATTCTAAGGCTGAGGAAGAGGATGATGACGATGATGAAGACTTTGACCCTGCCGGATTCGAGCAAGGTGACATCGATGTCATTGTTGAACAGACCAACGTTTCTAAGAAGAAGGCTGTCAAGGCTTTGAAAGAGCACAACGGTGACGTTGTCAATGCCATCATGTCCTTGACCGAGTAAGTTGGATTCTGAAAAGTATGCAATTTATGTATTAGTAAAAGCTGATATGAAACTGACTCGATAGGGTCATTACTAGTTTGTAGGCTGCTTGTCAATCGACTCCTCTTGAGGTGCCGCTGGCTGAGCTTGCGGAGGTGAAGCTGGAGCTGGAGGTGAAGCGGGCTGTCCATTGAAATAGCCGCATCGTGGACACACATACTGAACTTCCTGAGGAACCTGACCGGGAGGCGCCAACCCGTTGTGTTGCTTGCAATTGCCACAGATCAATGCATACCGTCGATCGGGACTCATCTCGTCTTCTCCCATCAACGTATCCATCACATTAAACTTCCTCTTAGATCCATTGGTAGCAGCCTCATTATCCGAGATCTCTTTCAAATACTGCTGTCTTTTCAACTCAGATTCCTTAGCCTCTTTCTCTAATTGAGCAATGTCATCTCCATCCGAGTATCTCAGCAACAATTGCTTCGTTCTATCGAAATTAGTCTTCTCCTTCAACACCTGCAACTTATCCCCATGACGTTCTTTCAAGCCGTCGATACTCGTCTGCTTCTTCGCAATTAAGTAGTCAAACAAGTACTCCATCGTATAATATATACCATAGACCAATATTGGCGACACCACTAGATGTAGTATCGTCATTGGCTCGTCCCATGTGCCTGCCATGTACACGTAAGAACCATACACTATGTATGCGGAGATCAGGTAGATCGGTATTGTCCTCATGTAGTAATTTTTCGAGTTCGTGAGCGATTTCAACGATCGTTCAGACCTTGAGATCCGTCTCGAGATGTCCTGCAACGATTTCTCGATCTCATCTGGGTCAAACGTCTTAGATCCGAAAAGCATCGATCTGATATCTTGAGGGAAGAAATTATTTATGCCAGAAAAATAATTTAGAAATGGTGCCAAAGATCGCGCAATCCAAACCCTTCCCTCTAAGCATCACTTAGTTCTTCCTGAAAGGAGACTCTTTTAGCCTCAAGTTTTGACCATGTCAAATTATACGGACGGGTCTACGAGGCCGTATGCAAATAAGGCCGAGTTTGACAAGATCTATCCTGTGTCGTACACTCCTAACGTCGGCATCGTTAACAATGCAACGGGCAAACCAATCAGTGATGGAATCCCCATGTTGTCTCATTCTACTGCAGATCGAAGAGGATTAGGTATTCGAAGTGTGGGACCATTTATCAGCCGCCGCAGTGGGTCGAATTTCAAGAAGAATCCTTACTCAGACCTCGAATTATCCGACTACTTCGAATGGTCCAACGTTAAACAGTTGTTATCTTCGCTGTTGCATTCTTTCCTGCACAGTTATGGCAGACAGTTGATCTCTCAACCGTTCGAAGTCGCTAAAAACCTCTTGCAGGTTGGATCATTCCGTAAACCAGAATCGTACCAGCCTGTGATCGACGATGACTCTGATGACGAAGAACCTCGCTATTTCGAAGGCCAGACCGTGAGAAGACGCTCCTCTGCCAGATTGCAATCCGCAACCATGGACCTTGCTCCACTGGCTCCTGTGATCAAACCAACATCTACAAATATGATCGATATTATCTCATCTTTGGTCAGTAGAGAAGGTCCAAGAGGCGCTTTCAAAGCCATCAACACCTCGTTTCTTCTCTACGCATTGCATTACATTCTCCAATCGTGGATCTCGGGCCTAATATCAGGCCTCATGGGTATTCCAGACCCATTGTTTGTCGAGATATCACATTCACCTAACCCAGGAACTTCTTTTGCATTGTCTATGGGCAGCGAGATCTTGACAAACCTGTTGCTAACAACCATTGCTCTCATACGAATGCGTCTAGTGGTCACCACCTCTATCAGAGGCTTGAGATCTTTCCGTGATATCGTATCCATGTTGCCAAGGTTCTCCCTTTTCAGAGTGCCACGAGAATTACTGCTGCCAAGTGCCATTACAAACTCGGTGCGAGCATTCGCTCGTTACTACCCAGACTACTTCCTTTCTGTGATCGTCAAGATCAGCAAGTACAATCAACCTTACGTTTACAATTCTCTATTGATGATACTTAAGATCGTGGGAATGTTCTGCAAGCTACCATTCGAAACTCTCTATTCACGCGCACAGGTGAATGCCCTTCTCAACAGCGAAACAATCGCACCTGTCTTGAAAGTCGACCAGTCGGATCTATGTGTCAACTTCTCCGGTTATTGGGGTTACCTTTCCACGCCTTATTATATCATTGCAGGTACTAGACCTGTCAAATATGGACCTAATCAGGTGGAGATCGAGGTCACCGATAAAGATGAGATGAACAAAGGTATAGGTGCTATCTTTAGAGGCTGGAAAGTTGGCCTCGTACAAACCGTCTCACGGTTCACGTTGGATCTGATAGCAAACGAAACTGATACCGACGAATCCCGACTATGATTCCCTCCCGAAACTCTTGTATATAAACATATTATGATCATAACTCCTCCGAATATCCCTTGATAATCGTTTCAAACGTCTCCAGCACTTCTTTAGTCGACTTGTCTTTAAACTCCTCATTCTCCCAACGTTTAGACACTTCGTCCAAGGCCTTAACCAGGTACGGTGTAAGGTTCTTGCTGAGGAACTTACGAAGATCTGATCCGTCTATGATCTCTTCAGCAGGTCTATTCAGCGTTGTAGTCACTTTAGTCTGCTTCTGGTCCACTAATTGTGGGATCGGTTGCGGTGTTGGCGAGATCGAGGAAGCTGAGGGAGTCGTCTTAAGCTTTTTGGCGGCAGGTAAGTCGGTAGGCAAGTCTGTAGATTGACTAGAAGTCTGATCTGCAGCCTGTCCAGCAGCCTGCTCGACCTTGGCACCTTTCGGCACCTCCTCTTGCTTAATAACCGGCTCTTTATCCACCATATCTACGAAGAAAGAAGTGATGATCAAAAAATTGAAAATTAAAATATTCCCTAATCTACAGTGTTTAAACTAATATACAGCTCTTCCCAAGAGAGCCTTGCGAAGTTCTTGACGCATATCTCTCCAGAGCAACGCGATCTGCTTCTGTTGAGTGAACTTACCCACGATCTTGATCACTTGAGCCTGTGGTAATTGCGGATTGGTCTCCACAACCTCGTATGTATCCGGATCCAACACGAAATACACTTGGCGATCAAAGTCGTCTGGATCAATGTTCTTGAATATGAATTTCAATTGATTTCCTTCATTGCCAGCCTCTATTCGAAGCCCAAGTAGTTGCTCATATTGATAAACTCGGTCGTCTATCAACGAACTCTGATCTTGTAATATCGTTCTCGCGTCATTCAATTGCTTCAACTTTGTTTCAATAGATTCATCCATCTGACCTATGTCGTGACGGTACTTGGCTATCTGTTTCTTTAATTCTTCCTCTTGAACTTTCATCTCTCGAACTTTCATGGCAGACTTATCTCGTTCTTGTACCTCATGCGTTACTTCCTGTTCCAACTGCTCCTCCTCCCTCTTATTTGCAGCTATCTCGGCCTTCAATCGTTGCTCCTCTTCCACCAGCTGATTCCGTTCCTCTTCATACTTCGCTCGCTTCTCAACCAATATTCGATCTATTCGTTTGCGTTCAGCTGTTACACGCTCAGCAACGGCTCCAAGTTCCGGCAATAACGCCGCTAATTGGCCCATCGACCCTTGCAACTCTCGATCCATCGGAAAGAAACAAGTTGTTTATTCAAGGTTAAGTTATTTTTTCTCCTCTATTTCTAACTAAATGCCTAATTGGGAAACTACACGATCAAGGACTTGGTCAATAAAAAAAAAAAATAATTTCGAACACTTTACTTCTATAATCTCCATGTCTTTTGCGGAACATATGACAGAAGGCCTTGCAAAGTCAAATGAACATTATGATATCATGTCAACGGTGCATATAGTACTCTTTCTGGCAAGATCGATGGCTATTATAGTTGCCTGCATCTATCTGGTTGATCTCTTTTTCTTAGCGCCAAAACGTATCAAGGGTATACCCAACGTTCATTCATGTATACCTATATTTGGAAGTCTATCATTGCTGTTTCCATCGGCTACCAGTTGGAAAGACTCTCCCTGTATCAAGTTCCTGGAATTGGCAAAGAAATACGGCGATGTCTATCAGATCAGATTAGGTTCTAAGCTGGTGGTTGTGGCCAATTCGTATAATTCAATCGTACAGTTATGGTGCGGGAAGAATGGAAGAGGTAATAATTCAAGGCCAACAAAGGATATGTTTCATGAGGTGTTGTCTAAAAAAGGGATTTTCACCATTGGAACTACTCCGTTCGGATCAGAGTATTTGAGAATGAGGAAGTTTGCAACCATGCACGTTTTAAACGGTAAGAAGATGAAGACTATTAATGGTAAGATTGTTACTAAGGAATGTGACAAGTTTATTACCAGACTGGTCAATGACAACGGTTCAGTGAGTGACGATATCACCAAGGAATGCCAATACTTCCACCTGGCAGTGGCTCTAATGATGACATATGGCTATCCAATAGAATACCCAGAAGGTCGCCAAGAAGCAGAAGAGGTTATAACTGTGGAGAATCAGATCACTAAAGTGAGATCACATGTACAAAACATTCAGAACTTTCTACCTGCACCGTTAGCATGGATCATCAACAGTTGGACGAGAAATAATCAACGCTCTGCGCTACTCTACGAACGCCGCAAGATATACCTGGATCGGTATCTACATTTTGTCAGAGCTCATTTGACACATCCAACTAGTGCGATACAAAACTCGTTGATGTATAGTTACTTCATGGACGGTGAAACGTCCATTCGTGCAAACGAGATGGCCAGCATCTGTCTTACAATGGTCAGTGCAGGACTGGATAACGTTCCATTGAATTTCAAATATGAGTTGCACCAATTGAGCCATTCACCTCAAGTCATGGAAAAGGCATATCAGGAGCTGGTTGAATGTTATGGAGGACCAGAAGAGGCATACAAGAATTGTCATTTAGATTTCGATTGCAACTACGTGGTTGCAATAGTTAAAGAGACCTTGAGACTTTTCACAGTTTTACCAATGGCATTGCCGAGACTCACCACTGAACCAATCTTCTACAAGAACACGGTTCTACCGGCAGGTACAGAGCTCTTTATGAATTGCTGGGCCGGAGACCATGACCCTTCTGTCATCTACAATCCTTCGGAGTTCATTCCGGAAAGATTTATTGAAGACACCTCGGACAATCTGCGGCAGTTTGCGTTTGGAATTGGGTCCCGTATGTGCCTGGGTAACCAATTGGCAATGAAGGAACTCTACATACTCACTACGAAATTCATTTTGATGTTTGAATTCCAAAAGCCGAAGATGAGCAAATTAAATCCTCTTGAAATCAACCAGTTTCCGGAATCGATAGCTATAGAACCGGTCCCGTTCGAAATAAGCATGAAGTTAAGATCCCAGAGGTTCTTTGAGACTGTTGTCCCTGATGCAGCTCCCATTAAAGCCTCTTGTTCCTGAGCCCCTTGTCCCTTGCACGAAATAAGAGCGTCTTGGTTAAATCCTTAATTTTCATATGCCGATCTGCATGTCTCTATCTATCTATATAAACTCGACTCTTATCACAACCCCGCAAAAAAAAAAAAATAACACACACACACACAACTTTTCATACTTAGTTGTCACTTCTTTCTCTTTCAACTATGTGCAATATGGACCATGGTAGCATGAAACACAGCGGAATGAGCCACGCAGGTATGGCACATGCCAGTATGGATCACGGTGGAATGGATCACGGCGGAATGGACATGGGTGGGGACGATATGTGCTCTATGGCGATGACTTTGAATGCTGGTTATAAAGACCTATGTATTCTAACCTCTTCATGGCACATTCGCACATTGACACAGATGGGCCTCTCATTGATCATCATTGCACTTGTCGCTGTAGGATACGAGGCTTTCAAGCGCTGGGAGCTTGTCTTTGAAAAGAGATACGCTCAGATGGTGGCCGCCGGTACCTACAGTAGTAAGGAGCTCCAAAGTATGAAGATTAGAAGTTCAGTTATGTATGGACTCGCTGTCTTTTATTCGTTCATGATAATGCTGGTTTTCATGACATTCAACATCTGGGTTATGCTTGCAGTTGCCATTGGTGCATCTGCTGGTCATTACCTCTTCGCTACGGAGAGTTCTGATTCTGCTTCTATGGCCTGTCATTAGGCAGTGTGAAAAAAAAAAATGAAAAATGTAATGTATATTTAATGAGCGATAAATCCTTTTTTAAAGTTGAACTTCCCACGGTGAATTGATCACCATCTTTGGGTTTCTAATCACACCATTGATCACCTCTGCATTCCATGTGGTTCCATTTTGTTTAACCTTAACAGTGCTCAAATCTCCGAATCCCAAAAGAACAATCCGTTCGACGAAAACTTTATCCAAAGTCGAAGTGAATCCCGATGTGGTAGATCCATTCACAATCTCACCACTGATGCTTTTCTTGGTTGCACTCAATTCCAATTCAATGTAGTCTCCTGCCTTGTATCCAAAAGTCTCACCGTCATCAATGTAGACTTTGCCCTTTGCTGCACCTTTCTGGTCTAGTGCAACATACAGAGTATACGGGTCCATCTTCATCAGTCGAGCAGAACGTCTATGTCTTTCCTTCGTAGCAATGATGTTACCAGATTGTAAGTATGCATGAATATGATCCAATGATGCATTGAGTCCTTCTTTCCAACCCGAACCTTGCAAAGTCTCGGAAACATTGGCAATGTTATAGTAGATCTCATCATCTGGAAGGTAGATGGAAACTGTCTGGGCTCCTTCGTCCATGATCGGCTTAACAAGCAACGGTCCAAAGAAGAATTCGTCTTCGAGATCATAGGTCGCCTCATCGGCAGAGTAGTCATAAAAGAGTGGCTTCATAATTGGAGACCCAGTCTGCGAGGCCTGGTAAAACTCGGTGTACAACACAGGTAACAGGCGGTATCTAAGTTGAATAGCGTCTCTCAGATAGTCTGTAAATTCACCTCCAATAAGGTATGGTTCTCTACGACGGCTTGCAATATGACTGTGGGCACGGAAAAATGGACACCAGATACCGGCTTGGTACCATCTAACAAGCAATTCGTGGTCTGGATTTCCAAAGAATCCACCAACGTCTGCACCTGCAAATGGGAATCCAGCCACATTCATACTGAGAGACATGGTGATGGAAGCCCTCAAGTACTCCCATTTAGAAATGTTATCACCGGTCCACATGGCACTGGTTCTTTGCGAACCGGCAAAGAAGGAACGAGTTAAAATGAATGGACGCAGATCTGGATTCCGGGCCACAAGTGCGTTGTATGTGGCTTCGTGGACAGTCAGTCCATAAAGGTTATGAATCGACCGGTGTTCCCAATCTCCATAATGTTGCAAATCTTTAGGAGCGGTAGTTTCTGGTCCATTGAAGACAGATGGCTCGCTCATATCATTCCAAAGTTGGATGTTGGTAGAATAACCAAGCAGATCCGTTCCATTAGCAAACAACGAATCCCAATACTCTTGCAACTCAGGGTTTAAAGAATCTATCCAAACAGATTCACCTGGCCAACAGTGTCCTTTGTATATGCTCTCATGGTCAGAATTAAAGATTCCGATCTTTCTCTTCTCTAATTGATCGCTCACAGAGTATCCTGTCTTGATATGTGGATCCACAATAACCACCAGAGATTTACCGGTTTCATTCAACTTCTTGACCATCTCTTGAGGATCAGGGAACGCTTCTTTCTTCCAAGTGAAATACTTGTGCTCATCGGTGAAATCAATGTCGAGCCAGATGACATCGCAAGGAATCTTGGCTTCGTCAAATGAAGAAGCCACTGTTAGGACATCTTTCTCATCGTTATAGTTCCATCTAGACTGTTGATATCCAATGGCAACAATATTAGGAAGTGTGGTGTAACCAGTCAATGCACCATACGCTTTGGAGATCTCATTTGGTGTTTCGTCAGCAAAGAGAATGATATCAAGAGCACCGTTTTCAGACATCCAGTGAGTTTGCACTTTAGAGATGCTGTGACTTTTGATAATTCGACGGCCATCAGCGGCAGGCTTGACCTTTTTGATGTCAATATATGTATCTGCAGAATTGACCCAAAAGACACCAGCTGCAGCACCGGGTTTAACACCGATCATGAATGGAATCGCGCCGTACATTGAATGAGAGCTTCCCATAGCAGGATACTCAAAAATGTCCACATTAAAGAGACGATATGGGTCTCTGTCAGAAGTATCAGCTAACGAGAAGGAGTCACCGTGTTCTGGTATTCCATAAACGTTCTTATAACCAATGAAATCAACGTCGAGAGCGACGGATTCAGGTCCCAGTTTCAAAGTATCATCTTTAGAGTCTTTGAAATCATCCTGGTATGCACCAAAAGTCGATTCTTCGGGACTGATATCGTTAGATTCAGCGTTAGACTCGGACTCCTTTGTCCTGTAATGCTCAAAGTTCAACAGGTTGCGTTCGTTCAAAACCAACTGCTTCTGGCCTTTATAGTTAAGAGTTACTTGCAACGGGTACAGACCGATCACAGCATCATAGTCTTTCCCCCATTGTAAGACGAGCTCCTCATTGTTCAACGAGTGCTTGAAAGGTTGGTTCTTTGGTTGCTCGACGAATGCCCATTGCGAAGCCTCGTCGTATCTATGCACGTTCAAGCCGGTCACATTGGTACCGACAGAAGCTAGACGGTCTTCATTCAACCGTAATCTGAGATTGGAATCCTGTAAAACATCGATTTGTAGCGACAGGTCAATGAATTGACCATCGTTTAACTGTTTCAACACCGTCCCATGCACAGTACCTTCATGATCATCAACTTTCAAACTCTGCATATCAATTGAGTACCGAGACTGATACTTGGCACCTTGCTCGACGACTTGGGCCGCAAAGTGCCTATTTCTGTTGCAAAACCCATTCTGGTCACATCGCTTGAACAGGTACTCTTTAACTGCAAGACCTGGAACAATGTAGAGTCCAATGATTAGCAAAACTAGTCTTAGAACCAACATTGTAGAAGAAAGTGAGTGATGGTCCTAGGTGAGAAATATTTCAGCCCCGAAAAGGTGGGGATGATTAGGTAAGAAAAAAAAAAACAGGGGCAGGGCAGGGTAGGGTACACGTAACAAGAGAGAACAAGAGCTAAGAAAAGTTTGGGTATTTATTTACAGTTGACGCGATCCTTGAATTTCTTCTCTCGAATATTTACTTACTTTAAGAATGCCAGGTGAGATCATAACCATCCAGGCAGGACAATGCGGTAACCAGGTGGGCCAGCAGTTCTGGTCTCAGCTTTGTAACGAGCATGGCATTGATTTGAACGGGATGCGTGTAGAGACGGAAGAGCCAAGAAAGGATCAACCTGGTGCGTTTTTCAGAAGGTCCAGCAGTGGCAGGTATACACCACGGGCTCTTTTAATTGATTTGGAGCCAAGGGTGATCAACAGTATCAGACAGCAGACTAACGATTCGTTGTTCGATCCTAAAGGTATATATGTGTCGCAAGATGGAGGAGGAGCTGCCAATCGATGGGCCGAGGGATACGTTGAAGCATTGAAGAGTAAAGAGGAGATATTGGATATGATAAATAGAGAGATCGACAGTTGTGATCAATTTGAAGGGTTCCAACTGATCCATTCTGTGGCAGGTGGTACAGGTAGTGGATTTGGATCGTTGTTGTTAGAAGAACTGAGTGACAACTTCTCTAAAAAGCTGGTGCAGACATACTCGGTCTTTGGAGCTTCAGAAGTTGTTGTTCAACCTTATAATACGATACTAACGTTGCGTCGACTGATCGAATGTTCGAATGCCAATGTGGTGTTTGATAATAGTTCTCTGATGACTATCGCGTCACAGAACTTGAGAGTAACCTCTCCATCATACAGTGAAACTAATAGACTCATATCGACCGTGATGAGTGCCGCTACTTCGACGCTTCGATTCCCAAGCTATTCATACAATAGTTTAGGAAGTATCCTATCAACTTTGGTCCCTACACCAAATTTACATTTCTTAATCCCAAGTTATACTCCATTCACTGCCGAATACGTGAGTGGAGCCGCCAAAGAAGTTCGCAGTTCGACCGCTTACGATGTTATACTAGAAGTCTTGGACAAGAAGATGAGAATGTGTGCGAACAACGAATCGAAGGGAATGAACATTTCAGTGTTTGATATTTTACGTGGAGATCACAGTCAACTGGTAGGCCAGTCTGAATGGATTCAAAAGGCATTGGTTAAGGCACGCAGCAGGATAGAGTTCGCGCCTTGGAGTTCTTCTTCCATGCATATCGCATTAAGTTCTAACTCAGATGAAGTTGTCAGTGGATTGATGCTCTCTAATACTACTGCTATCACAACTGTTCTTAGGAAAGTTGCTGCTCAGTACGATCAGTTGGTTCACAGAAACGCATTTTTAAACAATTATGTGAACAGTGACTACGAGACCGAATGTGGGGATATAATGGAAGAGTTTGCCAACAGCCGTGAAGTGGTTCAAGCACAGATTGATGAGTATGCTCGCAGCGAGAGCCTTAGGTATCTAAACGACGAAGGATCAATGGATATCTAAACATACCTGCTGTAGTATAAGAATTGAAAAACATCCTCACACCCAAAAGATAGAGCAAGCTCTCTAGCTCAACTCGGTAATAAATCCGACGACGGGAAATTTCTTATCTATCGCAACACCAATTCCTTTTTGCGCGGTGATGGAATACTCCGAGAAGAATGCGTTAGATACTCCAATTGAGGAAGAAGAGACGAGTGCGTTGCACAGCGATTCTGAACAGCCTGAATTCCCAGAAGGTGGGTTGAAAGGTTGGCTTGTGGTTGTTGGATCTTGGTTTGCGCTTCTTTGCGATTTCGGATTGCTCAACTCTACAGGTGCATTACAGTCATGGATCGAGCCTCATATTTTGACTAACAACACTACAACTGAGATCTCATGGATCTTTTCTATCTATAGTTTCTTAGTGTTTGGTGGTAACTTAATATCGGGACCAACGTTTGATAGGTACGGAGTGACACGGATCTTGATCTTGGGTACCATATTACTAGTTGGAGGATTGTTTGCTACAGCCAATTGTACAAAACTATGGCAATTTATACTCTCGTTCAGTGTCTGTTGTGGATTTGGTGGATCGCTCATCACGGCACCTATAATCGGATCCATTGGTCACTATTTCAAAAAAAGAAGAGGGATTGCAGTCGGGATTGCCATGTCTGGAGCGTCCCTTGGAGGTGTTGTTTGGCCACTGCTGTGCAGAGGACTCTACACAAAGATCGGGTTCACTTGGACTATTAGGATCTTGGCATTCATCTTTTTAGGATCACTATCGTTATCGTGTGTCTTGGTTTCAGATCGTAGAAGAATGATCAGACCTGAACTGTTTGATAAAGAGGCCAAGAAAGAGTCGCTCTTGGCCAAGGCATGGATTGATTTGAAAGATATTATGGATTTCTCGTTGATGAAAAACACCGTTTATCTATACTTGGTTGTGGCCTTGGTGTTGAACGAGTTCTCTTTGGTGTTAACGTTCACTTACTTCCCATCATACTCCATGGCTAAAGGATTCAGTCAATCTACTGGATTGCTCTTGCTGACTATCTTGAACGTGACAGGAATCCCAGGAAGGTACGTACCCGTGTTGTTCATTAACAGGTTTGGTGAATACACTTTGATTACAATTGCATCTTTGATCATGTCGATATCGATTATGGTTATCTGGGCACCGTTTGGTAGATACCTCGCCGCTCAGTATGTATTTGTGTGCATCTATGGATTCAGTGTCGCGTCGACACTATCGCTCACGCCGCTATGTACGTCGAAGATCGTGCCCGCTAAAGATGTGGGTAAAGCATATGGTCAAGCGTACGCATTTGCCAGTCTCGGCAACCTCGTTGCATTGCCTATCGGTACGGCTATCACTACATCACGGGGTGGATACAATGCAATGGCATGGTTTTGTGGAGCTACATGTTTGACCGCTACAGTGTTCTTTGCCACGTCGCGGTTCAGATACGGCGGATGGAATTGGAACCCAGTGTGAAGCCTCCTTTATATTTCATACATACATATTTCCTTCCCTTTAATATAGTTTAATAACCTGGTATACCCGAACTGAGACTGGTGGTCTCTTCCCAAAAATGGTCCTGCCTACTAAGATTAGTCCGTAAGAACTGTGGTAAGCACCTCTCCAAGTCAGGGTTGCTCATCAATCTTGATCGTTTCGGAGCTCGCCGATTCCGGTCGGCTTGCTGCTCTCCAACTTTATGCTCTGCATCTATATATTCGTGCAGATAAGTGGACAGATCGGATGCGATCAATCTAATCCTGGCAAGCTGTGATTTGGTGAAATCTGCCAGAATCGTGTCTCCGTATATTTGACCAAGTGGTTTGGCAGCAGCTGCTGCTGCCGCCTCAGTTTGATCCACATCAATTCCCCAAGACTGCAATAAACTGCGTGCATCTTCCGGTGTCGTATCGGAAATCAAATCTGTCAGAAGAATTCTCACTTGATCACGTCTCCATTGCTCTACACGGTCTGTCGGTGTATACTGGCGCGGATCTAAAGGGATCTGATCTAATAGTTGCTCTTCCTCACTGAGGATCTCATCTTCAGGACAATTGAACACTATCCAGTCATCGGTCTGGCTGTGCACCCTATAAGGTGACGAAAGCAACGAGTCGTAGTTGGTGGTATCATTATCTGTCTTTGAAGTCTCAACACCTTGCAATGGCGCCGCAATACCTTGTGGCAGCAAAGACATGATAAGGAGATAGTGGGGGGAGGAGTTGTGGGGAATAATCAAAAAATTAGAGGGGGGGCAGAAGGCATTTAAAGACAGGAAGGTTCATTATTATTAAGATGGCTTATCATTTAATCAGGCAAGCCCTATTTCAAATAGCAGAGATGAAGGTAGATTCAGAGTAGGCATAACCATCTTCTTCGACTTCGGTCTTGAGAGACTTGAGAACAAGATGCATGTCGTTGGAGAATTGGTAGATGTAAGGGTTGGTTCCAGACACGTTGGTTGCAATACTCTTGACGAACTGAGGAATCTCAGCCATGACATCGACACGCTCGGACAGGTTCTTCAAAGTACCAGTAACGGTAGCTTCAGCACCTTCACCTTTCAACTCGTACGAGATCTTACCAGGAACTTTCCAACCGCAATCCTCGTCGACGTGAGTATCCAAATGGGTAGTCTTACTGTCGAGAGTAGCCAAGATGACTTTACCCTCAGCATCCACCACCATGGCAACGCTGACTTTGGTCTTGTTATAACTGGCAGGTGTAGTGAACTCCATGACAACGACAGAATGAGCCTTGCTTTGGAAGTTCAAGAAATCCCACGTGGCAGCAGCATGCTGTGGTTTCATACCTTGACATGCCATCACGTACATACCGATGGTATCGTCACCGAGTTCCACGGTAGACTCAGAAGTCTTAAACTTCTCTTCAAATGGATCAACATCAATGATCAATCCTTGTTCGTCGTCAGTAGGCTCTCTGTACTCTCTTAAAGTGATCGATCCTGACACTTTACATCTTGGCCAGAACACATGTCTCATAGAACCCCATGGATTTTCAGGGTCCGTACCATAGTAAGTGGTTGCATCTTTACCGAATTTGACTCCTTCACCCAACCTTGTGAACTTCAAGTCTTTAACCTCAGTCTTTGGGTTCACACTCGAGTTGAAAGTGTAACTGTCGCCCGCTTCGTTCAAAACAATACTAAAGTTCTTGGCAACGAAATTAGTACCGTCCTCGATAGCAAAGTCTTCTAATTTGGTACTAGTCCAGACAAATTTATCTGGAGTGGCCTTCTCAAACAGCTTGAAAGTGAACTGTGCAGTTGTATGGAATGCAACAATGTTCGAATGAATCACCTGTGCAAATCCTGAGTACTTGTCATCTTCAAAATAGAACGTCTGAGTCTCAACGTGGGTGTATGTTGGGTTTCTGTACTTCAAATCCTCCCGTGTCACGCCAGAATAGCATTTCTCGCCAGCTTTCAAGTCATAACCGACTGGTCTGATCGAATCTGGACCATACTCTGGCTCCGCAGATCCAACTGCTGCTGACAATCCTGATTGAAGTGCTTTCCACATGTTTACTTTAGAACTTTAGAAGGCTAAGTTTTTTTTTTTTTTTTTTTTCTTTTTACTTCCAGCCTTGTGCGTTAAAAAAACCGGCTCGCCTTTTGTCATTTCGGCTCGCTCGGAACTAAAATTAATTCCAATTACCTAATTTGGTAAGTCCTTTTTTTTCGTATCATTAATATGTTACTCAATATACTCTTCATCGTATTCTTCCTCGTCATCGGTAGCATCTTCGCCCTCATCATCATCTTCCTCTTCTTCCTCATCCTCCTCGTATACAAGCGATGCATCGAAATACAATGCGGGACTCAATGCCGATATATCACAAGACTTTGCCTCTCCATCCAGCAGAATCTCACTCACCAACAATCCAGTAGCCGGTGCATTATTAATCCCCCAACATGAATGTCCAGACGCCAGAATAAGGTTATCCACGTTCGTGTCTCCAATCAATGGACCTGAAGAAGATGGGATGTCCAAAACAGGTAAGTAGCATGCCTGGCGTTTGGTCACTTTACCTTGAGCCAAATTACTCGAGATCTTGGAGATGTAGCCAAACAACTGATCACATTTCTCTGTGACAACTTCCACATCGTCGGTAGTATCTGGCACCAGAACACTGCTGTCGCCTTCTCCACAGACATAAACTTCGTCTTTACGTGCATAAACTTCCGGTGACACAAACTTGTGCTTGTTCTTCAATTCGGTGAATATAGCGTATGGAGTGATCTGCTCAGGTCTGTCCGGCTTGATCAAAATGGAATGCGCGCGCAATCCGGATATAGGGCAGTCTGGAAGGATCTTTGACGTCCATGGTCCAACAGACATGATCACTTTATCACCCCGCAGCTCGGCTCTGTCTTTATTCAATCCAAGATGTTCTGCCTTTACCGATGAAGGCCGGTAGATGACTCCTTTGCACTCACCAGAGTCATCATCGATAATTATGTCTTCCACTTTACCTAATATCAGTTCGACACTTCCAGTAGCAAGACATTGCTTTAAAATATGTGTAGTGAATTGGTATGGGTGCACCTGGGCAGTGGTACTGGTATCTCCAAGAAGAGTCCAGTCGGTTATATTATCAGAATCCAACCATGGAAGATCGCCGGGAAGTTTACCATCGTTTTGTGCTGCATCTTTAGCCTTAGGCTGCTTTGTTGGACCCTTCGAGTCGTTGGGCTGCGGCAACGTCGACGACTCTGACGACGATTTTTCAATCTCTATGGAATTCTTCTTGATAATTGTACTGGAGTTACTACCTCCACCATCAGACCTCATCTTGACGGATTTCTTCCCCTTGTTCGTAATATCACCTTCCACACTGATCGTAGTCAGACGACGGTACCCCCAATTCTCCCCTCCGTTGTACTTATCAGCGAGTTCTTTGTGTAATTTGAAAGAGAGTGGTACGATCTGTTGAGGGAACGCCCAGAGTGCTAAGAGACCTCCGGCTTTACCCGAGGCACCCCCAGCAACACGCTTGCTCTCCACTATAGTGATGTAGTGCTTTTTTGGATCGAAGTTGGCATGTTGTGTTATGTAGTAGGCAATACACACGCCAATGATTCCGGCTCCAACAACAATGAAATGGGTCTTCCCCTTGTCTTTACCAGATGGAAACGATTGATAAGTTGAGAGGTTCGGATCTTCAGGTGGTACTTGACGTTCGGACACCATCTCGTTGTTTGCTTGCACTCAGTGATTAATCCAATTGATTAAATAGAGGGAAGAAACCAGATAAGCTTAGAGGGGAAAGTTTGAATTAACGCAAGTGGAATTTTAATGGGGTGAAAAATCTGAATCATCGGGCGCTGCCAGCTGGTCAACTGGCCATCTTGATAGTGACCTAAACTAAAATTGACAAGGGGTTTTTTGTCATGTACAGTTAGTGGTGAATCCTATTGATCGGTTTACTTTGAATTGAACGTTTTATATGGTA
Organism: Xiuguozyma insectalens; assembly: GCA_030574155.1. Lineage (NCBI taxonomy): Eukaryota > Fungi > Ascomycota > Pichiomycetes > Pichiales > Pichiaceae > Xiuguozyma > Xiuguozyma insectalens. The sequence continues at coordinate 453,343 of JAJMEL010000002.1, read as the reverse complement.
GAAACGAGGTACTTTGGATAAGACTTTCAGAAAAGCAGGTTTATCTAATTTGTTCAAATCAGTCATGCAACAAATGATCCCACATTCAATGTTACTCGTCCAGAACGAACTTCTGCCTTCTGCTCTTATAGTCTCAATAGAGTCATAATTGGCACTTTCGAGAACATCCTGCTGCACATTGATATGCATCATAGAATCCTTAATTGACTCTCCTTGGTTTCTTTTTTTCACCCCCTCCTACTCTACTCACGTCCAATTTTTTTATCCTCGGTTATTCTCTTCTCTTCCCCTTTGTTAGTTTTCCCCCACTTTTTTAACAATCAAAAGGACCCTCTCGTTTCTTTTTTTATTACTCTTTTTGGTAGCACTTAGTAATCAACGTGGGTGTGAGTCACCTATCGCTACTGAATCACTTCAAATTTATTTAAAAAGGTCTAACTGCACCTGTAACTGACCATTCAGTATTGTCCATGGATCACACGATCAGAAAAGATGATGAAAAAGCTGCTGAAACCGCTGGAACCGCTGGAACCGCTGGAACCTCCGAGAATGTCACTTCTGACAGAAAGGATGCGCCAGAACTGGTTGACAACGGAGATCTCGTAACTGAATACATTCTTCCATCATTTGCAATTCACAACTACATGTTTGCAGGTATAACCAATAACATTGAGGATGATGGTATACCTCCAGAGTACCCTGCTGACGACACTGCTACCGATCATTCAAAATTGATCGATGAGATCCAGAACTTGCAAACCATCGAAGTTCATGTCGATATCCAGATAACGTTGACTACGAAGAAGCCGCATGTTGAACTCACTGATGGTGTTGCTAGAACATTGCCTACTAAAAGAGAATTACCTCTCAGGGAGTACAGACCAGGAGATCTTGTTACTGGATACGTTCTTATCACCAACAATTCGAAGGTGGAAATTCCATTTGACATGTTCCTTCTTAGTTTAGAGGGGAAGACCGGTACTACTATTAATGGCGAAACCAAGGCTACGACGTTTCTTAACATGTATGATATTGGTGCTTGCTTTTTGCCAATTTCCTACCCTGTTATTACTACTCAGCTGTCATGCGGTATGCAAGACCCTACTGACGGTTCCTATTTTGGATTCCCCACTAAGATGTTGAAACCAGGAATGACAGCAAAGAAACTGTTCATGTTCGAACTACCGAAGTATTTGCTTGATACCGCTTGTGGAGCACAAATTGCATCACATTTGAAACTCCCACCATCGTTTGGTATGGATACTGTCTACGATAACGGTTCTGGTCGATTTTTAGGCATATCTCCAGCTTTAGGCTATGCTCGGCATCCAGATGTCGGTGGTCCTATATCTGCACATGACCTCGCTTCAAACAATTACTTTGTCAGCTACTATATCAATGCTCAGCTCATCGGTGCATCTCATAAGGCGTACAATCAGTACTGTACTCCTGAAACCAATCGCGATTATAAGTATATCAACTTGAAGTCTCGACAGTGCTTCTTCCGGGTTAACACTGCAGGCTGCGTTGATCCAGAGCTTGCTCCTTCTACATGTTCACAGTTGAAACAGTTTGATTTGGAAACAAAGTCTTGTACGGATGAATTGATCAAGAAGTTGACCACAAACGTCCCCGAGAACAACGAGAATAGCAAACCTTTCTCAGATGCAGAGAAAAGAGTCGCATTAAGACTCGCTGCCGAGTATAGACCACCACACCGAGACTCACACATTGCTGACGAACATCTGGATAGGTTCTTGCATGAATCTTCTGGCTCAACTTCTTTGACCTCGGGACTGTTTAAAAAGTCCGGCCGTTTGAAAGTTACTGCCAAATCGCAGTTCGGACTTTCCATTCCATCGATTTCTTCCAAGATGTTCTTTGTCAGTGATGGTTCAAGTCGGTCTACAGACGTGTCCGTCAATACAGATATGTGGTCTTCCTCCTCATTCAGTTCAAAGACCCTCTCTTTACCCGATCCATTAGATTCAATTACATTAGCTTTAGAGTTCAAGCCAACAAACTCATCTGACAAGCCACCTTCATTCATTAAGACCAAATTGTCCTTGAATGCTATTGATTTTTACACAACAGATCCAATGCCGGTCTCATTGGATGATAAGTTCATTCTGGAAATGGACTTCGATAAATTCACAAAGAAGTACCGGTCGGTCAACCGAGAATTTACAAACTTGGCTATTGCAGCTGCATGCCCTGTGCCTACCGGTGTCACCTCAGGATTGAGAGCATTGGATAATCTGCAGAGAAACGTCTCAACAATCGATTCATTCTTTTTACCTGTCACGAGTAATCCACAGTGGGTATATGATCTAGCAACTAAAGCTTACACGGCCACCGTTACTTTACCTTTAAAGATATCAGAAAAGGTGTCTAAATCAAGGTACTACATCCCACCTAATTTTGAAACATGCCACATTGGTAGATGGTACCAGTTGAAGTTGGATATTCAGCGTGGTAAAACCATCAGTTTGACACTTCCAATACATGTCATATAACATAATTAATAATTAATATACAGAAATTAACTAAATGGATTAGCATTCCTGAAATGCAATGGGTTGCCGATCGACTCTGTTGAGTAAACATCACTCTCAGAATCGCTCTGCTGTTGCCGTGGTTTGGCCAGTGAAGTTTCCTGCCAAGGATCGAAATCTGCAGGATGAACCTCTGCACTACCAAGAATCCCTGCTTTGAATCTCAGTCTAGCAATAGTCATTTCCACAGTGGCTTGGATCTTCATATTGGACATGATTCTGTTCACACGTCTCATGAAGATCGCTCTTTTGATGAAATCTTCCAATGTCAAACAAGTACTATCTTTAAACCTTGAATAGAATCCTATCTCTTGTAAGACGTTGGTGAATGCCAGTTTGGGACCTTCCTCGGTCTCCACTTTGTTTAACAGTGCCTCGATATAGAGACGATCATACCGTGTCCTCCTTCTTCTCGCTCTATTGAAATCGATTCTTGCAAGGTTGGATTGCAACACATCGAAGTCCAGGTCCAAATCGTACGGATCCATCGATCTGTATCTTACCCATTTCGAAGTGAGCTCTGGGATTCTATGTTCTTTCGGATAAACATGGTAGGATAGAACTCCATCCAATGAACTAACAAAGTTCTCGAAATCGCTAGGACTGATATAACCGGATCCACTAGGATCGAATTTGGACCATGCCTTTTTGAATTTTCTCAATTCATCTCTAGTGATGGCTGCATGTGGACCTGATCCATGATAGACGTAGGAGAAATTGTTGATGACAATAGAAATGATAATGTTCAAAAAGATGTACATGGATAGCAAGTTCCAAGCAATGAATAAGACGTATGCCATGGTAGTGTTACCGCAGTCTGAGGTATAGTGACCTGCTCCTCTAGTACATTTCTCCTTGCCCGTTTTAAAGTCATCCATGATATAGTTCCAGCCTTCACCAAAACTGCATCTGAAGAGCATCACCAAAGTCTTGGGCACATTTCTTGCATTCAAATTCCCTGAAGTATTTGCACCGATCTTGGTCAATCCAAACACTTCATTCAATGCTACTGCAAACACTATGAATAGCACAAGCCATGTGTATAGAATACCCAGTAATGACGGGATCGAGGCAGATCCAAATCGTAGCAGTTGGTTCAACATGTCAACCTTGGGGATAATGAATAGAATCACAGCCACTAAGAAAGTCTTATAGATGTTAGAAAAGACCGTTGTTTTGGAAACAAAGAAAGATGCAATACTAAGACCAAAGGAGCCAGATATAACTATGGTTCTAAAGATATTCCACTTGTTAGCAAAGAATAACTTTGGACCGTAAGCATAGAGGCAGATCATATTGTACAACATCAGACCAGACGTTGAGAACATGAACACAATGTATCTTGCTAGTGTGGCCTTATCCTGGACAGGGTACGCTTCTGACAGTAGTCCTAACAGATGGATGAATAGAAGGCAGTTGACACAGAATGAAATGAACCTATCCTTATTTATGAGCGCCGTATAGATCTTAGACCTGTACCGGCCCATATTTGAAGGATCTGAACGACGTGACGGTTTCACCTGTTTCAACACTTTCTTCACTTCGTACCAACCGAGTTGTTGCTCGGATAGATATGCGACACCGGTCTGCATCGAGTAATTATTGATGACAGTGGCTATAAACACGTTCAGTATCAAAAGAATAGAGCAGAAGTTGAAAAGAACAAGATAGATGGCATTCTCTGGTGTGGCAAACGTTTGTGGTGGTTGACCAGGTTTGGTGAGATTCGTTAAATTGAACAATAAGTCGACCCAACCTTCCAACGAAACGATCTGATAAAGTGTGAAGAGTGACTTCTTGAAATTGTTGAACAATAATGGAGGTTCAGAGTATGCATTAGGGCTTAGCACTTCCCAATTGAATGGAGACTGAGTATACTCGAGGATGCATTCACTATACGATGAAGATCCATCGGCACAAGTTCCCATCCTATTCCTGAATAGGTTCAACCCCCAAAGTGCAAAGGGGGTGAGCAAAGAGAAAGCCATCACTGCAGCTCGAAGTAACCGTTGAACACCTGAGATAACTGCGAATTGGAAATTGTTTCTCGATGATTTTGTGATTGTTAACAGACGGAATCCACGCATTGCCTCAATGGCTCCAATAACAACCGAGACGTTGTTATTATCAAATAGTTGTCCAAAGACAGTGATCCAGAAAGAAAACAGGACCGCCAGATCGATTATATTCCAAATCGAATGGCAGTATGCACAGTTGCCAACTAAAAATCCATCAGCAACAACTTTAATGATAAATTCCACTGTGAACACAAATGTGAATGCAATGTCTGTAAAGACGATCCAGTTGACAGTATTCCACTCGTAACCTTGCTGCTTTCTATACAGTGGGGTGGTATAGCAGGAGATAACGATGACTGCCAGTGTGGCAATAAACATGAATGTGGCAAACACATCTCTCAATCTTGGAATAGGTTGCACTCCATTAATACGTGTCCCACTGCTAGGTGCAACAACTCTTTGACAAGCTTTCCTGAACTTACTATTAAGAGGGAATATACCTAGAGATCGATCCGTCTGCCAGGGGATTGCATATTGAGAGTCATCAGAGTCTGAGGTGGTGTTTTCACTTGTTAGCAAGCCTTCTTCCGCCTCTTCCTCTCTCTTTTGAGATTTGATCCACTGGTATGAAGAGGCAAGATCGTCGTAGAATGGAATTCCGCGAATGAAAGAGTTCAATTTTGACTTCCATTTGCTCTCCTGTGACTCATCGATAGGCAAATCTTTCATAAGAGGTTTTAATTTCTGCAATAGCAGCTGGTTTGTATTCTGATCTCTCTCTGTGGTTGCCGATGGAGACTTCTTGATCCGTCTTCTAATCGAATGCAATAGATCTGTCTCTTTGAAACCTTCCGGTGACGATTTCAATTTATGGTAAAACTGAGTGATCTGTCTATTCTTCTTTTCGCTATCAGGGAAACCAATATTCTCAGTGACAATGGCAATGAAAATGTTGAGAATGACAATGTTGGAGAAGATAAACCATGCAATGAGGTAGATCGCGGTACAGAACCTTGTGAGACTATTTCTGTTGGCGCATTGTTGAGCCAAGTATAATATTTGGGTCCAATTCTCCGTGGATGTAATCACATAGAGTGACAGCATCACATTTGGTAGGTTATACAGAATCAATTGGTCTGAATCAAGGTATTTGTCAACAGGAATCATTCCTTCAAACAACCGTGCGTAGATGATACCTAAAAGGAAGATCGATAGGATGAATAGTATGACGACGTGTAGGAAAGGTCTAATCTTTGAGAACACTGCAGCCCAATCCTTCCGTAACCATTCGAACTCCCAAATGACACGATAGAACCTACATATCTGGAAGACAGTAAGCCACTCGTAGGCAATTCCCAGCTTGTTTGTCACTTGTGGGATGACAATAACTGTGGTAATTATAGCCAAAAGGAGATCGATACAGTTTCTGATCGAATAGAAGAACATTTGAGGTTTGGTCGGGATGAAGATCACAAACCTCAGTATAATCTCTGCAAGCAAGATCATGGTGACTGCAAACTCGACAGTATGGTAACTATTCCCAGTCAGTTGAGTGAACAGTTCAGTTTTAGTACATTGATAACAGAAGTCGCCAAAGATTAGAAGCACAAAGAAGACTCGTGAACGGTAGATGGTCTTTGCTGGATGTGATGATTGTACGAACTCTGAATATTTGGCAGCATACCTCCGCATCTTCGATTCGATAGATGACATCTTATCTTTATCACGGCGTTCCATTAATTCCAGGTGTGCCTTATAGGAGTTAATGATCACAGCGACAACCAAGTTCAATAACCAAATAGTCAAGAAGATGATCGTCACTATGAAGAAGACTGATGCAGCCAACGTTTCACTGTCTATGGTGTAATACATGATATCTGTAAACGTATTTGCCGAGATGATGACAAAGATCATCTCTAGTGACTGGAAGATGTTATCAAATGTGACAGTTCCATCGTAAGGGTTTTGTCCCAAGATACATTTAGAGTTCACTGGACACGTATAACCTTTAGTTTGATGAGACGAAGTACCATCGCTGAATATCCATGGTAGTTTTTGACCAGATTTTGGATCTTGATAGGATCCACAGAATTGGAAATCCTGAATGTATGTATCCAAGGGGTTGGATGGGTTGGTCCAGACACAGTGTCGACGTAGAGAAGTCTTGAATGATTGCACTCCGATGATACCGAAAAAGATCCAAAAGCAGATAAGAAATATCGAAACTTCTTCACACTGGGCAAACGCTTCATTCATTCCTTGCAGGCAAGCTCTGGTACCTTGAGTAAGGTTGAATAAACGCAAGATTTTCAGGCACATCAAAGACCGGAACACGGGACATGACTTGTTGATATCTTCATGAGACATTGACAATTCGAAGGATATCCAGAATGAGATCACTGAAATACAGTCGACTCTATTCCAACCGATACTGAGGTACTCTTTATGCAAAGGTGTTTCATTTTCGGCTACAGTGGCATTTCGACTGAATCTATTAATGAATCTTCTCCAAAGATTATTAAAGAATCTGCCACAGACACCGTATGCAATGCATTTGATGACCATTTCCAACGTGTAAATGATGTAGAAGGGGACCAATATCCAGTCGATCCAAGTATACGATCCCACGATCATATACTGAGACACGGGTCTCCATTCTTGGTAGGTTAACAAGGCCGTTTGAACTATAATCAGTAGTGTGATCACCTCGTTCAAGGTTGAATTGTTTGCCATTTTGTAACACCAAACTCTAATCGGGTTCGATGCATCAAAGTATCGAAACGATTTCCCCGTTATTGGTAGTGGAGTATCATTAGCATTGCTCTGCTTATCGTTGAATGGATTTGGCTGAGATGGCGGGATCTCTTCACTCTGAATTGACGAGTCTGATGCAAAGGTATCAAACAGATCGTCTTGCATCACCTCAGCGGCATTCTCACCGTCTGGTAACCCAAACAGATCACCTTCATGGTCACTATCAATTGAAGATTCATCAGCAGACGATTCCTCGGTATTGTCACCATTTATATTATGAGACACGACTTTCAACATACCTTTAAACCCAGAACTGAGTTTAGGTGTGTTTGTTGAAGGTTCATTATCAGATGAAGCTATAGAGCTTAGATCTTGTAAAGGGATGCCCGATTCAATATCAAGCTCAGAATGAGGGCCCTGAGAGGGGTGAAGGGACGGTGATTCTTGATCTGCCTGACCTTCCACTGGAGACGACGACGACGGCATCCACACACCATCCTCTTCTTTGTTTGACATACCTAATGCCATATCAATACAGTCTTCCAACTGTAGATCGTCTTCATCGGTATCGTAAGCACTCAGAGAAGACCTTGAAGATGAGTTTCTAGGAGATATGTAAAAATTGGTTGATCCAATGGGATTGTAAGGGGTTTCAGGGTGTCCTGCGGTACCACTTGTTCCTTGAACGATACTGTGACGGTTCTCAGTCGAATTATCGTCATCTTTCGACACGAAAATGGCCGGAATCGGTACAGAGGAGTCCATAGCAATAGTGGCTAAGGGGTTGAAGAAATTGAAATTTTACGGGATACTTCCAAATATAGTAAAGAAATCTGAGATTAGGGACTAGTTAAATATTTCACGAGTCGATAGAAGAACGACGAGATTGGTCACCTTCGTCTGAGGACACCGAAGAATCAGAGAGTCGTCTCTCTCTCTCTCGATAGTAGGCGAAAGGCACATTGGTCAAGTTTGGTGACGTGCCTGGAGCTTTGATTGGAATGTAAGTGTCTTTGAATTTATCCTGAGGAGTGGTATGGTTAGCAGAGGAGGCATAGGAGCCAGTGTTGAGCATGTTTGTGCCCGAGTAGGAGTGTTCTCCGCGGTTATAGAGCCAGCGATCAAGAAATGATGACATAGTGGGTTGTTTAGTAATAATAGTTATATTGAGGGCGATTGGGTAGAGTCGTCCCTATTTATATACAGATGGAAATGCGGGGAAGGGCAATTAGTAATATGTCTTCCCCACATTTAATGAGGGTGTGAGGGGATCGGAGATGGTGGGGTATTACTCCGTGCATCATGATCGCTGCGTGTTATCTCCGACGGAGGGCAATTAGGATGGTAGCCAGAGACGGCGGTAACTAGGCACTTTGTACTTGGCAACCGTCTCCAATCGGTTGCGTCGATCGACTCGCGCCAAATCGACTCGTCTTCGTTCACTCTGCCTCGGCCTTACCGTCGGCTTTCGCACGCTCTGCCTCTCGTTTCAACTTCCTTTCCTCGATATACTTGTCCCTTTCCTCGTCAACATACTTCTTTTGTTGTCTATCTTCAATGCATTTTCTCATTGCCCGACTTTGTTTCCGACACTTGAACCAAACTCCAACTCCGGCCTGTTCTTCACACTCTTCGAATTGAGTCACGTATTCATGGCAATGTCTCCATGCACTCAATCTCCAGTTCAAGAACACCTGTTTCTCCTCCTTCGGTGACAGTAACCATTCCGGTAAGTCGATCGTCTTACCGATCTTCTGTGGTGCGTCCTTGTTAGCCATCTGCCAAGTGATACGATCAGGTTAAGTTTTTTTTTTCTTCCAAGATTTACAATTTAAATATTTATTATTTATTTTCAACTTGTTAAACACGTTTCAGTGATGGACTCATTGGATTCGGCAGTGGCAGAAACGACGGCAGAGTTCGGTCTAGAGAATGATTTGAACGCTTTGGATCGATTGGAAGATAGTTTGAAGCAGATGGATCGCAACAGGAAGAGATCACTCGACGTTATACAGTCACGAATCGATCTGCTCAAGAGACAGTTAAACACACAACAACGATCGTTGGAACAGTTGAATAAATCGGAACGATTGAAAAGTGTCAAGAATGAACTGATCGAGTTGGAAAATGAGATGTTCCGTGTTGCCAACGGGTTGACCGGTAGTAACATGGAGGTTAATACATTGAAATTGACATACAATCAACAGTTGAAACGATTGGATGAATTGGATGGACAATTACATGATTTGAACGATCAAATGCATGATCTCGATACTGTCGACTCGTTGGATCGTGCCAAGATGATCAAAGTGAAACTGTATGAATCACTCGGTGTTAAAGTGTCCAATGACCGGCAACAGGTTCTACTAATCAATAGAGACAGCAACAAGACGAGGGTGTTGAAGCTGGACGATAGTTACAGTTCCTATTTTGTCAGCAACTATATCTGGGACAATATCGCATGATAATTATGAATCTTTTCTATTAACCTATGTACAAATAGCAACTCCTGAGCTGCCTAATAGTTCCGTGGATTGTTTCTCAATGACAATTTTGTCCAGTGAGGAACAAAATGTGCAGCCTTCCTGTAACCTCTGGCATGTTTGTTGAAAACTGTATACTTATCCTTCGATGCCATCTCATTCTCTTTAGGGAACTCGTTCATTAAATGATCGACTCGTTTCGTCGACATTTCGTTCATTTTCAATCCTTCAAACAGATTCTCAATGTTGATATCCACTTGTTGCATTCTACGCCTTTGTCTCTGTTTTTGCATCGATGAAAGTCTCCATGGTCTCTTCCAAAGAAGTCCTCCAAGGCTAACCGGCGATTGTCTGAAAGCTCCAAACATCTTGACGGAGAGAAAGAATTTTTTTAGTGTTGAAAATTATGAAGTAAGTACTATTGAGGTGTACGGATGTACTTATGGTTAACAGAAAATAAGTTCATGCACCGCCGCGCATGTCATGCATAATCATGCACGCCCAAATAATATAGGCTTTCCTAGGCTTTCCAAAGACTTGCCAAAGATTTGCATTAGGGACTTGCCTCGGACGGTTTCTCGTTGACTTCATCCGACTTCTTTTGACTGACACTATCATCTTCCTTGGATTTTCCTGTTTTCTCTTTAACTCCTTCATTTCTTGGAAACGTTGGAGGCAGTAGGACTCTTTTAACGTCCTTATATTCTTCCATGAAGGCGTTAAAGTCGTTGCTTGGATAAACTTTAGGAATGTCTTTTTTGTTAGACATGGTTTGAATGATGTTCAGCAATGATTTGGGAACAGTGGGGAATTTATACAAACTCTGGTGTTTCAGATTGGTGTATTTTTAGAAGTAGTACCACATAAAATTTCCTATTTGGGTATGTGTTTCAGATTTGGAGCCGAAGGAGGGGAAATGATAAGCGTCATGATTAGGCCAATCAAGGTGTGTATATCCACACTAATGATTCGTGTCCTTATGGTTACGAGGTCTAGACCTTTCAAATGTGAAAATGGTCCGATATTCCCATTAATGATCTGGCTTTCTGTGAAATATTCTGCACTATATATAGCCGCATCCTGACACGAAACTCTGTTCCTTCATTACAACAATGCCAACTTTTGATTTACAAGAAAGTACTACTCAAACTGAGATTTCAGATATGCATTCGCCTTCTGGTTTCATGAACTCGACTAAAGCTGAGAAGATAGCCATCGTAGATCGTTTCATAGAGGATCACTGGAAGAATGAGGACGATTGCAGCGATGCATCTGTGCCAAAACCTGTTCATCGTGGCTTTTGCACTCACAACCCTATGACTGTCTGTGCCATCAGCCAACCAATCCCATGTGAAGTCATGAAGATCGAGACAAAGTATTGTCCTAATCTGGAGACAATGTGGAACTTGGCAACAGATCCAGAGTGTCCAAATTACTCTTTTCTTTCCGATGGTACCGGTTTCAAAGTGGAGGACTGGAATCTGTTCAAGGAGGAAGTTCAAGACCGCTTTGGAATCACGATGGAATCGTTTCGTCATATGCTTGATGAATGTGGATTTTCAGCCGTGGATGACCACAGCTGGACTAACCCAGACTTCAGAGCAGGTAGCAAGGAAAGTTCCATTATGGTCAACTGGGAGAAAGCTAAACGTGAATGGGAGAACTCTAAAATGAATTGATTACTCGGCCAAGCATCCTACAAACATATTTGAAGGGTATCGCCTATATATCTATATATATACTTATACCTACTTAACCTGTGGTGCAAAAAGTACAGAAAAGATCGACCTCAATGTTCGCTTTAAAGAATATAATAATGCACTGTCATGCACAGCCGCACACTCAAGTGTCATCATAAGCTAAACTAGAAACATTTGTTGTATCATAGAAAGCTTCATTAAAGTGTACTGTGAATCTCCAAATCTGAATAGAAACCAGCGTATCAGTTGATCAATGGTTGGGTTTACATATAGTGACTGCATTCCATATAATTCTATCCTCCCACATCTTTCAGGGTTGAAGTCATTGCATCATCTGGAATAAATTTCCATTCTAAGAAAGCCAAGCATAAATCACACTAAAAATCAGGCCAGATCCACGATTAAAAGGTCTAGACCCTGTAACCATAAGGACACGAATCATTAAAGTGGATATACACATTTGATTGGCCGTATTCGTGTCTAATCATGACGCCTATCCTTTGGTTTCAGATCTGAAACACGTCCCAAATAGGAAATTTTGTGGGGACTCCTTCTAAAAATACACCAATCTGAAACCATGGAGTGTGTATTTGAATCCCCCTTATTTCCAACTTTGATCAGCTCAACAACCATGTCTAATGTGAAAGAAAACACCTCTATGTATCCGAGAAATGACTTGGATGCCTTCTTGGATGAATATCAGCATGACAAATGCTTTGAACCTCCTCAAAATTACCTTCATTGTGAAGTCGACATAAAGCTTCCAGATAATGAAGGATCGTTTGGAAAATGGAATGTTGGAGACGTTGAGTATCAAGTCTATAAGGGTCATATAGCTGATCAGAACAGGTTGGATGAATTGACTGAGAAAATGTTTGAAGCTGCACGTACTTCTACAGGCATCTATTCTAACAATGAATTTGCATTGAAATCCTATCCAGTATCCATCCAACACCTTGAAAGCAACATCGACAAGCTTAATTACTGGATGAAAAGATTCTCGGACCTGAGTCATGACATTGTCACGATTTCCAGAAGAGATGGAAGATTCAGTGAAAAAGTTTGGTACAAGTTAGTCAAGAAAATTGCTTCAGAAGATCCCAAAGGATTCCCTCTGGAGCTTGCTCAGCTTGCAGTTAGTGAATTCAAGCAGAAATACTTGAGTGTTGGAAAAGATCCTAAAAAAGTTGAGATTAGCAAGAATCCTTACCTGCCACTTTGTCAACTTTGGAAAGATATCCATAGAGATAATCTTAATATCAATGAGGACCTCAAGAGAATCCTAAACATCAATCTATTTGGATTTGATCATAAGCTTATTTGGAAAAGAGATGGCTTCTGGAGTCATATGGATCCTGAGAAGGAACTTCCTGCCTTCTCCATGCTTGAACTAGTTGGTGATCAAATTACTTTCGTTGTTCCTGAAGAACCAAGAATGGCAAAGCCAATTATCGATCCATTAGCAAAAACTGGAAATGTTATTGCCATTAATCCTAACGTTTTTAGTTTACTCACCATGATTACGAATACAGGGTACATATTCCATCTGGGTACTGAGTTCAATAAGAAGGCAACGTTGTATTCAAAAACTTTGAGAGATATCTTTTTTAAAGAGTTTAACGAACCCAACGATGAACGAAGGATCGAACTACTTGAAGAACGAGCCAGGATATCCCAAGAGGTATACAATTTATTCTTGCCCAAACGTAAAGAGATCGCTAGATGGCTAGTGGAGTACTATGATATCATCATTCTACCAAGACTTCCAACGAAAACGAGCCTTTTCCGGCACGCAGATTTTGATGAATTGAAGGAACTTATTCTTCAGAATATTGATAAATTTGATCGCAAGACTTATTTGTGTACCATTCATGAATCAAAGACATCAGTGAGATGTTCATTCTGTGGGCAGTGGAATGGTACAAAAAGGAATAAATCTGTCAATTGTATTGAGTGCGGTAAAATATACAACCAAAATGATAACATTAGTCCAAACCTCTATATGGTGGCAGGACATCTCAGTGAATTGTTGGTGTCTCCAAACAGCGACATGGAAAGAAAGGAGACGGTCAGGGAGTGTATCAAGTTCCAATCTAAGTAACAATTCAATGCTTCGAAGTATTCTAATAATAGAAACCTCTTTTGTTTAATCTTTCACCAATTAGGGTGTGCGGCTCTCTTGACGCGTAAATCAGCCCCACTTTAGTTTATCTGAAACAATAACCACAAAAGGGTATATATAGCCGCATCGCCACATATACGCGACACGAAACTTCGTTCCTTCATTACAACAATGCCAACTTTCCGTTTACAAGGACTTTACGACGATAAAAGCGCTACTCAATTTGAGATTGCAGATATTCACTTACCTTCTGGTTTTATGAACTCGACTGCGGCTCATACTGAAGAAGCAGTTGATGAAACCATCCGAGACCCTGCATTGTACGAACTTTACAAGGCTATTGGGGATGAGGACAATTGCAGCGATACAGATGTGCCAACACCTGTTCATCGTGGCTTTTGCACTCACCACCCCATGACTGTTTGTGCTATCAGTCACCCAATACCTTGTGAAGTCATGAAGATCGACACAAAAAATTGTCATCATCTGGAGACAATGTGGAACTTGGCAACGGACCCTTCTTATCCAAATTGCACTTTTCTTTGTAATGGAACCGGTTTCAAAGTTGAGGACTGGAATCTGTTTAAAGAGAAAGTTCAAGAACACTTTGGCTTTACAATCAAATCGTTTTGTAAAATGCTTGATGATTGTGGATTTGTAGCCGTGAAAGACCATGGTTGGACTAACCCAGACTTCAGAGAGGATAGCAAGGAGCTTTCCATTATGATCAACAGGGAAAGAGCTAAACGGACTCAAGCAAATGATGAAACTGGTGGAACCCACAATACTCAAGGTCAACACTTGCCTAATTTCCAAGCTGGCAACAGGGAAGAAGCTACGAATGGGAGAGGCCCAAGGAATTCTCTTAGACAATCCCGTCTGAATAAACGTCGCAGAAATGAACCATACTTCATGAGAACGTTGTTCGAAGTCGCCGTTGATCCAGCGTTCAAGTCAATCAAACTTTTCGCCGGTGAAGGAATTCAGGTTGTCAATGAACCAGCATTTGAAGTTGTGCTCCGGGAGCACTTTTACAGTATGTCAATGAAGGACTTCAAACTTATACTCAAGGACTTCGACTTTAAATGTATCTCTGAAAGAGACCATGTTTGGCAAAAAGATGGATTCCGCGAGGGTAACAAAGAAGAAGTTCGTGGTATGAAATCCAAATCTTTTATCATTTGTGAGGAGCATAAAAGAAAGATGGCTGCTAAACGCAAAGCTGCTAAACGCAGATTAGCTGCAGCTCAAAATGCCGATGCTGCAGCTACTGTTCCTACTGAAGGAACCTCTGGAACTGCAGCTAGTACTGTTGGTGCTCTTCTCACTACTGGTACTACTAATATTAGTGGTACTGCTAACACTACTAGTGATGAAACAGTTCCACTGTCCACCAATTGATTCTTCAGCCGTTCAAACAGACATCTATTGACTTCAGGGTAGCATGCGGCTCACGCCAAAAAGCGTGCGGCGGTGTAAGGGGGTGCATAAATTTTATGTTAGTATGAGGGGGGAGTGCATAAATTTTATTTTAGTATGGGGGGGGGGGCGAAAATTGGGTCGATCTTTTTTGGTTTTTTGGCCCCCATTAGTTATAAGTATATATAAGTGTGTATATATATTAATATATAGTGGGAGCACCATCCTAAGGTGTTTGTAGTATGCTTGGCCGAGTGGTTAAGGCGGTTCGTTTAGGCCGAGCTCTCTTCGGAGGCGCGAGTTCGAATCTCGTGGCATACAGCAACACGCGTTCAAACTGACGTTTGAACGGCATTTTTGGCTCAAGAATGAACGCGAAGGGATTCACCAAGTTGATCTTTTTTTTTTTCTCACCAAGATTTTGTGTACGTAATCATGTGTGTATGGTAAGTGCGGTAATGGGTGTGTGATGGGTGTGTGGTAATGGTTGAAGGACTGATCAGGAAGGACCAAGAAGGAAACGGATCGTTTGGTGAACCAGAAGGTCCACCAGTTGATATTTTAAGCATTATGGTGAATGGGCATGGGTGGACATATATATTAAGAAAGAGAGGATATTATGGCAGGTACAGATTATGGCAGGTGCAGATTATGGCAGGTACATATTATTAGCAGATGCACACCATACACTGGGTGGTACCTACTCCTGTCTACACCATAATGGGTCAGGTATATAATGGATAGAAAACAACACCTACACTAGTAAGGCATACATTAGTCTAGATCTTAGGTTTCTAGATTGGGAGGCGGCCCTCGCGCAGCGAGATAATACAAAAAAAGCGGTGCAGCTGCAAGCTGCTAGGAAAGAGGGAGCCAAGACGCGTAAACCGAAGATATATGTACGACACTGCATCCGTGCACCAACGGAGAACAGATGGCGGAGGAAGCAGCTAATGTCAGTTGCAGATAGATACCAAGTGAAGATGCATGATCGGATCATACAGGATATACCAGGTACCGGGAGCCATTATCAGCAATGTAATAATGATGCATAAACTGGAAGGCTGAAGTTTCCTGCACGCATTTTATCCGTAGAGAATTAGGTATCTAAATTTAACACCCTGGGAACTTAGCCGCCTCCCGGGATTTTTTCTCTGTGTTACGAACCGGTCCCTCCACATTTCCATATTTCTGGACAGCGCCCCTCAAATCAAATTTTCGCCATCTAGCCTACCCTCTATTGATCATTACCAGGGGACAATTAATCGTTGTTGGTAGATGAATCAGGACAACTATCTGAATTTCAGGTCGCTGGCGGGCGATGGTAGTGGTGTTGGCGGTGTTGGTGGTTCCAATGGTGTTGGTGGTTCCAATGGTGTTGGTGGTTCCAACGGTTCCAATGGTTCCAGCGGTGTTGGCTCCAGCGGTGCCAGAGTAAGCGGTGGAATCAATACTGGCGCTGTCGGCTCTGCCCCGGCTAATGCCTCCACCATTCGCACCGGTGGATCACAACCTCGTATTCTACACGTTGCACATCGTCAATCTCCAAGTGAACTGACTTCTCTAATGTTGGAACAACTCAACTTGCAACGTCAATTGGAAGTGGTCCAAGCTCAACAACAGCAGATCCTTCAACAGCAGCAACAGCAGCAGCTGAACCCTGCAGAGTTATCATTGCAATCACTTTCCCTTTCCACTTCTCCTAAGTTGTCATCACCTCACCACCGTCATAGCTCCTCGTCTGATGAGGCCTTTGAAAATGACACCTACTCTTCTCCACGAGGCCATAGACGCGCTCATTCATCGGTGTCCAATCGTCAACAGGCTATGGGCCATGCTCGTCGTCATTCGTTGGGTCTGTCAGAGGCTCGTCGTGCTGCCGCAGAGGCTCAAGCTCAACGTGGTCTGTCTCCTTCACGTGGTCAGAAGCCTGTGGCAAGTTCTACGGGACCTACGGGACCTACGGGGCCGCCAACGGCCGCTGCACTTCGGTCTCTCCAACCAACTCAATCGTTGGCTCCTCCATCTTTCAAGTTCCCACCGTCTCCTCCTCCAGAAAATAGATCCAACAGTTCACATAGAAGATCTCGTTCTATGCTACCTTCCATTGAACGGTCTCCTCAACGTGGCTTCCAATTCCCACCAAGAGATACTGAAATGTTGGCTCCTCCACAACCAAACTATCGGAACACCAACCACAGACAGACTGGGTCTGATTTCACTCCTGGTCATTCAAGAAATAAGAGTTCCTACGGTGGTTCCACCTCTTCCATTACTCAGTTCCAAAGTGGCCGGAAATCATTGTTTGCTCCATACCTTCCTCAAAACTCGTTGCCAGACCTGATTGCCGAGGGACGTTTAGTTACCGGTACTCTCCGTGTCAACAAGAAGAACCGATCCGATGCATACGTCTATAACGATGACGGAATTTTGGACTCGGATATCTTTATCTGTGGTTCCAAAGATAGGAACCGTGCATTGGAAGGTGACATTGTTGCCGTTGAATTGTTGGTTGTTGATGAAGTTTGGTCTTCTAAACGTGAAAAGGAAGAGAAGAAACGTAGAAAAGATCGAAACACTACTGGTTCAACCAATACAGATACCGGTGCTGCCGACGTTCATAACGATGCCAGTACTGGCGAACGTGGCAATGGATCTTTAAGCCGGCGTGGATCTCTCAAACAGAGACCTACTCAAAAGAAGAATGATGACGTTGAAGTCGAAGGTCAGTCGTTACTGCTTGCCGAAGAGGAAGAACTCAGTGATGAACAGAAACCTCTCTATGCAGGACATATCGTTGCCGTCGTTGATAGAATCCCAGGTCAACTGTTTTCGGGTACTTTGGGACTCTTGAGACCATCACAAGCATCAAAGGATAAGAAAGATAACAATAAGGATAAGCAACGACCACATCCAAAGATTGTTTGGTTTAAACCTACCGATAAGAAAGTGCCTCTTATTGCCATTCCAACAGAACAGGCTCCTCGTGATTTCGTTGATCACCATGACCGGTATGCGAACAAGATCTTTGTGGCCAGTATCAAGCGTTGGCCAATCACTTCTCTTCATCCGTTCGGTACTCTCATTTCTCAACTGGGTCCTATGGACGATCCTCATGTTGAAGTTAGTAGCATTTTGAGAGACAACAATTTCCAAGGTGACGAATACTCTGAAAATCCAGAGCACTACCTGGGTGAATTGTCTCCATTCATCGGTACCGGACGTAAAGATTTGGGATCAGAGTATGTGCTTGCCTTTTCTGAAAATGGTGAGCATTCTGATCATGCAGTTCACGTTAAAGTCGTCAACTCTTCTCAAATCGAGTTGGGTATTCATATTGCCGATGTGGCACACTATGTGAGCCGTGATTCCGATCTCGACAAACGTGCCCGTCAACGGTCTCATGGTGTCTTTTTACCTCAACAATCGGTTGGTCTTTTACCTGAGGCCGTTTCAGATGCGATCTCTTTCAAAGCAGGCCGGCCTCAACTGGCTCTTTCGGTCATTTTCGAAATCGATTCGGCCACTTTTGAAATCTCTGACGTTTGGATGGGTGAATCTGTCGTTACACCTGCTCAAAGAGTGACATACTCAGAAGTGGATGTGATGCTTTCAAATCCAAGTCAGGCATCAAACTCTGCCACTGCAGGATATGTGGCTACTTTGGATCTTATCTCTGCCAGACTCCGCAAGAAACGGTTGGGAGATGCCGACCTCGATCCTCATGTCATGCTCCCTCTATTATCACAACTCGATGATGAAACCGTCCGTCCAACTTTGAATATCTACCAGTCTGCACCATCTGTTTCTCTCATCAGTGAACTGTTCCATGTGGTGAACTCTGCGGTGGCTCAACGGATCCATTCAGGTCTAGGATCTCGTGCACTCCTTCGTAAGTACCCTATGCCACCATTAGCGAAATTTGAGACGTATATTGCCAAAGTGCGTCAAATGGGGGTTGAGATCAATACGACCAATGCTGCCACTTTCCATGATTCGATGTTACGTATCACCGATCCTGTGAAGAGAAGTGCTGCAGAGACATTGCTGGTTAAGTGTATGCCTAAGGGTAAATATGTTGTTGCCGGTCAAAACAACAACCAGTCTGTCGGTCACTACCTTTTCAACTCTCCTTCTTATACACATTTCACATCTCCAATGAGAAGATATGCAGATATTGTTGTGGCACGTCAACTTAAGGCGGTTCTCTCTGGAAGACCAGAGTGGGCAACAGAGTCTACAGATACTTTGAAAGTCACTTGTGAATACTGCAACTTTAAGAAAGATTGTGCAAGAAGCGCGCAAGAACAAGCGATCCATCTGTTGCTCTGTCAAGTTGTTCACGATATGAGCCGTGACGTTGGCCAAGTGTTGTGCACCGGTGTCGTTTTACAAGTTTATGAATCTGCATTTGATGTCTACTTACCAGAGTTTGGTATCGAGAAACGTGTTCACGGTGATCAACTGCCACTTCGCAAGGCTGAATATGATAAGAGTAAAAATGTTCTTTCGTTATATTGGGAACCAGGTGCAGATTCTGCCACTTATGTTCCAGAGGATGAAAGCGGAGCTTTGTCATACCGTGCATCGATCAAGAATAACTATAGAGCTCCAATTAAAGAAGCTGCAGAAGTTCAAAATAAGGCTATTGTTGGTAATGAACTTTTGACTGCTGCCATGAAAGCTCGTCTTGACCAAATGAAACTGCATTGTCCTAAACTAAGCATGTGCCCAGGAGATGGTACACTCCAAGACTATATCAAGCTTTGTGAAACTCGTGTGGAAGGCGACAATCACATTCAAGATATCCGGGTCTTGCAGAGAGTTCCTATACTACTTCGTGCAGAGATTGGAATGGCACTACCATGTTTCACTGTTCGTAGTGCTAACCCATTTTAATAAAAATGATTCCTTTAATGATATATATATATTACTTTCCTCTAGCAGCACGTAGAGTTCCAAGTATACTTCCACGTGGCTGTTGATGTCTGAATGTAGACTGTCTTTCCAACAATGTACGTTGATCCAACGAGAATGACTCTTTGTACTGGTTCTCCTCATTCGAATCTTCTAATAAGTGCTCTGTGTTCTTTTCAAGCAAGAACTTGATAGAATTGTACCAGATATTATGACGCTGTCTTGTAGGGCATGTAATCTTGACGGATTGTCGTTCACTGCTAGAAACAATGATCGATTTGTGATACAATCCAGGTGGCAATGGGTTGTTATCTTCGACAGACTTGACTTTCGCAATAGCCAATGCACGCACTCTATTCTCAGATGGATCACAGAGTGAAGGGTTGGTGGCAGACCAATACAGTGTCAAACTGTAAGGATGGATCCAGAAATATCTTTCATGACGACTATCTGAAACAGAAGAGAATGGACCCATCTTTCTGTAGTACTTGAAGAGGTACTCACCGATGATAGTCTGTGTAATGGCAGAGATCATTTCACGTTTTGTTGAAATGACAGTATTGACAGTATGCAACGAATAACTATCGAGTTGACCTGCCTTCTGGCCCAATTGAGCAAGGGCAAATGCTGGAGAGTTGGCAGGTGCATTCCGTTGAGCCTGTGGCACGTTGGCAACTGTACCAGGTGCAGAACTTTGAATACTAGACATATCCATAGACATCGTAGTGTTGGCACTCTGTGGGACCTGTGATTCTTTACCCTTATGAGTCTTGCACCACTCGTGTGCACGAATCAACTTGGCATAGTAGCTGGAAGGAACAACCATCACATTCTCAGGATCTGGATGCCTGCAAACAGTGGTTGGAATAAACTGTGTATCTGGGATACACAACAGATTGTGATCGCGTGCAGATTGTGATAATTCTTCCACAGTGGCAGGTTGACGCCTCTTAAGCTCTGAGTACTCAGCAGTTGGAACCAATGCCAAATCCAGGCTGGCAGCTAATGTGGCCAAGTTGTTAGCAGACACTGCAGACTGCTGTCTTGAAGTACGGCTGAATGATGGTGACTGAGGAATACTACCTTGGAATGTACTTGTATCGACACCTCTAGCTTCGGCCACTTCTGCAGTGCCAATAGTTGTGGTATCGATATCATCCATTGGAACAAGTGTATAACCGAAATGGGCAGCTTCTTCACGTAGCTTGGATTCACTGATTTCAAATTCTGCTCTAGGCTCTGGGGTACCGTTCTGACTACTCACTGCATCCTCGTAGTCGCTGGTTGTAGAGCCAAGAGTAGAGGATGATTGAGTAGGAATAGGTGCAGATTCACCAGGTGCAACAACTGTATAGCCAATAGCACCCAATTTTTGAGCCATCTGGTCTGGTGTAAGGCGTAACCGTGCCAACTCTCTTTCTTGAGATTCACACTCTCTTCTGGCAGCATCGTAGTCACTCTTGGAGACAAATTCAGGATCTTTCTGAGGAGCCTGGACTTTAGTTTCTAATTGAGCCACTTCTGCAGAAGCCGATGCAAGAGACTCTTTCAATTTGAGTATCTCCTCATCCTTTTGATTCAGGATTGGAATATACTCTGAAACGTAAGATTCTAATTTCTCGCTCAACTTATCACACTCGGTCTCCTTGGCCACAATCTCCTTCTTCAACTGTGAATTCTTGCCCTTACCGGTAGCCTCCTCTGCATCCTTCTTATTCGAGGTAATGTAGGCTTCCAGGACTTGTAATGCACTCTTCTTGTTGTTCAATGCAATTGAGGCCTGTTCATAAGCATCCTTCTTCTTTTCAGATTCAGGGTCTTCATTCAATGCCTGCTGGGCAACATTCTTCTCCTGTTCAAGTGCATCCTTCTCAGATTGCAATTGTCTTCTCTTGGTATCCAACTGTTGGTCCACTTGTGAAATCTGTTTCAAAGATCTTCTTCTACCAGACTTACGTTGAGCATCGGCATATTCGGACTTCAAAACAGCAACTTCATGTCTCTTATCAATAAGGCTTCTTCTCATCTTGGCGATTTGAACAGCTCTTTCATCAACACCGTCATTAACTTCAGCTCCTTCCATGCAAGCTCTCAAAGTTGCCAGTTCTTTGTTACGAACTTGCAAGTTATTCTGCATAGTGGCCACTTGCTTGGATTTCTCCCGGAGTGTTCTCTTCATTTCGGCAGTATCTTCCAAAGGCTCTTCACTGTCTCTGCTTGCAGTCTCTCCATCTTCATCTTCATCATCGTCGCTGCCATTGGCATTCTTGAGGTCGAGATATTCACCCATAGTGAGAGTTTTGAGTCCCAATTTGTTGGCATTATCTTTGATGTAGTCAATTCCTGGAGAGTTGTAGTTCTGAGAAGCATTGGCTTGTGAAACGGCAGCACTGCGCAAGAGAGTTAAACCGTCAGCATCACCTTTGGCAAGTCTGTCAGAAGCTTCACTGAATCCTCCACCAAGAACAGAAAGTGAACGGATCAATTCTGTGTATTCCTTGTTGTTAATAGGTGGTGTATTCTTTTCCAACTGTTTCTTCTCTTCCACCAAACTATCATACTCTCTGGCTTCCACAGGTTTGTAACCTTGAGCATTCAATTTAGCAATCAAGAAGTCCAATGATGGCATAGCCATTCTATCAGAGGCATCCTTCATATCATCATATTCCTTCTGATCAACAACAACTTTACCTTCATCCTTGGCACGTGATGAGATGTCCAGTTCTTGTAAATCTTTAGAAGCTGATTGTAATTTATGATATTCAGCGTCTGGAACGATCTGCACACCCAAAAGATCGGCCTTGGATTGTAGGAATTCAATATCTGGAGAATCCATCGTTTGCTTCATCTGTGAAATCTCCTTTTGAGATGTTTGCAATTCATTACTATGCTTTTCAGCAAGCTGTGTCTTCTCAGCCAATTCGGCGTTCAATTGAGCAACTTTTTCAGACTTGTCAGCAATCAAAGCTTCGCTTTCTGTCAATTTCGAAGTAGTCTCATCGAGTTTCGTTTTCACGGCTGTCAATTCAGAGGAGTAACTATCAATCTTAGAAGTCAACTCCTTAATCTGTTTTTGATCGGAATCGATAATAGCGTCCTTATCGGTGCTAGACTTCTTCAAAGAAGTGTATGCTGAGGCAGAGACGGCAGTCAGACCTAATGCGGCACATTGTTTTGTCAAGTATCCAGAGTCAGATGTTTGTGCTTGCAATTTTTGAATCTGTTGTTCTTGATCCACAGATTTCTGTTTCAACTTCTCGTGGTCAGTAGTAGGAATGGCAACAAGGCCATGATCACCAAGCTTGGATTTCACATAATCAACATCTGGAGAAGAGTGTGATTGCTCTAATTGTTTGTACTCTGCGTTCAATTTGGCCAATTGAGAATCTTTCTCTTTCAAGTCAGAGGTAGCTTTGGTCAATTCAGATTGAACGCTAGCCAAGGCAGCAGCCTTCTTCTCTAATTCAGTGGCATTAGTAGCCACTTCCTTGGATTTGGTATCACGCTCCTCTGTAGCAACGTCAACTTGTCTCTGCAACTCGGTAACTTTCTGTTGAGAAGAAGTGACCTGTTCTGTCTTCTTGGTCAACTCGGTTTCAAGTTTCTCCAATTTACTCTGGTACTCTTTCAATTGCTTGTCTAGAGAGTCTTTCTCCGAAACAGGAAGAGCAACCAGACCTTTCTCGGAACTCTTTTTCTTCAAGTACTCTGGGTCTTCATACTTCTTGTACTGTTCGGTCAAAGTTTGTAACTCGGATTGCTTCTCAAACAATTGTGTTTTCAATTTCTGCAACTCTTCCTCCTGCTGTTTAATAGTAGGAT
Organism: Xiuguozyma insectalens; assembly: GCA_030574155.1. Classification (NCBI taxonomy): domain Eukaryota; kingdom Fungi; phylum Ascomycota; class Pichiomycetes; order Pichiales; family Pichiaceae; genus Xiuguozyma; species Xiuguozyma insectalens. The sequence continues at coordinate 429,553 of JAJMEL010000002.1, read as the reverse complement.
CAGATTCTTTCTTGGCAAGGCGATCCTTGACATCATCAAGTTCCAAAGTCTTAGCATTCAGTTTCTGTTTCAAATCAGTAATCTCCTTAGATTGATCATCGATTTGTTTCTCTGTGCTTTGCTTGGTAGCAACTGCCACAGATGTAAGACCAAGTGCAGCAAGGCTTGCATTAAGGTAATCAGTAGATGGTTTGTCATGTGATGTTTGCAACGATTCAAGTTCAGATTTTGCAGTGGAAAGTTGATCCTCCGTCTTCTTGAGTTGTTCTGAAAGTGTAGAGACTTGGTTTTGTGTATCTGAGAGCTTGGTCTTCAAAGTCTCCAATTCTTTAGTGGTCGACTCGTGTGTCTCCTTAGGCAGAGCAACTAGACCAATTTCTGCACTCTTAGTCTTTAAATAATCTGTGTCAGGACTCTCATGAGCACGTTGAACGTCATCGAGCTTGGCAGAAGTATCAACCAAATTTTTCTTTGTTGTCTCGTACTCTTCCTGCTTGGCAAAGAGACTCTTTTCAAGAGAATCGATTTCTTCAGTCTTAGCCTTTTCAGTCTCTTCAAGCTGTTTCTGGACTTTCTCTAGAGCTTCAATCTTAATCTCCAACTCCTTCTGAGTACCTGCCAGAGAGGCATTCTTCTGTTCAAGTTTTTGGTTGGTCGATTCCAGTTCCTTCTTGATATCCGATAACTTGGCACTATCATCTTGTAATTGCTTGTGTTGATCGATAGGAATTGCAGCGAAACCGAGCGTAGCACTCTTGGATTTAACATAGTCCACATCTGGAGCCTCGTGCACTTTCTTAAGCTCACCCAGTTGTTTTTCAAGAGCGGACGCATTCTTGCTTGTCGCAGCAGACTCCTTGTGCAAAGAGGCCAATTCAGAACTTGTCTCCTTGAGTTGGTTCTGAAGTTCAACAACTTTCTTTGAATTATCTCTATCTGAGTTTCTGGTGGTTTCAAGTTGAGTTTGTGAAGTAGCCAACTGTTTCTCAGTCGATTCTAGTTTCTTTTCTAAAGCGACAAGTTTCTTTTGCAAACTCTTCAACTCACCTTGAGTCTTCTGTAACTCTTCCTTATTGGTCTTGAGATCCGTCTTCAAAATATCGTGATCTTTCAGTTGATCTCTAAGAAGTGTGTTCTGCTTGTTACCATCTTCGACGTTCTTCTGGAGAATCAAGAATTCAGAGGACTTGCCAGCAATTTCCATCTGAGCAGCTGCCAATTCACGTTTCGTTTCATTAATTTCCTCTTCCAGCTCTTCGCGTTCAGCGTTAGTCATAGTAGCATAACCTTGGTTGTGAAGTTGAGTTCTTAAATACATTGAATCACCCAAAGAAACGTCTTTATCCTTAACCTGTTTCTCCAATTCGGAGATCTTGGATTCTTTGGCCGTATTTTCTTCGATTGGAATGGTCAACATTCCGTAGTCTCTAGCTATTTTCAAGACGAAATCAAGGTCAGGTTTTTCAAGTTGAGCTTTAGCGGCTTGAAGTGATTCGTATTCATCTGTAGGAACCAGTTTCACATCTCCAGAAATGTCACCGATCTCATCTGCAAGTGCCTTTTCGTCATCGACTTCATCTATATCAGGAATAGGCGAGGAGGTAGCTTCGGTACTGGTGGCAGTAGTCCACTCAGAATTGACACTCTGTGGTGTGAATAGTCTTCTACGGACACCTTTCAGACCTGGCGAAACAACAGAGTCTTGACGAGAGTGAACCACATAAGAACGAAGTCTTTGGATCGTGGCAATTGCATGACGCAGATTGGCTTCCAAAGTTTCACGGTCGACTTCGTCACTCTTCGATAGATCGATCTTTTCAGCCGGTTCTGGAGAGAATAGTATACTGTCGTTATCGGTATCATTAGTGATATCGTTGTTCTCGTCACCTAGCTCTTTAAGAGCGTCTGAGAAGTCGATTCTTTCAATTTTCACTTGAGAATCTTTCAAATCTTGAACCTGTTTCAACAAGTTGTCGTTCTCGTTATTTAAATCGAGATTACTCTGTGTCAACTCCTTCACTTTAGTGGACAACTCGTTGACTTTCGAGGCAGTGAGTGAATCCTGCTTCTGTTTGGCCAGTTGGTTGTCTTCCAAGTTGGAACTGAGTTGTCCAATCTTGGATTGAGTCTCCTTGTGACTGGTCTGCAACTGATCAATCGAGACGGTGGCCTTGTCGAGAGATTCCTTAGTTTCAGCAAGTTCTGACTCCAGTTCCCAGACCCGATTCTGAGTCTCCTGCTCATTCTCGGTGAGTTTTTTGTTCAAAACGGTCAAATTAGCCGTCTGGATCTGTAACGACTGCTTCTCGTTGTTCAAAGCGAGAATCTGGGCCTTATACTGCTTGTTTTCAAAAGCCAGCCGTCTGGATTCGACAAGCAAACCGTCACTCAAATCGGACAAGAAGTCAACTCTTCCTGGAGAATTTGTCTCTGCTGGACTGCCAACACTCGATGGAGTCCTCTTACTGGCTCTTAGTGCACGGTTTCGACGAGAAGGAGATGCAACGTTTGGATCATCCGAGGACAGAGCCAATGGATTCGATCTCGATGGGGTATTACTAAACCGTTTTTGAAGCTCATTCAGTTGTGATTGGATGTCTGCATTGGATCCGGCATCCGATTGCGAGACCGGAGACATTGGGTCCAACTTCTCACCACCAACGCTGGGTCTTTTCCCTTCTGACATCTTCTTTCAAAGTGGTGCGATCGGGGTAAAAAAATGTGTGTGTACGGCGAAAAAGTAAATATGAGCCGGGTGAAATTTACCTGGAATACCTGGGTGGAAAACCTGGTGAAAAACTTAGCCAGGTATTTTTGATATTCTCTCTGCAGATATCACTTGAGAAGATGTTAAGGCTACGGAAGATGCAGAAACAGAAGGAGGTGGAAGGAGGAACACGATCCACTGTATCTGTCGCGTTTATACGTGCTAAGAAAGACCTACAGGAGTATGAAGAGATCCCCAACGTCAAGATCAGCTACGAAACCAACAATCCGATGAAGATTCAGCTCAGGATCACTCCAGATGAAGGATATTATAAAGATGGAGTGTTTGAATTCAACTGTGAGATACCAGAGGACTTCCCTAACAGAGCGCCTGAGTTCCATTGTATCCCAAAGATATACCACCCGAACATTGATTTGGAAGGACATGTCTGTCTCAACATTCTTAGAAACGACTGGAAGCCAACATTGACGCTGCAGTTGGTGTTTGCTGGTATCTTACATCTTTTCTTGCATCCTAATGCAAACGATCCACTCAATAAAGATGCTGCAAACGATTTGAGTAAGTTCCCAGAACAGTTTGCACGCCATGTCAAACAGAGTATGATGGGTGGATACGTTGGAGACGAAAAGTTCGACTATGTGTACAGTAAGAGAGGGTATAGGTAAGAGAAGGAAGGAAGGAGAGTTTACAATTGTATAGCGATAAGCCTGCGGCGATTTATTCATAAGCGTGATATATAACTGAATGTGTATGAGGAATGGGTTTTCTCGAATAACTAAATGCTTCTGTGTCCCTGTCCGGAGATAGCGTCATCGGAAGAAACACTTGGGACGAATGGGGTATCAGGAATAGCATAGGATTCTTCTTCAGCGTTGTTGATGAAAGTCATCTCGCCACCTTTAATAACAGAACCAATTCCGTTGTTAGAAACTTTGAGTCCAGAACCAGCTGGGCCACTAGTCTCAAGTGGAGCCGGTTGGTTGTACATGTCAAAGTATGAGCGGCTTGGTTTGCTGTAGGATGTGAAGCATGCAATAGGAGATTTGACGAAACACTTAGAAGCGGTGTTGGCAACTCTGAGGATCTTTGGTGAAGGCATTGTGAATATAGTTGTGATTGTGATAAAGAAAAAGGACGTACAATCTGGGGAAACCCTCCCTTTTTATAGATGCAGCAGCCTCACTTCTGGGTAAATGGAGCGGACTTTCGGCACTGCCAAGATAAGTAAATTTTTGTGGGGAAACCAGGCTGTGCAGGGATGGATAAACGGAAGTTTTCCGATTTTAGGGGGTGTGGCCCCGGAGAATTCGCTTCTTTGTTTGTTCACCGATAAGATGCGTCTTTCAAATTTGGGACCTCAATTTGACAACATGACCGATGACCGATGACCTAGAATCGATGACCCAGAATCGATGACCTACAATCTAAGATTATATGCACCTTAGCTATACATTTATAGAGAGATCCTTTCGTCTACTTCACCAACTGAATTATGAGAGTCCTCACCCCCTGAATCAGCTCACCTCAATTTGAAAATTACTCAAGTTCCTAATTTCCAAATTCCCCGGGTTCACGGCAGCCATCGGCTCAAGGGAGATGACGTAACTTTGCTGGCACAAACAGTTTGAGGTCTGGTGATTTTCGGACTTCGGCAAGGGATGGGGTGTATGGAGGGGGGTGTACGGAGGGGGGTGTTGTTTATTTTTTTCAGCCTGGCTAGCCCCGGCCACAGCTGAGCTAGGCTAGGTCGATGAGTTGCGGTAATTAATCCATCGGACGATCGGCAAGGAGAGTAGCCACCGTTACGTAAGCGGAAAGGTAATCTGGGATGTTTGATTATGGTGCACGGATGTATAGTGACGACTATCAGGATTCGATAATGACCTACTTCCGGCTACCGTTTAGCTGCCGTTTTAACTCTTCCCGACTGCCCTCATACACATTCACCCTCTGCTTCTCTAACTGTGACATTATATCCACGATCTGCGTAATCTGTCTGTGGATCTCCTTGAATTTCCCGTCTCTCTTCCTCTTTAATTTCTTCTCATCTCTATAGAGTCTCTGCAACAGCTCCTGGCCAGTCTCAGCAGGCTCCATCTGGTCGACCAATTGTTCGATCAGTACGTTCGAATCGACCGACTCCGCTTTCAATCGCTTAGCAGACCTCTCTTCCTCTTCTCGCAACCTCTTCCGCTCCTCGGCAGCTTTGGCTTTCTCCATCTCCTTCTCACTCACCGGTGCCAGCTCTTCCTCCTCCTTTTCAAGCAGAGTATAGTTTCCGTTCTCGTCATACTGCCCGACCTCTGCCTCTTCTTTCAAACTGAATGGCTCGATGGGAGTCTCGTTGACCTCCTCATTGCCTGCCTCTGTCTCCGCCTCCTCCTCCTCCTTATCTGCCTCCTCACCTGCCTCCTCCTCCAACTCCCGATTGAACTCCTCCATATCCATTGGCTTCACTTCTTCATCACTAGAGTCAACCTCTCCGTACTCATCTTCATCATCCTTGTAATCATCTCCCTCTCCCATGTACTTCTCTCCCTCGTCCGCGTACTCATCACCACCATTCTCAGAGCCTTCTCTCTCTCCCCGGCTCATCTCAAGATAACAAACTTGGGGGGAAAGATTTATCGGCCCTGACTTTTCATCTGCCCGAATTTCTCCTTCTGAGCATCACTTCCTCCTGAGCATCTTCCTCCTCCTAGAATGCCCTCTAAAATGTCCGACGACATCTTCTCAGACCTCTTGCTAGAACCAGAACAACAGTACTACGAAGAAGGATTCAAAGAGGGCCAGGCTCAGTCGACAGTTCAGTCCCTGCGTGAAGGGAAACAGCTCGGGATCCAGACTGGATTCCAACGATTCATCCTACTAGGTGCACTACGTAAATTGATTCAATTCTTACAGTTCCAAGTTGAGTCTAACCATCAGGATACAGATGAAAACACCGTGGTCATCAACCACAAGCACAGAGACTACCATCGAACCATGAAACAGCTCGATCAATTGGCTAAAATGCTTGATTGTTTCTTTGAAGACGATAAATTGGTCGTTATGAACACAGATCAACAGGTCGCAGAGTATTCAAAGTTGTTGAAACAAGGCCGGGCAAAGACAAGATCATTATGTATCTCATTGGGGTTTGCTTCATTATATACACAGGTCGAAGATACCTGTAAGCAAGTATCTGGGGAGATACCTGCTGCCAACGACACTTGGTAATCCTTCTATACTAGATAGTTTTCAATAGAGAATCCTAGCTCTTGACAGAACTTTTCAATCACTTCCCATTGAATGTTCGTTCTCCACTTCGTAGACCCTCCGATCGTATCGTTCGCACTCAATTTACTTAGTGTTTTCAAAGATGTCAATGTAGCCACCTCGTTCATCAGCTCAACGTCATCCTCTACGGCACCTTTCCTCACATCAAACTCCTCATATATGGCTCCCAATATGGCCAGCATCCGTTCCAATGTGAACGCCTGAGGAGCCATCAACCTGATATCTCTTTTAGGCTGTTTCCTCTTCCTTGACCGCACTTTCTTGCTCGATCTAACCTCTCTATTCTTCGAGTAATGCAACATATCGTACTTTGGGTCAGTGTACGACGCCAAGTATGCAGCAATTAGAATGTATTTTGTACGATTCGTCAAATCGTAGCCCTGTGCTTTCGTTTGAACCGATCTCGGGTCCCGGTCCGTCTCTTCCAATACACTAGTCAGGCCGATATCTGTTTGGAGCAACCGCTTGTTCTTCAGAAACGTAGTCAAGACATCGTTCACATGCGGCTCCACACGTCCCAATTGCTGTACCGGTTCATAGAAGACCGGCCACAACTTTGTCAAGACAGGAATCATCAACTGCATGTTTGTTCCAAAATAAGTCCCGTACGTATCAACTAAAAATCCCACATAACTCTTGACAAACTGCTTCAACTTCGATTCCTCGATACCACTATCGGGAATTGTGATCTTGCTGGCCAAGATCTCCTTGATCTCATCCATCTCGTACGCATCGAATCTAACTATCGGGATACTTCTCGTCACCAGATCCAATTGGCTCGACATATTCACCACGAATATGAACGAGATCCCACGGAACAGTGGACTCTGTTCGTGGATTCTGGACAACGCTGCACATAACTCTCCCGGTTGCTCGGACTCGGGCATCCTATCTATCCTGTCAAACACAAACACTGTAGTCTCAGTCAAGGCACCCGATCTGGACAGAACTCTTTTCAACGAGTAAACGAAATTCGACGGGTTTTCACAGTGTGTCTCAAACCTTGAGAACTTCGCTTCATCCACTTCCAATCGCTCATACATGTACCGTAACACTCTCTCCAGCACTTTCCTCCGTGTCATCAGGTAGTCGCACTCCACGACCAAATGATCCATCTGTTTCACGACTCGATCCACAGTGTAACTCTTGCCTGAGAACACAGGACCTTCTACTATCAGAGCCGGAGCACTGATCTGTGGGTTCTTGCTCACATACGCTTCGATCTGGCGAGACTCTGCATCTCTATACATAAAGAGAAAGTGATGCTTAGAGATGAGAGTTTGGTGAAGGAAAAAAAATTATAGCTACATAGTGCTGGGCTGGCTAGGCCCCAGTCCTGGCTAGGAGCTTCTCGGTACGATAGTTCTCATAGTAGTAGTCACAAGTGGCATCTTTCAAGTCCTGAAGACATGCACCAAGCAAACATGTTCTCAGTAGTGGGAAATCAGAATGGTTCGGGTCGTCGATGTGGACCAGGCCACTCTTCAACTGGCGGACTCGGCATTCTTTATCTGCAACCAGTATCTTATCGGTCCCTGAGACGAGGTTGAATGGGACAATCGATTTGATATTGGCATCTATATCCTCCAAACAAGGTGATGGATCATAGATCTCGATACTGTACCGCTTGATATCTCTAAGAATCAACCTCTTGTTCAATTGTCTCTCAGAATCGTCCAGTAGATCACTCTTAGATATTATCGGTATAACGTTGCACCGTTTCGACATCGCCTTCATGCATTGAATATCCAGCGATCTTAAACCTTTACCAGTTGGCCTAATAAAGTACAATGCTGCATGTACTCTTGTATCTTTGAAATGTGGCGATCTTTGGATCTTACGTTCCTCCTCTAGAGCCATCTCGAACTGAGACTCCAAGTACTCCACTGCCTTCTCTGTGGACTCGCTGTTATCGACAAAATCACCAAATCCATTTGCCAACACAATCTCCAGATTTATATACGTCTCTCCCTCGAAAATCCTTGCTGGATAGCTCTCCAAGACCATCTTATCCTTGGAACTAGCAGGTCTACCAACGGGAACGATGTCCTGGTCACATAATGTGTTAATAAAAGTAGCCTTGCCGACACCCGTCTCTCCAATGACCATTATCGACAGTTGCAGTCCCCTCTTAAGGATCTTGCGTTCTCTGATCTTCTCAACGTTAAGTTCAAGTGGCATAATAAAAAAAAGTGATGGTTACAAGGAAGAAATTATTATTTGTACAAAATCCTGTTATGTATAAGGGGAGCTATTTCCCGATTAGGAAGGAGGATTTCCGTGAGGTTCAGGGGAGCGGTTTCCAACCAGGTTTTATGCAGTAGTGGGTAACGAAGGTTCGATTGGGGCCGTAGAAGCTGCCAATCCTTTTGTGGAATCATTCTTGGATTCATCCTTGGGATCTGTGGCCAGAAAAACCCCCTCGAAATCGGTCCTCTCCAACTTCGGTAACCGCACTTGGAACTGTGATCTCAAAGTAGCCAGCCTTTTCGATAGATCCATCACAGACACATAACACTTCCAAACGCTGTCTATATCTGTACCAATCTTGTCCAATAATCCAACCTTCTTAACAACATGCTCGCCATCTCCATGACAACTGAATCCAATCGCCAATGCACATATTGTCTCTGGGTTATACAATAGACAGATCGGTAACCTCGCAATCTGTTCAAACAACCCTGTACATTCCATAAATATTCTTCTATCCTCTTGCCTACCCTGTTGTTCCTCTTCAAAATCAACTCCAAGTGCTTCTAATGATAGTCTATACGGGTTTTCTGGGTTCATGTCAAAGCATAAAACTTCCAGCATCAGTTCTTCCAAATTAGTCACAACATCTTTCCATCTCCAGTAAACTTTCGACTCTTCATCAATCTCATTTGTGACGTGTCCTTGTAATGCCATACCAGAACAGACTTTAACTAGATCGCCAAGCCGACGACGACATTCGTCTGCCTTACAGGCAATGAACAATGAAGTGGCTGCTATCTCAAAGTAATGGAATGTCACAAAATCTCGACGCATATAGAACCTATGGAAGTAATATGATGCAGTGATCGCCACCGATCGTGAAAGTTTCAGCTGCCGACAGCATGCAAACAGATAAACGATGCCCTTACACCGCTTCTGGCATTCCTCAGTAAACCCGATCCGTTTCGACGGGTCTCTTACCCTACTCGACGGCGATTCGTCGTGGATATTTCTAAATGTGTACTGCCAGTCAAATTGTGGCAGATCTATAAGTCCCTCCCAGTACTCTTCGTCACTATTTGAGCCTCCATCGGGCCTATTCGCAGAAGATGATAGTGACATGAAGAACTAAAAGTTTGGATTTAAAGATTTTTTTTTTCACTTTCTAAGTACTCTAAGTAATTTATTCAAGCCTATAGACGATCTACATCTGCTTGACGACATAGTCCAGTATATAACTTTGCTCGACAAGATCGTCGTATCTAACATAATGGCGCTCACTGTATGGAACAATTGCGTCGATGTAGTTCATAACTCCTTGGATCTGGGAAATCTCGCCCGGATTACCATGCATTAAGATGACTTTGACCAGTTTCTGCGCTATAGCAAAAGTCCTTTGGTTTGTATTCCAATCACGGACCCTTTTAAACAACAGTTTGGTCTGTTCTTCGTCTAGTTTCGCAATGGCCTGTTCTAATTCGAACGAACCCAAAATCGAATCGTGGTCTTCGTTCGATGCAATGCATGCCTTCACAACGTTGTACAGTCTCATTGGATGGTCCAGTTTCAATGCAAGTGTAAACGCTGCCACCCATTCTCCATCGTTAATACAGTTCTGTAACTCCTGCTCTTTCTCAACCTTATTCTTCTCCTCTTCTTCCTCTTTCTCTTGCATCTCCGCAGTGTTATCTTGCCAGATCGTGATCGCACCATCTGCATCTGCAGATATGAACTCTTTACCGTCTTGCTTGACTCTCATAGCCCAGATCCGGTTATCGTGGTTGTCTAAAGTTTGAACACATTCACCTGTAGACACTTCCCACACTTTGATTATACCGTCAGAACCGGCACCGACAAGGAACTGATTCTTCTCTAAAAATGAGACCCGTTGAACGGCGTTCGCATGGCCCTCGTAGGTTCTCTTGCAAGTGAAATCATCCAAGGACCACACCTTGGCAGTCTTATCACCAGAAGATGTAGCCACCAATCTATCGTAGGCACAGAAATTGGCATCATAAACACCACGTTTGTGGCCACGCAAAATTCCCACAGTCTCTCCAGTCTTCAATTCCCAAACTTTGGCGGTCTTATCATGTGAAGCGGTCACCAAATAGTCGTTATTTGGACTGATATCCAAAGCGTGGATTATCTTTTCATGTGCATGTCTAGTATAGTCAGAAGTCTTGACAACTTGTAAACTGGTGGATCCTGAAGGTTTAGGGACAGTCCATCTTTTGATAGTCAAATCCTCACTGGCAGTGACAATGAAACGTGGGTATTCGTTGATAGGTGTCCGTGGCAAGCCAACAGCAGTAACAGAACCGGCGTGACCTTCGAAAACCGCATAGCAAATAAATTTATCATCCTGGTAATGCCAAAGTCTGGCAGTGTTATCTTTAGATGCGGTGGCAAGCCACATTCCATCGATGGTAGAGTCTAAAGCATTGAGCAAGTCCTTATGAGCCTCATATTGATCCATATCGAAAGGACTGTTGATTGGATCTATTATCCGGAGAGTTGGAGAGTTGGTAGCTAGAGCCAACAGGTTCAATTCTGGTCCAACGTATCTGATATCTGCAATAGTACCATGGTTACCTGCCATACGTCTCACCACTGAAACTTGCTGGTCATTTAATCCACTGATATCGATATCTTCAACTGTTTGATCAGAAAGAATGGCAACAAGACGTTCTGGACTATCTGGAAGTTCCATCACTTCCATGATCATAAGCTCCTCTGTAGTTTTCAAAGGACTTGCAGTCTCTGCCCATAGTTGTTCCGAAGATAAGTCCCAGATCTTTAAAACACATCCTTCTCCGGCAGTGTATAGGAAATCATTAAGGAATCCAGTGGACTCCACTGAGGACTCGATAGGGATGGTTAGAAGTTCCTTCCAATTCTTGCAATCGTAGATGATCACAGTATTGTCTCTAGATCCAGTCACCATGCGCTTACCGGTGAGATCGAAGTTTAATCCACGCACTGCAGCTGAATGGTCATTAAAAGTTTTCAAACATTTACGTTTAACCAAGTCCCAAACTTTCACTGTACCCATGATATCACCACTGGCCAGTTTCCACTTAGTACCACCTAATTCACCAAAGAATGCCAACGCCGACAATGTACCACCATGACCTTTCAAGTCGTGTGTGATATAGGAGCCACTGATGTCCCAAACGATGACACTTCCATCGGTTAGACCGAATGCAAAGAGACTCGAAGTAGGGTCAGCAGCGGAGATGTAAGCAGCAGCACCGAGTTTCACAGACTTTATTATGGCTCCCAGTTCGACATTAAAGATTCTAAGTTGTTGCGATTGTGCCACTATGGCCAAATAGCGACCATCTGGTGTGATTTGCAGCCTTGTCACTTCGGAGGTGTCTCCCTTAATAGTGTGCAAGATTTCATTAGAGGTCCGATCTATGACCACTATATCTTCCAAAATGGCGGATGCCATGACAGAACCATCAGCTGAGACAGTAGCATTAGCTGCTCCCACGTAGAACGGTTCGATGTCGATCTTCTTATAGCTTCTTTTGACAGACATGAAGAAGAAGTGGAGGTTGCGAGGGTAAGATGAGGTAGATTTTTTGAGGATTTTTTGAGGATTTTTTTTCAAAAATTTATTCGGGCAGTGCATAGTATGTAGGAGTAGGTAGGTAGGATTCGAGAACTAAGGAGGTAACTAAGGAGGTAGGAATAAGGAAGGTGGGTGGGAAGAGGGCAGAAAATAAGAGCAAATATGTAAGGATATGACAATGGTCTACCTTTCACCCACGACTACTATACATTAGGTTCTATATCATCTCTCTCTGCATAATATCTACTCTTAGATTGAAAAATTTACCGGTACTATATCAAGAGTCAGTACTAATAATAAGATCGAAAAGACTGCATACAGGTTTCGAATGTTAAGTGTATAACCACAGTTTCAAACAGTTGTACAACCATCTTCCACTTACATCTATACCACTTTAACATATCTTCCTCCAACTCTTCCAACCCTTCCAACCCTTCCTATCCTCCTACCCTCCTCCTATTCTCCTCCTATTCTCCCTACCCAAAATCCTTTACAACAAATATCTGTCGCATCACGACAATGAAATAGAAACACACTTAAAATGCCATAACTCCTGACCATTAACCATCCGAACATTCAATAACCCATCTACAAACAACACAGTACCAAATGAACCAACTTGTAACACACACACTAACCTTCTATACCCCCTATATACTCCCGTACCTGCCCGTACCTACCCCTACTTACTGCCTACCTACTCCTCATAAACTCCAATCCCACCTGAAAAATTTTACTCCTCTACCACCATGTCTCCTCCTTTGCACATAGTCAAGCCAAACATCGTGGGACCTCTCGGTTCCAGCGCAGAGACTCCTATCAAAGTCGACATCCAAGGTTCTACCCTTTTGGAGTTGATTGACACAATTTACCAGAATGACGAGGAAAGTAAGACCCAATCACGTACCGTCGGTACTTTACTTGGTACCAGATCGGACGATGGTTCCAAGATTGAAGTGAAAGAAAGCTATATCGTGCCACATACAGAGGAAGATGACGATTTGACCATTGAAGAGGCAACACATATCGCCTTGTACAGATTACACAAGAGATCCAACCCGGATTTACAAGTTGTCGGTTGGTTCAGTACTTCTCCAGAGATTGACTCTTTCACTGGATTGTTGCATGAATTCTATGCCAAAGGTTCCTGTGCTCCTTTCCAACCTCTTCTTTTAACTCTTAAATACAGAGACGAAGAGTCTGGTGAGATCGTCTCTCCATCCGTTACTACCTACATCTCTTCATCTGTCGGATTACCTCAAAACTCTGCTCTTTTGAAACAGTTACAGATAGACACCGTCGGTTCCTACGTTTTCGTGCCAGTTCCAAACCAAACCATCTATTCTAAGAATGAACTCACTACACTCAAGTTCCTTTCAGAGAAATCCAAGCTTGAAAACAAGTCTCTCGAGTTAGGTTCAGACGTTGACGAACTCAGCCAGTTGTCAAACACCGTTTCACAGATCTCCGATCTTATCAAAATTCTCACCGATTATACCAAGCGTGCAGCAGCAGGTGAGATCGAAGGTAACGACAAGATCGGACAGATCTTGCTGTCAAACTTGAGTTATAAACCAGCTTCTATCGATCTCGACGCTCTTAAACACGAGTTTGAAAAGCATCAGGATGATACTCTACTGGTGCAATACTTGGCATCATGTATCAAGCAACAGCTGGACCTGAGTGCCAAGCTGACTAACTTCGAGGCTCCCGAAGAGGCTGTCAAATAAAAAGACTGGGAGATTAAATCTTAATGCAAATTACTCGGTGTAACCAATAAGTATAGATTAGTAGTAAAGTAATACATAGGTAAACTACCTAGGTAGTGGTTAGCTGGTTTAGCGCTCCGCGAAGAGAAATCCATACTCTTCGCCGGCTCCAAGGTCAACCATGACTTCCTCAACGTCTTTCAACACATCCTCGTTGAACAGTCCACTCTTCGTGGTTCTCAATCCTTCAGCCTGTGCCTCTGCAACACTCTTGCGACGCATCCGTCTCTTAGAACCTTTCTTCATCTTGATAGGTTGCGATGGTGCAAGTACAAACTCTTCGTCAAAGTTGACCTCTTTAGCACGCCTGCTAGAACTCTTATGTTTGGAACTGTGGGAAGTAGGAGCTGTCGATGATGTTGTGGCAGCAGATTTACCATCACGATGACGATGATGATGATTCTTATGATGACGATGACGATGCTTCTTGATCGGATCAAACTTATACTTGCGTGTGGCATCTGCATAGTTGGACGAATTGTTGATTAGTCCTCTGTTACGGAAAGCCGTCAATGGAACACGCTTGTCTTTGAAGAAGGAGTCCCATTCGAAATTGGAAGCTTCATCAACATCTTCATCCTGACCTTCATCTTCAAACTCACTGATGTTCAACAGGTCTTCCAACGACACCGGTGTACCAGATTTAGGCCTTTGAGGCTTAGCGGGGGCTTCAGACACTGCTCTAGAACCTTTCAATATAGATAACTTGTTATCTTTAGGTGTTAAGAACCGTGTAGAGTATCCATCGATGATTCCAAACGGTTTTCTATTCCTTGGAACAATGAATGTACCCAATTTAGGAGCTCTAAAGTTGTTCTTGGAGGATGAAAGAACTTCTTTAGCTCTTTTAGAGCCAATTTTCCGTGTAGATTTCCTTGGAATTGTAACATCTTCATCCGTAGCACCACTGTCATTATCCTCATCGCTGCTGCTATCTGAAGAAAAGAAGTATTGAATCAAATTTGAATCGTCTTCACTGTCAGACTGATCTGTGGTATTAGTAGCAGCATTTGCACCAGCTTTATCATCACCAGTGGCTGGATCCATTGTAGATTCATCAATCGAGTCGTCGTCATCATCATCAGAAAACACGGCACTCTGTGGCACATAAGTCCGGTCCAAAAGATCCTTGTAACCAGACAGATCGATATCATCAAACTCTTCATCTTCATCGTTTCTTTCCTCCTCTTGCCTGATGGCTTCAGTTTCTTGCTTCAAGATCGGTTCATCAGCTAAGATCTTATCGGAAGAATTGTTGTCTCCCAAAAGCTCTAATTCGACTTCATCGTCATCGTTTTGAAGTGTGCGTATCAAATCATCCGGATCAAACTCATAGTCTGCATCCGAATTCAACTCTGTATCATCAAATTTAGGAACGTCCAATAGAACCGGCTCGTCTTCCACTTTCGGTTCGACCTGAGACAGTTCATCTATAGCTTCTCCAAGGTCCTCCTCGTTCAACTCCTTTATTATCCCGTCATCTTTATCGTTGGATTTATCGAAATCAAACTGTAGATCTAGAATCTGGCTCTCATCATTAGCAGAGAGGTCATAGATCCCAGGTAACTTCTTCTCCTCTTTCAATATAACGGCATCAACCAATGCATCATCCAATTCGGAATCGTCACCAATCATTAACGCCTCACTCGACGATGAATCTAAAACAATGGCCCCATTATCAAGGTCCTCGTCTGCATCCTCGGTAGCCATAGTAAGAGAGCTAGATCTGGCAGGAAGTTGCTTCCCAGGACGTATATTCTTGTTCCTGATACTCGATACCACAATATCATCATCATCGTCATCCGAACTCTCATCGTCATCCGATACTATGCTGAACCGTCGATCTCTATACTGCTTTATGTCCTTGCCAGCACCTAGACCTCTAGATACTGGCTTAGACTTCAATTCTAACTGTGGCGTCTTAGCCATTGATATGACCTTCTAAAATTCGTTCCAGTGTGTTCTTGCTCTTATCTAGTTGCTTCTGTGACAACTTCTAGCATACAATCGTCTAATGTACTGCAGGAAACTTGCTTAAACAGTTTAATAGCAAGAAGAACTAAGGTGTATAATTCTTTTCAAATTTTTCTTTGTGAACTTTCCTTAATAGGTAAGGGGAGGAGGGGACTTTAGCTGGGGGTCACTAGGGGATGAGTTAGGGGTAAAGAGATTGGTGTTTAGGAAGGAGATTAGGGTGTGGGGAAGGTGTATTTGAACCTATACATACAGATGAAGCATATGTAGGCATATATGGGATGGTTGTTCCCTCGTATTTTTGGAAACACCCTCCGGTCTTTCACTCGGCCTATTACATTTCCTAATCGGGACATTTTCCAAGATTGTAGATAACCGATCTCGCTGTGGAGTTACGAGAGCGTGGCACAAAACGGATATGCGAAGCACAGTGTGCGATGCCGATACCAACTCTGACAACTCATCACTTCCAAACACCTTGACTCCCTTCATACATATCTCTCCCATAGACCCCCTCTATCGGCCCTCCATCGGTCCCCCCTCCCTGCTCCACTCCTCTCTAAGGCAAATTAATTCAAACAGATTTCTCCCCGCTGCTCATCACTTATCTTTTCCTCAACTATGTCAATTGCTCGACAATGGTTGTTCAAACCAACGTCGGCGTCTCGGTCGGGACTCATATCGATCACACCAACAACATATTCGTGTCTGGCTGCCAGGTATCAAAGCAAATATCCGCACTCCATGACTCAGATCATTCGGACTTATGCATCCAATACCGACCACGAGAACAAGCCCAAGAAGAGTGCTTCCACCTTGAAGAAAACATTCTACTGGGTAGGAGGCACCTTGTTGGCTGCATATGGTTATGATAGTACATTGGGAGACGGAATTGTCAACAGAGTGACGAGATCGTTGTGGACTTTCTTGATGATCTCTATTGACTATAAGCGGAACTTTGATGAGGACCACGACATCGCAGCATTACATGAACGTAACGCCGATAGGTTGTACAATTTGGTGATTACTAACAAGGGAATGTACATCAAAATGGGACAGATGATCGCTATCCAAGGGTTCATGTTCCCGAAACAGTACCAGGATAAGTTCAAGTTGATGTTTGATCAAGCTCCAGAGGAACCTTGGTCCGTCTGTGATGCAACTTTGAAACAAGAATTGGGTGATGATTACAGAGAGAGAGTGTTCTCGTCTTTTGAGGAGAAACCGATTGCAAGTGCATCGATCGCTCAAGTGCATCAAGCCGTGTTGAAAGACAATGGACAGAAAGTTGCCGTCAAGATCCAGAAGAACTCTGTTTCTAAACAGGTCGATGCCGATCTCGCTACTTATAGACTTGCCATGAGGATTTATGAATGGGTATTTGGTATGCCGCTATCTACAGTGGCCAGGTACGTTTCTGATAAGACTAGAGAGGAATTGGACTTCAAAAGAGAATTGACTAACGCCGAGAGAATCTCTTCCCTTATCGAGAATGATCCCGACTTCAATGGACGCATTTACATCCCAGAGTACTATCCGAAAGTTTCCACTGATAAAGTTCTGATCATGGAATGGATCGATGGTGATACAATTGGTCTTTACAAGAAGTTGCAAGATAAAGGTTATGATATCAAATCCTTAATGGATGCCATTGTGCGTGTTTATTCCCGTCAAGTGTTCAGGTGGGGGACTGTTCACTGTGATCTGCATCCAGGTAACTTGATTGTGAGAAGGCTTCCCAACGGTCGCCAGCAATTGGTAATTCTTGACCATGGATTGTATGAGATCTTTAGCGAAGAGTTCAAACGTCAATACAGCGAGTTTTGGAAGTACACGATGGAACGGAATGAGAATAAAGTGATTGAGATTTTGGGAAATTGGGGTATCAAAGCCGATGATATGATGCTTAGTGCTGCTGGATTGTCCGAGAATAAGAAAGAGCAAGTGAAAGCACACCGTGCCATGATGAAGAGCATGTCGTACTACGAGCGTCAACAGATGTTGAAAGAGAGAATGCGTTCTTTCTTAGAGAACAGTGATAAGTTCCCTATGTGCCTGGCATTTGTGATGCGTAGTATGCGTATTGTTCAAGGACTGAACAGGAATTTCGGATCTCCGGTGAATCGGTTGGGAGTTCTGGTTACCGAGGCTAACAAAACTGTTCAATTATACGAGGCAAGTACAGGAGTGAGCGAGAAACCCATCAACTGGAGCTCGGTCAACGCATTATTGCAACGATATCTCACCTACTGGGTCGCCAAAGTGTACACATTTGTCACTTTCGAGTTCAACCGGTTGCAAAAATGGGTTTCGCAAGCATTCCACGGAGAATCTGTGAATGACTTGGAAGATCTATACGAAGAGAACCTTCTTGAGGCCGGCAAAGACCTTGGATTCGAGAAGATCCCAACAACGAATGACGTCATGGCCGAGGCATCCAATTGATCAATCTTATACATATTACATTACGTACATACAAACATACCAGCACATGTACACTTCAAACCAATGCCAAGAAATTCTCACTACCCCCGACATTTTAAATTTCCAGGGCTCGCGACTAACCCTCCCAGCTAACCATACCTTACTTCTTCTTTGTAAACAGAGATTTCAACCATATTTTGCATCCTGTTATGATGTGGCGATGACAACAATAGACACATACACATGCAACAACTTCACGGAGTTGCCAGACAACATCATTCGAGGAATAATCGACGAATTGTCAACCAAAGATAGGCTTTCACTGGCATCCACGTGCGATCTTCTGTATCGTTCGATAGTACCTCAAGTATATTCCACTATTGTGTACTATTCGAAGGCAGTTGATAGTACACCGAGACGGTTGCCTCACAGCAACTTTACATTAATAGATGATCATAACGTTGAATTATTCTTTTCAACGCTTTCCCAAGTCAACCCAAGGTTGGGTTGCTCATTTTCAGATCTTATCCAGCATCTATACTTGTCCGACTTGTCTGACAAGAAGGTGTTTGATTTGGCTCGATGGCGCATTGAAACTGAATCTCTTATCCATTTTGCCCGGTTGAAATGTTACGAGTTCCCGGAAACAATTGAATTGAAGCCATTGACTTCGTCTGAGGTTCACAGACTCACCACTGCGTACATCGATGAGAACTTTTGCAAGGAGGCCGAGAGTAACGGCGGTAAGACCTCGTTCATGGATTTTGCAGCTGTGACTGCGCTCTGCTTGAAGGCAAGACTCGGTAGAAACGAAGACATGGTCATGCTTGATTTGCTCACCAGCAACCCGAAATTGCTATTTCAATTGCAGGACTTGTACTTCATGGTGGATATACCAAAAATTTCCACGGACTCGGTCTATCGTCGGCTCGTTGGATTCCTTGCCATCCTAAGAAGAATGGGATTGGTTATGCGGAACGTCTCAAGACTCTCCATACCGATAACCAACCATTCAACCCCCGTCATCATCAACCTTTTGAGTCGGCATATCTATTTTGAGAATTTGACAGCTCTGGAGATCAATATCGAAGACAACGGTTCACATTTGACCATGGCAGAAGCCTTGGAAGAACTCACTAATATTGTGGCCCAGCGTGGTGCAAACATTCAAACCTTATCCATCAATTACCATCTTTTGAAAGCACATCCCGAAAGAAACCATATTCGGTCGTTGCTGTTGCTCAAACTGCTGGAACCGTTCCATAACTTGCAGACACTCAATATCACTTTGGATATCAACGATCTCGATCTATCGAATCTACTGATGATTATTGCACCATGCGTAGAACGCAACAAACTAACTTTGAAGGACCTTCGTATCTCGATATCTGATATGGGCAATCTAGCAGGTCAATTGCTACTATCATTGGAGACTTTTGAACAGTTATTCCCAAGTTTGAATTGGGTCAACTTAACAGAAGAGTCTGATAAAGTGTCACAGTTTATGATTGCCGGAACCGAGCTCGAGAAGTCGTACTTGAATACTCCACAGTACTGTTTCGGTCAAGAGTATAAGAGATTCTTGAGACGTGCAGATACTTCATGTGCATTCACTGATCATATCATTGGGAACCAGGTTAACGAGTCATTCAGTCAATTCCCTAACTTGCAAACGTTTGAATTATGCGGTATGGTGTACGAACGTATCGATGCAATGCATTTCGAGCGTTCCTTTGGTGAACCATTTAAAGGATTGGATCCAACGACTATTTCTGAGATTAAGGACATGAACAGTGTACTGAATGGTCGGTATGGAAGACGTGCTCGTATTGGTAGTGATGAAATGGATGTAGATTAATGCCCTCTGATAACAGGCTATAAATAGTTATAAATAAATAGATAAATAAAATGGCAAGACCTCATCAAGTCATCTGATACTTTGGACCATCACCACCTTCTGGAACGTCCCAGTCTATATCCTGAGTTGGGACTTTGATGTCACAAGTCTTGCAATGAATGCAGTTCTGTGAATTGATTTGGAATTTCACACCCAATTTCGAAGTCTCATCTGGAACGTACTCATACACTCCAGCTGGACAGAACCTTTGCTCGATTCCTTTGAATTTCGGATAGCATTTCTCCGCATGCTTTTGCAAATCTTGATCAGGAATTCTAAGATGACATCTCTCGTCCTCTTTATGATAGGTTCCAGTACGTGAAACAGATGTAAGAATATCGAATGTGATCTTACCGTCAGGTTTTGGATACTCGATTTTTTCAAACTTGGATGCATCTTCAGAACAGGCTGGATCGGTTGGTCCCAGGCCTAATGTGAATGGTTCTCTACCTCTGGTAATCAAGGCTAAAGTACCAGAAGCGAGCAATCCACCCCAGAGTCCGGCCTTGTTGTGGAATGATGGACGGATATTACGAACTTCGTAGAGTTCTTTGTAGATCCAAGAGTCTTCGTATGCTTTTTGAAGGGCAGAGAGATTTATAGCTTCCCATTCAGGAAGAATCACCATTTCATCCTCCTCTTCATCTTCATCCTCCTCTTCCTCTTCCTCCTCCTCCTCTTCTTCCTTCTCATTAGCCAACTGCTCATTGATCCACTCTTTAGTCTTTAAAACTTCAGGATACATCGTATCTGCAGCCAACATACCACTCTTAATAGCGGTATGAGACCCCTTGATCTTTGGAACGTTCATGAATCCAGCAGATGCACCGACAAGAACACCACCAGGGAAATGAAGAGTTGGAACTGCTTGGAACCCACCTTCATTCAAGGCACGAGCACCGTATGAGATACATTTACCACCTTCAAGAACGGAGCGGTAGAATGGGTGCAACTTAAGTTTTTGGAACTCTTGATATGGAGAGATCCAAGGGTTCTTATAGTCCAAACCAACGACAAGTCCAACTGTAACCAAACCGTCACCAAAATGGTACTGGAATCCACCTCCATAGGTATCTTTATTCAATGGGTATCCCATAGTGTGTGCAACATAGCCTGGTTTGAACTTCTTTGGATCAACTTCCCAGACCTCCTTGATACCAATACCATAAGTCTGATGATCGGATTTAGATCTCAATCCATACTTGGCAATGGCTTGTTTCGATAGAGATCCCTGACAACCCTCTCCAAGAACAGTCATGATAGAATGAAACTCCATTCCACGCTCGAATTCGTCATTCGGAGCACCGTTTTTACCGACACCCACGTCCTTCGTTGCCACACCTTTGACAGCACCCTTAGAGTCATAGATCAGACTGGAAACGGGAGTGTTCGGGTAGATCTCCACACCCAGGCTCTCAGCGTACCCGGACATCCATTTAACCACCTCCGACAACGATGCAACGTAGTTTTTCCCCTTATTAGTCATTTGGGGTGGTTCTGGTAGTGTGATAGAACCAGTCTCACTGGTTAAAAGCTTCATATGTTCTTCAGTGACAATGTTAACCAAATCCGGTGGCAATGGGATCCCACTGTTCTCCAAGTACTCACTGTCTGGCAACAGCTCTTTCAAAGCACGAGGCTCCAACACTGCTCCCGACAACGTATGGACACCCATGTCGGACCCTTTCTCCATCACCACGACTCGAAGCTCATCGTCCTCATCGAGCTGTTTTAACCTGATTGCAGTTGCCAATCCTGCCGGACCTCCACCCACAATACAAACATCAACATTGTCTACAACACGCTCCTCTGTAAGTTGTTCCTGCTGTTCTTCATCCATCTCTTCGAAAGGGATCTCTGCAGACTTGCATCTGATAGAACTGCTCGAGAACCACCGTGGAATGCCTGAAGTTCCCTCTTTATAAATAAAACCTGGTCCAAAACGTCTATTGACAGCATTCGGACACCGGCTTGCCAAGATCGTGACAGCTCCTCGTAAGCTGCGCAATCGCATCATGATTTGCCAAAAGAACGAAGTGATCGATAACGGGACAAGTCGAATTTTCATCAGTTTGAAAAATTATATTTTTCGGAGACGAGATTAGGCGGGGTCGAAGTCCGAGCAAGGGTCTATCTGTATTCTATTAGAGTGAAGAGTTATACATCTATCTACGTCTGTATGTCTATATGAGGGGAAGGATCAATTCGAAACATACACATTAAGCACACGTTTCTCATCTTCCTCGATCTCATCGAGTAACTCTCGTGCGATCTGCCAATCATCGTCGCTTTGGAACCTGATCAGATCTCCGTCTTCATCTTGGAACTTCAACTTGATTGATTCCGGCTTGTAAACGTCCGCAATACCGTTCGCTCCCATGATATAGTTGAGTTTGTTGACAAACACTTGTACGAGATCCTTATAATCAATGTCCGGACTAACACTGAGATGCACCGATTCCTTCTGAGGTCCAAACATCAGTTTGATCAGAGTCCTATTCTCATATTGGGCCTGCTGGGTAAATTGTTTCTGAGAAATTGCCAAGTTACCTATCTCTTCAGATAATCTTGCCTCACGTTTCACCAACGGAGCCGCAGGTGATGACGCAGACCGATACTTACTGGACTGTCCATCGATAGTGCCAAATGTACTTGAAGACGCAGAAGCGGCACGAGGTTTAAGAAGCAAAGAGTCCGACGACTGCACTGTAGACCGGGGATTATTAATGTCATCATTATCATCATAAAGTTGTTCAATGGCTTGATGCCATTGTTCCATATGTTCCTCTGAGAGGAACCTGATCACACATCCACCGGTATCTCGATTGCCTTTCCATCTGAGCGTGAGGAAGTGGCCTTGAACACCAGCAAAGTATGGAGAAGTGTCACCCGCAGTAACTTTGTAGATTTTATTGATGTAGACGATACCGTTTAGAGTCAACGAGGGGACCGTCGTAGAGTTCGACATTGTGACGAGAGATGCAGAGCTCTTCTTTCTGGATGAAAGCAGCTTGGATTTTTGTTGATGTTCTTTAAAGAAATAGATCACTTTATCAAAAAGATAACAGTGAACTTCTTTTTCACCTGCATGGCCCTCGTTAAGCAGGTCCTTCACAGTGACGGTATCATAGTATCTTAATTCACCCAATCCGTCCAACGAGTAACCTTTCCAGTCGACAACACGTTCTTTTAATTCTTTCAACTTAGTTTGATTCTCAGACTTCCTCTGAGCTTCGTTTATCCGTTCAGCGACTTTCCTGGTCACCTCATAGGCTGCCTGCAACTCTGAGTAGTTTGGCCAGGATGGATCTGTCTGTTTAATGACCTCTTTCACAAGCAACGGATACTTGCAAAGTCGTTGGATTGGTTTGATAAGGAAAGAATGTAGTTCGTAAGGGTTGGCGATGATAGTCGAAGAGTCTTGCAAGAGCGAAGCATTACGGTTCATCAACTCCATTGCCGCATTTTGATGTAATGACCAAGGCTCATATATTTGGAATCCTTGAACACCGGCATGGACAAACACGGATCCAATCCGTTGATACTTACCAGGCACTGCCGCGTTACATTCCAATCCGACCAAGATCCGTCGTTGGAAATCAACTATCTCGTTTAAGTTAGGGAAAAGAACGGTCAAGTCTTCAGATACAAGTCTGCCACTCTTCTGTAGATCTTCTTTATAACTGGCCAGAGTCTCCAAATCGTAGACAAACTTCCGTTCGGATTCGATCAACTCTTTAACGACTTTAGATTGGGGTTCGGTGCTAGCGACAGTTACTTGGTCGTGAACAGGGACGCAATCGAACCGTGGATCCAAATCCAACACGAAATTCACACTGTGGATGACCGAGAGTAAACTTTTAACGTCATCTGCAAACACGGCCGTGATTGGGAACAGCTCGTCGTCACGAATACTCAGATGAAGCTTGCAAGCACTGAGAAATTGATAGACACTCATTTTGGCGATCTTCATATCGTCAGAGGAGACGACATCGATCGGGTGTTCAGGGCAGATAGCATTGAATATGAGGCATAGAGGTGCACCTTGACGGAACAGCATTCTCACGGGCGTGACAGGATCAGAAGAGATCTGTGCTGGCAAGATACCTGCGGCTACCGTGTATAGTGAGGAGTTCCATCTCTCCAGCAGCGGATTTGAAGAAGAATCACGTGTATGGCTTGTAGTCTCACTGGATACATCCTGTGACAACATTCGATCGCTCAAGTTACTCAATGCAATGGCCTGGTGCTCAGCATTCTCCTCTGCTTTCGCATACGCCAACTCCAAATAGGGAGACATTCCAGGAACTTTGGCCAAACGTTGCATCAGTTGAAGGCATATGTAGTAAAGAGAGTCCTCATGCGACGCCTTGGCATTCATGGCCAGATTTGCCACCCCAATCGGACCAGACGGAGTCCTCTTGGGCTGCATAGACACCTGAGACTGCAATGTGGCCGATGAAGAGTTCATAGTGGCTAGCGGAGATAGTTTTTTTTTCAAGAAATTGATTTCAATATATATGAGGTAGGGGTGTAGTAGGGGGGTGTTAAAACCCCAGTAGTAATTACATACTAAGTAGATACATCTTAAGAAGTGACTGCTCACTGCTTCTTCTTATCCTGCAGAATCCTGTTGGCTGTCCAGATACCCTTGTCAAGCAATGAGAACACGGTCAAGACTCCGGCAATGGTGGAACACACGCTCAAAATGAACGCACTCCACGTCTTTTTATGACACTCCCGGTTGATGATCTTCAACGGAGAGATATCGAAGTAGAAAAACACTCCTGGCAACCCACCTCTGGCATGGATAGTGTTAGGGTGATCATCATCACGGCCTCCTCTCATTGGTCTATCGTGTTGTGAGGCACTGAACTCGTTCGTCTCTAAGAAATCGCCATCCAGGTACTCGAATCGAGTATTCACCACTTTCAAGAAGTACGAGTATAGATGGTACTTGTCCTTGGTAGAAAGGCTTCTGTTGTCCAAAGGATGCGTCGTAGTGTAGTCATGACTCTTAGAATGCTTCAACTGTGTCTTGTGGTCATCGTTACCAAACGAAAAGTGGTTGATCTTATGGTCAAAATTAAACTTGTCAGGGTACTTATCAAAGAGTGAAAGATCATGGACATGACGATCATGCATATTGATCGAACTACCCGGAGCAAAATGCAAGTTACCACCAATCCGATTGATCTGACCCTTACCCTTGACCCGACATCCTTCATCCAACCGTTCTGAGATCCGTTGAACGTAACCTTCTTTCTCACACTGCTCGATACCTTCACCATCGTAGAACTTCCAAGCAGCTCTCGAGTAGGCCGCCCGAACCGCAGCACAACTATTACAACACACTTTATCACTCTGTTTCTGAGCATTCTCATTCCCGGACTGGTCCACAGATCCATAACATGACCCACAGTAGTTCGGATCGTCACTTTTCAAAAGACCCACGTCATCGGTGCCCACTTCGAACGGTTGGGCCACATCGATCTCTTTACCGTCAGCTCCAAGACGGATCTTAGTGAACCCAGAATCCAACAGATCCACCTTAACATCACCTGTCAGATCCATAATATCCATAGTCAACGCATCACATGGCATATTTGGGAACGTTATGTCTAAATTAATGTCGAGCTTCTTCTCATGATCCCTATCCACCACCAGTTCAGGCCGAGTCACCAAAGAACGGTAGTCCTGGTACTCGTTCATAAGCAATATCAGTATAGTAAAGATACATGCGATAGTCAACACTCCACCGGATGTCGTCTTCACTTTGGAGTCCTCCAAAGTCTTTGCAAACGCATCAAACCTGAACAATGTTGGTTTTCCCATTGTGGTCGATACAGCGAAGAAATCAGATTTGGATCTGAAAAATTATATACGCGCCCGAGGCACCGGGGGGAGGAAGGAAATTGCCCTTTTAGGAAACCGAGAACTGGGATTCCAATACTCTACTGCTCTACTGTCTCTAATATTAATCAAGTCTATCAATTACATCAATTACTTCTAATGCTGCTGGTTTCTCATCATCTCAGCCATCTTCTGGAACATATCTGCCATGTTTTGTGGATTACCACCGGCTCCTCCTTGCTGCATCTGTTGCATAGTGGCCATCATCTGAGCCATATCTGGCATTCCAGCCGGTGCGCCAACTGGTGGTGCGCCAACTGGTGCAGGTCCTGGAACTGGTGGAACAGTGCTTGGTATTGGACTTCCTCCACCATATCCACCATGACCTCCTTGGTTGTATCCACCACGTCCACCTTGGTTATAACCTCCTTGATTGTAACCTCCTTGATTGTATCCACCTTGATTGTAGCCTCCTTGGTTGTATCCACCCTGGTTGTAGCCGCCTTGGTTATAACCACCTTGGTTGTAACTACCTTGACGTCCATATCCTCCTTGGTTGTAACCTCCTTGGTTACCTCCCTGGTTGTACCCACCTTGATTGTATCCTTGGTTACGTGAATATCTGTCGTTACCATATCCTTCATTGGTAACAGGCAATCCATCAGATTTAGGACCGTTCTGTGAAGAATTAGTTGGCATCTTTTTAGAAATAGACTTAGAGGAAACTCCATGACCCATCTCAATATCTGGCTCTTCCATGAACACACCGGTCTGCAATGGCATACCACCCGTTCCACCCCATTCAGCAGAGACAGCCCATTTCTTATCAGCATCTGTCAGTCTATCGATTGGAATTGTAGATGTACCACTCTGATAGTTGCAACAGTCTCTTGGACCGAATCCAACACCCCAACGTGCACGTAATCCAGAAGGATGTGTGACGGAAAGTGCTTTAATGACTTGTTCAGCTTCAGGACGTGAATACACTTTCACAAAGGCATGCTTACGCTCGCTGTTCAAAATGACACTTTGAACCTCAGCAAATGGACGCAAGATCTGCGAAAGTTCTCTCTCATCCATCGAATGTGGAACACCTCCAATGAAGATGGTCCGTGAAAAGACACCGATGGTTCCTGGTGGTAACGAGGGGTCGATATATGGCTTCTTTTCACGATAATGTGGATTGGATGGAACATTATGTTCTGTTGGATTGGCAGGATCGTCTTGAACCGGATTTCTGGACCGTCCAGAGTCTCTACCAGAACCACCACGTCTAGGAGATCTTTCACGATCTCTATCACGACGGTGGCTCAATGGATTATCGTAGCTAGAATCTCTACCACGAGCTTCACGTTCTCTATATGCACGAGCACCACTGTCCATGCTATTATCTGGACGTGGAGGTTGCTGTGGTAATGAAGGTGCACGAGCTGGTTGCATTTTCTGAAGCATCTGGAAGATGGCATTAGGATCGGAGGATGCAGCAGGTTGAGTACTTGGAGGTGGAGAGACCGACTTCTTCAAAGTAGCATTTGCATTGCTTGGAGATGGTGCTTTTTTGGCTAGGTTGGCCAATGCTTGCAAAACGCTGGCTGGATCTTTCTTGGCAGGCTTGGATTCGGCGGCAGTAGCAGTTGCAGTAGTCTCCTCCTTTGATTTTTCAGGCTCAGCAAAGGTGACACGCTTGCGACCAGCAGCCGGTGGAGAACCCGGCGGGGTGGTCGATGGGAAGTTGGTTTGCTTCATCTTCTTGAGCAAATCCTTGTCGAATGTGCTACAATTCTCCCAAATTTCAAGAAGTTTTCTAATACGTTCTTTCACATCATCGTTAGCGTTAGTAACAGCGTCTTGAACCAATTCAAAAACGTAATCTGAGATCTTTTTAATGGCAAGTGCAGTAGGAGAGGAAGAATCAGCGATACTGGCCGTGTCTACGTTACCTGATTTGGACAGTTCATCAATCAAACCTCTCACTATAGCATCAAGAACATAGAGTGGTCCCAACTTGTTACTTTCTGGGATTTCTTTGTATCCATCATACAGTTGTTGAACTAGTTCGGATTCGTTCTCATCAACGTTTTTCAAAAACAGCTCTTTAAGCTTTTTAATACGGGATCCACTGACTCCTGGTGGCTTCAATGAACCTAGTTCCTTAAAAACCGTTTTAAATTCGTCACTCATCTTACAGTTGTGACAAACGAACGAAAGTTAACTATTATACTTTGTAGTTTTGCTTTAATGGTGCCCCTTTCTTTCTTTTAACAGAGGGTTTTACCTTATTTTTCTCTAATACGAGCTAAAAGAAGTGGAACTTAAAAAAAAAGAGGTGTAGTTGTCAGGAAGGAATTGAAGTTGGGGATTGCAAGGTTTTTATATTAATTTATGGCCGGGTAACTTAAAGGGATTTTTTTTTTCTGTATGCGGGCGGGGCTGTGCGAGCTGTGCGAGGTGCTCATGGGGGCCACAGGGTTATCGTAGATTATTTTCCCCCACACCTTCCCCTCTCTACTTTTATCCCACCAACCATGGTTTGTTCTTCCTGCCTTCAGGGCAACAGTTGCGGAACATGCAACCATGGAGGAAGCGCACCATTAGGAGGGTCTGGAATGTCAAGATCTACACAACTGGCATGCTTTATGATGGCTTTGAAAGCCGCTCAGAGAAGTAGAAGTAACAGTAAGCCTGTACTATTGAAGCAACGCTCAGGCTCAGGCTCGTCTACTTCGACATTGGTTGACGTGGAACCCGAACCTGTGGAGCCAGAACAAGAACAAGAACAACAAGCAGGAGGTGTTAGATTGGAGAGAGCTCGTGTTGGACCTATAGCGGATGAACCAATCACGTTGAATGAACCAGAACCATTCGCTACTACGTCAAGATTGAAACGGATGGCTTCAAAGTATAACGAGATTGAAGGGAAGACGTTGACAATACTGGAGATGATCATCAGGAGATTTGATAACTTTGTGCTGTTACAGACGTTTATACCGAAGTTGAAGCATATTCCGAATTCACGCTGGGGGAGAGTGGTCTCCTTCATGGTGAAGCAACTTTCTGGACTGTACATTATGGTGGTTGCAATCAATATGAGAAGGTTGATAGTGAGATTGGTGCGGATCAATCGAACGATCAGAAAGTTGGAGCTACAGTGCCGACTTTTGAAGAGAAGTATCTTTGACGATGACCGGTTTGAAATCCCAAAGCCTTTGAAGAAAGCTTTGGTGGATCTATACGGAGCCAAGATCAGATCTGTTATCGAGCTGGTTGGATACTTTAACGAGTTAATTTTAAATTTGAATATCGTTATTACGAGGTTCCACCTACCGTCGAGAGTGAAGAAGATGCTCGGTGTGGTGAGCTGGATTATTAGCGTTTATCGGATGAGTAAAGACGACGATGACGACGTTAAGCTCGATCGCAGGATTGACAGTATTGAGAAACAACTTATAGATTAATTACACAAATGGTAACATTAGTAAAGACTTCAGGTTTTTGTAAAAGAATGGACGCAGCCTAATGATAGGTTGCAAGTTGTTGTACCGGATTAACGGTCGCGGTCGCGTTTGAAAAGAGCAAATATACTTCTTCTCTTCTTCTTATTGCCGATGTTTGCTAGTGGTTTCTTGGCCGGGTCGACTATTGGCCCTGGTTCTCCCAGATCCTTGACTAGAGTGGCATCATCATCATCGGAAAGCAATGTAACGTCTTTGTGTAGACCCATTAGATTGTCCGTGGTGGCTTCAATGACAGAAGATTCTCTTCTTAAAGATGCAAATGACAGTCTATGAGACCGTAGATGAGAAGATATGGTGGATATGATAGATGAAGAGCGACGATGGCTATGTGTTTTGGCGAAGGATGCTTCCGAACGGGCCGGTGAAGTGGCACGAGTTGGCGATTCACCACCAGGAGAAAATGAGAGTCCACGAGAGTGACGACTAGGACGACCACTTGAAGGTGAGGCTCTAGAGATGGAGGAGGAGACAGAGTTGTGCCTTAGATCGGGCATACTGGCACCTAGGGTATACTTAGAAGGGGATTGCTCGAATTGGTTATTATCGGCAGGTGCATCATAGACCTTCTGTTCGAATTGGAATGGATCTTTAACGGAAGAAGCCGTTTGAGGTTGCTGCTGCTCTTGGAATCTGACTCTTGCAGGTGACCTAGACCTGATCTGGTCTCTAAACTTTCTTTGTGCTGTTGGGACCACGGGCGAGGTCGATGTTAAAGTTGGAGAGTTTGCCAGTGATGAATAATATGACTGGTATCTAACTTTGCGTCGTGCTCCATTAACAGGAGACTGTTGAGATTGGAATTTCATGGAGAAGGATTCGGATCCTGCAGATTCCAAGGATGCAGATGACTTGTTTGCCGACAAAGAAGGTATTGGTAACACGTAAGTATGTTCTGTAGTGGCTGTAGTAGATGCATTTGTAGTTGTGGTTGTTGTAGTAAATGGAGCGGAATTTGCAGATGAGGAGGAACCGGTGGTATGCATGGACACGGCGAGTAAATTGCTGTGAGCTTGATCGGTATCACCTTCTTCTTCAGATATACCTTCGACTATAGCTACGTCGGACTTCTTTGGTGAACACATCAGTGAATGCTTTGGATAACAGAAAGGTTCCAATTCGGACATCGAGGTGGTTCTTTCAGAAGTGGAACGTGATGTGAACACATCGTCCAAGTTGATGACTGCGTCTGGGACCGGGCTAGAACCCGTGTAATGAGCATTCTCAGTCATGAACATCCTTGGTCTGTTAGAAGCGGACGATGACAATGGACTTTCTAGAGGCGATAATCTGATTGGTGAGCCAGTGACTGAAGAAGGAACAGATCTACTGACGCCAGAAGTAGCAGTAGAGTTGACTGTAGGCGGCGGTAAAAGCTCGAAATCGCGTACATCAAAGTCACCAGAGATGGCTGCTGACCGTCGGTGCCTGTGGGTCCTCACAGGTGGCGGCTTCAACTCTATCGGAGCCGTTAAAGCTATTGGCTCCGTCATTTGGAGTTGTATGAAGAGGGGGAAAAAATAAAAAAAAGTGTGAAACTGCAGTTAACCCGATTTGGTAACCAGTCCGTGCAGGTGGGAGGGAGGGAGGTGGTGGTTAGTTGTTAAAGATAGAAGTAACCGAGAGATGGTGGAGATGTTGACGAATTAGAGACCAATGACGATGTGAGTTTGATTTCGAGTTGAGTCCCAGTTGGAGTTCGAGTCGCGTGAACATGAAAAGTTTGCAGCTAACCGGGAGCGGCAAGATTCAGACGGGTCTGAGTGAATGACGTAAATAGCAATGAACTGAAATTTTAGTCAGGTTTGTGGGAGTGGCTTTGCAGGAGGGAGTATGAAGGGAAGATGAAGGGAGGAAGGAGGGAGGACGGAGGGAGGAAACGTTAGTGAGAACAGCCTGTAGGCAGGAGATAACAGCTATAAGTAATGTGACAGATCAGTTTCTTCACATATCTGTGTTGAATCCTCCCATCCTCTCGTCCTCTCGTCCCCGGTCTAAGCCTGCCCATTGTTACTTCCTACCCCACTGGCCACGGTGTGAAAAAAAAAAACTGTCCCAATTAGGCAATCACGAGCGTTTCCATGCAGGACCACCAAACCCACCATCAGCCGTTTAGATTGACGAGATAGCCGCTGTGATGAAACGGGGATCCGGAGTTGAAGAAGATCATAGAGTTGATTGCTCTGATTCTATTTGCCTTCATTCTACAATCGATTCTACTTGCTCAGGTCGCTCTCCACCCACCTTGCTCCCATCCTCGGCATCCTCGGCATCCTCGGAATCCCACCTTCTCGAACTGCATTATATCGGGCGGAGTCCATTGACTAAAAGACCACGAGAATACCACCCGCCGATCGACCCGCCGATCGACCAACCAAATAATGTTATCCCACCCATCCCACATTCCCCACATCACAAACCTTCTATTTTTCCCCACTCGCCCATCTACACACCCATACACCCAAGCAACCAAGTTTCGATTCTTGCCCGCTTCCCCTCACTCGCCATTCCTCGGACTTCTTCATTTAAATGTGTATGGGACGTCCTCACCACATCTATAACAACGGCAAATGCACCATGTTATCAACTCAAGGCTTGAAAGATCCATTGGTCTTTGAACCTGTCGAATATGACCCTTCAATCGATCCATTCAACTTGCAACAGTATAAACCCAAGAACTATAAAGTTGTTACCAGATTTGATAAGCTCGAGATAACGAATGGAGAGGAAACAACGAAGAGTGAGGAGGACATTAAGACCGCTGAGGACGATACAGACTCTATGCTGTCATCCTCTTCCTCATCTTCTGCACTGTCATCCTTCCCATACTCACCCCTCTATACAGACGAAAAGAACTATCTATCTTCTCAGATAGACCGGTCATCTAACCGCTCTCGCAGACGCAGACGCAAGATGTTCCATTTCACAACTATAACTCTCGTCTTACTGACAGGATTGCATTACTATATGGATAAAATGGATTACTATTAAGAGACTACTGGTAGTTCTCAAACCAACGTTTCAACTCCTCCTTCACCAGATACTTGGCATGGAATCTCACATGCTCAGGAATGAACGTGGCCACAAAGTAAAAAGAGTGATCATAATCCTCTGCAAGGTTCAACTTCACCTGTCCTTTCAATTTAGACTCTTCACTAGCTTTAATAAGATTCTCTGGATTTAACTGTCCAGCTTTACCAAACTTATCTGCCGTACCTTGAGTAATCAGTATAGGTCTAACCGGTCCTTCGTATTTCTTGATCAAGTCACATGGATCATACTTGGACCATTCAGATTTGTCGTCACCCAGATAACTTCCGAAACATTTAATTCCCCATGGTGCAACAGACGGGTTGGCAATCGGTGCAAACGCTGAAACAGACTGGAATCTGCCCGGGTTTCTCAGGTAGAACATCAGCGCTCCGTAACCTCCCATCGAGAACCCAGTCAGCGAAACGGTCTCAGTGTCAACTCTAACAAACTGCTCGCCGATCTCAGGAATCAATTCGTCCAAGATGTATGAATACATCTTATAGTTCTTACTCCATGGAGACACAGTAGCATCCAGGTAGAACCCAGCGCCGGTACCGAAGTCCCACGTCTCGTCTTCTCCCTCGATGTTGGCTCCACGTGGAGATGTATCCGGGTACAGCACAGCGAATCCATACTTGTTTGCATATGGCTGGATACCGGCTTTCTCAGATGGATTCTGTGGGGTACTGCTCAGACCTGAAAGGAAGATCAGCAATGGCAGCTTTGGCAACTCTTCCACCTTGTATTGCGGTGGCAAGTACAAGTTTGCATCCATCGAGGTTCCGGTGACCTTTGATTGGTGAGTCAACTTCAGTAATTGACCCCCGTAACACTTCACTACTGTCTTGTCGAACGTCATAGTGCAGAGCAAGTAGAAGAAGAAGAAGTGATGATTAGAGGGGAGGAAGAAAGTTAGGTAAGCCGAGGGGGGAAGCTAATAATTTTTAAACCCCCATCATCTGATTTCTCGCCGCTAACCATATGTTCTTCTTCTCTGCTGGACCACTCCGTGTGGCTGCACAGGCCGCAAAGCAATACCAAAGCCGTCTGGCCATGACTAGTATTGGTCTGGGACTGGGACTAGGTCTCGGTGTTGGTGCCTACTCACACTTACAACAACCTGTCTTGCTCGACGATAAGCCTACTTCTGTCGAGGGAGTCCAGGTTGGGTCAGGTATCGATCCGTTGCCTCTGTTCGAGAACGAACCGTTGCAAAAGACATACCAGTTGATCGGTTCCGGTATTAGAAAGGTTTCTTTTTTGAAAATGCAAGTCTATGCTCTGGGATTGTACATCGCGAAGGATGACTTACCGTTGACCAAGAAGATTCTTGGATCGGCTTTCCTAGAGAACGTCTACGAGAATGCCAACCCGGATATGACCCAGAAGCAGGCATTAGAAGCTGGATTGGACGACGGTAAGACATCAGAATTGCTGATCGACAACTTACTCACTTCAGGTGTCAAATTTACTGCTCGGATCTGTCCATTAAGAAACACTGACCTGTCACATCTGCGTGATGGGTTTGTGCGTACGATACGTAACTCAGACTCGTTCAAAGAGTTGATGAAAGATGAAGACGCCAGTGAAAGAATGGTGAAGGGATTAGAAGAATTGCGTTCGGTGATGAACAGCCACAAGATGAAAGCTTACAAGAACTCAAGAGTTTACATGGAGATCATTGAAGACGGTAAATTGAAAGTCTCAGTGAAAGTCTGGGATAAGGACCATTTCAGACCTACTGTCGATATGGGTACCGTTCAGGAGCCACTCGTTTCAAGACTGTTGTTCCGCTGCTACATGAGTGGAGACAAGCCATTGATCAATGAGACTCGTGATCAGGTTGCCCAGAGTCTGTCTGCGTTGTTCTGAGTGTGGAGGTTAAAGTATGTACATAGTGAAAAGTTTCAGAGATAGCACCCACGTAGCCCCTGTTATTATCTAGTGTGGGCAGTTGAATCCCCGGACCGGGCCGTTGTCAAATACCGGGTCCAAAAACCGGGTCTAATATCGGGTCCAAAAACCGGTGGGAGTTCTTCCGTTTCAAATAACTGGGCACTCCACCGCGGCTACCCCCCCTCCCTATCCCCCCACACATGCTCCCCATGCCCAGTAATTTTGTGGGCCCACCACCCGGCTAATCTATGGCTATTGTTTGACTTCGTTTCTTTTTTTCTTTTGTTTTTTCATCTCCTAATTGTTCACCTCTGCAAACTTGCGTCCCTGTGTAAATCGGTGTTGGGTAAAACGAATAAAATTTAGCCCTTTTTACCTCACTAGCTTTCTTTACAACAGATACAACGAGCTACAGTATCCATTCTTGAATCCGTTTGTTGCAGTTGAAGATCGTGAACAGACGGAAGTAACGATGGTCAAAGCGGATTCTACAATTGCGCCGGTAGTGAAGAAACGTCGTAAGAAGCACAAGAATTCAAGGTTGGGTTGTCAAACCTGCAAGAGTAAGAACATCAAATGCGATGAGACGTTGCCAGAGTGTCAGAACTGTCTACGCAAAGGCCTCCATTGCTCATACATAGACCTTCCTGCCGAAAAAATCCAGGCCATCAGAGACAAACACAACAGTGACCGTCAGGAGGAAGAGAGACAGCGTCAGAAACGGTTGCTAAATGGAGAGCAGGCATTTGAACTTACACAATTAGATACCGTGCATGATGATAACGTTCCAGAGATTCGAAGACAACAACTGTCAATATCAATACCAAAGAGAAGCAAGCACCAGGTGCCAGGTAACTTGTCACAACCGGCAGCTCTACCTTCTCCTTTGCCACTTACATCTACCATGGATAGACTCAGCGAGAGCTCCAGCTATAATGAGATACTGACTGATAACTCAGCCACTCTGGACCAGTTCAACGAGATCGATCAAGAAGGTGCTTTCATCCAAAATATCAATGGTCTAACCCCTTACACTATCCAAAATGAATACAACGGGTTCCCTGCGGATCCTGGCGATCTCGATTCATTGGTTCCTAATACTCCTGTCATAAATGTGCCGCTTTCAAACTCGAAACTTGCCAACAGGACATTCAAGATCCGCCCGGAGTTCGAAAAGAAGGCTATCGAGGATGCTATAAACCTCGCTACCAAGCTCGAAGAGATCATGGAAGAGGAGGAGAACATATTGTCACCTTCATCATCATCAGTCAAGCACAGGTCATCAACGAAGCGTCGCAAGAAAAAGAAAAATGACTATGATTTTGACCATGCCGTCTTTAAGTCGTACCATACTAAGATGTCCATCGTGGCCATTCCATCAAATGTCATATCCCAGTCATTGTTGTTCTTTGCAGCCGATTTCTTCAACTGTTCTTTACAAAAACAACTGGACTACCCATCATACGAGTTAGTTAAACGAGTCATCCATCAGATCATACCTACCGAACTACCAAAGCTCTGCCGGTCCTTGCGTAACGACTATTTGACAAGGTTCGATCATATCTCCAACTTAGAGGCAGAGACAATGCTGGCTGCATGCCATGTGATGAACTATACTGCGATCTACGACTATGGAGAGATAGCTTCACGTGGATTACCAATGAACGATACATTAGGACAATTGCTTACATTCGCAACGGGACTCTATTCTACCGCCATGTTAGAATACACGGGCAGGCGCCGTGCCAACCAGATCCATATTTTACAAAGTTGTATGGTCTTGCAGTGTCATTTCTACCTTGTGAATCCATATCCACTCAACATCTACGACGAACTACACATAAAACTTCTCAAGATAGCACCAAAATTGCTGCTGTTGAGCAAACAGTCAAATTGCAGCTTTGAAGGTTCCTATATCAAGGCGGTGCCAAACCTGATTCAGTTTATGGATAAGGCAAGAAGTATATTGGAGACTCGAAGCTCGGATCTGCTTTGTGGTATCAATCCAATAGCATACATGTCATTAATGTACGACTTCTACGCGATCATGCCATACGATATAATGAACGCAGCGTACAATCCAAACAAAGCGCAACCAGTGGAAACTGTCGTGAACCTGTTATATATAGCGTTGGGTGCAGTTTTGAATTCTTTACTGCCAGGAGGTATTGCATTTTCCCAGAATGATTTCTGTTGGTATAGCAACCCTATACCATCTCGATTGACAGCACCAAAGGTCGTTCAACGAATCAAAGGAGTGATATCAGATCCTGATTTATTGGAAGTTGCGATTTACACAACACGGTTGTATTTCTTCTTTACCAAACGTGAGCAACTATTGAAAAGACATCTATCGACAAACATGTGCCCTGAATTGATCGATTCAACGTTGGATATGGGGCTGGAAGAGAAGAGACAGTCATTGATTGCCAAGAGAAGGAAACCGATTGCGCCAGAGACGTTTGTGGAAAGCTTGGAACCAAACTACACGATTACATTAGAGAACTATCCACATAGATTAGTGGGAGAACCAGAGAATGGACTACCATTGAACGATCTACCGCAACTGCCTGCTATCAATCCGATGGAGACGGCAGCGGAACAATTCTTCAAGGCGAACACGGGACTGTTATCGCAAGACTACGATCCAGAAGAGGGAAGTATGAACTACTATGCGATGGCATTGCTATCTGGTGATCAACCACTGAGTAGACTGGGCAAGGGTCCAATCGAATGTTGCTGGAAATTGAGGAATTATCTAACTACGGGTGAAGTAGAGATGTGACGCCTTTAACTGGCTTACAAGATCAGTTAAAAAGATCCGGGAACTTGGCATGTAATCAATCAAGCATTAAGAAACAATTTGTTAAAAACCTGTTAACTTTCAATTACTAAGTCTTAATTAGTAAGTTGAAATCTATGATTTATAACTGATAAGTGGACTCGATCTTTTACTATGTAGATTACTATGTAAAATTTGCACCCCCCGCACCCTCTTTGCACCCCCCTCGGGCTAGAAATTCACCTCTATTACAAAAAAGGCTCGGTCATGCAAGACTAGACCTCCGATAAATGTCCGGGGTACCCCGGCGGGATTTTTTATTTATAATCATATATAAGCGGGGGTTCTTCCGTTTTCGCGAGTTGAACCAGTGATAGACAGCTACTTTCAGTGTTCAAGGAAGATAGTTATATACAATGGCTTTAGACGGAAAAGGAAACAAGATCGAGACCGATATCGTGACATTGACCCGGTTTATTCTTCAGCAACAGCAGGAGCTGGCTCCTGAAGCCACCGGTGAGCTCACTTTATTGTTGAACTCGTTACAGTTTGCATTCAAGTTCATTGCAAACATGATTCGTCGTTCTCAATTGATTCACTTGATTGGACTCTATGGAGCTACAAACTCTTCAGGTGATGACCAAAAGAAATTGGATGTTATTGGTGATGAGATCTTTATCAATGCCATGAAGGCCTCAGGTAACGTCAAAGTGTTGGTCTCCGAGGAACAGGAAGATTTGATTATCTTTGAAGAAAACGAGGGTAACTACGCCGTTTGTTGCGATCCAATCGATGGATCTTCGAACTTAGATGCCGGTGTTTCTGTCGGTACCATTTTTGCCGTTTACAAGCTCTTACCTGGATCAACTGGTTCTATCAAGGACGTTCTTCGTTCCGGTAATGAGATGGTTGCTGCCGGTTACACCATGTATGGAGCATCTGCGCATTTGATGCTTACTACTGGTAACGGAGTGAATGGATTCACCTTGGACACACAGCTCGGTGAATTCATCTTGACCAACCCATCTTTGAAGATTCCACAGGAGAGACATATCTATGCCGTTAACGAAGGTTACTGGAACTACTGGTCTCCAGAAGTTCACAAGTACATCTCTTCTTTGAAAGAGGTTCAATCCGATGGTAAGCCATACTCTGCTCGTTATATTGGATCGATGGTGGCAGATATTCACAGAACCTTGCTCTATGGAGGTATCTTTGGATATCCAGCAGATGAGCACGCCAAATCAGGTAAGCTGAGAATGCTCTATGAATGTTTCCCAATGGCTTGGCTCGTGGAGCAGGCTGGTGGACTTGCCGTTGATGATCAAGGTAACAGAATTCTTTCCAAGACTCCAAAGAGAATCCACGAGAGAAGCGGTATCTGGTTGGGATCTAAAGGTGAGGTTGAGAAGTTGTTGAAGTTCGTCAAGAAGGATTGAATAACAACCCATTAAAACATCAAATTATGTATTTAACCGAATTAGTTTAGCAATGTAGATACCAAATTCTGCCCCAGGTCGCTCTTCCACTTCCTCGCAAATCCCTCCCTGCATTTCCCAATGGGGAAATCCGACATTCACCAAAACCTTCACGTCCAAAAAAAAAATATTTCAATTGCTGACCTGTTAACAAAGCTTCTTCTTTATGAGTGGATGTAAGTTTAAAACTGAAACAAAGACAAACAAAGACAAATTTACTAACAATTACAGTCCGAATTCTCGATTTAGTGAAGCCATTTCGGCCATTCTTACCGGAAGTGATTGCTCCTGAGCGGAAGGTGCCATTCAACCAACGGTTGATGTGGACAGGAGTGACGCTGTTGATTTTCCTCGTTATGAGCGAGATTCCTCTGTATGGTATCACATCGTCCGATTCCTCGGACCCATTGATCTGGTTGCGGATGATGCTTGCATCCAATAGAGGTACTTTGATGGAACTCGGTATCTCTCCGATCGTGACATCTGGAATGGTGTTCCAACTCTTGCAAGGTACTCAGCTTTTAACTGTCGACATGGAGAACAAACAGGACCGTGAATTGTACCAGGCCTCTCAGAAATTGCTTGCTATCATCATCTCTATCGGTCAAGCCACCGTCTACGTTTTAACCGGTATGTACGGTAGACCAACCGATCTGGGATCTGGTGTCTGCTTGCTTTTGATCTTACAATTGGTCTGTGCTGCTATCATCGTCATCTTAATGGATGAACTGTTACAGAAAGGTTATGGTCTTGGTTCCGGTATCTCCCTTTTCATGTCCACCAACATCTGTGAGTCGATCTTTTGGAAATGCTTTGCTCCAACTACTGTCAATAGAGGCCGTGGATCGGAATTCGAAGGTGCCATCTTGGCATTGGTCCATTTGCTTCTTACCAAGAAGGACAAGCGTTCTGCA
This sequence comes from Xiuguozyma insectalens, assembly GCA_030574155.1. Classification (NCBI taxonomy): domain Eukaryota; kingdom Fungi; phylum Ascomycota; class Pichiomycetes; order Pichiales; family Pichiaceae; genus Xiuguozyma; species Xiuguozyma insectalens. The sequence continues at coordinate 390,241 of JAJMEL010000002.1, read as the reverse complement.
TTGTTGGAAGCATTCTATCGTGATAACGCTCCAAATATGAGCCAAGTGTTTGCCACTTTCATCATCTTTGGTTCCGTCATCTACTTGCAATCGTTGAAGATTGAATTGCCAATCAAATCAACCAGACAACGTGGTCCTTACGGATTGTACCCAATCCGTCTCTTCTACACTTCCAACATGCCAATCATGCTCGAGAGTGCTCTTTCGTCAAACACTTTCATCATCTCTCAGATGCTCTTCACCAAGTTCCCTAAATCGGTTCTTACCAAGATCCTGGGTGTCTGGGAACCATTGCCTGGTACTAACCAGTTGGCTGCAGTCTCTGGTTTGTCCTACTACATGCAACCTCCACAGACTTTAGAGGCTGCCATTTTGGACCCAATCAGAACTGTTGTCTATGTGACTTTCGTTCTCTCTACTTGTGCCTTCTTCTCCAAGACTTGGATCGAAGTCTCAGGTACTTCTCCTCGTGACGTTGCTCGTCAATTCAAAGAACAAGGTCTCGTCATTGCCGGACACAGAGAGAATTCTGTCTACAAGGAATTGAAGAAGATCATTCCAACTGCTGCTGCCTTCGGTGGTGCCACTATCGGTGCCCTCTCTGTCATCAGTGACATGTGTGGATGCCTCGGTAGTGGTAGTTCCATTCTCTTGGCCGTTACTACCATCTACGGTTACTACGAGTTGGCTGCCAAAGAAGGTGGATTCGGTAAGAACGTTGTCTCTGGGTTTGCAGAATTGAACTAGGCATCCCAACAAAGCTTAAAAAAAGGCATCATTTTATAGCCACCGCGTATAGATGGGCGGTTTCAACCCCCTTGATGTATAACTAAGGACCATCAGGATCAAAACTAGTAATTTTTCACCTGTAAATTAAAAATTCACCCTTCCACCCAAACTCTCCCCTCTAATTACCACTCGCTTCTTCTTGATGGGACAGAGACGAATAAGGAATATCTCGATCAGTAAACCGATCATATACGGGAACTGGGCTGAGAAGGTCTCAGAGAAGAACCCATTGCCACCTGGAGCTCCTCCGGATCATACACACTTGTGGACATTGTTTGTCCGAGATGCAGTTGGCAACGACCTGACACAGTACGTCAAGAAGGTGGTGTTCAAATTGCACGAGACGTATCCTAATCCGACTAGAACGATCGAACAACCACCATTCCAACTGACTGAGACCGGCTGGGGTGAATTCGAAGTTGTGATAAAGATTTTCTTCAACAGTGCATGTGGTGAAAAGAACGTCACTCTGTATCATAACATCAAGTTACATCCATATCCAAAGAACGATGGAGAAGTCAAGAAGGAGGAGGACGATACCTCTGGACGTGTTGAGAGTATATTATACGACGAGATCGTGTTTAATGAGCCTACGGAGGCTACATTTAAGGCATTGACAGCCAAACCTGGGTCGATGCTACCCTATAAAAGTGATAAGACGGTGTTCACGAAGGAGAATGAACGTCAAGAGGAGGATCGCGTGGTAAAGGCATTGGAGAAAGTGCAAGAAATGATTGAGCGTGAGAAATCGGAGTTCCAAGAGATGCAGGAGGAGAAGGAGGCGTTAGTTAAGTCTTAGGTATGTAATAGTGTATTATCGTGTATTATCGTGTGTTATCGTGTGTTATCTGTGTATATATGCCAATGTTAGTGTCTGTGTCTGTGTATGTGTCAGGCTAATTTGGGCCCTAATAAGTCAAATAAGCTGCAACCTCGTGCAGCGTCTCCAGGATGTTCTTCTCGTAGTCGAGTCTCACGCGACACTTCTCCTCACCGAACTCGTCGTAAAAAATAACGGCGTTCTGAGGGAACAAACCACCTCCAACAGGGTCTGCAACCCGAAGTTGGTGAACCAATTCGCCCTTCTTGTCAACAATCAGCGGAAATTCAAACTTGTTCACCGACTTCCAGAGCGGCGTCAGAGCAATCATCGGCAGACAACCAATGTTCTCACTCACAATCTGAACCATCTTCTCATTGACAGCAAAAGTGACCAGCACGAAAGGACTGCTACCACAGGATTCCAGGCGACCATGCTCGACCTGCGAGCATCCTGGCATCAGATAATCGTACTGGTTGTCAAATGACCATCTCATCTCAGATTTGGCGCTAACTTCTTGATCTTCCACAATCGCAGGAACAGGGTTCATCGACGACATTTTAACGCAAGCCCGAACTTCCAACCGCCACCTACATGCTCTCTTGTTGCTCACACTAGGTTCCAACTCCTCGTTGGCTCGTTTAATGCCGATTTCTGTGCTCATTGTAAGGAAGAACCGAGTGAGTGAAAAATCCTTGAGATTGAAAATCCTTGAATTTTTCATTTAACTCCCCGCAGTGCCACATTTAAGAAATATTTCAGAAATTTCTCAATCTCTTCCTAAAGCCCTTCAAAGCCTTTGCAACCAAAGATGGACTGTCCCAGAATCTCGGCATTGTTCTTGGCGAAGTTCGATGTTCACTCTGGATATGAGCTACCCTGGTTCAAAAGTACCGATGACCAGACTTACAGCAAGAAAAACCTCGAATTCAAAGCGTTACCTTCGGGTCTGCATAATGTCACATCCGATACAATCTGCTTCGTTGACCAGAAGAGCGGGTTTCCACGTGTGATGACCACTGCAAACGACCTGCTCTACGGTATATCAGTGTTCAGGCAGAATTCTGGGTCCCACAGAACCTCTACAGATCAATCGACCGGTGTCGTGTCTGTTGATAGACAGTCTGTTAAGATGTACTCTTTAGGAGTTCTGATAGACCCAGAGCATATGGAATACGAGGAACCTACGGCGTTGTCGACAGCACCATCATCATCTCAGTTTGGTACCGATTCTACTTGGAAACCCCGGGTCTACTCTGCATGCTGGCAATACCGTGACGACCTTGGCCAATTGCTTGACTCCTTCATGAATTGCGCTTCTTCTGAAGATGAGGTTAAATACTACGCTCAATTCAACCAATTCTTCCAGGAACATCGATACAGGCCAGCAACGATCCACAACGGTCTTGAACATCTGCAAGCACCACCGCAATCGCAACAACAACAACAACAACAACAACAACCGTACCTACCGGCTGAAGATCCGTTCCTAACTTCGCAGACATCTATCCATTCATCTATCAAGGAAGACTCTTCCCGTGACCACATGTCGTACGGTCTCGCTGACCTGTTCAAAATTCTTGGTCCCTTGGCATACAAAGTATGGAAACTGTCTCTGATGCGTAAGAAGATAATCTTTTACACGAGCGAAAGCCGTGGTTCAGTCGATGACAATTCGTTGAAGATCGAAGATCTGTCCAGGTACATCTACTCTCTGTCGCTGATAAGTTCCGTGCCTAAAGAACTTAAACGACAACTACTCAGATGTGGTGTTCGTAATCTCGAAGCTATGGAAGTGCACACACCACTATACAACCTCTGTGTCAATGATATACCATTCCTAAAAGGTACCGGAGTTGGGTTCATTGGATCTACCACCGACCAAATCATTCTTGAAAAAACCGACCTTTACGACTACTGTATCCAGTTGCCTGCACAGAGACTGAGCGAAGAGCCTCCTAAAATCACACGTGCTGCAGACAATGCACGCAGATACTGCACATATAGGGACTATACCACATTCGATGCCGTCTGCGAGATTATCACTGCCGAGAGAGTGGGTTCAGATACGGACATTGACACGGACACAGAGACCGACATAGCATCATCGACAGCGGAACGGCAACAACAACAACAGCAGCAGCAGCAGCACGAAACATTGCCAAAGTATTACAGCACATTATCGGAAAGACCCTCAATAAGGGCTATGATCTGGCGCGGACTGTCATGGTGGGCCACGGCAGGAGAGTCTTGGAAAGAAGAAAACACAGAATTCCTATTGGAAGCGTCATCATTTGAAGGAGTTGAAGTGGACGATCGCATAGAGCTGACGATCGCACTTGTTGGCTACTTCCAACGACTAACCACCAGATTGTTCAATCTGTTGGTGGAGATAATCACCAACGAAGACGCAGACGAGTCTAACGAGCATCGGAATGAGGATCCTGATGCTTCAACAGATACTGTTGTCCATGGAGATCCGTTCGAAGATCCACAGATGGAAAGCTTATTGTCTCACGGGAAAACAGATAAAACAATCTGGTTGAGACCAATGGATCTGTATGAGATGGGACTGGATCCTTACAGTCAAGAAGACTGTGAATTTGTGGTTGAATTGATCAAGCTGTGGTGGTCTAGAACGGCCAAAGTGAGCGGAACCGTCCAGGGAAAGCTATGCTGTTGGAAGTAATATAATCGTATTAAGTATAAGTGAGGCTATGTACAAATAGAAGGAGAATTTTTATTCTTTGGTCTGCTCAGGCATCTCGAACAAGTCAGCGTTTGGATTAGGCTTGTCAGCGAGCGATTCAAAAGACTGGCCATCTCTACCCATGGCTTTGTTCCAGACTGGCTTGGCCTCAAAAGTGAGCCAATGCTTGAACCGATCGTTGGCATTGGTAACATTATCGAGAGCAGGTCTAACATCCAGGAAGAATGTAGGCATTCCTTCTTCTTCTGGACCAGAATAGTAGTCGATGATATACCTGACCTGCTTCCAGTCTCCGGCACCGTCAGATCTTAGCACGGTCCAATCGTGGCGGTCGAATGGTGGTTCAGAGTCGAACTTGGACGGGAACCATTTGCCCAGAGTGGTGAATATCTTGGCTCGTGGAGACATTTCATCAGGACGGCCTGTAAACTTCAACAGTCTTGGCTCCGTATGTGTTGACTCCGTATGTGGTTTCTCCCAATCCAAGATCTGTGACCATGCACCTTCGTTCAAGAAGTTGTGAATGTTCACCATACTCTCAACAGCATCTTCTGGAACATCACCTTTACCCTTTCTAATCATAGCGTTAAACATCTGTTGTGGTGATGGGTACTCCCAAACACCTTCATCGTTTGCATCACCTTTAGGAATCGATGACTGCGTCTTTTCAGTAGGAAGATCGATTGTTTGACCATCTGCCTTGGCTGTAGACAGTTCATATGGCATATTGTTGCGCGGATTGATATCACCAGGACTGCATGCAGAAGCCTCTGCCACCGATCCTTTGGCAGCCACTCTTGTTGCTGCACAGTCTTTGTGCTTCACGGGGCATCCACCGGACATCCCGTCTCTGTTGAATTTACCCCTTCCCTTCATAACAGGGCAAGTGCCTCCACTGCTCATGAGAGATGCTATAGAAGGGTGGGAGTTGTCACTAGAGGTGTTGGAGCTACCAGCAACACCAGAGCTGCTTGATCCATCTTGGTTTCCACCTTCTCCTCCTTGTTTCACAGAGTCTGCCCAGAAAATACCCATCTTAGTCAGAAAGAAGAAGAAGATCTTAGAAGATAAGAATTTGATGAGGGTGAAAAATGAAAATTTAAGCACTTTTTTGGAAATTTAAGGATTTTTTTTTTCAAGCCGCAAACTTAAGGATATGGCAGAAACAGAGGAGGAATGCATTGCACGGCACCGGAAAGAGGATCGGGATCTTGTCTCGTGGGCCACTGGTAGACGGAAGCAATCGAACAAGAAGACAAGGAAGCGTGTGAATGCGGAGATCAAGGAGAAAGAGGAGGCCTTGAAGCTGAAGCACAGCCAGGAATTGGCAGAGGTTCGAGGAGAAGTTGTTGAAGAGGAGGAAAAGTCCGAGGAGATCACACCGGAGATGTTGTTGGCACAGATGAGTATAAAGGACGATGAAAAGTCGAACAAAGAGTCAATTGAGCCGGAAAAGAATGCTTCTGCGGCCCCTAAGAAGAAGCGGAATAGACAGAAGGAGAGATTGGCTAGACGTGATGCAGAGTTTAAAGCCGAGCAGGAGAGGGCACGTAAGGAGGCAGAGAGTATGCCAGACGTTCGAAAGATTGAGAGGCAGCACATTGAGGAGCTTTGCAAGATGAAAGGGCTAGTGGAGCACGAGATCACCCCGGATGGTCACTGTCTGTTTGCATCTATAGCTGATCAGCTGAAGCAGAGACGAGACCTCGAAGTGACCGTTGCCGAATTGCGTCACCGGGCCGCAGAGTACATTAGAAGCGATCCAGATACGTTCACTCCGTACCTATTTGACGAAAAGACGATGAGTTTGAAAGATGTGGGAGAGTATACGAAAGAGTTAGAGACCACTCCTATGTGGGGAGGAGACTTGGAGATCTTGGCGTTGTCGAAAGTGTTTGACAGTCCGATCACTGTTATGATGAGCGGTCGTCAACCGTTGACGATGAACGAGGAAGGTAAAGAGCCAGAGTTGAACTTGGTGTATTACCAGCACACTTTTGGGCTTGGAGAGCATTACAACTCTTTGAGAGAGGTTAGAGCTGAAGTTGAAGAAGATGCAGGAGAAGATGCAGAGAAGGAGTTTACAGAAGATGCATGAGAAGTTTAAATTCACTATATACAGGAGGCTATGTTGTCATCACCTCTTCATGGCAGCGGCTTTGAAAGTAAGAATATCGTTATCTTGAACAACATAATTCTTGCCGACTCTATGGATCTTACCCTTGGATTTGAGCGTTTTCTCGTCGAACGGTGGGGTCAGTTCGGCCATATCGTCATACTTGATCATCTCCGCATTGATGAATGTCTTTTCAAAATCGGTATGTATAACACCTGCAGCCTGTGGAGCCAGCGTGTTTTCACGGATTGTCCATTGCCTGGTCTCGATAGGTCCGCATGTGAAGTATGAGATCAGATGCAATGCTTTACGCATCTCTTGGATGATGGTTGGCAAGGCAGAATTAGATTCTGGTGTTGGCTTTTCAGTCGATTCTGACAACTTCCATTCATAGGATGCAGAGAATGGAATCACCGGCGAACCAGGAGCGTATTCATTGACCCAGTCTTTCAAATGCGTCAGGTCATGTCCACCGCTCAAGTAGTCTTCTTCACTTAAGTTTGCCAGGTAGACAGAAGGTTTAGTACTGAGGAAATTGTGTCTATTCAAGATGACGACTTCATCATCGGACCAATTTGTCTCGTTACTGATCCGCTGGCCTCCAATCAAGACATCGTACGCTTTTTCAAGAGTCTTCTGTTCCAATTCAAGGTCAATCAACTGCTGAGGAGTATGAGCACCTCTATTTTTCAAAGCCTTTTCGAGCCTCAATTGAGAGTTCTCAATGAATTCCATATCTTTCAATAACAACTCATCTTGAACTATTGTCATGTCTCTGACAGGGTCGACAGAACCTTCGATATGTGTGATTTCCGAGTCTTGGAAGTCCCGAACCACTTGAAAGATTCCATCGACTGCACGTATGTCTGCCAAGAACGCATTTCCCAGCCCCTTATTATCGCTAGCACCTCTGACAAGTCCTGCTATGTCAAAGATCTTCAGTATACCGGGCACTTTGCGCTCTGACTGGTACAAATCGACCAAGTGGTCAAGCCGTTCATTTGGAACCAAAACTCTGGCTTCCTCGGGTTTGATCGTTGCAAACGGATAGTTGGCAGGGTTACCAAGATGGCTTTTAGTGATTGCCTGGAAGAAAGTGGATTTACCAACGTTGGCTAGTCCCACAATACCAGACGTGAGGTTGTTGGAGGGTCGACCAAAGAGCATGTCGCTAGTTTTGAAGATGAAAGAAGGTGGTGATCTTTAATAGTGAAACTTTTTTATTCAATTTTTCAAGTTACGTATATGAATTCTAATAGATGGGGGGTGAGTAAGATTTGATAGCAAAGTGAGTTACACTCTTCTTCTCTTGACAGGTCTCTCTTGGCTCTCTTCGAAGTAGGAAGAGGTTGCCTTGAGAGGAGTGGTAGCAGGAGTATAAGAAAGAGCGTGAGGGGTTGTACCAGGGGTTGGTAGCAGAGATGCTGCCGAATGAGACCTACCATGGCGACCTTGTATTAGAGGAGGAGTACCAGGACAGGTCTGATTTGTTGGAGAGCTAATAGGAGAGATTGGCAAAGATTTTGAGATTGCCTCAAGAGCAGGCGCAGCCAGCTGCGGAGATCTACCGAGGCGGAAGGCAAGACGTTCCTTTGCATAGGAGACTGCCAAACCCATTAGGTTACGAACCACTGGTTGAGGTCCATTACCTGACTCCAAGTAACGGAACCTAACAGCAGTTGGCATTGAACCAACTGCTTTGAGAAGCAAAGTTTCCAAGTCACTGAAACGACGAGGTCTGATGTGACGTAAATTCAACATCGAAACGTTTGTGACCAAAATAGCCGAAGCTGCAATTGCAGAGGCATTGTAGTGGTGACAGATTTCGGGTTTGAAATGAGCCAATTCACAAAGGAAAATGGCACCGAGACGACGTTCGATATTATTTGGTTCTGAACTGTTGAGGAAAAGATCGATAAAGGATTCAGTGGTTGGAAGTGAAAGGTCCCAACCGAGAGTGTTCAAAATATCGGATTCTGTGTTTAAGAATAGATGTCTGTTTGATCTGGAGTAACCTGCACGTAACAGCAAGGAATCACAGAGTTTACCCTTTGGTTTGTTTTCAATGTATTTGGAGGCTATCCAGAGACAGCAGAAGACAACCATTCTATAGTGGGTTTTACCGATCGGTTTCAAAGAACTGTAGATGTCCAAGATTCTGACGGCTAGAGAAAAAGTAGTGGATTGCCAATTGAGTCTTGTTGTGACGTCGTAGATGGAGTTCAAAGAGGAAGTCCTAAGAGCGGCATAGTCAGAGATGGGAGACAATGGCAACTTTTCCTCATGGATAGATTCTAACTCGACGAGATGAGAATGGATCGAAGCACGATATTCGGCCATGGACAGTTGGTGGGCATGGGTTTCAAAGAAGTTGCATAGAACATCTGTGTTGCAGGCCATTATAAGTGGTATGATGTGATGTGATGTGATGATAAGATGGAAAGGTTATGGAAAGAGATTTAGTCTCAGTTTGGAACCATAAACGGGAGGGTGTTGAAGAGGGAGGAAGGTGGCAATGTAGTTGACAAGAAAGTGTCAGTATGGGTCAATGATATGAAAGTCAGTTGATGTCAGTGCAAGTTCAGTTGTGTCCTTATCGAGTCTGGAATGGATAACCAAAGCTCGTTAATATAAACAGGAGAGGAGTATAGGAAGGGAGGAAGAGTTTTGTGACCGAAGGCAGCAGGTTATAAAAGATATATGAATGAGAATAAAAAGAAACGTTAAACAAAAAGGAACATTAAATGGTTTTTTTTTTTTTTTCTCACAGAGAGCCAAGGTTGGTTGGTGGTTTAAAAAAAGAAGAGCGGGAAATCAAAAGCAACGTTTGAAAAATTAGGAGCCAAGAGTGGAAATCTAGGGTGAATTTTTTTTTTCATAACCGGTTACGGGAGGGTGAAGTGGTTTCCAAGGTTACAATTGCGGCTGCGGCTGCAGGTTGCTACGGGGCAGATCGGGTGAAGTTATGGGGGAGCAGTAATGACCGGTAGGGTCCGAGAAAATTATTAATAGGTGGAGGTTACGGAATTGGGAAAGTTTGAATGCAGGAGTTTGAAAGTGGATTTGATTGATGATGACAATGGGTAGAGGGAGAAGAGGGAGGGAAATCAGCTGAGTGAGTGAATTAGAGAGTGATGTAACATCGTAACAAACCAATCCAGTAATGAGGTATCTGATTGTTAGTAACCCAACAAATTATTCTAGGTACGGAACTGTGGACCTTCCCAGCAACCACCCTTTGATCTGTCTTAGAACTCACACTACCTTTCGGGCAGGAAAGTTTTTCGGATTGCAGTCTGCAGCATAAATTGGAGCATGCGAGGGACCAAAAAAATGGATCGATCTTCGGACGTAGATAGGGGAGTTTAAGGCAGGGAGGGTTGAATGGGTTAGCAAGGGTAGGATCGGGAAGGACGAGAGATTGGTTATAGTGCTGTCAAACTAAGTAGTTTAATTGGCAGGGTCCATATTCTGTACTTTGTATATCTCGTATTTCGCACCTCGTATTCGTATCGTACTTCAACTCCACTTCCTCGAGCCACCTTTCACCCCTCTTCTCCCACATTTCTGACCTGTCCCATCCTATCGGAATCCTGACTTTCTTTTTTCGAGGAAGTGACAAAAAGTTTCCCAGCGGAGAATTCGGTGGCTTTTTTTGCTTGGCACAGGGACCGACCACAGTGGCCTTGAAGAATTTGATTGATTCGAGAAATCCAATTGGTTTGTATTTAATTGGTGGATCAACTCGTATTCAGTCAACCTACTATACTCCCACTCAACTTACTGTAGTCCTCCTACTCAATTACATACCTAATCCGTTTACCATCCGTTTACCACCTCTCTCTCTCTCTACTCCCCCTCCTCCCCCTTCACGCCACTACTCCGTTACCTAGACACTCAGTTCAGCACAGCCCGATATTTTGCAAATTTCCAGTGCCTTGTCGGGGCCAGGGTCGAGCCTAGTTAGCACTGCGTACGCATGCCTACTAGCGAGGTAACGTAACCTAGGCACCTAGACGTAGCTTGGCCTTAGCGCACCCCGGTTACCGTTATCCAACCGTTGCCCCGTTTCTACCACATTCGACCTATCACACGACTTACCTACCTACCCCCTTACCTATTTACCACACTCTTATCACACCGGCCACCCGTTTCTATCTCCGCAATCAGCCTACTTTTCACTCCTCCTCCTCTTCCTTGCGGATCGAGACTTCAATTGAATTACCCTTTTAGGAAGTCAAGCTTTTTTTTTTTTAATGCAGACAGAAGGACCAATCTCCTTCGGTAACGCTTTCATATGTGCAGCAAACGCACTGTGCTAGTTTCGGTCAAAAATCAAATGGGGAAATTTAGATACCAACGAACGCAATGCACACCTATCTTAGTATCAGATTACAACATGCCACAGCCACCACGTCTCGCCTGCCACCGGTCATTACCTCTTTCTACTCCGCACTGTAATAATTCTTAAATCACCACTCAAGATATAGATTTCCTAATTGGGAAATCATTGTTGGACCTGGCCAGAACTGTCTATATGAATTAAGTAATTGATTATATACATGATTGAGTTGGGGGTGTTAGTTATTGGTTGATTAATGGTTGTTGTTGTCCATCATACGAAGCTACTGTTTCAAAACATCCGGTAACCGCCCAAATGTAAGAACCTGCTCGATCCGCTCGCTTCCTGTAATAGCCATGACGAGTCTATCTATACCAATCCCCCATCCGCCCGTCGGCGGCATCCCCCACTCCATGAAACGCACATACTGCTGATCTGGGAGCATTGCCTCCAAATCTAGACACTCCTCCCTCTGACGTAATTGTCCGTAAAACTTATCTTCTTGCTTAAATGGATTGTTCTCCTCCTCGTATGCATTGATAAGCTCACGACCGCACAGATAAAGTTCAAACCTCCGGGCGCTGCCTTGCATCTGCCCGCTCTTTGCAAGTGGCGACATTGCCTCCGGAATATTGTAGATAAACACCGGCAGCTCCTTTGGACACTGCGGCTCAACGTATATGCTCGATAAGTTGTCCAGCAACTGCGATTCTGACTCCACTGCAGGTATTGCTATTCCGAGCTCTCGATGATACTCAATTAAGGACTGCCGATTTATCCGCTCGGGTAATTTCAATCCTGTTTGCTTTTCCAGCTCCGCAACAAAGTCGATTTTAGGTAATCCGTTGGCCTGCCGTATCTTATCAAGTATCTGAGAGCAACTCTCGTTGCATATACCACTGTAGGTGCGATCAGGAATGGCCAGGTCCTGGAAAATTGCCATCAACAAGTCTTCCGTCAGTTGCATTAGCTCTTCCAGGCTTGTATATGTCCTATAGAACTCACATGTGGTAAACTCCGGGTTGTGCGTCCCGTCGATACCTTCATTGCGGAACGAACTACCCAGCTCGTAGATCTTATCGAACCCGGCTATGACCAGTCTTTTCAACCAGAGTTCAGGGGCCACTCTCAGACTCAACTCCACCGGCTCACCATTCAATGTTGGATGCACATGTGCTGACTTTGTGGAGAACGGTTTCGCATTGGCACCTGTGTTACCCAATCCGAGCATCGGAGTACTCACCTCTATAAAACCTCTCTCTTCCAAGAACTGTCTCATCAGGCTGACCACCCGACTTCTGGCCAAAATGATTTGTTTGGACCTCTCGTTTGCAAGGTAATCCACAACCCGGTTCCTGTTGATCAGTGTTTGATCGGTCATCTTCGGTGGAACTGGATGTAAAGCAGGCGACATCAACACCATTGGCTTGACCAGCCTCAAAGATAGCTCTCCAGCTTTCGTCATACTAGGAGTGCCAAGACACAGACACTGATCTCCGACCCGGAACTTCGAGTGTAATTCTGCAAACTCCGACTTGTCCATACCCATCGCCTTGTGATGGATCATCAGTTGCACCTTAGTGTAGTCCTGAACAATATCCATAAAAATAGAACCTTTACCTGCCTTACGGATGCTTACGATCTTTCCACCTAACACTTGTAGATCAGTGTCTATTCGTCTCAACTCCGGATCGGACTGGAAAACCGCTTCGTACTTCTGTCTAAACTGCGGAACTCGCATCAGTTCTTGCCGAGTGCCAAGCCGTTCCATTGCAGCCCCCATAGTCGGATAGTATTGACTATCCTGGTCTCGAGGTCCGAGCTTGGAGATTTCCAACTTCCTGCCAGCCATGTCTGTATCAGCGATGAAATCGGGCTCTTTGTGGAATTTCGTTGTTCCAGAACCTGATTCTGTACCAGTGGCAGTACCAACCTTCCCACTGTACATTCTACACCCAATAAACACCCTCTTTAAACCCCCAAGACGTCTCATCGCAGCGTAACTCATTGCAAAGTGGTGTAAAGATGGATAAGTTTTTCACTCTCCAAATTTCCTTGTTTTTCTTGAATTTTTCACTCTGAATTTTTCACTCGTCTTCAACACTCTTCCAATATGAAGGCAGCACTGGCTTTGAGAGCCGTTAAGGACTCGCTGGTGAACGAGTTGAAGAAAGATGTCGAGAAAGAGGTGTCACAGGTGGTCAAGGCTTCGCAAGCCACCACTTCGCCCGATAAAGATACAGATATCTTGAAAGATCTTGGTAACCTCAGCAAGGCCGAGTTCGAACAGTTGTTGAACTCTGCTCCTAAACCTACTTTAAACAGAGACGAAGTGGTGCTCAAGAAGTTCAGAGAACTGTTGCAAACGTACATGAAAAGAGACATGTTGTCCAAACAGTACGTTTCGTCGTCTAAATTGCTGGCACAGTTCCCGAACTTGATTCCAACTAACAGAGAAGAACCATACTCCGAGGCAGAGCTCGCCATTCGTCAAAGGCATCAAGCAGCCACTGCCGGTCAACTCGGTGCTTATGTTAAAGATGTGTACAAGCCTCATGAGGTGATTTCGCATCCACCGGATCCAAACGCCGTGTCTATTTCCAAACTCATGGCCGCCGGTGCTCATTTGGGACAATCCACTGCATTATGGAACCATGCTACACAACCATACATCTACGGAGAATATAAAGGCATTCACATCATCGACTTGGAAAAGACTCTTTCACACCTCAGACGTGCCGCCAAAGTCGTCGAAGGTGTCGCTGAAAACGGTGGTATTATTCTCTTTTTGGGACTTCGTGAAGGTCAGCTTCGTTCTGTGAAGGAAGCTGCACGTCGTTGTAACGGTTACTATGTGGCACACAAGTGGGTTCCTGGAACCATTACAAATTCGTTAGAAGATCCAAGACCAAGAAAAGAGGTCGACATGGGTGACAAACCAACCGAACGTGAACTTGATAGAGAGGAAGCTGTTAAATTGATCAAACCTGACTTAATCGTCATGTTATCACCACTCGACTCTAAAGTTGCTATCAAAGAAGCCAACCAGGCTAGAATTCCAACCATTGGAATAGTTGACACTAACTGTGACCCAAGTCTCGTCCTATACCCGATTCCTGCTAATGACGATTCTATCAGAGCTACCAATTTGATCTGTGGAGTGCTCAGTAAAGCTGGCCAGACCGGTTATGAAAGACGTAAGGCTGCCATGAAGCTATACAAGAAGTCAAAGAGAGGTAACGGTGGAGATAAGCAATGAGAATCAGGTGTTCTGTACATAAAATAACTTTCAATTAATATAAACTTGTCTAAAGAACCGACGCTAAAATTTGATGATAATAATGATAGTAGCGTCTATTACAGAAGCACGTATGGCTTCTTTAGTTACCAGGAACAGACTCCTTGGTGGTAGTCTTGAGAGGTTTCAACTCTGCATCGGTGTTAGGTTGAACACCTGTGGTTTCAGCCTTTGGCTCGATCGATTCAGGCTCAACCGATTCATCCTCGCCCTCTTCAGACTCATCGTCGGAACGGTCGTCTGCTAGTCCATCATCTTTGATGAATCTGTAGAAGATCCGCAAGATCAAGAAGAACCAGTACAGGTTGACCAATTGCAGGGCAAAGATCAGAATGAAAACGATAGGTTGAGAAATCCAACATTTGTACTGTTGAGTGTCCCAGTCTAATTGCCAAGGACCAACAGTCTTGAATTCAGTAAGCACGGACCAAAGGATGCGAAGATTAAGCCAATGACGCGTGTATGCCCAAACAAAGACGAATGCAACGAAGAATGGAGGCACCAATGGAGAATCGATGTAGTTGAGGGTCTTGGAGAGGGCCAAAAAGAAATCCGAAGAATCCATGGTGATATAGACAGCCAGCCCCATCCAGGTGAAGTGGAATCTATAGGAGAGTCCAACGAGGAGCATAGTGACGATATGGTGGAAGATCAACTCGTAGATATCCTTTCTAGGCTTTTCAAGTTGTAAAGCAAGGACCAATGACTGTTGAGTCCAGAATCCGGCCTGCCCCAAATAGAATAGTTTAAAGAGCCACTCGTGTTCACGGTGTGGGTAGTCACGGTAAAACTCTGCTGTCTTGAAGAACCACATTGGAGTATGATACATGATGTAGAGTCCTAAGGGACTTGAAATTCCAGTGTAGATGATCACGTACACTTGTTCCTTGAACCGGGACCTTTTAGAAGGACGAGTAATACCAAAGTGGTCAGCAAGAGGAGAGATGATCACTTGCATGACAAACTCACGGAAAAACGTGAAAAAGATAACCATATTCAACACAAAGATGTAATCCTTCCAACCTTTACCGTACATTGGAGGGTTTGTACCGGGGATTTCATATGACAATTCAAACAACGCGTGCAATGGGTTAGAGGAAGTATAGTTGTTGGAAAGAATGTAGGCCAATCCGAGAAGAGACAGTATTAAAAGAGGAGGGACCCAGGTATGTCTCAATGCCAAGATCTTGATGGAAGTCCAGAGTTTCGATAACACGTCGTAATCGGTCGTGTTCAATCCAGTGTCTTTGTTTAAGTCAGCGTTCTGTTGATTTTTAGTCTTCCTGGAAGGGATAGAAGACAGTCCACCGACACTGGTATCGCCTAGATCGATGTTACCGACGGATGAGTGTGACCTTGGTCTTGTTGTTGATCCCACAGACGACTTTCGGTGAGCCTTTTGTGGGATTTGCTCCTTAGAATTGGTTGATTCAGTCATTGCCAAGAAGAAGAAGTGATATAAACAGGGGAGAAATTGCGGAGTTAGGCTCGGCCCGGAATTATAGTTAGAAGAAAGAGTGAATTTTCTATCGATTACATAATTAACTAGATGATGCTTTCCATTTCTTTGGCGTAGCCAAGGGCATTCTTGATGATGGCTTTCTCGTCTGTGATGTCTTCGTCGAGTTGGTTTGCGGCACTATCGAAGTAAACAGTTCCGTTTTTCAAGTACCAGTGGAAGTCCTGTATGAATTGGTTAGCTTCATCGTTGGATTTAGAGAATAGAAGCATCTTCAAGTTTTCCAATGGCAAGGAAGTGTAGGCTGATTGTAAGTTCTCTGCTATGTTGACACGGATACTGTTGAGAAGATCCGGCTCGAAAAGATTGAATTCCTTGCATGGGAAGTTGTGTTTTATAGACCATGCATCGTAGACTTTAATGAAATCACCGTCGATGATCCATTTTTCGAATTTGATTGGAATACTGAGGTATTCATCCTGTTCCAATTGATCGACACTGAGACCGAAGTTTTGGAACTTGTCGAGTTCGACGTGGAAAAGTGCCAAGTCACCTTGAGTGAGCAATAGTAGCAAGTACAAGCCGAGAAGTTTGCTTTGATTATCGGATGTAGGTATGGTATCTGTTGGCAAAGAGTAGAATGGTTTGAGAAGAGTGATATAGTTTGAGAACTCGGCCATGTCTTGTAAATTAAGTGATGACAATGCACCGATCTCTAGGATGGAGCGTGTTATAGCCATATCATTAGGGTTGATTCTGGAGTCGGTGGTTGGCACCAAAAGTCCGCCTTTGATGAGTTGGATACGGATAGGAGTGAGCAACTTGGAGCAAGACGCGTAGTCGTCCTTGTTGAAGCTCTGTGAGAGCTGTGAAGTGAGTTGTTCAAGCGACATTTTGGGTGGTCGGAGAAGAACAAGTGGTGGTTGTTAGTGGGAGGGAGAAATGGGAGAAATACACAGAGAAAGGGAGAGAGAGGCAAAAATGCAGGTCGATCGACTCAAACGAGCGCGGTCGGTATTGCTGGTATTTGCACAGCCTGGTATTTGCAGTACGTACTTGGGAAAGGGGTGGGAAATTGGTTAGTAAGCGAACAATGTATAAGCGGGGATAGAGTACAAGTGCGTATTCAATGCAGATAGGTAATTCCCAGAAAGATGCGGGGTCCTCCAACTAATTTAGTTTGGAACAAATTGCATTTAGCTAATGTTGCATTGGCAACACTTCCCGCTACATAGTTTTTTTTTTTTTGGATACCGGGTTCAAGCATGATTGCATGCGGGTATCGTGAGATCGCGGGCAGGCACAGGCATTTTCTAGAAATATGCACTGCGAACTTTGTGAGCAATTACGAATGACAATGCTGCTGGAATGGATCCAGATACCAATGTCCAACGTCCAATGTCCAACGTCCAACGTCAAATGTCCAATGTCCAATGTACCAAAGCACCAATGTACAATGTACCAATGCTAATATACATAGTGTACCCTGCCTGGGCCCTTTCCTCCCCCCGCGGTATGCCCCCCATAAAAAAACTCCACTTCCCCGCCTGCAGCTTTACTTCCCCCATCCAGCTTATACTCCCCCTCCCCGCTCTATATAGATCTCCAAACTCAGAAAAACAAAATCTCATCCAACTTCGTATGCCTACTTCTTTTTAAGAAATGGGAATCAACAGTAAAAATGCAGAACAATTAGAACTGGTAACGTCAGGAACGCAACGGTCGACAGTCGACAAGATGATGTCGATTCTACGGTTAAAACGACGTGATAATACCAAGGATGTGGCTACTGTTGCCAGTAATCGTGGCAACACTTTGAATTCCGACGGGAACGTTGAATCGGCAGGTGGTGACCGTGTTAATGGCCAGGATCTTGGAAGAACGTCTACAAACTCGTCCTGGAGACTGAATCCGTTCCGTCGTCGTCAATCGCACGTTGACCAAGCGTCCAACGGTCAGTCAAGTGACCCTTCAGCAGGAGTAGCTACTCTTTCTGATACCGAGACTGCGAGGGAGGAAGGACAGAAAGAAGGTGAGCAAGTCGAGAAAGCTGAAGAGAACCGGGATAATGGCCCGGATAATTCTCAGGAGAATGATCACGAGAATGTCTATGGGAATGGACACGGGAAGATCTTACAGGGTAGTTCAGGCACCGCTACAGACAGTACCTCCTCCAGGCTCAACTCAGCCCCTACAGCGATCCCTGTTCCTCATCCAATCCGGTCAAATTCAAGTACCGGATTCCCAAATCCACCTAGAATCGCTCGTAGATCATCATCAAGCATGCTCATGCAATACCCGCATCTTTTCACAGAAAACTACACCTCTCCAGTGCTCGATTCCACCGTCGAATTGATCACTCAGCAGGAGAACCTAGATAACGTCGACGTGGTCCAGTTATCTCATTCAATCCCTCAAGCAACTTTGCTAAAATGCGTTAGCAACAGCGGAAGTTGCCACAGCAATGGCAACCGTCGTGGCTCCGCTTCTGTCTCTGTTCATAGCAGCGTTCACACGTCTCCTCGTAGAATGTCTGCCTCAACTTCTCAGAGAGGTACCATGAATGCCCCAATCGAGGCTTCTTCAGAGACCTACTATGACTACATCGGTAGCTCCCTACCACAACCACAACCACAACCTCAGGGACGCAAAAGCATCTCATTTTACTCTTATTCGGATCTAGTTCAATACGAACGTGCTTCCAAGATCAGTCGTGATTTGGTTATGTCTCCAAGTGCTGGAGATTCCTCCGATGATCACGACGACCCTTCTGCTATCCCAATGACTGCAGAAGGTACTACAAATACGACAAATACAGACCTCTTCTCCATCACTTCTGCCGGTGCCCAAGGTGATGGTCCGCAAGAGGAAGATCAATCCGTCCAATGTTGGTCCCCAGGTGTTTCTCCGGAAACCGTGCCAACAACTCTGTCTCCAGTCCCAAGATTCGGATCCAATCAGAGCTCCGATTCCCGGTTGAACAGTCCAGTAAAAGTCTGTTCCGCTAGTGACTTCTTACAACTTCAGGAAGATCATATCAGGGAGGCTCAAGAGCAAGATCGGTTGGTCGAGCCTGTCATTGCCGAGTAATGACCTACATATATATTCCAACACAGATGAATGTTGTCGCATTACATTCCATCTATCACTGCCACCAAAACCATCTTACTCGCGGTTATATACCTCAATCTACGCTTAAATCGCTATCACCTGGAAAATTAGTACCGTAGTGAAATATTATTTAATGGTGTGGCTCTTGCTCCACATTTCCTTCCCGCTAATCATTACATGTCTTCCTCTGCACTTAACGTTAAACTCAAGCTCAACACGGGCAATTCGATCCCAGCAGTGGGATACGGTACCGTCTGTACCAAAGAGAACCATTACAAGTTCAAAGACTCTTTGAAAGCAGCAATTGTGGATGCTGGATACCGTCATATCGATACCGCTTGGTACTATGGCACGGAAAAGTTGATCGGTGAGACTTTGAAAGAACTGTTCGATGAAGGTGTTGTTAAAAGAGAAGATCTGTTCATTACGACCAAAGTCTGGCCATCATTGTGGAACAACCCTGAAAAGTCAATCGATAAATCACTTTCCGACTTGCAATTGGACTATGTTGATTTGGTCTTGCAACATTGGCCATTGGCATTCAAATCAGACGAAAACGGTCAACCTGGTGTGCCTCGCGACGAGAAAGGTAACGTTCTGTTCGATACAGAAGGCGATTTCTTGACCACTTACAAGAAGCTTGCCGAGATCTATAAGAACACCAATAAAGTTAAAGCCATCGGAGTCTCCAACTACACCATCGATCTGTTGAAAAGATTGGAAAAAGAGGTGGATGTTCCTCCAGCAGCTTTACAGATCGAGCTACACCCACACCTGCCTCAATTGAGTCTTGTGGAATTTGCTGCGTCTCGTGGTATCATCGTCGAAGCTTATTCTCCATTTGGTAGTACCGGTGCCAAGAATTTGCAGATTCCAATTGTTAAGGAACTAGCAATCAAGTATGAGGTGACACCAGCAGATATCCTGGTCAACTACCACGTTGCCAATGGTAGAGTCGTCTTGCCACGGTCTCAAAACATTGACCGGATCAAGAAAGGTTACCCATTAGTCAAGATTTCCAAAGAAGATCTCGCTTCTTTGGATAAGTATGGTGAAGAGAATCCTCAAAGATTCATCACATGTGATTGGGGTAAAGATATCGGGTTCGAACACTGGGATTAAGGCGCTAGGAATTCGATTATCCATGGCGAATCCCACCTTTCCAGATCTCGAATGGCGTGTCTCGTCTACTACCAGCAGGAACTAAGGGACTGAAGGCGACTCTAAGAAACCGTTGTGTTTCGAAGTTCCGGTTCGCCAAGTAGTCGTTCTTAGCTATCAATTCAGAGAACTTCTTCTCTGTCAACTCTTCACTCGTATCGATTCCTAAATCGATCGAAAACTCATCAATTAGTTTCTCATTAAGAATAGGCTTAAACTCCTTGCGTAGTATTATCCGACAGTTTACTCTGTTCAGTAGTGCCAACCCCAAAGCTGGCACAGTCCGAATCTGTGCTATCCGTTCGCTGTACTTCGATGCAAATAGTGTCTTACGCTCCTGGCGTAATGCCTCAGATACCGAGGTGTTAGACCGTGACTCGTCTTCCTCGGGAACGGTTTCAGGGTACCCGATCTGATCTAGATCATCGTTTTGGTCCCAGTACTGATGCTGCTTCTTCTCCATTAGTTGCCTATAGGCAGTAGCCACTTCATCCCAGCCTGCAAGCCATCCGTATTGGTAATCGAGGTTTAATCGGTACAGAGTTTCGTTGCGCATCGACAGAATCCCTGAAACTGGTTTATCTGTAACCTGGTTCGCCAGACATATTGTGATTCCATGTTTGATGATCAGACTGTTTAAGTGATTGCATACACGAATAACGTAGTCATCTCTCTGTTTCACGGGCACTTCAGCACGGATGTGGTGAGTGATAGAATCCAAGATAACCAGTTTAATTTGCGGGTCCCGTTCCAAGGCCGCAGGTAACTGATAAAACAGGCACCGATCCTGTGATTCCAAGTCTGTCAACCCTTGGCGTGTTGTTAGAACGTTTGCCAGGTGTGGATACAGCGTTGAATCTGTCACTGCATTCTGCTTTAACAGATCCTGATAATACTCTGTAATCTGATTGAGTCTCTGGGTACTCAATGCAGATTCCGTCGATATGTACATTGTCTTTACTTCCGCATCGGAGTCATGATCGAATATGGATCGTCCCAAGCCGCCAAACTCTGCAGGTAGTTGAACGGTCACTGCCGCATTTAAAAGAAAGTTGGTTTTACCTGCTGCAGAACCTCCACTGACTTCCACAAGGCTCATACAGGGAACTCCACCTCCAAGCGTCTCATCTATGATAGGATCACCCATAGTAAAGGCTACAGGACCTTCATCTTCAATGTCTCTAATCTTATCGGTGACATCGCACTGTTCTTTATAGATGTGTAGAAACTGCTCGATCAACCTTTGAGGCTGTTTTAAACGTCGGGACAACTCCTCTGGGTCGCAGTAGAGCAACTCTATGCAATTGATGTTCTTCTCACGAATAGATGCCGTCAATGAAGCGAACCTATCATCAAGAAACACCACAGGATCATCCATCTTGGCAAAAGAAACGAGTGATGCTTAAAAAGGAGAGATTTTTCAACGGACTACGAACCGTTAGAGACTAGTTGTATATTTGATTAGTAAATAGGTGGACAGAAATAGGTTGAGATTAGTAACTACTCCACGTCGATATCGTCATCCTGGTTCTCATTGGCAAGCTCCTCTTCGTCCATGACGTAGTCGGCCCCATCATCGTCGGCCACAGGGTCATACTCGTTGGTTTCAACAGGTTCAACAGGTTCCTCGTAATAATTCTCATCATAATCGGCCTGATCGTCTTCAACGGCCTGCTCATCGTGATCGTATCGAACGTCGTATTCTTCCTGGGTCTCGTCGAACATCTCGTTGGTGGCCTCGTCAAGAGTACCGACTTTACTGTTACGACGTTGAAGAGGAGTACCATTCTTCATGCTGGCTTTGAAACAGAGGTATGCTACTCTCTTCCGCTTTTTGTTGTAGAGGAAGAACATGTTGCACCAGAGTGTGCCTGGAAGATCGTTGACAAACGATTCCTCGGGAACATACTCGAAACATGTGCAACCTTTAACATCCATATGAGTATCAATAGTCTGCCAAACAAAATCCAATCCTGTAGATTTCCCCATAGATATCAGTAGGGAGTTGACACGTTTTATGAGAATATCTGGCGACGTCAACAGCTTGAAATTGTCCGGTTGAACCGTCGAGAAGTCGTGGTCGGGATACGTGTTGTTCAATATGGCAATCAAGTAAGCAAATAGTTTCCGAGACGACTGCTGACTCAACGGACCGAACGGTGAGTAGTAATCCATAGTCTCCGAGTCCATGTTGGGTCTTCCCAGAAGCTCCAACTGTGCACGAGGATCTTTGGACAACGAATATCCGAACGATTTACTTCTCGGTTTGAATTGAGTGCGGGCCGTGTTCAAGATATTGGTGGGTCGTCTATGTGGATACGAATATGAGGACGACCTTCCCTTCATTTGCATGAATTGTGAAGATATATCGATATCTTCATCTCCTGCTTCGACGGCAGCTTCACCATCACCGTCTCCACCACTTATCGGGTCCTCATCTATACCGTCATCAATACTGGTAGATGCGCGTCTTTTACGGGTCTCATCTTTCAATCCAACATGATTATCTTCCATTGATTGCACCGCACGGAACCTTGGTCTCTCTTCATCTGTACCGGAAGAATACAGCCTATTAAGCCTCTTGTAGAGCTTCCTGTCGGTTCCAACAGGTTTTGTTGTAAAGAGGTCACACGTGCCTTGAACATGCATGTCATTGCTGTCGAATGTAAGCGCTTGGTTTACGAGTTCGATATCGAACTCATCTATGTACTGATAGTTAGTAATTGGTATTACTTTCCGAGCAATTGCATGCTCATATTGAATTCACTAAGACTTACCTTCATTGTCTCCGAAGAGAAGGATGGATTGAATCTCAAGATAAGTTTTTTGCGGAGAGAAAGATTGGGGATGGGGACGCGAGACGTCCGGGTCGATCGGCTGTTGTTGTTGGTCTGTCTGTGCTGCTCTTTGTCGGAGGTTTCCGAGTCGCGTCGATAGACTCTCTTTTTGCTCCCCTCGTGCACCACCCAATTTTTTTTTTTCCCTATCAAAAGTCCGGGCATCTCCATCCAGCCACCCCGAGACGCAATGCCAAGAGCAATGATTTCAGGGGCAATGAAATTGGCAAACAATGGTAAAGAGGAGAGGAGAAGACACATGCACGAGTCTTAACAAAGGCAAGCAAGTTCACAGATGAATCCAACTAGAATACAACCAGAATTCAACCTTGAATCTCCAATATCATCGATCGTTCACTTCTAAAAAACTTTTCAATCCTTACAGAACACCGCCCCTCCGATCATTCACTTCATGACTTGCATTCAAACCGTTGACATTGATTCAGTTCGCTACAGCAAATAATTTTACTGCATTTCGCATTGCGCGGCTGCGCCACATAGACCGCTAACAATGATTTTTTTTTTTATGCACGGGCGCAAATTGGCAGAGAATTTCAGTTAAAATATATTGTTTATATATAAATCTACTCATCTCTCTCTCTCTTTCTCACTGTTCAAAACGTTTACTACAACTCGTTTCTTCTTATCGTTTGCCTTATAAGTTTTTTTTTATTAGGGAGAAGATAAGATGGCAGATTCTAAAACAGTTGCAGGATCATCGCTGTCGGCCTTCGTTTCGGTGTTGGCCCCATCTTTTGTGATCTTTGTTATTTTCATTCTGGTTTTCATCTATTTCAAAAATAAATACGACCGCGTTTACCAGCCAAGAGCTATTGTTAATACCGTTCCTGACAACCTCAAAGTTGAGAAACAGTCTAAGAGTATCTTTGGATGGGTCAACTACTGCTTGTACTTGCCAATCCCTGAGTTGGTTCGTGACGTTGGTGTCGATGGTTACTTCTTCTTGCGTTATTTGAGAAGTTTTATTGTCATTTGTCTCGGTTCTGGTTTCTTCCTTTGGGCAATTTTGTTCCCAATTAATGCTACCGGTGGTGGAGGTGGTAAAGATTTCGATCAGATCTCCTACGCTAACAACACCCACAAGAACAGAGTGTTTGCTCACGTTTTCTGTTCCTGGGTCTTCTTTGGTTCTGTCACTTACTTGATTTACCATGAATTGGTCTTCTACACTTCCTTCCGTCATTCCCTCGAAACTTCTCCATTCTACTCATCTTTGCCATTCTCCAGAACACTTCTCATTGACAATATTCCAACCGATTTGCTCAACGAAGATGCTATCCGTGGATTGTTCCCAGCTGCTCAACAGGTCTGGCTTCCAGAGAACACTAAAGAGCTTCAAAAACTCGTCAAGAAGCGTTCCAAGTTGGCTGGTAAAGTTGAAGGTGCTCTTAACAAGATGTTGATTAAAGCCACCAAGTTGAGAAACAAGGCTCAAAAGAAAGGCTTGGATATTCCAACTCCTGCTGACGAGCCTTCTGCTTACTTTGCCGATAAGAAGTTGCCATCTTACAAGGACAAGCCAATTATTGGTAAGAAGAAGTACATTTTAACCGATGGTGTCCAAGAGATGGATGACTACAACACTAAGATTAAAGAGTTGCAAGCTTCTTATCCAGACCACGAGGAGAAGGAAGGTTCTGCTTTGATTCTCTTCCCATCTGCCCTCGAGTTGCAACGTGCTTATCAAGCCGTTCCTTACAGCGATGAGCTCAAAAACTCTCGTAGATACACTGGTTTCGCTCCTGAAGATATTCACTGGGAAAATGTTGGTGTTAGCCGTACCACAAGACTCGCCAAGAAGACTGGTGCTGTCATCTTGTTGACTCTTACCATCATTTTCTGGTCCATTCCTGTTGCAGTTGTTGGTTTCATCTCCAACATCAACATGCTCGAAGATAAACTTCATTTCCTCAGATTCCTTAAGAAGGTTCCTGATAAGATCATGGGTATTATCACCGGTCTTTTGCCAGTTGTTGCCCTTGCTATTCTTATGTCTCTTCTTCCTCCATTCATCCGTAAGGTTGGTAGAATCGGAGGTTCCCTTACCGTCCAAGAGACTGAGAGATGGGTTCAACAATGGTATTTCGCATTCGAGGTTGTTCAAATGTTCTTGGTTGTCACTTTAACCTCTGCAGCTTCTTCAAGTATTGGTCAGATCGTTGACCATCCAGAAGAAGCCATGAAACTTCTCTCCAGATACCTTCCTCCTGCATCCAACTTCTACATCGACTTTATCATTTTGAAAGGTTTATCCATCTCTTCTGGAAGTTTGGCTCAATTTGTCCCTCTTATTCTTTCTTTCATTCTTGGTCCATTGTTGGATAAGACTCCAAGAAAGAAGTGGAACCGTTACAACAACTTGGGTACTGTCGCTTGGGGTACCACTTATGCTGACTATGGATTCTATACTCTCATTTTGCTCTGTTACGGTGTTATTGCACCAATTATCATTGCCTTCCTTGCTGTTGCTTACCTGTTGGTTTATATCTCCTTTGTTTACAACCTCGTCTACGTTAAGACCCACGGTTTCGATAACAGAGGACGTAACTACCCATTGGCTCTTTTCGAAGTGTTTGTTGGTATTTACCTCGCTGAAATCTGTCTTTGTGGATTGCTTGTCATGCAAAAGAACTGGGCATGTGTTGTCTTGGAGGCAGTCTGGATTGGTGTCACTGTTGCTGCTCATATCTACTTCAGATGGAAGTTTGAGCCTGTTATGGACACTGTTCCAATGGGTGCCATGCGCGAATTGGAAGAAAACCAACAAGATGCTTACCCAATGGATGATCAGGGATTAAGACAGATCAAGGCTGAAGGTGAAGCATTCTTTGTTAATGGTAAAGGTACTACAGCTGGATTTGCTGATGTCAATGGTAATAATGGACACGTTGGTGATGACAACTCATCTCTCACGTTTAAGAACAATTCTCCATTGATTAATGAGAAGACTGGACAATTCGAACAATCACAACAACACCAAGGTACTTCGGGTGCTACTCCACGTCAAGAAGCTACTAACGGTAGTGATGTTGAGAAGACTGTTATCACATCGGATCCACTCAAGCCAGTTGCAAATGTTCCATTGGCTCAACAGATTAAAGACTTCTTTAGACCAAAGAAGGTTCTTACTCTGGAGTACTGCCGGTCTTTCTTGCCTTCTATTTGGAACGAACGTTGTTCTAAGCGTCTTGCTGACGATGTTGACTACAGTCAACCATCGATCACTGCTGATCCTCCAGTTATCTGGATTCCAAGAGATGAGATGGGAATGTCTACTAAGTTGATTGCCGAGTCTCAAGGTAAGTATGATCTGACCGATGAGCATGCCATTATTGATGAAAAGGCTAAGGCTCAGTACACTGGATTCCCACCTGATTACCAGGAATCCTTGGCATGGTGATTTGTATTTTAGTATTACTATTAATTGAAGAGTATTAAGGTTTCAATGGTTGTAGATAAGTAGTAGGTGCGTAAGTATGATACGTAAATAGACTATTGAGGCGCGTGATTGAATGCACGTGATCTGGGGTAATCATACATCATACACATGTCAAGGTGAGAGTACGTAGCATTGTGTCAACGGACACATCATTGAACTTCAACAAGCCAGTTATTCAAAGCTATATCACATCATCTTCCATTCCCTCCCTTCTAACTCGCTTCATCAGCCCCTCTCTCGGACCACCGGACTAAGCAACGGTCTGATCTCCGCGTTTCTGCCATTTTTTTTTCAATTGCCAATTAAACTCGACGAATCAATGTTTGAAAAATGTTCCCCCCACATACATAACTTATTTCTTTGTACGAACAATGACTTACGGAACCAAAGAAGTTGGACAAAAGTACACTCTTGACTACAAGTGCTATGTCACTGAGGATGGCAAGCCAATCAGTGCCTTCCATGACATTCCATTGTATGCTGACAAGGAGAAGGGAATCTTAAACATGGTTGTTGAAATTCCAAGATGGACCAACGCCAAGATGGAGATCACCAAAGAGGATCAATTGAACCCTATCAAACAAGATACTAAGAAGGGTAAGTTGAGATTCGTTAGAAACTCTTTCCCACACCATGGATACATTCACAACTATGGTGCCTTCCCACAGACTTGGGAGGATCCAAACGTTGTTAACCCAGAGACTCATGCCAAGGGTGACAACGATCCATTGGATGTTTGTGAGATTGGTGAGACCATTGGTTACACCGGTCAAGTTAAGCAAGTCAAGGTTCTTGGTGTCATGGCTCTTCTTGATGACGGTGAGACCGACTGGAAGATCATTGCTATCGATGTCAACGATCCATTGGCTCCAAAGTTGAACGACATTGAAGACGTCGAGAAGCACTTGCCAGGTCTTCTCAGAGCCACCAACGAGTGGTTCAGAATCTACAAGATTCCAGATGGAAAGCCAGAGAACCAGTTTGCCTTCTCCGGTGAGGCCAAGAACAAGAAGTACGCTGAGAACGTTATCGACGAGTGTGCTAAGGCTTGGGACGAATTGATTGCTGGAAAGTCTGTCGACAGCAAGGGTATTGATCTTACCACCACTGCTATCAAGTCTGCTCCAACTTACAAGGCTGAGGTCTCTGTTCCAGCTGCTTCTGAGCACCTTGCTCCTGCTCCAATTGACAAGTCTATCGACAAGTGGTTCTTCATCTCCGGAAGCGCTTAAATGTTTCTTGAAAAGTCCTTTTTTTTTGAGCCTAGTATGTGTTCCACGGGTTTGTTATCTATATATACATAGTTAGTTACTCAATTCCACACCTACTTCACTTACCTCCATTTGTAAGGAATGCCTTGATCTTAGTACGATCTTTATGTCCATCCGTCTCTACTCCACCTGAAACGTCTACTCCCAGGCATCCTTCCACTTTCAACGCATCTACAACAGTTTCCGGCTTGATTCCTCCTGCAAGAAGGTACCTGCCTCCTTGATGGGCTCCGAACTGTTCTGCCACACCCCAATTGATCGTTTTGCCATCACCTCCGGATTCCGAATCTAGTAATGTAAGGTAGTGTGCATTCTTCTGAGTAGCAGTGACCATGTGTGGCTTCCCTAGCACAAACCGGGCTATGACTGGCTTTGAAATCGATTTGCTGTACTCCTTGGCGTCCTCTGACCCATGCAGTTGAACGAAATCCAATTGTAGCTTCTCTGCAGTCTCTTGAACTTCCTCTATAGGCATATTTCTAAACACTCCAACTAAGAAAGGTCCGTTGGCAACCACCTCTTTCGCATTAGTTTCAAACCAATGTCTAGAATCATCATTGTTGTCTTCGTCGTCTCTCTTGCGAGCTCGTTCTAGCAATACTTCACTGTCAATCACTTCACGTTGCCGCTTCTTCCTAGTAGATCTACATAGTGCAGATATCTGCTTAACCTTTTCTGGGTCCGCAGTACGACTCCGTCCAGGAACAAGAATCACTCCTAGTAGGTCGGCACCATCATTGATAGCTTCCTCTGCATCCCCAACCTCTTTCAATCCACATATCTTAAGAAGAACCATGGTTAGTCACTCCAGCTGAAAAATTCATGATCTTATCCACCCCATCGACGCGCCGCCTTGAATTTCATTTGGCACATATTTACTGCATCTCCTGAAACGTATTCGCTTCCTCGGCATCAATCACTCCTCGGTCCTTCTGATTTATCTCTGTTCATAGACCTCGCTCCAATAAAAACGTTTGAAACGAGTCAATTATAGTCACAGAACCGAACTTTCTTGTTATTATCTTGATCAAGGTAATACACCTCTCAATTCAACTACCAACCCTCATTCTAAACCCGACCCTCCTAGGATTATAACCACCTATCATGGCTAACGGTATCTTCACCGCAGTTTCCACAAATGGTCCTGTCGGTCAAATCAAGGCTTCCAGCACCCATCCAGTTCCTCTTCCAAGCTTCTACAAGCAAGATGGACCTGTTGAAACCAACAACTTCTATGGTAACCTTCTCGTCGAGAAACAGGACTTGCCATCTTGGACCCATCCTTACTCTGTTTGGAAATGTGACGATGACAACTTCAAAGGTCTTGGAATCTCGCATGTCACTGCCAAACAACGTGTCTTTGGTGATGATCCAAATGCTAACCCTGCAAAGTACTTCTTTGCTCCAGTCGGTATCTGCTCTGTCTCCTTAGGTGCTACCGAGTTCCAAAATGGTTACGACTTCAAAGTCGGTGAATGCACTCGTTTCAGTTGTGGTGCTCAATTTTCCTCTGGAAATGGCTCAATGCTTGTGAAATTGGCTCAAGGTATGGGTTTCGTCACTGGTGTCTACAAGAATGAGCTCACCCCAAGACTCTCATCTAAAGTCGGTGTTCAAAACTTGGACAGTAAAGGTGAAGTCAATGGACTTCATAAGTTCGTCCTTTCTCTCTTTGATCAAACCAAGTGGGTCGTTTATGCCTCGTTTGATGGTTTCAAGCTGGAAAATGCCAACTCTATCGTGGCACCAAAACAGAACGGTGCCATTGTTCAAGTTGCCAAGTTGCCAGGATCGAATGAGAACATCTACGATGATGCCGCAGGTGCATACGTCACCGATATGACATTATCTGGAGACTCTGACGGTAAGTTCACATTCAACTATAAGATTGGTGGTAAGAGTAAGTCCGGTAAAATCTTGCAATGGTACTTACCTCACCAGTACGCCATTGTCGATAAGGGTTCTGCCTCTTTAGTCGATGGTGCCGAATTGGATTCCACTTGTAAAGGTGTTATGAAAGGTTATTTGACTACTGCATTCACTATGAAGGAGACTCTGCCACCATCTGAACTTGATTTCTCTCCATGGAAGGAGGGTACCGGTAGCGTTAGTAAGTTCTCTGACTCTGCCAAGGAGAAGATCAAGAAAGCTGCCACACAAGAAGTCGAATGGGACATCGTTGGTGCATCCAACACGGATTCCATGTACACTGCTGGTAAGATCTTGGATAAAGGTGCATTCATCTTGTGGGTGTGCGCATTTGTCTTGGAAGATGAAGGACTCACTAAGAAGTTCCTTGAAAAGATGAAGCAAGCATTTGACCGGTTCATTAACAACAAGCAACAAGCTCCATTGATTTACAACGATACTTGGAAAGGTATTGTCTCGTCTTCAGGATTGGAAGATGGTAACTTCTACTGTGATTTCGGTAACTGTTTCTACAATGATCATCACTTCCACTATGGATACCATATCCACGCTGCTGCATTAGTTGCTAAAGTTGACGAAAAATACGGTGACAAGTCATTCTTATCGAAGTCTAAAGACTGGATCGAGACTTTGCTACGTGATATCGCCAACCCATCTTCAGACGACAAGTACTTCCCCGTTTTCCGGTCATTTGATTTCTTTGGAGGTCATTGCTGGGCTAACGGTTTGTTTGCACATGGTGATGGTAAGGATGAGGAATCCACTAGTGAAGACTATCATTGCTACTACGGTATCAAGCTGTGGGCTGGTGTCACTGGTAACAAGAACCTTGCATCCGTTGCCAACTTGATCCTGAGTATTGAACGTCGTGCCATGAATAACTACATGTTGTACTCCGATGATAACAAGGTTGTTCCATCGAACTTTAAGGCCAACAAAGTGTCTGGTATTCTCTTTGAGAATAAGGTCGATCATGCTACATACTTTGGACTCAATAAGGAGTACATTCACGGTATTCATATGATCCCGCTGACACCTGTTTCAAACTACATCAGAAACACAAAGTTTGTCAAGGAGGAATGGGAGCAGCAAAAGCTTGGAGAGTTGGCCGATTCCATTGAAGATGGTGGCTGGAAGGGACTTCTTAAGTTGAACCAGGCCATCATCGATCCTAAGGCTGCCTGGAAGTTCTTTGCTGACGATGGATTCAAAGAATCGTACTTGGACAATGGAATGTCGCGTACTTGGTCTCTCACTTTCTGTGCAGGAATGGGCGGTGCTTAAATTAAAATATGAATACATATCTATGTACAACTGATGAATGGAAACTTTGATTCCCCAGACTAACTTCCTAATTAGGAAATCGGTAGGGCAAGTTATAGACACCTAACTAAAGGTATCGATACCTGACTAAGTCGCGCCCAATCGGACAGTTTTACTACCACTGACCATACTAGATCCGACTGCTACCTTTTCCCTCTCATACATCGCATTACAAATTCGCCATCTACACGCCACCTACCGCCCTCATTTATATCAACTTTGCATCTCAGATTTCTTTTCACCCCCGTTAAAGACATTTGCCTTCTTTTGCCCTAAATCGACAATTGTGCATAAATATTGAAGATGTCGGCAGATCAAAGGCGCCGTCCAGGCTATAGAGACACCACGCCTTCGACACCTGGGATGTACCCTCCACAGATGTCTAGAAATCCATCCTCTGTGAGTTTATCACGAGGCCCCTCCGGTACATGGGGTCCGAACATTGGAGATCGGAAATCGTTCAGTCCGGAGGCAGGAATGTCACGAGAAGATCAGGCTATCGAGATCCAGAACTTGAACAGGTACCATTTGAATGTGTCTGAGGACAGTAACGAAGTTAGACGGTCGCAGTTGAACCGAGAATCGCCATTCTATGCTACTAAAACCATTCAAGACGTTAGAGAGGATCAACTTTTACCCTACAAGACAGAGTCAATAAAGGATCAATATAGGTACTTATGTCACATTGTGTCTCATATATACATTGCCATCAAGTCTCAAGACCTCAAGGGTAACATATCAATTGGTGTTTCGGACTTGGAGAAGGCCAAAGTTGCTTTATTGAGTGGGACTCCCGAAGAACAGTTTGCAAAGCTTCAAACCGAGGAGGAAGCCGAGGACATTGGAAATGACAATTCAGAGATTTTCGAGACTCTGATCCATACACAGAGCGAGGCTGATCAGGATGATGAAGAGGAAGATTCGGACGATTCCTGGTATGAGTCTGACTACAGTTCTGGCGATGACGAGAGTGCGTTTGCTTCCACGCCGGTGTCCAAAGTGGGCAACCGGTCAGCATCCATCATTGGACTGAAATATTGGTCCAAGGAGCTCAAGAACTTGTTGACTATCGGAGTGATTCCACCTGCATATCTGACTTGTGCTCTCATCAAAGTGTTTTATGGTATCATTCTATCTAGAGGACAATCGGTCGACATTGCATTCTTCACTGATATCCTGATCTCGCTATTGAAAGAAAAAGATCTTTTGAAAGAATATGGATTGAAACTAGATTGGGAGCCTGTGTATAAAGAGTTGGAATCTGCATTACCTTCTCCTAACGAATCGACTCATACTACCGATGAAGCTAGGTTACGCAGACTCGTCAGGTTCACTATGATTATCAATTCGTTCTTTGATGACGATTGTGTTCCTTTGATCATGGCCAAGATCATGAACCATTACTCGAATCAAACTATTGCTCCACTATTTGTGCATATGGCTGTTATCTTACCCGTCGTCTTGAAAGATCCATTACCCGATGGATCTTTCCAAAAGACTGATATTCGTCATTACCTGCCCGTGTTCTTTTCATGTTGGAAAACTCAACGGTCTAATAAAGAAATCTCATGTTTGGTTGCAGTCATTGCCAACATTGCCGAGTCTGCCTTGAAAGAGGGGTCTTTACATCCAAACAAGGTTGTATTTGGTAAGTACGGTATCTTCACTCGTGATCAATTTGAAATGATTGCCACCCAATTGACTCTGTCAACCAGAATGGGACTGGACGATAAGCAGTCTAGGTATGTCAAGTTACTCGTTGATACTGTCGTTAACTCTATAACCTCTCAATACGCCGATGAGAAAGAAGGCGTGATCGATCAGTTGCAAACTTACATGAATTCTATCTCGACATTGGTGCACCCATCAAATTCCGGTTCTTGGTCAACCATTCTATCGCAAACCGTTAAACGGTTTGCCACTGCATTCCATCTGAGATTATTGCAAGAACGTGTGGACAGATCGCTTGTGGAAAAGTATACTGACGATTTCTCAGGGTTGTCCTCCAGGTATAAATTATCCGAACATGTAACAACCAAATTTGTCGATGCCCTGTTACCTTTGATTCTCTACGGAGTTCAATCCAAATCTGCTCATCATCGTCGCCGGTACGTTACAGCTCTTGGACTTCTATGTTTCATGTCTCCAAAGAGGACATTGGATGCCGTGTTACTGGATATTTATGCTTCCTTTGACTCTGTAAACTCTACGCATCGTATCACTGTCGTGATCCGTGAACTGACTGCCCTGTGCAGATACATGTCACAACTACCTGTCTATAGAGTCCACCTGCCTCGTCTTTTGTCGATGTTACTTCCAGGTGTGGATTCAAATGATCCTCAAAAGACAATTGCGACAATTAACCTGTTTAAACTTGTGGCTACAGTTGTTCCCTTTGCTAACCTATCCGATGGTGATGGTGATGGAGGTGTTTTAGCTATAGAATTCACTTCGGGTCACCTGGGATACTTAGAGGCTCGTTATTATCAGAGTTCACCTAACAGCGACCAGTTCTCGATCTATGGAGACTCTGTGCCAGATACGTTTGAGTATGACCCTGAGGTGGAACTGCAAGCATTGAAGTCATCGTCCTCTGCATTCCTTGAGTTTATCATTCATTTTTGTGATGCATGTTTCAAGTACTTGGAGTATTCACCTAGTGTTGAAGGTGACGAGAGTATTGAAACTCGTGCTTCATCTTTGATTCCACAAACTTTTGATGCACTTATCGAGGCTATGTCAGATGATATATATCAGGTGCTAGCTGATAAGTTCTATGACTATGTTACACATAATGTTAAACACAAGGTGGCGCTAGTGTTCAGTAATTTGACTGAACTCATTGTCAGACGCGATCCAGCTAAGCAGCTTCCAAAATTCATGGACTATCTGATTCCAACAATCCTTGGAGAATTGAAAGAAGGTGCCGGTACGACACGTACCCAAGAAACTCTTTCCAAAGATGCTTTGTTGGTGTGGTCCCTTAAACTATTGTGTGGAGCTGTTCTTGGGGCTAGTACTCATCTGGTTCCTTACCTCGATCAATTACATGATCTCGTTGTCAAATGTTCTTCACTTAAAGGTGAAGCCGCATACTCGATCAGTCTTCTGTTGAATTCAATTACTGCTGCTATCTCGTGTGCGCGACCTTTGGAGAGGCGGTTGGTTTCTTCTGAATGGCTTTCTCAGCATGGAAATAAGTACACCGAAGAGTGTTGGGGTGGGTTCCAGTTTGATCCCGTCAGATTCGATGAGAGTAACTTCAATTTCAAATGGTACCAACCATCTTCTAGAGAAGTGGATTCTCTGGTTGACTTTTTCGAATCTACTTGCAGTCCTTCCATTGATAGATTGAGCACCTTTTTGGATGGATTCGATCCATCGAAGAAGATTCCATTGGAAGTGTCTGATCAGTTGGGATACGATATCAACGTTTTGGATGGTTCTATCACAGGAATGTGTGCATTGTTTGATCCAAGTTTCAAGCCGCAACTGTTGGACCCAGCTAGAGCTGTACAACCTGGTGGTGTACCATTGTCTACTGTTCCATCCAGTGTCTCACTGATGTCTATGGCAGGTGCACCTGCTGCTGGCATGGAACACAGTCATTCTATGATGCGCTCTAGTACTCAAGGTTCTATCATGCAGTACCATGACAATGCTTCGGCAGCTATGTTACTTGATTCCAAATTCAACGAGTCGGTGGAAGGTTCTGTCGATCCAGATGTCGGCATGGATGATGGATTTGTGATTCCTGATCCTGATATGAGTAGATCAACTTCACCTATCGGAGAAAGTGAGTTTGAATCTGTTGATCCATCTCTTACCAACCGGTCAGAGAACCTTTACACATTCAACTACTACTATGGTAGCAACAGTTTTGCTAAACTTTCCGATCCATCCTATGTCAAACTCCATCAAGTTAGAGAGAATATAGGGCATGTGTTGCACTCTTTGGCTGCTGCATTGATTCAACATGATGGTTCTATTGATTTAATGGGGTCTGTCATTCAGGCTATTGCTGGTTGGTTGAAGAACTGCGGTTACTTCAGTTCTAACAACCCGATCTTTGTTGATAATATGCACCTGCTCACAGTTTTGGACTGTCCAGGTACAAACTATCCATACACACGTCTCATATTTGGTGCAAGAACTGCGGTTTTACATTGCAACAGAATGAACATTTCAAGGTGTACCAGACTTCCAACCAGTACTGACAAGTTGTTGATTAAGGATTTAGTGACACTTTGTGCATCCAGTTATCGGGTCACTTCGTATCATGCCACTACGGTATTAACGTCTGTTCTTTCAAAGATAATGAACTGTACGCACCTCGTATTTGGAGTGTTCAAAGAGTGGGAGTCTGCTCTGGTATCTCATGATGAGGATAAATTGAAGAACATCCTGAAACTGTTCATGCAACGGAAGTTCCGTGGATTGTCAGAGAAGTCAAAGAATCAATTGAAACCATATGAAGATCTTCTTGTGAAATCCATCAACTATGATGAGTATCAGATCACTTCTCTTGCACTGAAATTGTACGGTTCAATCAGGAAGTACGTTCGTGTTCCTTGCAAAGTGTGTTCCATTAACTGGCAACTTGTCGAGACTATCCGTCCAGCAGGAGATGAGATTGATCATTTAATTGATGCTCTCCATCTTGCTAAAGAGAGTAAGAAGAGTGAGTATATGTCACTTCTTTCGCACCTTGTCTCGCGTACATTAAAGAGGACATCTAAGCATCTCTATTGGAAGTTCCTATTGAAGTCATTGGAACTTGTTTCAAACTTGCAGGCGCATTTGGAAGTTCCTTTGAATGGTGAAGTGTTGAAAGTGTTAGCCAAGTCTGTTAATGGACTCCATCCATTGGTTTCAAAGAAGTGCGTGATTTGGATGGCATCAATTCTTGATATTGTCGCTACAAAAGGTTTATACGGTTATGATTTGGAAAAGATTCTTTCTGTGGATCCACCTGAACCCGACATGAAGTTTGTCTCTGTGTCTAGACCTTCAGACTTCTTTGCAGAGATGAAGAACTTTGACAAACCTCAATACTATATTGATAGTAAGTACTGGATGCCAACGTTAGCTTGGAACCAAAACATCAAGGTGATTGCTGCTGATTATGATCCGAAATCTCTTGGTTTGAATCGTGCTGATAATGTATCGATTCTCAAGTTTGGTAAGTATGTTTCAAAGCAGTGGTTGTTAGAGATTCTTAAACTGCATATTGAAGAGTCGGAGACAAATACTGCATTCCTTCCTGGAATGGTCTATTTCATTTCGACCTTGGCCGTGTTATCACTGTACGGCTACACCCCGAACTTCAAGTATACGGAGGTGTATGATATTGTTGATACTATCTATGATAAGGATGATAAGGCTACACATCTAGTGGTGGCAGAAGTCTTTACTGGAATTATATTGGCTACCAAATCATTCCCTAGAGAATGTAAAGATGTTGATCAGCGAATTGCAACTAAGTTGTCTATGATCTTCAAGTCTGATGTGAACCAATCTACACTAAACATCTGGAGAATATTCTGCTGGTGGGTTCCGTCCAGATTCGATATGAGACGATGCCCAACAATAGTGGATGTGATCTGCAACTTTGACATTGATACTACTGGTGACTCGTCACTGTTCTTAACTTTGAGTCGGGTCTGCTTCTTGAAAGTGTACATGTCCTCGCTGCTGAATAGGTATCATAACTTTGATGAAACAACGGAACGGCTCTTTGGTGCATTGGCTCATCCATACCATATTGTTTCTGAGAAAGTGGCCTCCTCATTGTTTGATATTCTGCTCTACACTTCATCAAAAACATATTCAGGCTTCGATGAGTTTGTGGATGCTAACTTGGAAGACACTGACGGTATGGGAATTTTCCCTTATCAAATGCCTGCTGTATTTGGAAAGTGCCTCGATGCGTATATCAGTCGTATTGAAAGGTTACAACCAGAGACTAAAGGTTTGACTCAGCAGGAGCTTTCAAAGACAGAGTATATGTACTCCGTCCGGGGTCTGTACTATCTTCTGGTGTTTGTTCTGAAGACAGCACATGGAGATCTTATCTTCCCATTCTGGGACCGGATCTTGGCATTATTGTTTGAACTTGATAATGCCAAAGAAACAATGAAACTTATGAACTTGCAACCTGCTATTCCATTCTATTTGCTTGCTTCAATTCGCTATAGTAAGCAAGAGACTGAGCATGTGGTTGATGTGATGTGTGACCTGCCCTTATCGACACCTAATCTGTCGCAGGTACAGCATGCCGTGTCTTTGAATGAAGGTTATTACGTTGTGAGAAAACTGACATTTACTGATGAGCAAAGGAATAGACTCGTTGAGAACTGTGTCAAGTATCTGTTCAGCAACTTTTTGGAGGTTCGCGAGAAATCTAGTGAGTTCTTCTCTGTTGTGGTGCATTCGTTCATTGCTTCACAATCAGAAGCATTGATCGATAAGTACATCCATCGGTTCAATAAGGTTCTCAGATCTTATAAGAAAGTGAAGGGTAAGAAAATGGCAGCGAATGAGCTTGCCAAGCTTCATGGTGCTACGTTAGGACTAGGTGCATTGGTTCAAGCGTTCCCATATACTACACCTCCGCCTCGATGGTTGCCAGGCGTTCTTTCCACGCTGGCTAATAGATGTTCATCTATTGAGGGACCAGTTGGACGTACAGCAAAGGATATTCTGAGTAAGTTTAAGAAGACGAGGCAAGATACGTGGCATATCGATTCGAAGTTCTTCAACCAAGAGCAGTTGGAAGACTTGGAAGGTGTGCTATGGAAATCATATTTCATCTAATAAAATACGGGTATTTATCTATAACTAGAATGTGAGTCTCTCCAGGGACTTTGCAATTTTGGCAGTGCCTTCACTGCCTTCGATGGCCACCTTGGGTCTATTAACTTCAAGTCCTTCCAAGAGGATGCAAGCTTTGCAAATCCTGTTTAAGGATAAGTATCCACAGCGTTCGCAGCGATGTCCTGACGATATCGTATTGAGAGACACCGAGCCGTCGGGACGGACCTCGATCTCTGTGTTATTCTTAGTCCGTTTCTTCTTCTGCCTTGGCTTCAACTTAAACTCTTCACCTGAATGGATAATATCAAGGATAGACGAAGGTCTAATGGCCTCCAAGTTCTTCAACAGCACTCTGGCAGTACCTCTGAATGCTTCCGGTGCATACGAGCACTCCGTACTGAAATAATCGAGCTTCCTGTAGTGAGCGTACAGGACGATCTCTTTCTGATAGGTATACTTGAAAGGTTTAGATCTGCGTAGTGGAGAACCGGTGCTCTTGGTGGTGATAGACACAGAATGTTCGATTCTGGCGGCATCTCCTCGCAGCAGGTTCAACAAGACGGTTTCTGCCATATCATCGGCATTGTGGCCCGTGATAATATGGTTGATACCGAGCTTAACGGCACCTCTATCGAGAGCTTGACGTCTCAACACTCCGCAGTAAGTACACGAGGACTTAATACCTGTACATGCAACGATTTCATCCATTGTCCAATTGTACAGGTCTCTGTACGAGACGATTTCGAGAGGCATCTCGTATTGTTTCTGGTTTCTCTTCACTGTAGCCAAACTATCGTCTCTGTAACCAACGATACCTTCATCTATAGAGAGCAGGACCAAATCCAATCCGTAGTTGTATCTCTCGTTAAGAGTCTTCATAACTGCAGCCAACACTGTCGAGTCTTTACCTCCAGATGCACCAATAGCAACCTTGTCTCCCTTATGGAATAGCTCTGCATCCTGTATCGTCTGGTGGATCTCCGTCTCAAACACTAAGATAAAGCACTCCTTGCACAACTTCTGTAAGTTCTTAGGTCGTCTCACAACAGCCTTACGTCCATGACACAGTTCACACAGCGTTGCAACTTTCACTGGTTTGTCCTGGCTCATATTGTTTTGCACTTGGCTTGATCTTGCAATAAGCCAGTGATAGTTAGAAAGGAAAGTTTCTTTTTTTAAATTTTTCAGGGCTCTTAAAGTGAAAAATCTTGAAAAAAAAATAACTGAGGGGGGGTCTGTTTTCAAAGTAACTTGCGTGGCTTTAACTCACTTCTTCCTTTTAGAGCTAAAAGCAATATGAGAGGATTTAAGTTTATTGGAGTGGGATTGACGGCTCTGTTGGCAACCGTGGGTCTTGCTGAGGAAGTTTATGACGATAACTTCGACGAAGTTGTGTTGAATCCAGATACAAACACGTTTGTGAAGGTGTATGCTTCGTGGTGTAGTCATTGCAAGAAGATGTCACCGGCCTGGGATGCGTTGTCGAAGTCATACAATGACGATGATGCAATTCAGTTCGTTGAAATTGATGGTGACAAGAACAAGGAGCATTCCAAGTACTACAATATCCATTCGTTCCCTACGTTGCTTCTGTTCAAAAAAGACGAGTTGAACGATCCTGTCGTCTTTGAAGGAGAGAGGGACACTGAAACATTGGCCAACTTTGTTGAGGCCAACACCGGTATCAAGAGATCGAAGAACTCAAAGATTTCACGTATTGTGGAAGTTGATGACGGTAACTTTGAGAAGTATGCCACCAAGAAGCGTAAGAATGCCATCTTATTGTTTGATAAGTCCGAAGACGACAACTGTACCGAGTGCAGAAACTCCTTCGACAAATTGGCCGATGCATTCTTCCCAGAGTCCGAGAAAGTGTTGGTTGGTAAAATTGACAAAGATGGTGATGAGCCAGTGTCATGGTTGACCAAATTGTTCGATGTTAAGAAGTTCCCTACTGTCGTTTATGTCCCTGGTGGTAAAGCTGACGATGCCATCGTTTACAACGGCAGCTGTGATGCCTACGAGTTGCTTGCCTACTTTAATGATAAGCTCAATACCAAGCGTACTTTGAGCGGTGAGCTCGAATCTGAGGTTGGTATCATCCCACAGGTGAAAGAACAGTTTGATGAATACGTTCGTTCCAGTCGTGAAAAGAGAGCCAAGATCGTCCAGTCACTCATTGATCAATTGCAAACCGTCGAATCTGCTGTCTACTCCGAGGAACTCAAGTACTATGCACGTGTTATCACTGTTTTACTTCGTGCTGATGGTAAGGCCTTTGTGGAAGAGGAACGTAAACGTCTCTCTAAAGCTAAAGATGATGCTGGAATCAGCCGTGAGTACAAGGACAAGGTTCAAAAGAAGTTCAATTTGCTCGGTGTTATCGAAGATGGACTTCAATCGTATCCAGGAGACTATGAGCCTTCTGGTGAGTCTGATTCTATAGAGTCCGTTCCAGAGTCCACCTTCTCTGATCAACCATCCAACACTGGCAACGGTGAAAGCTCCAGTGAAACCGAGTCCGATACTGCTAGCGTCAAGGATGAGTTATAAGTAGATATTACTAAAATGGAATATGTACGTTAGATATCAATTATGTGCCTTCCCTTCTTCCGTTCCTCCCCTATTACCACTCGACTGGTTTGTATTTGCAAACTGAACGTGCAATGTCGGCGAAAACCTTCCCTTTCAGAACGGTCTCTTCCAGGATTGGTTTCACATTCAGCGGCGTGCACCTAGCAAACCATGCAAACTCTCCGCCTTTATTAAATACCATCACATTGGCAGCAAACTTGTGACCTCCAACATGATTGACAAAAATCACTGTAACTCCGCCAGGTCTAGTGTCTCCAATATCTCTATACAGCCCACGGTCTCTCAACTGAGCATCAAATTCCCTCTTCATTATAGGTGCTGATATTCCGCACCGTTTATCTCTAGTTTTGTGTGAACACAGAAGTATGTATGAACGATTAGGATCGGCGCTAACTGTAGCGCCTGAGATCTCGAATGGAATCTTGATATCTTTATCTATAGCAACTTTCTGCATCACGGTGGCTAAAACTTCGTCACAGTTGTCCTTGGTGACTCCCTTGATCCATAAAAATGATGGTAATAATAAGATATCAGCCTTCTCTTGTCGTTTATATGCCTGATCCATGATGTTTAAAGGTAGCGAACTGACGCTCTTTGTGACCTTGCCGTACTTGGAGAAATCAAACTTGTCGATCGTTTTCAAGATCGATCCTGACACGTCAAATGCATCGTGAGGCCAGTCTGTGGTTCCAGTAGACACCACGATTCTGTAATCAAATGGTTTGGCGGATTCCCACAGTGCTGCGCTGGTATCGATGTTCTTAAAGCTACCTTGACTAAAAGTACAATCACATTGAGATGGGTCGCATTGCGAAGGCTCGTCTGCCAGTGGCAAGATCTCAGCCACCTTTTCTGAGCAATCCGGTTTCCCAAACACCAACCCTCTCAATTTGTTCATTGCAGGAAGAAGAAAGTGTTACTTAGAGGGGAAAGATCTAACCCCGACCCAAATCCTGCTTTAGTAAAGTTTTCACGGAGTTTTGATCGGGGTTTTTACTAAATTGGGAAAAGAGCCGTGCATGCACAGGTACTACGGAAGCAGTTTTGGTAGTGCCGAGTTGGGAGTGCCGAGTTGGTGGTTCCGGGTTGGTAGTGGCAGAGTAATAAGATGAATTCTTATAAATGGAAACAAAATTGAGAGCGTGCTATGGAATGGACCAATGTGCGTGCGATAAATGGTCAGCATAACCGGCTTGGAGACAATGAAACTGTTATAGCGAGAAAAAAATATGGGCCACACTAGGGGCGGAGGTCGGAGTTCAGTGGATATTTCAGATGAAGAGAAGTTAATCGCTCTGGGAAAGAACATCAAAGTCGGAGTTCTGCTCAGTCGATGAGTCCACTAAGACATAGTCTTCATCGTGAATGATGAAATCACTGATATCGTTAAGAGATAAAGTAACGTTGAAATCGTTGAGGTATGGTAGCAGATCCAAACTGAATGTGTATGGGTCCTTGCGTGACATCTTTATGAAATCGATCGGTTTCACATTCAAAGAATGTCTGAAAATGACACTGATGGTAGGTTCTTTGTCTTGAACATTGTCATAAATGACGTTCAGTGTTCTACCGTAAGGATCGATTCGGAGTCGATGACCAGGGTTGGTAAGCGGTGAAGACTTGGTATCGAGTGAATGGAACGATTTGATCAGAC
The DNA here is from genome assembly GCA_030574155.1 of Xiuguozyma insectalens. Taxonomy (NCBI): domain Eukaryota; kingdom Fungi; phylum Ascomycota; class Pichiomycetes; order Pichiales; family Pichiaceae; genus Xiuguozyma; species Xiuguozyma insectalens. The sequence continues at coordinate 348,550 of JAJMEL010000002.1, read as the reverse complement.
TGGTGAGATCCGGTTGATCGATATCAGATTTCGGTGTTTCACTCAGTTGGGAGTGATCAGGACTAGCAATTGAACTGTCGAGTGAGCTGCTGCCGCTAGAACTGCGGTTTGACCTGGTGGATTCTTTGTTGGCTGCTCTCACGCAGACCGGTGGTCTTATCTTCACGTATTGATGAGAACGTTCATGTGGATACTGCACTCCTCTAAAGGATTGGCAGTTCTCACACAGATCATAATCAAAGCATTCAGCACATTTGTACCTGGTACCAGTGATGAATCGGTTACAACCGTCACAGATAGCTGCTCCATTGGGGTCGATCGCTTCCAGCTTGCAAGGATACTCTTCCACATTCAGTGCCAAGAGTGGGTGGTACTTAGTATGACTGTTCAGTTCCGCCTCCTCACATTTCTCACATAGATCGAAATTCGTGCACTTGGTACACTTGAACCGTTTGCCGGTGATAATGGCTTCACAATTGTTGCATGTAACGGTGTAAGGAGACTGTCTTGTTCTCTCTGGAGTCGACGATGAGACTTCAATATAGTTGGATTTGGAAGCGGTACCAGACTCGCCTGTGGTCGTTGCCTTCGAATCGATCTGCTTCTCAATATCGGAAATCTTACCTTTGATGGACTCAACGGCATCGGTCAAATTATCGAGTCTCTTGGTATCAGCGACGGTAGAAGTCTGCTCATAAGAGTCAATCGCATCCTCTAACAAGATACATCTGCTGATAAGGCCAAATGGAACATACACTTTAAGGTTCAACCGCTTGCAACCAGAAGAGTTGCTAAATACGTTACCCAGTAGCTTGGAGATATCATCCTCAGTGTTGAGATCGTAGTACATTCTTGAATGACCTAGCGAATAAGTCATTGAACAGCTACTGAAATCGTCAATGGTAGATCTAAGCCGTTCGGTCACATGAGTTAAAATGGAGTGCGTAAATGATTGCCAAGTCATTGATTGTAAGATAGGCATATCAAAACAGTATTGTGGTTGCAGATGTAGGGAATCCAAGATCTGTGTCTCGCCTCTCATATCTGAGACATTCAACACTATGTGCCAGTCTGTAACTAGGTATCCTGGCATTGTGATCAAGAAGAGAAAGGCAATTAAAGGGGGATGAGATTTAATCCTTTTAAAAAATAATTGAGTAGGCAGGCGGATTTATATGCGCCACGATAAGGCGGGCATTTATCGGATCGGGAAATTGATATCTGGAATCAGAGAAAAAGTCTGGTGGGCCCAAACATCTGGTGGGCCAAGCCAAAATTTGGATGGAAACAAAACAAAACAAATGTATTGTCGGGTCGATCGGCGTGTTCCTAAAATAGAAGCATTTATCAGGATCTGATATGGAGGGAGGTGGGTATGGGTAGTTAACCACGGTATATGGGAGGGATTGGTAGTATTAAACATCGATGGGTAGAAATATTTATGTATTCTGAATACAGTTGTATACCAAGCATTCTCTAGCCTCATAAATACCCTACATTATTCACTTCATCACGTCCCCATCCCCTCATCTTCTCACCCCAATACATTTTCTCCTGGCACAGTCTGCCCCCCCCCCCCCCCACCCCCCGAGAAAGACCCCTGAAATTTCCACCCCTTTGATCTCTCCCTTAAATCAACTAGCTCTTCCTTTGCGGCCTTGATTTGAATTCCTAAAATGCAAGTCTCATGGATGTGGTTACTGCTGACCAGCTTGGTCGGTGCACTCGACCTGACTGTTGGAGACCAAGATTCTGTCTGTGATGCTGCAACATTGATTACTAGAGGTATGATGGACTACTATGAAGGTATCCGTTATGGAGGTACCGTGGGTCTATTCCAAAGTCCATATTATTGGTGGGAAGCTGGTGAAGCCATTGGAGGTATGTTGGACACTTGGTTCCTTTGTGAGAATGAAACGTACCATGATATCATCTATGACGCCTTGATTGCTCAGAAAGGTTCCGGTAACAACTATGTTCCAAGTAATCAGTCCTTAACTGAAGGTAACGATGATCAGTCTTTCTGGGGGTTCGCTGCAATGTCTGCAGCAGAGAGAAACTTCACCAATCCACCAAGTGATGAACCTGGTTGGTTGGCACTGTCTCAAGGTGTTTACAACACGATGTGGTCGCGTTGGGATAATGATACCTGTAACGGTGGTTTGAGATGGCAGATCTTTACTTGGAACTCTGGTTATGACTATAAGAACACTATTTCTAATGCCGGCTTGTTCCATATGGCCGCCAGATTGGCTCGTTATACTGGTAATGATTCCTATGTTGATGTTGCTGAAAGCGTTTGGAACTGGTTAAACGATGTCGGTTTCGTCACTTCTGACGGTGACAGTTATAACATCTATGATGGTGCTACCATTGTTAACGATGAATGCCCCACCGTCGGAAAGCAAGAATGGAGTTATAACTATGGTGTCTTGTTGGCAGGTGCTTCTTACTTGTACAACCACACTGAAGAGGCTAAATGGGAATCTGTTGCTACAAACATTTTCAACGGTATGAGTATCTTCTTGAAGAGCAATGTTCTCTATGAACGTCAATGTCAAAGCTCCGGTACTTGTAACAATGATCAACGTTCTTTCCGTTCCATTACTTCTCGTTGTCTTGGTTATGCTGCTAAATTGGTTCCAAGTCTTCGATCTCAAATTATGGATGTTATTGATACATCCGCTTCAGGTGCCGCATCTTCATGTTCTGGTGGTAGTGACGGCCATACATGTGGTCAAGACTGGTCTAAAGGTAGTTGGGATGGACTCTACGGTCTTGGTGAGCAAATGTCTGCCCTCGAAGTGATTCAAAATACTCTGATCTTGGACAAACCTGCTCCATACACTTCTGATGCCGGTGGTACCTCTAAAGGTGACCCTGATGCAGGTCTCGGTTACGATGAAACATCCAACGCAAATGATATCACTGTTACTAAAAGTGATAAGGCTCGGGCAGGCGTTCTTTCTGCGTTCGTTCTTGCAATCGTTGTGGCTCTTGCCGTTTGGATGGCCATTTAAAATAGCTTCTGCCAAATTTAGTGGAGGGGTCTGTATATTCTGTCTAAGTTCTATCTATCATTTGTCTGAAAACATCGTTTCAACGTTACTGAGATCGTTGGTAACCATCACCCTTTCCAATCGCTCCAGTCCTGAAACATCCGAGTAGTTGTTATCTCTATCTATTAGTATGCCACCAAGTCCAGCTTGGCTAGCACATACTATATCTTTCTCATACTCATCTCCCACGTGCCAAGTACCTTTGATCAGTTCATCCCGTGCTATACCAGACCGTTTGCATTGATCGTCGATGATCTTTTCAAAGAATAACGGATCAGGCTTGGCAACGTCTAAATCGTAACTCAAATAGACATTCTCCGGTGAGATATATTTAGACATTCCAAATTCATTTAGAATCAACCGTGTAACTTGAGAGTCCGCATTCGATGCTATGCATAGTGGAATTCCTACCCGGTGTGCCCATTCCGCCATATGTACGAAATCCCCAAATACTTTATATTGATCTTTCTTTTGGAAAGCATCAGATACACATTTAACCATTTCATCTAACCTTTCCGAGCCTAATTGAGTCTCAAAATCCTGGTAGATGACCTTTAACATATCGAACCAGAACTGATCGACCGTTATCCCTTCATACTTTCCGTAATTCGGTGACCTCCTGATATGAGATCGGTACGAGTCCATATATCGACGATTCAGTTGATCTTTGGGTAAAGTGACACCGAACTGAGCGGTTATCGCGTTGTATTGGTTAGCTATCGAATCCTTGGGTGCATACAGCGTGTTATATGCATCTGCGGTCAATAGCAGCGGTTTCTTCATTCTTCTCAACATCTATAGAGGAGAAAGAAATATTGGAACAGTTTTTGATGATGTATAATTACTATGCGGCGCGACGCTTGCGTTTGCGTCTCAAGGATTCATAATATTGATCATGGCACAGTTTGGAACAGAACCATTTGGATTTTGGGTCCGGGTCTCGTTTCAATCCAACACATTTGTAGTGGAACCATTCGTATTTGCATTTGTCGTTGTCACAACACACCATTTTACCAGAGGAGGGCTGTTGACAGAAGCAGTAAAGAGGTTCAGAGTGAATGGAGCGAGTAGACGACGAGGCTTTCACTTTAAGCTTCGCGTTCTTTTTCAGATGCTTCAAGTTCAGGTGCAACTTGATAGCCTTCACCTTGTGACCGTAGTCAGGTGCTGGTTCTGTGATCTCTGACTCGTGTTCTTTGACAAACTTCTTCCTCTGGCTACAAAGCTCTGACCACCTCTGGCCAGTAGTACCGTGTCCGTTTCTAGACTCACACAGTTTATCGAGGATCTGATTGTCGTTTTGTAAGAAACCTTGGTGCTCTTGTAACAGTTTTGTGATCTGCCTTGCCTCGGCCACGCATTCCTGGGAGTTTCTTTCGAGCTGTGTATAGAGTAAACGAACTTGATCCTCGTCAAGGTCTTCATGGGCAAGTTTGTCTTTAATCTGATCGTTTTTCAACGACAACGACTGAATCAACCACAAAGATCTAACGATATCGCATGGAAGGTGGTCTAAAGAGGAAATGAACGCATTGTTGGCGTTCACAACCGTGTTAACTATATCCATCTAAAGGGAAAGGATAGTGATATGAATCAGACTAAGTTTTTTTTTTGACAATACGTTAATATATATGGAATAGTGAGCATTCACAGAATGATCACACCAAGTCTTACAGAGATGTCCAATAAATACTTTAATAATAAATAGATGACATCAGAACTTCTTAGGAGGCTGTGGCGGGTTGAAGCTGAACTTTCTGTGCTTGATTGGAGTCCACTTGAACTTCTTAGTCCAGATGGAGATGAGGTAAAGCGAGGTAAGAATGATAAGAGCCTTGGCACCTGCCTTCTTTCTGTCATCGTGTTCAGGTTCAGAGGTCCAGTTCAAGAAAGTAGTGACATCCTTGGCCATCTGAGAGGTTGTTGCAGGTGTACCATCTTCATATTCGACAAGTTCATCAAAGAGAACTCTAGCCATGGCAATGGATCCACCAGGGAAGTAAGGGTTGTAGTTACCACCGACAGGGAGTTGAACACCTGCTGGGGCTTCTTCTGGGTAACCGGTAAGCAACGAGAAGATATAATCACAAGCACCGTGTCTGGCCTTAACGATAAGGGAAAGGTCAGGTGGTAAGGCACCACCGTTAGATGCACGAGCAGCCTGTTCGTTAGGGTAAGGACCTGGAATATAGTCAGTCAATTTACCAGGTCTCTTTCTTGGGTTACCTTCATCATCTGGTTCGTCATCATATTCAAACTCCTCGGCCATAGCCTTGGCTTCAGAGTTGGTATGAGAGACACCAACCAAGTTTCTCCAAGCGATTCTATCGAGAGAGTGACAAGCAGAACAAACTTCCTTGTAAACTTGGAAACCTCTTCTAATAGAAGCATGATCGAAAGTGTCGAACATACCGTTGTGAGACCATCCATACTCTGGAGCATGTAATCCATGTTCAGCAGCAGTCATAGCATTGGCAGTCATAGAATCTTCATAAAGAACGTATGCTGCAACCAATCCTGTAACACCAACGACAGAGTTGATGGCCTTCTTGGTGTTCGAACTCAACTCTGCACGTGGAGCAGTCGAAAACTGTCTGGCTTGTTGCCGAAATGCACTTCCAAGGCGTGAGAACATAGCGCCTGTTGTAATTGTTTCGAAGTTGTAAAAGGTGGACGAAGAGGGAAGAAAGAAATTTTTTGACTCTATTTAGAATTCGGAGCCAATGAAAGTGCGCTGATTTGGTAAAAAGCCATGTGGTGTACGGGGTGAAGAATCGGGAAACTTGGGTGAAAAATATTGGTGAAAATATTGTGCGTGGTCATATGATGATGTGGCAGGTGATTGTTGATCATCTGATTGATGATCACGTGTGTGTTTTCTCACTTTATTATTTCAAAGCCAACGCGTCGCGCGCGATATTTCATCTATCCTCCATGGCTAACCTCGAAGAACAACAATATCTAGACCTCTGTCAGAGGATTCTTGACAAGGGTGGTAAAAGAGAGGACAGAACAGGTACTGGTACGTATTCTTTGTTTGCCCCACCGCAACTCAGGTTCGATCTGTCCAATGACACCCTCCCCTTGCTAACCACTAAGAGAGTCTTCTTCAAAGGTATATTGAAGGAACTGTTATGGTTCATCAGTGGATGCACTGACGGCACCAAATTGGCCGACCAGGGCGTGCATATCTGGGATGGTAATGGATCGCGTGAGTATTTGGACTCCATTGGATTGAAAGACAGACGTGTTGGAGACCTCGGTCCAGTCTATGGCTTCCAATGGAGACACTTTGGTGCTGACTATACCGACTGTGATGCGGATTACTCTGGAAAAGGTTACGATCAGATTGCTCGGATCATTGAAACCCTTAAGACAAACCCTTACGATAGAAGAATGCTTCTCTCCGCATGGAATCCACCGGCTTTCAAAGATATGGCCCTGCCTCCATGCCATGTCTTCTGCCAGTTCTATGTGACTTTCCCTACAGAGGAAGGTCAGCGTCCTAAACTCTCGTGCCAGATGTATCAAAGATCTTGTGATATGGGGCTCGGTGTTCCATTCAACATTGCATCCTACGCTTTGCTCACCTACATGATCGCTATGGTCGTCGATATGGACCCTGGTGAATTCATCCACGTCATGGGTGATACTCATGTCTATTGCAACCACGTTGATGCTCTCAAGGAACAGCTCAAACGTGAACCTAGACCGTTCCCAAAACTTAAGATCAACCGCAAGGTCACCAACATCGACGATTTCAAATTCGAGGACTTCGAAGTCCTCGATTACCATCCATATCCAACTATCAAGATGAAGATGAGCGTTTGATTGTATATATACCCTATTCTACATAGATTCAACTCTTAATTTACGCCGTTTCTATATCTGTTCCACCATATTCTCTTTATCTGGAAGGTCAAACACTGAATTGGTGTTCTTGCCTGTCGATTTAGTTGACTTCTTCTTCTTCCCCTTACCTCGGCTAGGCTTCCTCACCTTATTAGTCTTATCTTTCAACACATTCACTGCAGGCTTCCGTCTGAGTTTGCGCTCTTGCACTGGTTCCGTTGGCTCTTCCTGCTTGTCCTTGGACCTGCGCCACGATAACGGCATACTGAATTGTAGGTTCTTCAACTCTCTTTCCATTCCACTCAATCTCCGGCTCTTACGCATCGATTGCCGACCGCTCTTCCGTGGAGACTCCATCGTCACCTCAGTATCTGAAGTGTTTGGAATCTCGCTCGGTAGTGATGCACTCGGCAATGGCTCGCTCGTCTGTGAATCGTCTGTAGAAACCGATTCGATTGGAGCCACCGGCGGCAGTGGATCGTAAGTATCGATATCTTGATCCTGGTGTAACACTGGGATCTCTGCCATCTCGACAGAATCCTCTTCAACTCCAAGGCCTTCCTTGGAATTTGTCTTTTCAGGATCTTTAGTTTCCGTCGTGGTGTCAAACGCAGGTGCAAGAATTGGAATCTGATCCAACTTCGATCCTAGCTCTGGAAGAACTATTGGTTCTTTCTTGATAGCAACAGACGTCTCATCATCTTCTTCGAAACTGGTCTCTTCATTCTCCTCGTTAATCACTTCAAATCCAGCTTCATTGTTGTCCAATTTTGGCTCATCCATCACGGTATCTTCACGCTCTTTCAACATCAACGGACCATTGCTCATCTCGTCAGTACGACCAAACCCATAACTGGCCATGCGTTCATTATATTCTACCATCAACTGCTCAAACTTATCCACAATCACATCTCGCATGCCTCCAATAGCTCTATTCAGTTGTTCTTGCATCACGACCTGTTTGCTTCGAGAAGCCACCAACTCTCCTTGAATCCGTCTCAGTTCTTGCTGAGCTCGCGTGAGTTGCATCATCAATTGCTCATTTTTCAGCGCTAGTTGTCGATTCCGTTGCAACAGCTGTCGCTGTCTCTCATCATTCTTACTTCCTTCATTGCTACCTTCTATCCCAACAAGCTTCCTCGTTGATAGTCTCGCCATCTTGTGGAAGAAGTAAGTGACACTTAAAAGCAAAGATAAATATTTCGCGCACTTTTCAAAGCGCGTATCCATCGTTTCCTAATCGGGTAAGTGAAATATTTTTGGTATAAGGGTGCCGACCTGAAAACAAGGGATTCTTAACTTATTTCCCCCCACTTTTCTTTTCCCTTGTTTAGTACGACCTTCTCACACTAGTTCTCGCACATGTCAGAAAAGGAACAACTAGTTGAACGGCTCGATCTTCTCAGACAACTCAAGCATCTCAAATGGTTCACGGGTCAACTCGTGGTTAAACTGGACGAATACGCTACACAGATTGAGAAAATCGATGAAAGCACCATCTGGGCTGAACATCTGACAGACAACTGGAACTTGATCTTAAAATCCATTTCTCTGGCTTCTAATTCATTGGTTGAGCTCTCCTCTAAAGAACCACAGCTCGCTAATAGACTTGTCAGAGTCAAGCTTGGAAAGGAATAGTATTAAGTATGTAATTAAGGTCAATCACCATCACTATCACCATCACCATCCATCTCCCCATCCATCATCGTCGTCCATCTCAACCTCTAACTGGAGTTTACTCTTCCCCTTTGGTTGTAATGAAAGTTTCTTGCTTGGTTTAGCTGCCGGCTTGCTAATAGTCTTGCTGATAGGCTTGCTTGCTGGCTTCCGGGATGGTTTCGGTGTGATCTTCACAGCAGGCTTTTCGGGCTCATCCAGTTCATCAAATGCATCCCATCCACCATCATCCATGTCATCAAGATCGTCTAATGGCTCGTCTAGATTCAAATGTGTCTTCCGCTCTTTCTTTGGTAGCATGACTGGTTCGGGGGTCTTCGAACTGGTCTTCATAGTCAAGCTTGCCGACGATTCATTGCCACTACTGCCAAATCCAAACAATTGAGCACCTTTATTCAAAGATAAGGATGTCAAATCCTGGGCCAGGCTAGCCGATTGAGCCTCTTCTTGTTGCATAGTCTCGGCATCATCAATTGGCAACTTATCGGCCTCTTCTCTGATCTTGGCCATGTATAATTCAAATGTGGACTCGGCCTCTTCACGGACTTTTGATGACTTATCCAGCAATGCAGGTGCCAATGCCGAGAGAACACGAGAACAACACACTTCTGGTGTGAAATAATCGATGCATTGTTTGAAAGCATTCACCGCATTGATCCTTATTGGTGCACTCGAGTCCTTCAATGCCTTGCTGAATGCAGTGATTAAAACACTGGGGCGTGACGACCGATTCATATGATCGGCAACTTTCACCAGACAGACAATCACGTTGGCTCTAATCTGTGCACTTTCATCGTTCTGCAACCTAGCCAAATATCTCAGCAGGTCATTGTTCAATTGCCTGTCAGAAATCTTGGTCACTATAGGTAACACCGACTTGATAGTTTCTTCACGGATAGAGGTGTTGGTATCATTGAAACCTTGAACAAGGTTTGGATACACTTTATCTTGAATCTCGTAGTTGGACAACCGGTCGACCAACTGTGGCAAAGCCCCCAACAGAGTCATCCGAATAGCTCTGTCAGGTAAAGTGAATGCATGAAAGACGACTTGTTTAACCATCTTATCGAACACCTCTTGCGAAAATCCATCGCATCTCTTCAATATAGTGTACAGTAGCATCGACTGAACTTTATCGTCGTTGTTCTTGACTGTAGTGAATGTACCAATCACTTCAGGTAAAACTTTGTTTTCAAACATCCCTGGTGGTAGATAATCGATCTCGTCCAACGTTTGAAACACTTCCAGTCTCTCCTGTGTGTCTTTCAAAGCCAGCTGGTCAAGATCTTTCCAGACCTCTATTAATGGAGTCTCAAAATACGAGTTTTCACCGAATTTCAAGAACTGTTGCACAGAATACCGAATTGACACCGATGAGCTCAAGCACTTCTTCAAATGAGGTAGCATGTCGCGCGGTATTTTGCTCATATCGCTGAGATCGTGAGGACTAGTCACGGTGATATTAGGGTTGAACAGTTCATATATTAAAACACCGAATTTGTAGGCATCAAACTTAACAGCCATCTGCGGTTTGGATCTGTCAAAAAACGATGCACCATCTTTGAATTCTGGTGGACTCAACGTGTCTCTGAAACTTGGCAGTTGGTATGCACTCGATAAAATTCCATAATCTTTCTCCTTAGTGTTGACCAGCAACTCGAATGCTCCCAATTTCCACTCTCCACCCTCTGTGACAAATACAGAATCTTTGCAGATATTACAATGCACCGAACTACCTTCCACATTCACGTATTTGATGGCATTTGCCAACTGATAGATGCCCAAAATGACCAGATCATCAATTGCTTCCTCTTGCAACGGTCTCACGCGCTCTGTCACTATGTATATGTTGTTATCGTTCTCAATAGTTTCCACGACGTTCAATGTACCTGGTAGCAAAGATAATCCACGCATTCTCTTCGCAGAATTTCGTGCCAACTGTGCAAACCTGGCCAAGCTTGGATTCTTTTGATCAAACTCAAACACGGACAATCTTGCCCCGTCCTTGTTACTGGTAGCATCATAGACGTTCCAAATAGACCTGGAGCTCGTTTCAGACAAGTTGGTCACAACCTTGTCACCTAAACTGTACGGTATCGAAGATCCCGTGAGAGATTCAAACGTCTTGGTAAGAAAGTTCATGTGGTTAGAGGGTTAAGTTTATATTTTTTTCAGATTCAGGTACAGTTATAATTTAAATTTAAAAGGCCTAGTTATAAAGCTATGACTTAAACATATTCTATGGAGGACGAGTTGTTTATTCGGTTGCTTCTTGGAATCTCTCTGAAATAGAGCTGATGAGCTTCTCCATGTCTGCTCTAACCTTTTGCTCACCGTCACTTGGCTCTGCGAATTTGGCAGATGAAACATCGTGCTTAACATCAGCAGTAGCTTCAGCCAACTTCGACCATTGAGCACCAGAAGCGACAGATTTCTGAGCCTCGTCGTAATAAGAGACAAAGGCACGCATCATATCGTAGGTCTTCCAAACAGGACAGTAGGCATCGTAGGAAGAGTAACCGTTCTGTTGTAAGAAATCTTCTTTAATGAGAGTAGAAACGTCAAGAACAATCTTATCGGAATCAGAAAGTGCAGATTTACCAACCAGCTGGACAACCTGTTCTAATTCTTCAGCATTCGACAAGATCTCCTTGATACGGTCTCTCAGAGTTGGGAACTCTGGGTAGTTGGCGTCATAGAACTTGTTCAAAACGTTTGTATACTTGGAGTAAGAGATCGAAGTGTTGATCGAAGGGAAATGCTTTCTTTGAGCCAACTTCTTATCAAGACCCCAGAACACCTGTGTAATACCAAGAGTAGCAGTAGTGACAGGGTCAGAGAAATCACCACCGGCAGGAGAGACGGCAGCAACAATAGAAACAGATCCTTCTCTGTCAGGAGAACCAAGGACAACGGATTTACCAGCACGTTCATAGAAAGAGGCCAATTTGGCACCCAAGTATGCAGGGAAACCTTGATCAGCAGGCATTTCACCGAGACGACCAGAAATTTCTCTAAGAGCTTCAGCCCAACGAGAAGAAGAGTCGGCAATCATAGCAACGTTCTTACCTTGATCTCTGAAATATTCGGCCAAAGTAATACCTGTGTAAATGGAAGCTTCTCTTGCAGCGACAGGCATGTTAGAAGTGTTGGCAACCAATGTAGTACGTTTCATGATAGGTTCTTTAGTACCACTCATTTCAGTGTAAAGTTCAGGGAATTCCATCAAAACTTCAGCCATCTCATTACCACGCTCACCACAACCAACATAGATAATGACATCAGAGTTGGAATATTTGGATAAAGATTGAGAAATAACAGTCTTACCACAACCGAAGGCACCTGGGATACATGTAGTACCACCTTGAACATCAGGGAAAAGAGCATCAAGAACTCTCTGACCGGTTAACAATGGGTAATCGGCAGACAATTTGGATGCAACAGGTCTTGGAACTCTAACAGGCCAAGAATGCATCATAGAGTATTCCTTCTTGACACCTTCGTATTCAAGTTCAAGAACTGGTTCATCGACAGTGTAAGAACCTGGACCGCTAATTCTGGTGACGGTACCACGAGCTCTTGGTGGGACCATAATCTTATGCTCAGACATCAACGAATTCTCAAATGCAATACCAAAGATATCACCACCGGTAACATGGTCACCGACTTTGATGTCAGTTGGTTTAAACTCATACTGTTTAGTTCTTGACAAAGCTGGTGCATCGATACCTCTTGGGATATAGATCGATTGAGAGACATCTTTAATATCTTTCAATGGTCTTTGAATTCCATCGTAAATGGTTTCCATGAGTCCTGGTCCCAACTCAACAGAGAGTGGTTTTCCTGTTCTTAAAACTGGGTCACCAACTGTCAAACCTGCAGTTTCCTCATAGACCTGAATGGTAGCCTTATCACCGTCCAATCTAATGATTTCACCGATAAGACCTCCTTGAAGGCCTGAGGAGACAGTTCCATCGGCAGAACTCGACACAGTGGAAATAACGCCTCCTACACGGACCAATTCATACATTGCAGCACCTAAAAGTCCCTCTGCGATAACGACGGGACCAGAGATCGAATAGATCTGTCCATACTGAGATTCGTCCTCAACAGAGAGCTTATTTAACTCTTTACGAGCATTCTCAATTGCTCCAGCCATTATGGTAAGGTTCTCAATTATGAGGAAGAAGAAAAAAAAAGGCAGCAATATTTGATTATAAGGTGCTGCCTGCGGCCAGGCAGACCGAGACCGCAGGGGGTTTTTTCCCCCTGGGACATCCCTGGCGGGTTCCCTGCTGCATGCAATCTGGGGTTGGCCGTGGATAAAAAATATCGAGTTTGGTTATGAGCACTGCCTGACTGATAAGTGGGCAAGGATTTTTTGGTGGGAGGGATATGGAGGGCAGAGGTAGCAGGTGGGAGTAGGTGGGAGTAGGTGGAAGTAGGTTGAATGTGGGTGGAAGGTAGGTCAAGGTAGATATCTGTTACTTTGTATGCAGAACAGCAATCTAACATAGCTATAGATTTGCTTATTCCCTACCAGAATGTGCATTGGTTCCAGGCTTTAATGCAATGGTAGCACTGGCAGATACAGCTGAGCCAGTATAGTATGCATATATCCCGCCTAAGTTGTCATTTAGTAGTCGATTTCAGCCCTTGTATACCACTTAGTACCATCTAGTACATCTGACTTCTCTCCACGATCCTCATTTGTGGCCACTACCTTCCCACCTAGGAACAGAAGGTGATGTAAAGAGCTGAGAAACTCTAAAAAAGGATCCAATCCTTTAAATCCCTTACCAGCATCCGTGCACCGGTAATATCCGGCCATTTTTATAAAAGATCTGGGGAAATTGTGGGGAAGCAGGAGATTTTACACTTTTGGTTGACTCATCTTCTTCGTACCTTTAGTCAAAGATGACAACCTTGAGGCTACGATCGTTGATTGCAACGGCAGATTCGCTTCTTCCGTATCAGAAGGAATCGTCGAGTTTCTTGAATGAACAGCACTTCTACCAAAACGCTATGCTACGTGCATGGAATGAACGTAATGCACATCCGGTGACAATGTCACAGTTGTCGAACTTTGGACGTAAATTGACGGAAGAAAAAGTGATTCAATCTGCTAATTTTGTTCGAGAAGAGCTACCGATCCGTCTCTCTTTGAAAGTTCGTGATATACAGCACTTGAAATACGAGATCTCTTCTAACTATCACTTAAATCAGGTGTATCAAAGTTACTACTACTGTTTCAATGCATTCCGTCGAGCCTCGCGTGTGGACGATTTGGAATCCAACGATAGGTTCTGTGGGTTTCTTTCGAACGTTCTGGATGACCATCTTATCGTCTTGCCACATCTCATGATGGGTGCTCTGGAAGTGTCCATCTTGAAAAGCATGCCGCAGGCTGAGTTGGATGAATTCATTTCCTCCATGATTAGATCGCGTATCAGTCGTCGTGTGATCATGGAACAGCATATCTCATTGTCAAAGGCATTCCAAAGTCAGCATGAGAAAGTGATAGATCAGGCAAAGAACTTTGTTGGTACGGCCTACGAACGATGCTCTGCTCATGAGAATTTAAAGATCGCTTCGAAAAACGTCCTTTCGTATCTGCAAACAAACTACCCGAAGATGAAGATGCCCGAGTTGATTATAGAAGGGCCGGATGCGAAATTCCAATTCCTCACTTCGCATCTAAACTACATCTATACAGAGATTCTACGTAATGCTTTCAAAGCTACCGTTGAGAATTTCAAAAAAACGCATCCAGGACTCACTGAGAGCCAACTATCTCAGGAGGAGTTACCACCAGTGCTTGTTCGTATATCTGAGAACAAGACCAGTATCACATTCAAGATATCTGATCAAGGTGGTGGAATGTCCGAGGATAAATTGGCCAAGATTTGGTCGTTTGGTAAGAGTCCCGAGCAGGCTAAGAAATACTTGGAGAACTTCCATAGAATGCCTGGTTTGAATCTACCTGAAAGATTGCCGATCATAGACCATCAATACTGGGGCGACAAAGGTTCCAATGGACATTCGAAACGACAATCTGTTGGTGGTGTTCTTGATAAACTGGGTAACATGGAATCTGCTGAGTCTGCTGAGACTCCAAAGTCTACCTTGAATAATTTGGCAGGTAGACCTTTCAAGTATACATTGGGTCTATCTTTACCAATGTGTAAAGTTTATGCCGACTATTGGAATAGTCATCTGGATATGAGAAGTGTCGATGGGTACGGTACCGATGTTTACTTGACCATTCAGAAGAGAGTTGGTATGCATGAGAAGGCTCGTCTAGATAGAGTCTGAGCAGGCCTAGTCATGCTCTGGTTCACGGGTGTCTGTCTGGCTTTGATAGAGTATTTAAGTTTCAATCCCATTTTTAAATTTCTCCCCGCTAACCATCATTTTTGATGTCCTTCTTTTTGAATAAATAAACACATCTAATAAGAATCGATGGACACTTCTAACGTTTCAGAAAGCCACATATCTATATCTTCTCTTCTGAGTCAGAAGGAGAGTGCAATTGAAGATGAACCGGCGAAACCAGCGCTCACAAAGACTCATTCACCTCATCCACCTAGATTCTATGATCCCATCACGAACACGACCCGTGAAAGTCCAGATCCTAATAGTTCTGCTCTATCTATAAATGATATAGTTCACAAAGATGACAAGGGTAATGAGTGTGTACCTTCTAGTGAGATTATTATTGGAGGCACGCCGTTGAAAGAGACAGAATCAAAACCTTCTACTCCACCTAAAGTGAGAGAATCGACCCCCGTGTCACCAAAGAGAACACCTAAAAAGAGAAGACTGAAGCCTGTGGTACGGAACGGAGGAGGGAGTATCAATGCAGCATTGGAAGATCCAGATGGTATGGAAGAGGTCTTGGAAGACAATCCCATGCATAATACACAGCCAATCATATCTGTGGAGATACCATTGGCCAAGCCTGGGGTCAAGGCTACTGAAGAGGAAGTTGATCATAATGTGATGCAGTTGCGTGAAGACAAGTATGGATTCAATGTGATCCATCCTACTGGAAGAATTGCGATGGAATTTGATGACTGGGATGATATGGATAATGATGATGACGAAATGGCCACTGCTATGCCATCGTTGCAAGAGACTTCAGATATTGCTGAGATACCAGCAATCGAGGCAGCTCCTGCTGCTGCACAGAATTCAACTAGCAGTGTTCCACCTATCGCAGGAGCAACTGAAGATGAAGTTACGGATACTGATGACATTGTGAAACAGCTGAATTTGAAATTTGAGCCTGGTATGACAGATGAGGAGAAGGAAGAGGCCGTGTTGAAGGAGTTGCATAGGCGTCGGATGGTTGATAACAAACGGTTGGGAAAGTACGATATTGATGATCCGTTCATTGATGATGAAGAGTTGCAATTTGAAGAGCATACGAAGAATAGTAAAGATGGGTTCTTCGTTTACTATGGAGAGTATGAAAGTGTTAACGATAGGGCGCAGAAGAGTTCGAGGTCGCGCCGGACCAACCCTGGTTCAAGAAAACGTCCGAATCGAACGAAACCTGTGAGTTCAGGTTTGGCTCGCTCAAGTTCTGGGTCTAGATCTGCGTCTGTACAAGCTGAGCCAGCACGGGCACAGACACCAGCATCTCCTCCTGTTGCTGCTCCTGCTCCTGTTGCTGCACCTGCTCCTGCTTCTGTTCCTGCTCCTACTCCTCCTGCTCCTACTCCTCCTGCTCCTACTCCTCCTGCCGCTACAGACCCCTCACCTGCACCAACTATCTTATCGGCACCTTCCGGCAACAGCAACAACAAGATCATCATTGGATCGCTACAACTATAGTAAACTAAGATTCAATTCATGTATATACCTAATCGATCCAGGAAGTAACGACAGAGACATCAGTTTCCACGGATACTTCGGTGCTTGTGTCTGTAGTAGTAGGAGCAGTCCATGAAGGATTGCAAGTGTTCCAAATGGTGAAATTGGTACCCTGAGAGTCAACGCTCCAAGTAGTGGCAGGATAGCAGGTAGACTCGATAGAGGTAGAATAGATAGTAGTCTCTATCTCAGTAGAGTGAGTGATAGTGGAGATGGAGATGGAGCCAAGCACGACAGCAAAGAACAAAGTGAGTGGAAACAGTGAGAGCATATTGATTTGAAAGAAATCCGGTTGGAAAAAACCAATCCCTGCAGGAAATACCGACCCATTTAAATAGCTGTGTGAAATCCTTAGGCAGGTTTCAGATTCTATAAATTTCCTATTTGGGAAGGGCAAGAGAGATTCATTCAAATCTTTTTCGTTTTATCCCCGATTTTGTCCTAACAAAAATTTTCCCGGCTAAACCACCCTCGCAGGGAAGAGACAGAGGAAATGGCCAGTTACATTGCGGGTGAAGACGTACATTTTGACTACGCCAAACAACATCAGGTAGAAGCAGAGCTTCGAAGGCCAGACGAGGAGTATCCAGAGTCCAGAGTGATTCGGCAAGGACCAAACGGCGACGTCATAGTGTCAGAACTGGACGATGAGTACGAAGAGGGATACAGTACGGAGGGGAGCATACACAGTTCAGATGAAGAAGAGGATGTAGAATACAGCACTAAGAGTCAGTTGGAGACGCGACAGAGGATCTTAGAGAGGCAAAAGCGAGTGATCCGTCGACAGTTGAAGTCTCCGGCTCAAGGTAACTATCTTTGGGACTTGAACATACCATCAGACGAGAAGAAGAAGTTGAAACAATTCTGGTTGAACATCTCGGATGAACAGAGATCGAAAGTGATTGACGTGAAGTCCGATGATGTGTTAGCGATGATTCGATGTGAACCTCAGCATCAAAGTTGTAACTGTCGAGGATGCGGAGTGAGACGGTTGATGTTGGAGAAGGAACTAGAGAAACTCTACCGTGGCTACTACAGCCTGAGACGGTTAGCAGATTCTTCCATTGATGAAGAGGCAATGAATTCTCGTCTGATAGATACTTTTCTAGGACTCTCGTTACCGAACTCTGACGCAAATATGGGTCCTGCTCAGGATGAAGACGTGTTATCTGTCGCTGAAGATCTGCTTCAGAACGACGGTCAGAAGTTTATATCATTAGTTGAACAGTTAGACAGCGAGAGGGATGCCCGTACAGGTGGCAAGCATGACAATGATAATGAACATGGACATACACATGACCACGACCACCCTCACGACCATGATCATGACCACCACATTGACTCCGATTACGATGACGACGACTACGACGAGACTTATGAAGACGAAGATGAAGACGACGAGTTTTATGAGCATGAAGAAGAGACTCGTCACCGTTTGGAGGAAACCAATAAGATGCTTCAAATGCTGACTTGCAAGATTCTCCGTCAAAAACTACTCGATGCATATAAGGAGCAGGTTGCTGAAGAGTCTCGAAAGGCACTGCTTGCAGAACTTGAAGAGGAAGAAGAATTGAAGAAGAAGAAAGAGGAGAAGGAACGGAAGCAGAAAGAAGAGCAGAAGGAAAAGAAACGGTTGCAGCAGCTAGCTCGTGAAGAGGAGAAGAAGAGGAAAGAGGCTGAACGGTTAGAGTTGGAAGCCAAACAGCGTGAAGAACAACGTCAACGCGCGGAAGAGGGGCGTAAGCGTAGAGAGGCTGAAAAGAAGAAGAAAGAGGAGAAGAAGCGTGAAGAGAGACGTAAGCATAGAGAGGCCAAAGAGGCCGAAGAAAAGGCTAAAGCTGAGAAGGCCAGAGCTGAGAAGGCCAGAGCTGAGAAGAAGAAGGAGAAAACTAAGGCCGAAGAGAAATCTCTTCGTGAAGCTGAAGCCAATGTTAAGGTCGAAGCTCATGCGAAATCACAAGCAGAATCTGATGCCGAATCTATACGTGCGCGTGACGAAGCCGATCAGCGTAGTGTGATGGAAATGGCTCGCAGAGAAGCCAACCGTCGTCGCCATGCAGAACAGATTTTCCAACGTGAGGCAGAGGCCAAGCAACAAGCTCAGGCCCAGGCTCAAGCTCAAGTTCAAGCACGCAGTGTCTCAACTTCTTCTATTGGCTCGGCCGGTAACTCATCACCATGGGGTTCCAATGCTCAATTGAACTCTTTACCTTTGAATAACAGTCTTTCTAGTGGACTTACGGGTGTCAACCTTGGCGGTCCTCCATCATTGGACTCAGACCCATTATTTGACAATCTTCTTTCTAACTGTCTCAGTTCTACCACCCTTGGTCCAGACGTTTCTACTGGTAACCTCGGTGTTCCATTAGGAGGTCCAATGCTTGGTACTGATATCTGGGGAACAGGTGGATCAATCTGGGGGGCTCCAAAGCAGCCAACCAACAGATCCCCTGTTCGTCAGCAGCAACAGGCAACACCGTCACCGGTTCCTCGGGTTCCTCAAGCTCCTCAAGCGCTTCAAAATGGTTGGTCCAATGGAATCTCTCAGACTGATGCTTTAAGAGTGCAAACCGAGCTTATTCGTTCTATTCCTCGTCTTCCAATGGAATCAAACGGTAGCTATTCTGCACCACTTCTCTACGGCCAATTGGCACCTACTCTAGGTCTGAATGGACTTCAACAATTTGCCTCAGCACTGGAAGTTCGTGTGCCTGAACTCGGTGTCTTCTTCGATGTCACCAAGGATAATTTTGGTAACCCAATGTTCGTTCAAGTTCATATTGGCAGTCCTGTCAAGTTCCCATTACAGCAACAGCAGCAACAGCAACCACCACTACCATCACAACAACCACAGCAATCACTACAACAACCTCAATTTGGAAATCTAGGTGGTATTAACAACTCTTTTGGTCTCAATAAGACCTGGGGTTTGCAATGATTGAGGTTGATTTTACAATCTATTTACTAAGTCGACAACTAAGGTGTAATCTACTATCAAAAGGTTTCAGTATAAAATATCTTGTTAAATTGGGTTTAAACAGTATTCAATAACAGCCTTCGAAGTGTTTAGGCCAGAACAAAGAAAAAGGGAACCCTTTAATTGTAAAGCGTGAACTTAGCACGTCCACCAGTGACAGAGACGGTACATCCATCGGTACCGTCACCGTTGTATTTACCATCTTCGTAGACACAGTCACCGATGACAGAGGCACCACTGTCGTAGCCCTCGATCTTAACGTTAAAGTTGGCAGCATCGTAATTGTTAGGGTTTGGAATCAAAGAGAGGTAAGAGATACCACCGGTGGAACCAGCACCAAAGTTGAGTGGAGCCCAGTTTCCGACACCGGAACCAGAGTCACCCCAAACACAACCGTCTTCGTAGGAGACACCTGCATTGTTGACGTAGTATTGAGCAGAGGTCTTCTTACCTTGCCATTGGTAGTAGTTATCTTCATCGACAACAGTCAAGATGTTTTCATCACCACCATCGACAATAGTTGGAATGACCATGTTCTCAGTACCTGGGTAATCGGTTCTGCAGATAGCGACGGATTTGGAAAGTTTGGAAACCACACGGGCGGTATCTTCACCCCACTCACAGAGGTATTTAGCATCTTTGTTGGTTCTGTAGAGTTTGCCGTTCTTACAGTAGAGACCACCGACGGAAACACCGTTGGATGGTTGGTCAGAAGGCCATTGAGTTTTAGACATACCAGGTTGACAAGCGTAAGAACAGTAAGTACCGTCCTCACAAGAACCACCGGTAGAAGTGTCATCGTGGTAAAGACCAGACCAACCGCCGAATCCGAGCCAGTCAAGGGCGATAACACCGTTTCCTGAAGGGAAGTCAGAACAAGACAGAACACCGTCTTGGAATTCTTCACTTGGACCAGAGAATGCGGATAAATCACCACTGATTCCACCAGACGAGCTGGTTTGGTAAGAACCAGTAGAAGAGGAATCGGACTCAGACGAAGAAGCAGTAGAAGAAGATTCGGAATCATCTGAAGAGGAAGAAGAAGCGGTAGAACTAGCCTCGTAAGAAGAAGACTGAGTAGAAGAGGCTTCCTCGGAAGACTCAGAAGATTCAGAATATTCAGAGCTTGAAGTAGGAGAAACGGAAGACTCGCTAACAGAGGTAGAAACAGCGTTACCAGAACCATCGACGGTGACAGTCACATAGACATAGTCATAAGCGACGGCACGCTTGTGCTGATGGTGTCTGTGGTAAGCGGCCTCAGTAGTGGTACATTCAGGCTCGGCCACAGCGTTTGCGACAGCTTTAGCGTCAGCAAGAGGAGCAGCGGAGATCTTAGTAGCCAATAAAGAGGCTATAGTGAACAGAGACTGAGTAGAAAGCATTGCTAGAAAAGAATCGTGGGTTAGTAAAGTTCTAAGAAGGGAATGAATATGATGAAAGAACGGAAAGAATGAATGACGATCGATGCCAAGAAAAAGTCTGATGCAAGAGAAGAACGATCCTTATACGCGGTTGAGATTTCGAGAAAATCAGCAGATGATGTTTTGAAAAGGCTTTTTTCTCGCTTTTTCCAAGATAAAGCTTTTCAAAGAAGAAGTACAGCTGTTAGATGGATAAAGTTCTCGATGATGCGAACAAGAACCCTTTTAATGATGCAACCAAAAATAGTTTAATGGCGTATTAAAGGGATCTAAAACTACCCCTGAATAGACGTGACGGACATCGACCCCTGTTATTCTTGGATCAATTAGGTAATTTTTTCCCCCTTGGCGTGCGTGTGTCGCGTCTTCCGCCCCTGCGCTCCTCCCGGTGGGCAAAGTTAAAAAATTTGCCGATTGTTTTCATACCGTCCAAATTAGGAAATAGGTATTGCTAGCCACTTGTTTACCGAAAAAAAAAATCGGAAGAGGAGGCTGGTTGGAGGTGTGGACGGGAGGTCAAGGAGAAACAAATATACCAAATGGAAGGGAATAACGGGGTCAATGTAGCCATTAGAGCCAAGTAGATGCCATCTGAGTTCAGTAGAGTAGATGTAGTCGAGAGGGATGGGTTGTAACAGGGTGATAATGATGATGTGTAGAGCGTGTTGCACGCGTAATAGAGAAGGAGGCAGAGCTGGCGAAGTCAAGCAAAACAGAGCAATCCAAGGTTGAAGAAGGGGTTAGCGATCTTAACAGGAGGAGAAGAAGAGTTGTATCGTAGATATATGCAATCTTCAGATGTAGGAGGTTGTCCTATGAAATGGTGCTGTGCTGTGTTTGACTTTGCTGAACTCTGAAACGTTTTGAAATGACTCTAATATGTTGGAATGTGAAATGGATGATGGTGATGATGTGTTTGTTTCTGTGGTGTTTGGAGACTCCATGTGTGGTTCTGACTGTGATACGTGGTGTTCTATGGACATCAGATGGCAAATATCAAGGTCTAAACATCTGAAACAACGACGCGATTGTTGGTGTTTCAGAATTTTGACTCGAAGGATCAATCATTCAAACTGTTGTGTTAATCATATTGAAATGGGGTAACTTACCTATTGGTATCAATCTCTATGTCTGAAGTAAGGGAATGTAAGTAGTTGGAGACAAGTAGAGAGCTCTAGACTAGTGCGAAGGAATGACTAGGGGTGAGTTGTTTGAAAGCTAAGCTTGTTGACAGGAAGAAAAAAGGGTGTAAAGAGGGAGAAAAAAATTGGGGGAAGCCTGGGGGGTAGTGGGGGAGGGAGGGAATGAGGGAGGGAATGAGGAAAGGGAATGAGGAAAGAGAATGGTATGTGGTGTATGGGGGTTGGGGGGGAAGAATAATTTTGTAGAGGGGGAGGGGGGAGTTACAGGGGCAGATGGCAGGGGTCAGGAGGCATGGCAGAGAGGTCGTGCAGAGAGGTCGTGCAGAGGTAAATATTTATTTAATACAACTACTGAATAAGGAAATTAACACTTCTTGCATAAATCTAATAAACCTAATAAACCTAATAGGCAAAGTGGGTGGGCGGGTTTGAAATTAAGCAGAATTCGGAAAAACAAATAATAATAATGATAATAATAGTAGTGGGCGGGGGGGAGTAATAATGGACGATCGACTCTGGCCGGATTAATTATGAAGGGAGGCAGTGGGAAGTGGGAAGTGGGAGGTGGGAGGTAGGAGGATGAGAAGAGAAGTAAGAAGTGAGAGGAGTGGATGTGAGAGGAGTAGTAGGAAGTGGATGTAAGAGGAGTAGTAGGAAGTGAGAAGTAAGATGGTCAGATGGCCAGACGGTGGTTCAGTCTGAATGGATTCATGGTCATTGCTTGCTATATACAATGTCGGTAGTATAGTTGTAGTATGTGGGTGGTGTAATTCTATAGTACTTCCTACCTACTCTTTCTGCCTCCCTCCCTCCTCGGCCCCTCGGTTTTGGCTTGACCCCGGACAAAAATCATTTTCACCTAATTCAGATTTCTCCCCCGCAAAGATCAGACGGCTTCTTTGGCTCTCTTAGCAAATTATCTCATAATAATAGCATTAGAAGCCTAAGTACATGTCAAAAGAGGTCTTCAACGAAGGCCCGTCCACTTCGCAGCATGTGGAGTCGTCGGATTCAAATTACATAGAGAAGACAACATTTAAAATGAAGCGGACCCGGTCAATGGGTCTATTGGAAGATTTCATCACTCAGGCAAGGTCTCTAGATGACGACAGTTTAACAACTAGACCCGATAATAAGATCACTTCCAGAGATTTCGTCTCTACCGACACTTTGAACAAGTTACAGATTAATCCTTACTCGGAAGATGAACTAAACCATGTGCCTTCCTTCTATACCGATGTTCTTAAACAGAAAAGAAAGTCTTCAAACAATGCTGGTAATGGTACTGGTGGTGCAGGTGCTGAGATCTTTTCGATCGATTCTACAACATCGGATGATTCTATGACAAGTGATAGCACTGCTGGCTCCCTCGGATCTGTACAACTCATCCCCAAGCATGAACTAAGAAGGCATGAAGCGGCTTCAGCTTCCGTCTCTCCACCTCAACTCTCTCAGGAGCAACAGGAACAGTTGCAACGGGAAAGAAACGTCGAACTGTTAAACAGTCATGCCTTACACGATGATACTGATGTCGAGGACTTGCCTAAGCAGCACGTTGATTACCTTTCACATAAATGGCAAGAGGAAGATGACGTTCTTCGTGCTTGGAGATACGTCGTTATGAAGAAGCATGACTTTGCAGATGCTGCCCGTCTAGAAAATGCCTCTTGGCGTACATGGGCACAGACTCGCAACCATATTAAAACGATCTCGCCGGAGGAACTCAACTGGAGTAAAGATTCAGATGTTACCTGGCTCTATGGACCAGTCTTTGACGAGGACGGTTCCAAGTCGAACCAGCAGTCCCAGGCATTTTCACAGAATAAACCGGACACGAAGACGGATGTTTCTAAAGACTCTTCTTCTGGTCCTGACCAGGCCTCTGATAGATACAATGAGCCACAACACCACTCTGCTCTCTCATCCTCATCATCATCATCATCATCTCCTCCATCCGATCATCTTAAATCCATTCTTAAAAAGAAATCAAACGTGGAAAAGATGATCTCCGACTCTTCATACGCACGTCTTCAAACATTGCTCGATAATAAGGAGTATCGTTTCAATGGTAGCCCGATTCTCGAATCCACTAATGGATTGTCATCGTTTGATCAGCCACATTCAATAGACACCACTGGCATGCCTCCGCCAGCAATAGACCCCTCTTCAAACAACTTCTCACCAGAGGCTCCATCTCCACTTTCACTTTCTGCAAACCAAACCAGAGAAGATCTATCCGACTACTCATCCTCAGGTACAGATATAGCCAAAGTTTCCAATTCCACGTTGGTTCAACTCCAAAGGCAATCAACAAATTCATCATCGGCTGAAACTAATTCAAACATGCAGACCTCTGTTAATACACCTTTGAAATCGGCTCAGAAATCGTCATTAAAGAAGCGTGGTGGGTTCGCCAGCTCTACTACATCGGGTAGTTCTTCTACAGCACCGACTAAAGAGCGTCATATTCATTTCAATATGCGTGTCGAACAATGCATTGCTGTGAACGAACTTCCTCCTGAAAACGAGGCAGCAAACAACGAAAGTGGATTCAAAGATAACAGTTATAGTGACTACGACTCTGACGATAGCTACAGTTCCAGCAGTTCTGGAAGCTCGAGTAGTAATGAAGGGTTCGTCATTGAACCTGTCACTTCATGTACCATTGACGGGAAGTGCAAATCTATTGCTCCGTTACCATCGACCACTTTAAAGAACTATTCCGATAGTGAGATGGAAGATGAACGTTCAATGCGTACCGAATCTCATAATACACGTACCAACCGTGGATATGAGTATTATTATGATTATAATACTGTCTACAGCAACGACTCAAATCCTGTTTTCCAAGTTGCCGATTCTGATGTTCAAATGTTTGACGTTCCTGCCAGTTTCATGGATCAGATGGATGTTGACACCACAGCAGGGGTTGTTCCTACACAGCCACCTCCTCCTTCAACCTACAATCCACCGCAGGCTGCTCCTGTCAATACGATTGGAGTTCCATTAGATAGTGAAATGATGGAAGTTCCTGCAGGATTGGTTATGGATGTTCCTGATGCACTACAACAGGAACATGATATTGATATGGTTCCACAAAATGCACATTCGCATACACAATCGTCATTGAAGAGAACCGTCAGCGTCGGAAGTTCGACTTCCCTTTCACAGCATAAAAAGTCATCTTCAAACATAAACGTGGGGCTAAGTGGATTGAATTTAAACACTACCGGATTGGCTGGGTCTACTGGAGTTGGATCTAAACCTCAACTGTGTGAATTAGCCAATGGTCCAGGATCAATTAACAGACCTAGATCAAGATCGTCTTCTTCACACACATTTATGTTTGATGAAAGTGATAGTGAATCATCAGACGATGAGAAACCGCAATTGGGAAGCAGATCTGTTGGCCGCAGCAGCAGTTTCGAATGGGGTTCTGACAGTGATTAAGGTAACTTTGATGTACTTTGCTTAAAAAATGATAATGATAATGGTATAGATAAGATAGTAGAGGATCAGTCCTGTTTAGGCTTCGAGTAAAGCTCTCTAAGTGCTTGCCATGCAGGGTTCAACTTGAATTTGATTCTTTCACCCCAGAATATCAACCATGTAGGCAGGTAGCGGCTCAAGTGATAAAGAATGAAGGCACCTCTACCGAGATAGACGTTAATTCTCCATTTAGGGCCGTTTTCAATTTCATTGACAGCTTCACGTGCATACTGAGGAGCAGGGACCGGGTGGTTATTGGCAGCCATTTTCTGACGATATTCAAAACTCTTACGGACCTCAGGAATGTTGTAGACGGAATCCTCCGGCAATGGACGATTGTCTGCTATGTTAGTCTTGACACCACCGGTGACAAAGTTGACCACTCTGACATCGAATGGTTGCAATTCAAGACTCAAGATCGAAGCGTATTGATGGATCATAGCCTTGGTACCACCGTAGACAGACCCCCAAGGGAATGGCATGATACCTGCCAAAGAACCTGTGAATGCGATTGTTCCATGAGCGGCAATGACCAGCTTCGAGAAAGTATGTGTCATTCTGATCGGTCCTTCCACGTTTGTTGCAATTGCGCCAGTGAGAGCGTTATCTGGGACATCGATTCCAGGGAAAGTGCAAGAACAGCCTGCATTGTTGTACAAGAGGTCCAATTTGCCATCTTCCAGCTTAGAACTCACGAATTCATAACCCTTTTTGATCGATTCAAGGTCCGTGACATCCAATTTAAAGATCACTATAGAATCAGGGTACTCTTCAACGAGACTCTGCATTGGTTCCAGTCTTCTTGCACATGCAAACACCTTCCAGCCTCTCTTGGCAAGCTCCTTGGCCACCGAGTAGCCGATTCCGCTCGAACAGCCTGTCACAAGTGCAGTTTTAACCATCGTCTAGAAAAGAAAGAAGTGATGCTCAGAAGGTTAAGTTTCAAAATATCGTCCAACAGGGTTTGAATGGGCGGGCTGGTGCCGGTAGGCTAAATTTGTGCCAGATTGCATATTTCAATTTCAATTTTTCTCCGGGAAGTGCGTCACTTTCTTCTTTTCATATATAACAATGTCGTACACTAAAATCGGTGACAATACGATACTAGCAGACGAAGGTGCTGGCATCAACGGGTCGTCATACCAAGGGTTCGCGCAGGAGGTTTCTCCGGAGCCAATTGATGAGACAGAGCAACCACCGCAGGCATCAACGACCACACAGAATGGATCGTCATTCTTCAATTTCACAAACTTTGTCAATCCACAGAGTTATATCGATCCTATATTGAAGGACAATGACGTGGAAGTGCGTGAGAGGCAATTCAGTGGTGGTAACACGTTGGATGAGTCGGTTTGGACCACATTGCATAGAGATCTGGCATCAATCAATGATAAACTGTTGTCAATATTGTGGCCGATGAGATTAAGTCGGAGGTTAAAGATGTTGAAGAGAGTTCCAGGGTTCGGACAGGATGAGGAGCAGACAACAGGGGTGTCTGATGAAGACTATTCGAAGGAAACAATTCGTAAGATCCTGGATTGGGACCTATGGGGTCCACTGGTGATAAATCTATCTTTCAGTGTGATTATCACTTACTTACAGACGAGGACTTTAAAGGCCAATTCAGACAAAGATGCCAAGTCTTCGGAGATCTTTTCTGGCGCATTCACATTAATCTGGGCAGCATTGACGGTTCTTTCTGTCAACGTTCAGCTCCTCACACCTGTCAAGCAACAGACTGAGCAAGGCGGTACCACGGCAGGTGTCATTGGACTTTCATTCTTCCAATGTCTTTCACTGCTTTCATATACGATGTTCCCTGTGATGATTGGAGGACTGATCTCGATCTTTGTTCCGATTAGACCCGTTCGAATTGTCATAAACGCTATCATGCTGTTATGGTCTTTACTATGTTCGTGGCTAATTCTAGCTATAGTGAACAATTGTAAGACACCGGCAACATCTGCTGGGTTCATTTACAACACAGTCACTGACTCCAATGAAGGTTCTGAAGGTGACAGAAGGATCTTCCTGATGGTTTATCCCGTGTTTTTGGTGTTTGGACTGTTCTCGTGGTTCTGTGTGATTGTCTAGGTAGCATAAGGTCAGGCATCGCTGAGGCATGTTAGTAAGGTGTGTAATAATGGCATATAGCTAATGAATCTGTGTAGTAACCTGAATGCAAGCTGAATCAAGTGGAACTGAGTAATTCTCTGTAGTTCTATGTTACCATATATATTATAGTTATGTAGAGTACATAGTCATTAGTATGTACTAGGGATTCTAAGAAGATTAGTAGTTACAGTAAGAATCAATTTATATCTGATAAACCGGATCATGAGTGCATCAAAGTGTTTCAATACCACTACTAGTACACCCATAGATACAATACACGTACCTTATGCTCCCAAGAACTCGTTTTAACAACGATTGAATCCTCTCCTGAAAAATATCACATCAACCTTTCTGTCGCATCACGACTTATCACTTAAACCCTCGCGAATAATTTCTGCCAGCTAAACATGACTCCTTCTTTCTTCAGTCTACGAAGAATCATCGTGTTCACGGTGGTAATCCTTGCAGGTATCATTGGTATTCCTGCATGGTACTTCACGACCAACATATATCGAGCAGAGTTGCCAGTCGCGGAGATTTTGAACTTGAACAGCAACGTTGTGTCACGCGTACACTACGAGGTTCCGATCTACATTTTAGACGTTCCATCGCCGCTGGACGGATTAGTTGACGAGGCACAGAGGCTTATAGATGCGAAAGTGGATGCCAATGGGTCCCCAGTGTCCACCAAGTTCCGTTTAATCAGAGGTGACAGCGATAAAGTGGCACCCGATGCCTATAAGATCGAGCTAGTCACTTTGGGGGCCGAGGACGAAAGAGATGAGGCACTGTACACGTCGACACAGAGCGACCGATTGACGAGGCTTTACTTGTCAGCAAACGTTATAGCTGAAGGTGATGTTGCCGATTTCATCATGAGAGTTGTCACGGAGGATCTGTTTGGATCTGAATTGAGTATGTTGAAACGGATCGGTCAAGATCATCAAGGTGATTACAACTTGGTCAAAATGCCATTCTCTCCCCAGTATAAAGTGGCCATATCGTTGTTGCAAGAGAGTGACGAGCCGATCCATTGGTCTATTGATGAAGTTACGGAGAAGTTCGTGAAATACTTGTCGGTGCTGTCCGAGTACACCAACTTCACCGTCGAGACTCAAGTGAGTCTTTACGAGGCACTGCCTAAGACGGTCCAGATGTCTCCAATTGACGCTCAGAACAAGACTTGGGAACTGACTGACACCTCCACTTTCATGGACTACTCCGAGTGGGGGTTGGACCAAGATGTGGAAGACGTCCCAGTGATCAATTTGGTCGTCTACGTTCCAAGCTCCGAGAAAGAGATCAAGATCTCTGGTTCCAAGACCAACTCGTTCATTGTGCCGCAATGGGGAGGTGTTGTCATCTATAATGAACCTGCCAAAGTTGGTGACGTGTACGAGATGGGCCAAACACAGCTGGAACCTGTCTTCAACACGTTTGCATCACAACTGTTCCAACTCTTGGGAGCTCCAGAGAAGCCTAAATCTCCATACATTCGTTCTGATATGCTGACTCGTTGGCAAAGTGTCACGAGTCTTCTTAAATCTGTCGATAACTTGGTGTCATTGCTTAAACTCACAGACAGTCTTCCAACGATTCCAATTCCTGAAATTACTCTAAGAGAAGTGCAAGAAACTATGGATCTGGTCAACGAATGTATAGAGACGATTGATCAGTCCAAGGATTCAAATTGGTGGGTTAAAGTGAATCATTTGTCTTCGAAAGCTTTACAACTCTCCGATAAGGCTTTCTTCCAAAAAGATATGGTTCAACAGGTGTATTTCCCAGATGAGCATAAGATGGCAGTCTACATGCCACTCTTGGGACCGTTTGGCACGATGGTGCTACTGGCTTTAATTAGAATGAAGCGTGAGGCTAGAGTTGAAGAGAGAGAAAATGCCGAAGAGTTGAAGGAGGAGAAGGAGGAGAAGGAGGAGAAGGAAGAGAAGGAGGAAAACTAGCTTGATAAGGCTACACTTCATAGTTAAATATAATCTGAATTCTATTGGTTGTATTCATATAGGTGCACGAACAGGTATACTAATGTGCTGGGAAACTATCTTCCTGCCAGAAGATACAACATTCACAATTGTAGCATCCACCTCTGTAAGAGTGGAGTGAACACAGAGAAAGTGTAGTGTTCAGTGCCCCAATATCTATCCAAATTATCATCATAATTGTCGATGAAGCCCTTCCTTTGAGCTAGCGGCACCTCTGATAGATAATTTGTCGAATAACTCCTACAATTGTGTCAATATGTCTAGTAGAGTTCAAAGTCTCCGACTAGACACCAATGTGACAGTCAATTAGAAGCAACTACTTGACTGGCAACTGCCGAGGAGACAGTCGACGCCATTCTCCCAACCACAAGCCATCCTGTTGGGAAAGACAGAAAGACTCACAGATGCTTGACAATCAAGATCCTTTGGTAATCATGTTGCCAAACGGAGATATGGCAAGAGTTGTAGTAGTTACAACCCCCCACATTGAAATATGAAGTCCTGTTTCGAAAGTAAGGTCATTGCTTTGACCTTCCTCTTCACACTTATTAACCTGTCCAAGAACAGGAAGCACAAGGAAAGAAGAAGTGAAGAAATGAAAGGAGCTTTTTCTTGAGGGTAAGCGCTTTATTTATACTAATTCTTGAAACAAGAGGGAGATCTGGAACGACTTAATTGCTGGATGAGGAAATATTGCCGAATTAGGAAACAGAGGACTTGTGCATTCACCTTAAACAGTGGGACATATTATATATTGGATGATATCTTTGATCTAGATTACAGTACATATGCTTAGGCATCACCTTCAACTCCAAACTCCATAGGATCGTAGGTACTACGTAAAGTATCACGTTCATCGATCTCTGCGCGGGTAGGTTCTCTAATGGAAAGATAGACTTGATCGTAGGAGAGTTCACGGACCTTAGGTTCCAAGTATGGATCGATACGACCCTTTTTGAGCTCGACACGTCCTTCGATAGGAAGGTAGAGTGCGGTGGAAGTTTTGTCATCGAAGGAGATAGCGAGATGACGCAAACTCTCTGCTTCATCGTATGATTTGATACGTCCATCGAGATCACGGACCTTTTTGTATGTATAACCAGAACCTGCAGCTGCACTGGTACTAGCGGCCTCTTCCTCTGTGATTGGGGCGTTTTCAGTTTCATCTTCAAGTTGTTTCTTGATTTCGACGGCTTCTTCATCGGTTGTAGTGTAGAAAGAGATTAAAGAATTCTCAGGGTTGAGTTCAATCTCACGCAACATAGCTGTAAGCAAACGAGGATCGTTTTCAGACTTGATATCATCCTGTTTCTTGTTCTTACCCTTACGAACGGAGGCCGACGACGAGAATTTAACATCGAAGAATTTAGTATCCATCATAGAAGTGTCAGGCAGCAGGTTCCAGACCTTCTTTGCACGGAGTTTCTTCTTGATTGGATGATGGAATGTGGAGAGGTCTTCTTTGATAAGACTGGAGCCAAACATAGATTCGACAGCACGTAATTGTTCCTTTGGATTCAGTTCTTCCTCTTTCTTTGCCCGTAACTTCTGTTGTAATGCGGTCTTACCCTCTTCGAGAACATTACCGGCGCTGTATCTGGCAGGCAATAAAGTCTTGTCTGCTTGAATGTATTGTGTACGACGCAAGAATGACACTGCATCTCCCTTCACCGTAGTACTTCTACTTGGATCCGTCAGTAACACCTGGTCGGCAGGATGCAAATTCTGTCCATTAACGTACTCTGGGGTCAATCCACACAATGGCTGCACAGTATTTTGCTCCAAAACCTGTGGGACTTTCAATAGGTTCAAGTTCATACCCAAATCGTTGTTGAGAGTGACCAAGTTACGGAAGTTCTCCTTCCTGAAGACGTCGGTCAAGAATGTCGATTTCTCAATATCCTTTGGATCTTCCACATCTGCATAGTCAACCAACTTTGGAGCACATGGTGGAGGAGGCAGGTCGTTGTTGTAACGAATACGGGCCACGTAGTCCTGATGAGTGTGCTTCGACATCTATATGCTGGATTTCGTTGACAAGAAAGAAGTGAACCTTAGCAGGAAGAAATTTTGCAATGGGAGTTGAAGTGGAAAAAAAAAAATGATGATAGTTGTGATTCTGGGGCCCAGCTAAAAGTTAGTGCTCTAAGCATCACTTTGAAAAGAAAAGGGATCATCAAGCGAAGAGGAGCGAGGCGCGATGGAAGCTCTGCATGGAGTGAAATTTTCTTCTACGAGTGTTCCTTCGACTATGAAGAAGGAGCTGAGGCAACGAATAGGTGCGATGGGAGGTATATTCTTGGATGATTTGATGGCAGACGTTAATGTATTGATAGTAGGTGATACAGATACAGAAAAGTATCGCTTCTGTGCAAAGAAACGATGGGATATCAAGTTTGTGAAGGCAGAGTCAATATATAAGATCTACGATGAATGGAAGCGAGGTAAAGAGTTTGATATGTCGATCATTGACGAATATCTGTCACCTTCCTTTGATGGCTTATCGATCTGTATTTCCCGATTGGGAGATGATGGAGACGAGCAGTTGATATTCGATAAAGAGTACTTGGAAGGTGTGATTAAAGACAACGGAGGTGAAACAACTTCGTCATTGCTGATGTCCACGTCGTTTGTGGTGACCACCGAGCAGAGTGGTAAGAGGTTTGATAAGGCCATTGAATGGGCCATACCGGTGGTTCACCCTCGGTGGGTTTTAGACTCTGCCATGCGTGGCGCCGTGCTCGATCCTAAATGCTATGATATTACACAACTGGAACCGAACGAGATTGGTAAAGATTCCTGCCTAGTCTGGTCGAAAATCGGTGAATACAAAGATCTGTACCAAGGGGTCCAGAGGAAGCAGCAGCCACCGGAAGGGACCGGATCTGACGATAGCAAATCAACACTGTTCGAAGGACTCACGTTCTTGAGTTATGGCTTTTCTAAAGATCAGTTGGTTAAACTTGACAAGGTCCTTATACAGAATGGTGGTGCGGTTGTCAGTGAGTACCAATCCGATGTAACGAACCTGTTGCTTCCCTCGTCGCTAGCATTCACTTCTCTACCGATCAGGATCAAGAAACTTATCGATTCCAAAGAATTGGCAGTCACCAATGAATGGTTCTTAGAAAGAAGCCTGTTTTACCATGAATTGAAACTGGATAGCTGGTCTATCCCGCGCAATTATTGCCATTTGAATTGTCACTTGAAAGTGGCTATTACTGGATTCGAGGGCATCGAGCGATTACATGTCTCAAAGCTACTCAATTTGCTTGGATGCGAACTTGTTGAAACATTCGGTAAGAAGTGTGACATGCTCTGTGTCAACTTGGCAAGTATTGGATTGAAGAAATCAAATTCACCGAAACTGTACGGATATGCATTTTCTGACATTCTTTCTTCTAAAGTATCATCCACAAACAAGCAGACAAGATCAAAGATAGATGCGGCGAAACGTTGGAGTATCCCGGTGATGTCACTTGGGTACCTTTGGCAGATATCAGAGCAAGGTTCACTACCTGAAGTGCTGAACTATAAGTGGTGCGTATTTGGACCGAGATCTGGGATGGCTTCACACAACTACATGGAGTATGCACGCAAGATGACCAAAGGGACGTTTGAGACACCTGAGAATGGACCTAAGGATAGCGAATTCGATTCAGCAGCGATAGATTCAGCGACAGATTCGGTTGCAGTTGATTCAGAGCAGGTAGAGGTACCGTCTCCATTACCATCTCCCAAAAAGAAGAAACGGAAATGGGGCAAGCTTGTGGGCAGTGCGCCGGAGTCACACCTGAGAAAGGTCAAACGTCAATTATTCAGTGATGTTGCAGACACCAGTGATGCAGGAATCGGCTACGAAGTGTAAGAAGGACGTTTAATTATAATAAAGCTTAATGTACAAATATCATTCTCTCCTTGGAGATCTCTCTCTTTCATCTCTTTCCTGCTTTCTTTTAAAGAAATCAGGGAACAGATCGTCTTCATCGGACCGATCTCTTCTGGAACGTCTTGGACCTTCAGGGATTTCAGGCTCTTTCTCTCCAGTGATGAGATCTTCCTCGCGCTCTCTATAGTTACGGTTCTTGCGTCCACGTCCATGACCACGCCTTCTTCTTTCTCTGGCACTTGGCAATCTCTCTGCTCTGTCTGGTTCTCCATGTAATAGGTAGTATCTGGAATAGATACGTGCATTTTTCACTTTGTGGTCACCAAACAAACTCTGTCTAACGGTGAGCAAGACTGGATCTCCATTAGGTTTGGTCAAAGGCTTGGCCTCTCTCTCTTGCAATGGATCTATCGTATTCAAATCGACAGTATCAGACGTGAGAAGTCGAAGAGCCTCTTGTGCACCTTCTTGTGCGTCTTCTCCACCGGCTAAAAACACCAAATTCACAGCTCCATCATTAACCCATTCCAACTTGTAGTTAACTTTGGCATATTGATCACGAGTAGCAAATGAATAGTCCGGTCTGACGTACGAATCGATGTATGCCTTGATACCTGCAGTATCGAGTTCGTCCACTCCTTGAAGGTAGAGTGCATCGGGCCGTGGGTCTGTAGGGAGATGTTCTGGCTTTGCTGGCTCGACTGGTTCAGTGTCCATAGAGTCGTCAGTAGGTCCAGCAGCGACAGGTTCAGCTGGAGCTTCAGCTTGAACTGGCACTTCAGTTTGCACTGCAGTTTCACCAGCGGTCTCAGCCTGAACAGCCGAGTCTGCCTGCAAATGTGGTGGCAATTCACTCTCAGTTGATCCCTCCATAAAGTGATATAAATTGGGGAGAGATTGAAAAATGTAGCTGAAAAACTCTTAAACCTCTAAGAGCACGAGGTTCTTCTTGACGATGTCGTTCCAACCACTGAACCCGAAACCGTTCTTGCAATCACTGTTGAAGAAGAAGGTGATTGTCAAATTGAAGTTCAATGAGATTGAATACGAGGGTACTTTAGAGTCTGTGGATAATTATATGAACCTGCTTTTGGCAGATGACGTTGAAGAGATTGATGGGAAGGCAGGAACGACAAGTAAGTTGGGAGATGAGCTGTTTATTCGCTGCAACAACGTTCTGTGGGTGCAAGAGAGCGAGACTGGAAAAGAGAAGGACGAGCAGAAGGAGAAGGGGGATAAGGAATAGAAGTAAGACCGACTTACAGTCGGTGGTTACTTAGTATGCCTTAAGTGTACACTACTACCATATGTATCTACAAATTC
The DNA here is from genome assembly GCA_030574155.1 of Xiuguozyma insectalens. NCBI lineage: Eukaryota > Fungi > Ascomycota > Pichiomycetes > Pichiales > Pichiaceae > Xiuguozyma > Xiuguozyma insectalens. The sequence continues at coordinate 313,725 of JAJMEL010000002.1, read as the reverse complement.
ATTCAAATCTGGACATTAATCCAATAAATAAACAGGGCATGCCTGCTCACCCCTTACAACTCACCAATCAATGGCACAGCGTCGACGTCACCAATAACAACCAAGTTGAATTTTGGAATAGTAACGGTGTCCTTGGCGGATGCAATGTCAGCAGCAGATTGTCCTGAAGAGGCAGCAATGTATGTAGCCAAAGGTTTGTAAGAGCCCAAAGGTTTTCCCGAAACGGCCTTAAGCTCGGCAGTGGCAGTAGAAATCAACTCAGAAACAAGGGAAGCATCTTCAGCGGAGACAGAGATGGTGAGCAAAGCAGACTCCTCGTAAGGAGTAACTTTAACATCGATCTCAGCTGCAGTGTCATCAGAAAGCTTGGAATCGACAGCTGCGGCAACCAACTTGTAAGAGGCAGCATCAGCGGCTGGGACTGGGATACCGACGACGGCAACAGTCTTACCAGCTTGTCTAATTCTAGACTCGACACCAGTGTAAATCTGCTGTGGCAAGGCTTCACCGACTGGGGATGGACCCTTTGGAAGAGAACCAAGCTTAGATTCAGAGACAAATTTGGCCAAATCTTCTTCGACAACATTGTTACCGACGATTTCAACGTTAGCATCAGTGAATGCAGCCTTGGCAAGACTAGAAACGTCCTCTTCAGAGAAAGTCTTAGAACCATCGTAATAGAGTGGCTTTCCCAAACCGTTTCTGTAAGAAATGGCGTGAAGTTCTTCGACAGCCTTGACGGTTGGGTCGGCAAGAGCAGCTTCAGCGGAATTCAAAGAGAAAGGAACAGCGATCTCGTTGAACTGGTGAACTTTGAAAGATGGTTCAGCAAGGGTGTTACTGAGGAGTTCAACAAAGTATGGGAGGTTTTCCTTGAGGAAGGTAGTTTCAAGAACCAAGGCATCTCTGGTGACCTTAGCATTGTAAGAACCACCAAGGAGTTCGGTTTCACGCTTCTGCTTCAAAGCACTCTTGGAAGCAGTGTCCAAAAATGCAGAAGAAGCCAAAAGGTGTGCAAGACCTGCTGGAGAGTCTTTAGAACCGGCACCTTTGACGTAGACCTTCAATGTAGAAACAACCTCTGAAGAGGCTGGCACAGTGCTCACTTTAACAGCACGTGGCACCGACGTTGAAAATGCTCTGGATAGGCGGAACATCGCTGCTTTAACTAGTATCGAGAGAACGACTTTGGGTTGGATTAAAGATTGAATCTTTTGAAGGCCGGTAAAAAAAATTTTAAGGCCTGGGAACACCACGAGGATTCGTCAGCCAGGTTGGTGCAAATGATGGTTGTGATGGGAGGGGGTATGATGTTAATGCTGGATTGAGTGGAACTGATTGGATTGAATGGTATGTTGTATTTGGGTATGGATATTTGCCTGTATTACCCGGTATTCACCCTGTTATACCAATGCTTGGTGACTTTTCATATTCCCGCACTGTAATTGGCTGGCACGGGAAATATAGTGGTGCAGGGGTGGAGTGAGGTCAAATGCCCGAAAGGGAAAGGATTTCGAAGTAGAGGAAGATGGTAGGAGAGAAGGGTTGTGAGAGGGGTTTGAAATGAATATGAGGTAGTAGGATGATCGTAGTCAAGTGCAAGTAAGTCCTGGATAGGTTCTGAGCAAGTGCCTGGATAAGTGCCTGCCACCAGCTGAAAGTTCAGTATGATCCCTCTGATCACTTTCCATCATCACTTTCTATCTCCTCTTTCAGCGGGTCAAATTTCACCAAACTTTCATAGTTATCACCTCACATCTGGTTATACATAACTAATATGCCTAAACCCACAAATTCACCCTGGAACCCCTTCAAATGATACCCATCTACCTCCATACCCAGGAAGAAAAAGTGATCCCTTTCAGGGGTAAAAATCCAATCCCTTCAACTGCACCGCCTTACTTTATCTGAAAAATTCCTCCAAATTTTCAGATCCTCAAAGGATGGTGCGAGCAAACGTTTTGGACGTCGATAGGACGCCTGATTCAATGCCACCGTTTGCAAAGACTCAGAGCCCGAAGTCGTACTTGTACACTTCGGTGCTGAACAAATTTTTAGGTGAACAGGCCGCATATGTGTTCTCCTTATTGCTCACTAATGAACGGTTGTCTCTACGCAGATTAGGCCAGATGTCTAAGTATAAGCCGTCACAACTACGTAAGGCACTCGTTGCATTGATCCAAATGAATTGTGTTGCTTATTACATGAAATCGGACAACACCTCAAAAGGCTACTACTATTATCCAAGAGAAGAAGGTTGTTTGAAGCTGGTTTATGCTGACGATATTATACGGACTATGGGTACTGAGTACAATGAGGATGAAACTGGTTCGTCACCTCTTGCTGCCACCATTGTACAGAATGTGCTGTCGGTCGGACACCTGACTCCACGGCAGTTTGTTTCCCAGATCTCTTCCGCTGATAAATATATCAAAGTGTTTGATCTGTTGGTCCGAGATGGCTGGCTGATTCCTGTCGATAAGCATATGTTTGAGAACAGCTTTGATTTGTTCAACAAGACTCTGAAGAAGACTTCCAGTGATTTCAATCGCGAGAATCCACCTACAAAATCGCTCTCACAGGCTAAGAGAATGTCTTTAATTAAAGATCAAGGACGTGAACGTTATCTGAAACTGATCGAAACACCTCAGTTAAAACGAGTCACTGACTATAAAGAAATGGATTTGGATATCCCCTTAACATTTGACTTGGAACGATACTTGAAAAGGCTACGGTCACGTCATCTTGCATCTGAATCTCGTCACAGAGTCGGAGAGATCTCTTCTAAGATCTATAGACTGATATTACATCACGTCGAGAGCAAGTCTCGTACAGTTCGGTGTAAAGAGGGAACAGTGAACCGTCTCCTTGCACATATAGGCCAGAGCACAACAGGTTATGATCCTGATACCGATGAATATCTGCGTTCGAGCCTTCAGCTGAACGATGAGTCTACTGGACTCAGTTTCACTGTTAGAGACATATCTAAAGAGCTTGCATCCAACGGTGTCAAGTACGGGGTTTCAGAAGACGATCTTTTAGGAACTATCTTTGACCCTACGGATTCCGGTCTCTATGGAGGCAAGAGACATGCAGATCAACCGGATACACCTTCGAAGCGGATCAAAGGTGCCATTTCAGTGAAGCTCGAGGTTGAAGATGATGATGACAGTTTCTCCACCACAGATAGAACAATCAATACGCTTCTTCTACAGCATATGAAACTGCTCTGTGCCGATCAAAAGATTCCATTCCTCAAGGAGACGTCCCCTGGTACGTTCTATGTTCCATTTACCGAAATAGTACCAGCATATACTTCATACGTGTTCAAGCAGTACATTCGTCAGATATTGGGACAGCAGTGTCTAAGGCTGTTCAATTGCATAGAGGAACAGCATTTGACTGATGAAAAGACCCTTGCGAAGCTTGTAATCATGCGCGAAAGCGATATTCGTACACATCTAAACCGAATGCAGCATTTCGGACTGGTTGAGTTGCAAGAGATACCAAAGACTCAGGATAGATCTGCAATGCGCGCCAGCTATGCATTCAGAGTCACTACAGACTCTGCTGTCCAGATGATATCCAACTCTCTTATCTTCAATATGGGTGAAGCGCTTGAGAGGTTGGAAGATCTCAGATTAGAGAACCGGATCTTGCTCGATAAAGTGAGCAGAGACGATGTTAGAGGCAAAGAAGACGAGTTGTTGCTTGCATCAGAGCTCGAACAGCTGCGTAATTACTACGATCACGAGCGGATAACCGTGGCACAATTGACCAGACTGCGCTCTTCATTGGACGTGTTTGGATTCATGCAAATATAGAACTTTAATAAAGTATAATTACATACCGTCATTACCAGCACCGCTGCTGTTCTTCAATAGCGTCATATCACTCATTGCAAACAGTAAATCATCATCTTCATCTTCATGTGAACCTTGCCTTTGATATATGGCAAGCTGATGTAAGTTTGTTGGTCTTCTACCGGTATTCCCTGCAGCATTGGCAACCGCTAGACTAGTACCACTGCTGCTTCGGCTACCTCCACCGATACCCGTAGCTATGGATTTCTTTTCGTCATCATCAGAATCAAATACTTGCTCACTGTATGACCGCTGCTTCAAAGACTCGATCAATCTAACAGAACGACTGCTGCTACCTGAGGAAGTGCGAGTCTTCATAGGTTTACCAACCAAGAACTTGTTCGCATAGCTCACTGCAGGTGTCACCATAGGACCAGCAGGAGTAGGTGTACCACCAGCTATATGGAATGCAGATATATTGGATGAAGCAGAAGACCGACGTCTTTCAGTTTGTACAGGTGGCACAGATGGGCTCAACGATCCAGGAGAACACGAGGCTCCTCTAGGACTGTGGTCACTGAGAAGTTCATTAGTTTGTTGGAACTGTCTAAATGTCTTGAGATCATATGATCCAGGACCAGAGCCACCGGCACCAGAAGAGACTTTCAAATCCGGTTTCGAGTCCAATAGTCTCATGAAACCATCCAAATCATCGTCCGGTTGACTCTCAAGAGTCGTGCGGCTTGCATGCCTGCTGGTATTGGTGCCGGCTCTAGTTCTGAACTTGGACCCAAAAGAAGAGACAAACTTGCTGTTAGATGAAGAGTTACCCTGATGCATCTGGAAGCTGGAAAGCATGCTTGATGGTGAACTGTTTCTGACCGTCATTGAAGTCATCGAACCTGTTCGGTTAATAGTGACCGGGATTGGCTTGGAATTAGCAAACGATGAGACACTACCACCAGCGCTAGTAACAACACCAGCAGGTCCACCCAAAGCGGGGCTATGACTCACCTGTGACGATACCGGTGATGTAGTTGATGCAATTGATGCGACCTTGAATAGAGGAACAGATCTTAGTGAAGATCTGCGGCGAGGAGACCCAGAGGAGAATGTTCTCTGCCTTGGCGGTGTCTCTTCGAGTTTATGATTTGTAACTGTGTTTGGGGACACACTATAGTGTGAATCTGCTGAAGTTGATGGCGAATGTATTGGCTTAGGTGGGGCAATCGAAGCATGCACTGGCTGTTCTTGAACCTCCTCAGTCTTTACTTTGAAAGAGCAGTCGGTCCTATAAGAAACCGACAGTTTCAACGAGCCTACTGGGGTCAGCACAGAATTGAGTTTCCGAGAAGCAACGTGTGCATCATTTCTTGTTGAAAGCGGCTTGCTTAAACCTATCCGGCCTCTAGAACTGATAGTCTTGGATCCATCCAAGACATGAGTCATTAGTGACAAGCCTGGAATTTGATCTGGGTCAATGCAACGTGTCGGCAACAGTCCAACCAGTGTATACAACGATCGAAACATGATCACCAGCTTTCTGTAAATAATAGGCAACTCAGTGGATTCGTTATCAAACTTTGACAGATCAAACTCCACGAGCCACCGTTCTAAGACAATTTCCGATTTTCTATCTGTTTTCACTTTACTGCCGTCATCCATTAACAGAACTTGCCCTCTACCGAGTCCACGCAGGTTCAAGACGGTTTCCAATACCATTGGAGGTACTGAAAGAATGTTTCTTGTATGCCAAAGTGACAGGTCATCCGCCACCGAATTAGTGAGTTCAAGGTTGAACCACTTATCAACACGTCTGGCATCCCGCGATTCCACAACCACGATCTGTGCCGTCTTCATGAAGAAGTGCTCAGTGATCTGTGCCAAGTTCTCTGACTGCTTCTCCGTTAGCAGACGAAACTGGGACATTGTTTTAAACACAGCTTCAGAAAGAAGAGAGTGATGCTAACAGAGATAAGATTTGGGGCTCCTGACTTATCTATAAATATTTAAAAGTACGTACTGCGGAGTAAAGATTTAGTGTGTGTGGTATATAGTGAGGGGTTCAGATGAAGGAGATCAAGGGAAGGGCATTTATAAACAGCTGTTCAGAGCTTTGTAACCCTCACAGTTAGAAGGGTCCAAGAACAATCCACGTTGGATCTCACGGACAGTGCCATTCTTGATATAGGTGGATGCAAGCGTGCCTGAATCGATACTCTGAGAGTTGACAGCCACATTGAGGGCAGCAGTGTTACTCAGGTGGTTCCAGACTTCCACCTCGTTAGGGAACATGAAAGCTTGCCGTTGCCAGGTGCTGTCTCCGTCGGCAGCAATAAGCTTGTTGATTTGGTCGATAAAGTATGGAATCTGCGCAGTGGTATCCAAGATCCGGGTCTCAGTGGTAGACTCTTCCAGTTCCTCCTTCACAGCGTCAAGATAGTCAGTCAAGTTATCGACAATCGAGATTGATGCAATGGTCAGAATAACGAGCAAAGACGTTCCATACTTCTCTATGTTTTCAAACAGCTCTTCCACAGCAGCCTGTTTGGTATCTTCCTCGCCGAATGCATACAACACTTGCGAGACCAAGACAATCACACGTTTGGAGTCAGGGAACACCTCCAAAACTTTATTGAATTCCTCCAACGACCGGTCATAATCTTCCAGGAAATATGATGCCAGTCCAACAACAGTCATAGAAGATAGAAGACACTTCTGTGAAGCGTCGGTCAGATGATCCGATTCAGAAAGAAGCTCAGAGGCAAGTTCAGCAGATTCAATGGCCTTCTCGTAATGACCACCACCCAATTGTAACCGTGCCAGTTGTGACTTGGCCTCTGCATAAGGCAGAAGCAATTCATCTGTTTCACTGTTTTCAATGGCAGATTCTAAGATACCACACAGCTTTTGTGATAGTTTCTCCCCTTCCGAGAATGCATGAATTCTTTCAATCACGGTTATGGCCAATTCCAACGCCAACCTATCTTGAGGATAGAACTTGAGGTAGTTAAGAAGACCGAAATTGGCAGAGTTAAATTCTTGCACGTGTGTCAAGTTGGAAGCTGTCGACGACTTCCCAACCAAACTGCCAACCACAGAAAGACCATATGTGAGTGCAGCCAGAGGCTGTGTTCCATTGGAAAGCACATACGAATGTGTGAACAAATTCTTGGCTTTAGTTTCATTTCCTGTGGCTTTAGAAGCCATTGCTTGTCCTTGCCAAGCAACGGAACTTGCAGGTGCCATCGACTGTGCACGCACGAAACATTCATTTGCTAGTTCATAGTCTTCATAGAAGAGGTATAGAGTGCCCAGATTGATCCAAACGGTAGTATTATGAGAGTCCAACGAAGAAGCCTTGATGAAACAATGCTGAGAAGCTTTAGCATTCCGTGTGATGGAGGCAATTCCTAGAGCTGACCAGAACTCACAATTATCGGATTCCAATTGAACGGCTTTCTTCAAGACCAATATAGCACAGTCTCTGAATTTAAAGTTACCAGTCTCATGGAACCAGCTGCTGTATGCCAAACCGAGGTTGTAAAGAACACCCGAACGAAGCTTCTTCGCTGGCTTCGAAGGTAATACAGAAACTGCCATCTTGGCAGCTTCAACTGCAAAGTGATGACATTTTTCAATGTCAGTCTCAAACTCTTGCAAACCTTCTTGATCGTCACACTGTGCAACAACACCAGAGCGCTCAATATCGGCGAAACTGATAATACGTTCAATGGTATCCAATGGAATTTTCGATGCAAAGGATTGAACAGTAACACAGATATCAAGCAAATCTGTTAACGACTTCCAAAGCTTTTGAGACTTGTAATCCAATTCAGCTGCAGTTTCAAGAACTTTCAAAGCATCCAAGATACTTTGCAAAGACCTTCCAGTAAAACCGGTATCAACTTCGTATTTGGCCTTCATTAGAAGAGTCTGATGTAGTGATGTGATAACACAGGGCTCTTTAGCGGGGGCAAGTTTCTGTAATAAGTCGATGGATTGTTGGAACTCAGATAGAGAGGCAAGCGAAACAGCCAACAGATATGTAGCCTGCCAATGGTTTGGATCAATATCTAAGACTTTGATAAACACTTTCTTTGATGCTTCTAACCTGCCTCTACCAAGATATGATTCACCAAGACCAATCCAGCATTCGATATCTGCAGGCGAAATTCTGAGGGCATTTTGATAGAACTCAATGGCTTTGATATCGTCTTGACGTTCCATGGCAGCAGAACCTGCCATTCTATAAGGCCATGATGGATCATCAATGTCTTTATTAACGATGCTTTTCCGTGCACGTTCATTATCGAGGATCCTCTCACAAATAACTGTCACCATTTCCCAATCACTTTCAGCACTGAAATGTTCAACAAGTTTCCGAGAAGCCACCAATTCGGAAGGGTCTAGATCGAACGCCTTGTAGTAACATTTGAGAGCTTTGTTCTTGTTGTCATAATACTCCATGTAGATTTTACCCAAAGAAGTGAAACATGGTGCAAATGTTGAAGACACTTTTAAAGAGGAGATGAGATAGTCGTATGCTTGCTTGACTTTGTCTGTTGGATCACTTACTTCGGTAGCGTCTAATTCTAGAAGTAAAGATTGACCCATCTGCCAAAGAACAGTAGATTTCAACAACATAGAACTCGAATCTGTGTCTGAAATATATTTCAAAGAATCCAAGGTGTATTTGCGACCTTCAGAGTATGATCCAAGCATTATAAGACACCAACCGTAATTCTGAAGAGCAGTAGAATTGTCAGGGTTCTCAATGATAACATCTTTCAAAGATTTTGAAGCCTTATCGTAGTGCTTGTTTTCCATATAGATAAGTCCCTGACCCATCTTTGCCTGAATGTTATCAGGGTCAGCTTTCAGAACAGAATTGTATAAATTCATAGCCTTCGGGAAGTTCTTAGGAGACTCATGGTAAGTGTAGATGATAGCGAGATCTAAGATAGACTCAATACGTGAGTTGGACAGTTGGGTACCAGTAGATCGTTGGTGACTCAAAATCAAGTTGATGAGCGGCTGGGTATAATCGAGAGCATATTGGTACTGCTTTGAATGAATACAGTAACTGATGAGAAGACGATGTCCAAAGATCGATTTCTTCGAACCTGTTTCACCGGAAAGCATAAGATCTAAAACATCAGCTGGAGTCAAAGTCTTGTTTTCTGATGACTTTGCTGCGGGCTTCTTTGGTTTCCGTTTCTTTGACCGCTTCCCCTTTTGAGGAGGAGAGTCAAATTTAAGGTATTTGGATACTTTCTCTGCACTATATGGCGAGAAATCTGACTTGATGAATGCATAGAGGATGGAGCCAAGACCTTTGAAACCGAACATGTTGATATAGTCTGTGAGAACTTTGATGTCAATGTCAGAGAATTTGACTGGATCGAGCCAGTCTAAATAAATGTCGTATGCAAACTGGGAATCGGCAGAGACTAAAACCATACCGGAAGCCATCTCCAAAACCTCAGCATAAAGTTTCTCTTTGAGTTCTCCAGGACAGGAAATAAGCATATTGTACTTATACTTCAAGTAATTGTCTTCAAACCCGTGTCTTTTCTTATCATCGGTTTCCATATTGATGAGCATCTTATAATGCTGTGGGATCTGAGAGTTACCATAATAAGTCCACTTCAATGCGTCTATTTTAGCATTATCTCCCCCAGTACGATGTGTTGGCATATTCATCTTCAATTTACTGACCGCCTTGTTGCATTCCGTGGACTCTTTGGTTACTTCAGCCGAGACCAATTTAGCGAGAGATGAGCGAGGAGGAGCCACTATTGGACCTATCAGATCACCCAATTCCGACATTCCAGGAATTATCTGCTTGTAATAGTAGACGTCAAGCTCTTGTTTGTAACTTGCATCGTTATAATGGGCCATATACTTGTCGATATAGTCAACGCAGGGACGCAGGTTTTGGTTCTGGTCACTGAGCACTCTAGCAAGCCCTAACACGTCTTCAAAGAACTCTTTATAGTCTGTTTCTGTAGAAGAGACAAATAGCATGCCCTTCCAAACGTTTAGATCGTTTGGATTCACCTTTGCAGCTTTCTTATAGGCTTTAAGCGAGTCTTTGTTCTTATCCATCATATTGAGGGCTCGACCTTTGAACAGCAGAGCGTAGTAGTTATCGGGCTCATCGTCCAAGATATCGTCACAGTACTCGAGAGCAAGCTCTGGATCGTTCTTTCCAATACAAGACTTGGCTTCTTTGAGCCAATTCTTGACCGTATATGACATGATTCAGGAAGAACAAGTGACAGAAGGTAGAGAGAAAGTTGGGGAAAGAGATTTTGGGATTAAATTGAAAAAAAAGGGATCAAGAACTTTTCAGGCTGTGCATCTTTCCTATTTAGGCAAAAAGTTATGTTTATTTTAAACTCTCCCCATTAAAGATCACTATGAAGAAGAAGGTGAAGAGTCAAAAGAAGGAGGCTGAGAGCAAAGTGGAGGAGCACAAGAGTGTAGAATCCACTGAAAAGTCACACCTTGCCATTCTGACAAAGACACAGCTGCAACAGTACAAATCATTGTTCAATTTGATCGATCAGGACCATGATGGGAAGATTAACAGCAAGGATTTGAAGACTACAATTGAATCACAAAAAGTGGAAGGGATCGATGATGCACAGATCAAGGATATGATGAAAGATGGAGAGGTTGGAATGGGAGGGTTCTTGAAGTTGATGTCTGTTACTTATGGAGATTTCAACGATAGTGATGAATTGCAAGATGCATTCGCAGTGTTTGAAGACGGTAGTGTGAAAGAGATGAAGAAGAAAGTGATAGAAGTTGGTAAAGCGGACAAGGAATTCGAAGTCTCAGAGGTAGATGTTGATAAGGTGTTGAATGAGTTCTGCAAAGAGAACAAAGTGACCGGAGAGAGACGGTTCCTTGGAGATAAGTTTATTGAGGCGACGCATTGAGTGGTTGTTATTTTATAATACATATAGCATGAAGATCTAAAGTAGTTGGTGATCAGTCAACGATCAGCTCATCCACAGCCCAGTCCTCGTAGGAGTTGTCTGGAAGATACCGTCTCACTATCAATGGAATCTTTTTCTCGGAGAGTTCCTTCTGGGCTATCTGTAAAGGATCGGTCTCTCCCTCTATATCGACCAAAACTGGCGCATTCATAGCGATTTGCAAAGCTCTAGTTCCAAGTATACGTGCACGCTCATACTTGGTCATGTATGGAGTAGTGATACGATCCTCTTTGGAAACCGCATGAGGACGAGGCCTCACTCCCATCTGTAACAATCCATCGTTGGCCCCAGTACCTCCGGTGATCACCTTCTTGCCGTCAACCTCCATCGGTGGCTCATCATCACTGAAGTTGTCGTTTTCAAAATCAGCAGGTTCTTCCTCAAGCTGCTCCTTATGGTCTTCGTAGTCCATTGCTGTATATGGCTTTAGAGATGTATAGAGAGCGGAGAAAGTTTGAAATTTTTTATTTTTTCCTTTTAGGATGGCAGATTTTGGCTCGTATTTATAACTCTTCCCTGCACCTTTTGTTACTCTCTTGTTCTGAAAAAAAAAAGGGATACTCACTCTCAAATCTTTCCGGTATAAATATTTTGAAGATTAGGGATCATCACTTTGAAACCAATTGATATAGTCGATGGTGGAGACTGAAGGCAGGGTCGAGGTTCCGGCAAGGCCTATAAAGACTGTCAAACTACCCAGTCGACCGAAGCGGTACGTGTGTACGGACTGCGGCAAGGCATACAATCGTCCCAGTCTGTTGAAACAGCATTTTAGAGTGCATAGCGGTGATAAGCCGTACGTTTGCAAGATATGCCAACAGGGGTTCGCTAGAAAGTACCATTTGGAGCGACACATGTTGAAACACACACCGGATCAAGATAAACCGCTGCGATGCGAAGTTTGTGATAAGGGGTTCAATAGTCAGCAGCATCTTGATAGGCATCTCAAAACTCACTATAAATCGTTTGAATGTGATCAGTGTGGTGAGAAGTTTTATAAGTATCAAACGATGCGTGCACATGTGAGGGCAGTGCACGAACCAGACCACAGGGTGTGCTCATTTTGTGGGAAACGATTTGATCGGCCAGGTAGATTGGCAGATCATATAGACAGAGTACACGGTAGAGCCAAGGTTGTATGTGAGATCTGTATGACGAGTGTTCCGGAGGGACAATTGACCAAGCATATGAAGGAACATGCAGAGCAGAAAAATGGTGATTCTAGTAATGATACACCTAGATTGGACTCTGACTCGCTACCGTTTACTGTGGTCGAGGCATCCAAACATGTATCTACGGAGTCTACCAGTATACCGAGCATGGAGCTGGTTATTAACAATGTCGACGAAAGGCGGATCAAGTGTGAGTATACGAACTGTCATAGGATGTTTAGAAGGCCATATGATTATGAGCGGCATTTAGAATGGCACAGAAATCAAGATGCTGCACTTGATAAGCGGCTTGCTGAAGGGAATAGTGATGAAAAATTATAAATTTAAAAGTTGCACCTGTTGATATCACATCTCTTTTCACGCTATGGGACGAACGCATCTAGAGAAGTTGCGGGAGTTACGTAAAGCGAAGCGAGTATCGAAACTAGAGAACAAGAAAGAGTTACGTCGAGAGTATGAGGCGAAGAAACAGCATGCTAGAGAGATAGAGGCTCTTGAGAAGAGGCAGGAACGAGCCGCAATGGAGCTGGAAGAGATGGACATGGAAGCAAGGGGTGTCGACACGAGCCGATTGAAGAGTCTTCAGTATAGCATAGAAGAGGATGAGGAGTGGAATGAGAAGCATCGGAAGGTGGATGCTAAAGATTCAGAGTTTCAGAACTACAAGCAGTTGGCTGAACGGACGTATTTGAAGCAGATGGAAGGAGTCAAGCAATTGGATAAAGAGGAGTACAAGAAGCAGAAGGAGAAGTACAATGAGCTGATTGAGTCAGGGTGTAGTCCGGAAGAGGCTGTTGCCAAACTGACGAGCTGCAACGAAAGACTTGCGAACCATATCGAGTCGATCCTGACGAAGGAGAAGAAGACGTATAAGAAGCGGGGAAAGGTGGAATCCGGCGGAATCAACGAGAAGAACCGGCAATTCAATGCAAAGCTTGAGCGAATGGCGAAGTAGATGAGCAAGGATAAGGCAGGGGAAAGACGGTGTCTATTAATGGGAAAGGGTATCATGTATAACTAATTACATATAATAATCTACATAGTAAGTAGCAGCTATCTAGCTGAGGTAGCCTCCCCCCCTCTACTTAAGATATGAAAATTGGTTGAAAAATTTTAATCTTCTAAAGACATGTCGGAAGAGCTTGAGGAGAAGACTCACGACCAGAAAGTGACGGACGGGGGATCAGAACCTGAGCAAGGAGCACAAGAATCTGGTTCTAATGGTTCTGAGGCCTCGAAACCGGACGATGTGTCGAAATTGATCGACGACGCAGCCAGTGAGAGCGAGCAAGAAACTGGTGGTGACGGAGACAACGATTCTTCGGAGGAGGAAGATGACGATGATGAAGAAGAGGCCAAGAAGGTCCGTGAAGGGTTCATTGTTGACGATGATGACGATGAGGAAGAAGATGGAGCCGTTAAACGTCACAAGCACAAGAGAAGAAGACGTGTTGTTGAGAACGAAGAGCTTGACGAGGATGATTTGGAACTGTTGAGAGAAAATGCCGGCGAGACCGGTACCAACAAGGAGAGAACCAAGTTCAAGCGGTTAAAGCGTGGCGGTGATGAAGAGGATGAAGCTGCACATGGAAAGGGTCTCAATGACATGTTTTCGGACGAAGATGAAGACGAAGCTCATGAAGACGCCCAAGGAGACGAAGCATTGGAAGATGAAGGAGTTGAGAGATCTCAAGATGATGAGGAAGGAGACGACGATCTCCTTCAGGCATCGAGAGAACGCCGTGCTGGTCCAGGTTTGGGAGCCGGTGAATTCGACGATTTCATAGAAGATGACGAATTGTCTGAGGACGACGAAGACCGTGATGAGCGTGTTGCTCGGATGCGGTCAGCCAGAGCCAACAATCAATACACTGCACAGTCTAATATCGATGGAGATAAGATGGATGAGTTGTTTGAGGTGTTTGGTGACGGTGAAGAGTACGCTTGGGCTCTCGAAGCTGAGAACGACGAGGAATTAGAAGAGGAAGAGTCCGAGAAGAAAGAGCAACTTAAAGATGTGTTTGAATACGAGGAACTGAAAGAGCATCTGTTGACTGAAACCGATCAAGAGATTCGTGCCACTGACGTTCCTGAGAGGTATCAATTGTTGCGTGCAGGTATCACAGACTATGACTTGCCAGACGATGAATTCGTCAAGAAACAGCAATGGATTGCCGATCAATTGTATGCCGAGCAAGGCTCGACAGCAGAGAAAGAGCCATTCCGTGACGCAGTGTTCCATATTGTCGAGTTTGTTGCTCGTGAAAACTTGGAAGTGCCAGCCATTTGGAACTTCAGAAAGGATTACACTTTGCACACATATAAGGAAGAAGACCAACTTCGTGTCCAAAAGTTGCTCAATGAAAACGATCTTTGGCGTATAGTTCAGCTCGATATTGCTTACCATGCATTATTAGCTAAACAGAAGGCTCTCAAGGCACAGTTTGCATCTCTCAACAAGACTGATCCAGTTTACGACGAAGCTTTGAAGTCATGCAACTCCATTCCATCGCTTCAAGATCTTCATGACTATGTTTCTTTCACTTACAGCAGCGAGCTGAAGCTCAGCCGTCGTCAACATAGATACCGTCGGTATGAGCGTGTTCGCAATGATAAAGTCTATGACGTTGTCAAGGCTATTGGTATCACACCTGGTCAGTTCGGTGAAAATATCAGTTCCAATGCCAAGATCTACAATGCCGCGGACCCTGAAAAGACTCCTGAGCAATTGGCCGACGAGATCGTTACTGATGCAGACTCTAACTCTTACTTCAAGACCAAAGAGTCAGCTCTTAGCGCTGCGCGCTACCAATTTGCTGCAGAGCTTGCATACAGTCCAAAATTGAGACAGAATCTTCGTCTTGCCTACGAGAACTATGCCATTGTTGACGTTGAGCTCACCGAAAAGGGTCGGATTGAGATAACTGACCGTTCGCCATTTGCTGACTTCAAATACGCCATCAACCGTGCCATCGAATCCTTTGCATTCCAGCCAGATCTTTTCTTACGGATGGTTCAAGCTGAATCTCTTGGACTCATTGTTATCAAAGTCGGCCTTAAAGCTGCCTATGGAAGTTTTGTTGACCACCTCTTCTCATTCCTATCATCTGATGGTACCTCTGAAATCAGTGAGTCGTGGAACAACTTGAGAAGACAATGTCTTGACGACGCACTCGGTCAATTGCTCCCACAAATCTCTAGAAGCATCAAGGAGAAACTTGTCAGAGACTCTGAACGTCTTCTTTACTTTGAAGTTCGTGACAGATTCCTCGACAGAGTTGATCAGGCACCATTCCACCCATTAGAGAACGCTAAAGGTACCATTCCACGTGTCTTGGCACTGAGTAATGGTGATGCTAAACGTGATGCTGCCGTCTTGGCCGTTGCCATGGATTATGATGGTTCTATAGTTGAGAACATTAAATTCGCCGAGAACTACAGAGAGTCCGAATTTGCCAAGAAACTTGTCGCTTTAATGCAGAGATTCAAGCCAGAAGTTGTTGCTGTGTCTGGTTATACACCTGAATCTCAATTCCTGCTTCGTCGTGTTCGTGAAATCGTCAGTTCCCACAAACTTACCGTGGAGGCCGATCAATACGAGGGTGAAAACGAAGATGAAGAAGATCAAGGTCCGGTCGACTTGCCTGTCATGTACGTTACCAACGAGACCGCCAGAGTGTTTGAACACTCTAGTGCTGCCTCTAAAGAATTCGGTGAGAAGCCTCCAGTGATGAAATTCTGTGTTGGTATTGCCCGGTACGTGCAGAATCCACTTTTGGAGTACATTTCCCTTGGCGATTCTATTAAATCCGTGTCTATTCACCGCTATCAAAACCTTTTGAACGAAGAGAAGTTCAAAGATGCTATCAACACAGTCTGTGTTGATATGGCATGCCTTTGTGGAGTCAAATTGAACGACGCTGTTAGATCCGAATACCTTTCACAAATCTTGCCATTCATTGCCGGTCTTGGTGCAAGAAAAGCTAGCGGTTTGGTGAAGAAGATTGAGGATAACGGTGGAGCTATTGTCAGAAGAGATGACCTTGTTGTCAAGGAATTGACTACTAAAAACATCTTCATGAACTGTGCTCCATTCATCGAGATTCCAGCACCTGGAAGATATGATAAGGATGTTGAATTGCTCGACGGTACTCGTATCCATCCAGAAGACTATGAGCTCGCTCGTAAGATGGCCAGCGATGCACTTGACCTTACTGATGAGGACCGCCAAGAGGTTGAAAACGAAGATGGTGGTGTCGTCGGTAAGCTTTACGACGAAGGTACCGAGAAGTTGGACGATTTGCTCTTAGAAGGGTATGCCGACCAATTGGAACAGCATGGACACAGAAAGAGAGCAACTTTAGAGATGATCAAAGAGGAGTTGCAGAACAATTACGAGGAACTTCGTAAATCGTTCAAGGTTTTGAACGACGAAGAACGGTTCTGGGACTTGACTGGAGAGACGCCAGATACTTTCTCACCAGGTATGATTGTGCCAGTCATTGTTCAACGTGTTGACAACAGATTCTTATCTGTTGTTACGCAATCGGACCTCCACGGAAACATCTCTAGAGCAGACATTCTTCCATACAACGACAGTACCAGTCTGTATCAACGGTTCACAGTGGGTCAACCAGTTCAAGCGGCCGTTAATTCTATTGATTTTGCCGATTTCAGAGCTCAGCTGTCTCTATTGGCTGAAGACCTTGCCAATGCTAGACGTGGAATGAAGGTTGATAAGTTGAAGGGACTCTGGGACTTTGAAGCCGAAGATGCCGACCTCAAGCGCGAGCGCAAGGCCGAAGAGGCAACTTCTCAACAAGTCTCGAAGAGATTCATCAAGCATCCGTTCTTCCAGAACTTCAATTCTAAACAGGCTGAGGACTACTTGGCATCTCGTGAAAATGGTGAGTTTGTGATCAGACCATCATCTCGTGGCCCTGACCATCTCACTATCACATGGAAACTCGATAACCAGCTGTTCCAACACATTGATGTTAAGGAGCTCGATAAACAGAACGATTACACACTGGGTCGTTCATTACAAGTTGGCGAGTTCCGTTACCATGATCTCGATGAATTGATCGTCTCTCACATCAACCGCCTTCACCAGAAGGTGGAGGCCATGAAGAACTATGAGAAGTTTAAGAACGAGCCAGTGGCCGATGCAAAGGACTGGCTTGTCAGATATTCCAAGGCCAACCAGAACAGGTCATGCTACTGCTTCTGCTTCAATCGTCGTGCTCCAGGTTGGTTCTACCTTCTCTTCAAATTGAACGACAGTTCTGATAAGACTTACACGTGGAACGTTAAAGTCGAGCCTACCGGTTACCAATTGCACGGAAATGTTTATCCAGATATGATGCACTTGTGTAACGGATTCAAACGTCTTCTTCAAAACCAACTGAGTGGTGGTACTCAATATGGTGGTTACGGTGGTGCTGGCGGATACTAAGCGCTATGCCTCACCTTCCACTCCACGCTACTCTTACAAAAAACATATATGTACTAATAGTATGCCTTTTTATTATTTAGCAAAGTACTCGATCTGAACGTCGCTGCTGCTCTTCCATATCCGTGCCTTAATAGTACTAAGCGTTGTACGAGGCGATAGATCGACACCTCTGCAGCGCAAACCGATTTCCAAGTCACGCTGAGACGATGGTAACCTTTCACGAACGAATTCAGCGACTTTAGATGCACGCAAGATAGCGTGAGCAGACAACTTGTTGGAATCCACGGCAGGTAGGACACCACCTTCTTGAGGAAGGAGAAGGAAACTGACTTTTGAAATATCTTTATGTGGGTACCGGCCAAGTAAAATGGCACGGGTGACCCAAACAGGCATCAGTTCTTCCAATTGACCGAATTGACCGTTAGCAGACGCCATCTGACCAATATTAGTCAAATACAGAGTCTTGGTATCACTACCATAGTTCCGGATGTTCTCATTGATGGTGACAAGTATACGATCATCGTAGTCAAAAGCTGGGATTGACCGCGAATATAAAGGTTCAGTGATACCTTGAGAATCAATCCATGCAAGCAGTTCAGGAGTAGTGTTGATCTTCGAGATGGCTTCAGTCTTTAAAGCTTCTTCAGATTTAGGTGCGGATTTCTCTTCAGAGTGTTCCTCCTTCACGACTGGTTTCTCTTCCTGTTTCTTATGATTAGAAAGTCCCAAACCACGAAGATTGAACCTATTCTTTTTGGTCTCTTTCTTTGGTTCTTTAAGAGGTTCCTTTTTCGAAGGAGTCTCTTCCAGCGGGGGTAATGACGAATGAACGGTAACTTTTTTCATCGACCGTTGAATAACACTTTCTGGCTTCAGCACTTCCCGCGTGAAGTGAGAGAATAACGATTTCAAAACAATCTTACCCAGATTATATCGAGATTCCTCGTTCTGTATTTCCATTCCATAGTCTTCATGGAACTCATCACAGTATATTTCAGTGTTTGTAAATGTATTTTCTTGCAAACTGACAAATAACATTCCAGCTTTAGTTTGAACTGTACACCAAGAAGGTAATGTCTCATCAGTTTGCAGATGATCCGTCATTTCTTCAAAGCCATCCGCCATAGCCTCAGGATCATCGCTCATTGCAGATTTAGGCAACGTTTTAATCAATTTACCACTCAAGATATCAACCACATGAATCCGACCTTTCTGATCCAAAACAGCGACATGGCGACGATTGTTCAACATTCTTGCCTTAATAAGACCTCCAGAGCCAGATATATGTTGGACAGGTTTTTCATTGTACGGAACAAGAGTGACAAATTCCTCCGGAACACGTTCATAAGTGATGCCTAAGATAGGTAAAGCATCATTGTAACCACTGATGACATATTCTGAGTTGCTACCACCACCTAGAGCCACAAAAGGTGTTTCCACATTCTCCTGATCAAATTGAACTGGAGGCTCCTCTTCGAAAGCGACTTGTGAGCTCAAGGCTTGATCGATATGGTCCATATCATCGTGAGAGAACTGAGAGACTATATCGTCGCTAGCAATGCTGGGAGAACCGACAGGTTCCAAAATCTTCAGATTTCTGTTCAATTTGATACCTTGATAGCTGACAAGATCGGTAGTATCAGGCACTTTCCAGCTAGCGATGAAGCTTTCCTCGGATGCAGCGGAAGCAGTCCATAACAGTCCAGAACCTTCAGCGAGAGACAACACAGGGTGGCCCAAATCGACAACAACCACAGACAATCCAAGACTTTCATTGACCTTTTCATTGAAGTAGTCACCAGACGAACCACGAGGATCCAAATCTGAAGCTCTTAAATCTGTCTTCAACACAACACCATCGCGATCACCGGAATAGAAGATATCGAAGGAATCGGACTCCTCTGGAGTACTCAAACACCAGACAGGAGAATCGTGCATATCAAAGAATCTGGTAGCTCTATTAGTTCTCAAGTCCCAGAGTCTGACGGTGGAATCCGAAGAACCCGATAAGAAACTCGTGTTACCCATCTTGAGACATCGGACAGTATCCGTGTGTCCCAAAAATGTCTTGACAGGTCTGTTCATAGTCCGCCGATCGAAAAGCGAGATCTTGGACGAAGGACCACCAGTAACTATGTAATTGCCAATACAATCAACTGTGTACAGAGATGACTTATCGTCTTGGAACTTATACGAGGAAACCTCTTTGGATACTGAAGTATCCCACACTTTGACGGTTCTATCGAGTCCAACCGAGACCAGCTCGTTGGCAATTGTATCAGTGAAGCCCAGTGCCTTGACATAGTCCTCATGGTATCCAATTGTAGTCGAAGTAGTTTCAGGACCAAAAACTCTCACAGACAGATCGTTTGAACATGTACTGACAACTCTATCGCTGATGATAGCTAGGTCATTAATCCAATCCAAATGCTGGTGAGATTTCACTGACAGTTTATACTCATTGGCAGTCTGTTTGACCGGTTTGAACGCACAATCTTGTATACTTGTCTCCAATTGAATAATCTCCGACTCGTTCGAGACGTTATCGGAAACGTACCGTTTGATATCCTCTGAACTCTTGGTGGTATCTTTGGAGGGATACCTCGTCGATGGCTCCCAGATAGCCAGTAATCCGTCTCTACCACCGGAAATCAGCCGCTGAGACGACTTACAGTAGGCCAATGCATTGACTCCAAGGCGATGTACGCCTTCAGCGTCACCTCCACCCACTTCCACAATGTAATCGACGGTTCTTTTACGAGGTCTTGTCATTGCGGGGAAGTGAACCTTAGAAATGAAAGATTGGGGGTTGGGGTGTTGAAGATTATTTATAGGTGGGCTGGAAAATTGTGGGGGAGGGTTAAGATGTTGGCGATGTATTATATTAAACAGATGTTCCAGTCGAACTTGCTGATGATGGAACTTATATCTAAGTCTCTCTTCGAGAGCCAGAATCCTTGGATCATGTCCCAGGCTTTCTCCAAGTTGGGAGTGTTTTCAATGTTGCGGATCTGTAGGTAGATGCCTTTCACCATGTAACGGTCTCTGGTTTCATATGCGGCAGCTCCACAGACGAGCAGTGGGAAGACCAAACGGGCACTAAACTCTTTGCAGATGAGTCGTCTCATCCCACGGCAACAGTGTAAAAGTAATCGTTTCACTCTTAGACCTTTCAATGGAGCACCTTTTAATTTGACAAGTAAAAATAACAATAGAGTGAACTGGAGTACTCTGAAGTATGCAAGGTGGTTTTCACGTCTCGATGGTTCTTTGATGGCGCTCAATGCAGACACTCTCGGTAGTGTGTCTGTAATTTTCTTATAGAGACGTGAAGTACAGACCTCAAGCCAGTCGTGGAATAACAGTCTTGCATCTTCGTAATGTCTGTAGGCAGGATCGTTGATAACAAAATCCAGTGTTTCCTCATCACCCATAGACTCCATCCGTTCATTAACTGGCTGATAAATAGCGACCAAAGAGTGGATCTTGGCGACGAAAATGTCGTACAAATTGTTCAATTCTGCAAGACGGAAAAACAGCCCAATGCAACAACCCATGACTGGATCCATCAATTCCAAAGTACTGGCTGCGGCAGAACTCTCTCTGTTGGAAGCATCATCTTGACGGAGCTTTCTCTCGTAGTCATTAAAGTATGAAATGATCCGATTGTATTCGCTCAAAGGGAACAACGTACCGACTTTCTTATCGTCAGTCACTTTAATGACTTTTAAGACGTCATTATAAAATAAAACGTTGAGAATAAACAGTCCCAGACTGCTATCAACGTTATGAAAGAAGTTCTCGATACCGATGGTGGAAAGAGTACTATAGAGTCTTTCGAAAGAATCTTTCCAACCTTCGGAATCACCACGAGATGATGCTGCCAAGACATGACACACTAGACATCCAACCAGGGAGACGATGTCTTTCTTGCTCAGCTGTTTACGATCGGTAAGTAATTTATCATGCAATTCCACACATAAAGCCATCGACCTATCAAGATATTCTATGGCTTTAGCTTCATCACCATGATGTAGTACCAACATTCCCCAGCCGGAGATTGCGTAAAGCACAGCTTTACTTTGAGATGCAAGTGGTAAGAAGAGTGAGAAACTTCGATTGTATTTGTCAGAGTCTGATGCAAAGTACTTGAAGTTATTAATGAAAGTTCTTGCAGACAGCTCTAAATCAGAGTCACCTCCAGAGATACGAGACAATTCTTGTAATTGTAATTGGAAAGCGTTTTGATCTGATCCAGCGACACAGGGCGAATTAGAATCAATATAAGTGTAAGATAGACCTTCTTCCAAATTTGGGCCATCTTTAATAACGGATTCGACGAAATCGTGTAGATCCAATGACTCTTCAGTGAAAATTGGAGAAGGTGCCTCGGTACCTCGTAAATTAACATTAGGTAAAAGATTAGCGAACTCGAACCCACTGTTGGGTGTGTTTATGTTGGGGGTAGCACGTAAACCAATGGGACCAGGAGACAGTGCAGTGGATGTAGCCGGAGTTCGAACAGGTTCCAGTCCTGGAGAGATCGAAGCCTGCACCACAGAGTCAGAGGTAGATTCACTTGAACAAATTGAATCGATAGTATCGACTAATTTTATCGAGGGCAGGTGAAGGTCTTGCACTGTGAGAACAACTTTAGGTTCTTTCTGTTTAGAGACTGAGTCCTTTGATTTCGACTTGGTTTGAGTCTGTTTGGTTACTTTAGCATTCTTGCCTTTACTCGATCTGCGAGGACGTCTAACATGTGGCTTGTAGACACATTCAACGTTTCTTTTCAAACAGGAAGAACAACTAGGTTTAGACTCATCGCATTTCTTTTTCCGACGTTTGCATTCTTCACATCGTCCATGAGATCTCTGTAACTTGATATCAACAAATTTAAAGCTCGGAGTTGTCATTAAAGAGTGAAAGTAACAAATCCAGGTTGAATGATGATAATAGTGAAAATTTCAACCAATGGACTAGCATCTCTCCCTGCGTAATCGATGGGGCAGAGGTTGTAATGCATGCATTGTTTCGACCGCATTATCTGAATTAACGGAAAAAAAATCGGGGATGTGGAAATTCCGCTCGAGGATAGTCCCGGTGGGGGTGAAATTAGGCAAGAATGAGATTGGACCGATTAGGAAATTCTCGCGCGCTCCCTGTCGATTAACCTCTGACGATCACGGGCAACTCTTGAAAGTTCTCTTTTTGACCAATCGGCATATTCGGTAGATTCGGGTCCCGCATTCCTATCGGTATCATCGAGGGATGCATAAATGTACTCTTCCGAATTGGGATTAGGTGCATTGGGGGGAGTAGGGACATATGGTGGGGATGGTACAGACTTGAGTGATGGCCCTGCAGAGCCTTCTTTGGTTTCACTATGGGAAACTGTTGGTTTCTTCTTTCTGCGTTTGAAAGAGACACTTTTTATGAGAGGTCCCGAGGAGTCAGAGCTGGAATCCGAGTCAGAGCTAGAATCTGAGTCAGATCTTGAGCTGGAGTCGGATCTACCTGAGTCAGATTGAGGCGGATCAGCATGTGCAATGCCCAAACCGTGCTGTGAGGAATCATTCTTAGAATTGCTCGTCTCAGGCTCAGTAAAAACCTCTCGGATATGCTGAGGCATGATATCAGAGACAATGGGTGTAGAAACAGAGTCCTTAGAGTCGGAAACCGAGCCCCTCGACTCGTTCCTCAGTATAATGCCCTCATCATCCCGGTCAGATCTCTCCAATTCTTCCTCAGCTCCCTCGACTTCCTCAGCTCCCTCGACTTCCTCAGCTCCCTCCACTTCCTTAGCTCCCTCGGCCTCCATACGATCCCTTACACGTTCATCTTCTATCAATGAACCGTCATCCTCGTCGCCACCTCTTGTAACTTCACCACCTTCATCGCCACTCTCACTACTCTCGCTTTCATCCCTTTTGTACTCCCCACGGCCTTTAAAATACCTCTTTGTCACAACTTTTGTTCTCTTCATGAGATGTGATTAGGGGGTCAAGAAAGATTGGAAAGTTAAGAAGGTATCAATATAGAAAAGGGATCAAAAAAAATCCTAAGGGATCCCCACTGAAAAATTTAAAAAAAATTTCAATCTTTCTCTCATACATTTATCACTGCGATGTCTGCTATCTACAAGGCACTGAAAGGAGATAAAGTTGGGAAGAAGGAGGCACACAGGGCCAACAGACAACGAGTGTTGCTGATATCGTCTCGTGGTGTGACTTACCGCCATAGACATCTCATCTCGGACCTCAGCTCGTTGCTTCCTCACTCCAGAAAGGAACCTAAACTTGACACCAAGAAGTCACTCTACGAATTGAACGAGGTGGCAGAGTTGTATAATTGCAACAACGTGATGTTTTTCGAAGCTAGAAAGCACAAGGACTTGTACCTATGGTTATCGAAGCCACCAAACGGTCCTACGATCAAGTTTTACGTTCAAAATATGCATACCATGGATGAACTCAACTTCACCGGTAACTGCCTGCGTGGCTCTAGACCGATACTATCATTCGATAAATCGTTTGATTCCGATGCAAAGTATAGACTCATGAAGGAGATGTTTGTTCATCAGTTCGGTGTACCACCAAAAGCCCGGAAATCCAAACCTTTCATTGACCATGTGATGACTTTCTCTATAGTGGATGGTAAAGTTTGGATCCGTAACTACCAGATCACAGAACCAAAGGAGAACCAAGAGGATGAAAACGCTGCTGATGATATCGACTTGGTCGAGATCGGTCCTAGACTTGTCTTGACTCCAATTATCGTGTTAGAAGGTTCGTTTGGAGGTCCAAAGATCTATGAGAATAAACAGTACGTTTCACCTAACGTTGCCAGAGCACAGGTCAAGATGATGGAGGCTCAAAAGGCATACGACCGTCAAAACCAAGCTGACAAGCGGAAGTTACAACTCGCCGAGCAGACTTTGAAGGCCGATCCGTTGGCCAACGACTTCCTGTTCAAGGATAAGGAGGACTTATAAGGAATACAATGATGGGCGGAGTACTTTGGTGCACAAAATGCGCAGGAATTCCACCCTCTCTACATGTTCGCTTCATATATCAATTCTTCGTATATCAATTCATTATAGAATCACTTGTAGGACAACTCAGAATCAACTCGTCTAAACAATTCATACAATTGGTCTAAACAATCATAGAACACGTCTAAACAATTCATAGAACCCGTCTAAACAAACTATTCTTACTGCTTCAACAAAACCTTGTCTTGGTTGTCGGCAAGGAACTTCTTGATGAAGGCGGTCTCCTCATCAGAGACACCCTCAATCTTAACTTCCTTCTGTGGAGTTGGTTTCCATGGCTTTGGAGCTGCAAGCAAAACGACTGCGCCAATTGTTGCAAGAGCGAGCTGGAAGTTAGTAATGCATCAAAACAAGGACATTGTAGGTACTTACGTGGTGAGTAGGAACGGTCTTACCGAGAATTTGGTAGGTTGCAACCATTGTTAAAGTGAAGCTTAGGAGGGAAGAATTTTCGACGATGAATTCTGGAGCTTTAATTGGCGGAGGAGATTACGTAAGTTGGGAGATTTAACAGTGGGCAGGGGAGTCGGGGAGGTTACGGGGGAAATCTAGGGAGTTACGGGGCCAAACGGGGGCCAAACGGGCCAAACGGGGCCCAATCTCTCCCCTCTAACCACGACTCCTTCTTCATGGCTATACCTTTCAATACTGATATAATTATCAACGTGTTGAGGGAGAACGGAGCGTCGATCGAGGCCAATCGAAGAAGCTCCGGGTCTCCGCAAGGGTGTATGGTGATGAATAGGCTCTATAAACCCGAACAGGTAGGCTCTATGGTCAATATTAAGCAGGATTTCCCACTGTTAACACAATTAGAAGACGAGAGGGCTGTTCCGATCAGGAACATCACCGAACATTCACATGCTGCATTGGATGAGGATCCAGATGAAGATAATGACTGGTCGTCGGCCACTTCTTCGAGATCAAGACGGGTATCTGTAAGTAAGACAGATGGTCAGACGTCAGAGGAGGAATCAAAGGAGACGCAAGTTGCTGGCAAGAGTGAAGGAAGCAGCGGCAACGGCAACTCAAACGGCACAGACAAACCTAAGAAGAGCCTGTTTGGACTGACAAGACTAATACGGCATAAATCGGGAACCACAACTACAACACAGGCCTCTGCTGCCCGTGATGACTATTCAAGCTCCAGTGATGAATCTCTGGTGGCAGACGATAATATGATTTTAGACAGCGACGATAACCAATTGAACAGCGATGGAGAGGTTGAAGACGATGATGGCAATCCGTTGGTGGCTCGTGATTCATTGGACGTTTCGTCAATCGAGTCCAGTGAAGTGGCTGACGACGACGATAACCTGATGATCCAGTCTCCCGAACAGCTTACTGGCGATCTTGATACATTCGATGAAGATGCAGGCGAGTTCTTTGATGACTCCGATGATTATCTGAGCGATTCAGATTATATGGACGACAGCAGTGTTGATGCAGTGGCATTGGCTAACAGAGACAGCCATCCAGTCACCAAGATCAACTTCACTCGTTCCAGGCCAGGTACTTACCAATCGCTGCGCTCTCAACGCAATATGAGTCTCGTGGCTCGTACTAGAGCTACCTCTCTGAGTAAACCACAGATGCTGCCGCCGAAATCGTACCAAAATCTGCGTGCTTTGAAACGCAGCTCTCAATCTCTGACAGATATGCTTGGACTGTACCGCGAGACTGACACCACAGACCAATTGGATTTCACCAAACGGGAAGTGCCCAAAAGTATCAAGACAGTTCAGAAGAAACCAAGTGTTGATAGCTTGGAGAGTCTACCCGACACTCCAGAGTCTGCAGATGTGAATACGGACTCACCACAACCTGTTCCTGCACCTTCAAAGCTCACGGCCTTGATCCAGAAAAAGAGTCTATCGTTGGACTACTACGCTTACGTTGGCAAGAAGGCTAATGCTGGTGATACTCTCCGTGAAATGACAATTATTATTCCGAATCTTGGTCTGGATGTTTCCAACCCTCTCCGTTTGGAAGTTAATGATACGTTTGAAGTTGTCGAGATGATTGGGTACGTTCTCTTGACGCTTCAGAAAAAGGAACTCCCTGCACTGACGGGCCACCATTTAGAACCGAACTATTGGTCAATCTATTTGGCGGATGACGACGGTGAGCCTGAGGACGATTTCGGTGTTCTTTCAAGAAAGAGACAGATCCGATCATATAACGCAGACGAGTTCGTTATGGTTGGTGTTTCGGACGAGGAGATGCGCAAGAATGAGAAACTCACTCCGTCACCTTTAGAACAAGCCACACAGTGGACGAGTGAACGAAAAGGCCGTCGTGAAAGAACCCAGCAAATGAGGCAACAATCAGGAACCAAACATGCAAGGAACATTTCATTGGCCACTATACTGTCGAGCAATGCAGGAACTCCTTCAAGACAGTCGAGATCGTTGCAGAAGAGATCGAGTTCTTCCAGGACGAATGGATCTATCGAGGGGGATGACAATGCATCGATAATTACAAATGTCAGTGGCGAGAAGGAGAAAGAGAGGGAGAGAGAAAAGGAAGCAGAGACAGAGAAGTTGTTGTTGCAACAGGCAACGAAGGAAGACCGTTCGAGTGCCCAACTACCGTCAGAGATCAGTGGATATCACAGATACAGGGTCTGGAGAAGACAGCAGATGTCGTTCAAAGGCCGGCATCCAAGAACGCTGGCCATCGATGGGTATCAGTTCTACATCCTGCCATTCAACGATTCGAAAGGTACATGGTACGATGCAAAGACTACGAGTTTCAACATCAGTCAAGTTATGAGGGTGAAACAGAGCAGCAAAGTTCCGCGATATTTCAAGATTATTGTGGACAAGCATAACGACGGAGTATTGAAGAAGTACTACTTGGAGGCCAAGAACGAGAAGGAGTGTAAAGAGATTGTTAGAGTGACCCAAGGGTTGATGAACGAGTACCGCGAGCAACCATTGGGTGGTTAGGTCCACTATAATTTTTCACCTATAAGTCCCTCCCCCGCGTCCGCGTAATTTTTCACTTGCGACTATCACTGATGAGATCATTGACAGCGGAGGAGAAAGAGGTTGCTACGGTAGGTAGGGGGAACATAGATGGATGGACAGGAGCCAATTGAACGGTACTAACAAGACAGCATCTCAAGTCGAACATATGGTATACGGTGTCTAAGATTGTGGAGAAGGAAACGCGTCGGATATCAGAAGAGTCTGGATCAGAAGAGATAACGGCCACACCTCAGTTCGTTGCCGGGTTATCTGAGCTGGTTTATCGGCAGTTGGTTGGAATTGGAGAGGATTTGGCGTTATTTGCGAACCATGCTGGTCGGATGACCGTGAAACCGGAGGATATGAAGATGTGTGTGAGACGGAACGAATCCTTAGCGCGATTGATAGAGGGTGAGAGTAAAGAGGGTGAGAGTAAGGATGACGACGAGTTTAGTGATTTGGGGGAGTATTTATAAGAATGGATGGGTAGGATAGTGAATGTAGGAACAGTGAGTGTAGAGGCTTGTAACGGTTTGACTGGCTGGGGTTGGTCTTAGTGGTGCCAGTAAGTGTGCAAGTAATGTATGGTAAGGCCCGGTAGAAGGTCCGGTAGAAGACCCGGTAGAAGTTCCAGTCCAGCCCGGCCCTTTTTTCATCAGATTTTTCACTTTATTTTTTTCCTCTCCTCCAACCATGAATCGCTTCATTCCAAAGATCTCCACAAGAACGTTGGTTCGGTGGAAGTCGACGGCTGCACGGTTCCCAACGACGGCTAACTACTACAAAGGTGCGGACGGTGCTTCAAACCCGGTCTTTGAGCGTCTCAGATTGGTTCCAAAGATGCCAACTTACTATGCTAGAAATCCGGTGCATGAAGAGAACGTTTCGAAACTGATGGACGTGTTGAACAAGTACATGACATTGCCATTTGATCGGTCGAACACAGACAACGGCTGGTTATCATTCAATGAGTACAGAGAGAAGGGAGGTGGTAATAAACTGAGATTGACACAGTACCAGAAGCTGGTGACAGTGTGTCGCCGGTTGGACTCTATCGATCCACAGTTGAAGAATGAAGAGATTGAAGCAGCATTGGCTGAATACAAGAAGGTTAGAGATGATACTGGAGCTGGTAAGAAGCTGCCAGAGTTGGATGAGAAGGGACGTGCCGTTGCTGTCGGTAGAAGAAAGGCCTCTAGTGCCAAAGTGTATGTGGTGGAAGGTTCAGGCCAAGTGCTGGTGAATGGACGTCCATTGGAAGAGGTGTTCCCTACATTAGAAGACCGTCGCAGACTTCTGTATCCTTTGCAAGTCATCGGAGGAGAGGCCAAGTACAACGTCTTTGCGTTGTCACGAGGCGGTGGTAAGACGGGCCAGATCGATTCGATCAAGCTTGGAATCGCTCGTGCACTCGTTATCCACAACCAGCTGTTGAAGAAACGACTGTTTGCTGCCGGTTGTCTCACCAGAGACCACAGAGTGGTCGAACGTAAGAAGCCTGGCCACCTCAAGTCTCGTAAGATGCCTACCTGGGTCAAACGTTAAAGAGCATGTATATATTAAGCTTAGTATTATCAGTTAGTATTATGAAGATGGTTCCGGAGCATTTGCTGCGAAATCGATATCGGGCATCGACAGGCCCAAGTTGTTGCTCATGCTGCGGAACTCTCGGATCCCTCCGATTAATAGTGATCGTTTGACTTGGAGGTCGGAGACATCTTTCGTAGCTCTGAACTCTCCAATGACATAGTTTCTCATCTCGGTTTGCGCAACCGGGTCCGGTATTTCTGCTGTTAGTAGATGAACACGGTAGCATTAGGTTGCACCACCCAACTCATACTAAAGGGGCGCTGGCACGCGCTTGATACTTACTCCTCACTGTCCTCAGCATATCTCTATAGGTCTGCAACACCTGTTGCTTCAACACAAACTGTTGTTAGTACAAATCTTCATTTCATACTCCGTTTCTGCACACTTACATCTTCAAACGACACGGTCTCGTCCAAAACCCGCCGCCTCTTGACGCTGCGGTTCGTTAACTTGGTGGCATATCTTCTCAAGAACATGACCTTTAGGAGGGAGAAATTGAAAAATATAATCTTTGGCCAGTTATAGTCACTTTCTCCTTATGGTTAAGGACACCTATTATTACGAGATCTTGGGCTTGGATGCCGAATGTCAGGCCGGAGACATCAAGAAAGGGTACCGGAAAATGGCGTTGAAGTACCATCCGGATAAGAACCCTGGGGATGAAGAGGCGGAGAAGAAATTCCAGGAAGTAGCTGAAGCGTATCAGATCCTGAGTGATCCTTCCAAGAGAAGCTTGTACGACGAAGTTGGGCGTGAAGGGTTGCAGAGTAAAGGTGTAGAAGCATCGGAAGTGGATCCAAAGGAGTTTTTCTCGATGATATTTGGTGGAGATGGGTTTAAGGACTACATTGGAGAACTGAACATCATTTCTATGATGTCTGAGATGAATCAAAAGGAGGAAGAAGAGGCCGAGAAGACCCGTGCTGCTGCGAATGTGACTACTGTGATGAAAGCTGACGAGGCTCAGCCAAAGAATGCTAAGGAATTACGCGAGAAAGAGGACGAGATCAAGAAGGGCAAAATGGACATGGAGATGATGAGGAAACAGCAGGAGTTGGAACAGAAGAAAGTCGCTGAGCTGGTGAAGAAGCTAGAAGAGAAGATGGATCCATTGATTCGCACGTCGCATCAGGATGGATCATTCGATGCAGATGAGCTGGCCAAGTTCAAATCGCAGACCGAAAAAGAGGTGGAATCTCTGGTTTCGGAATCGTTCGGGCTCGATATTTGCCAGGCTGTGGGCCAAATGTACGTGTTCAAAGCCACGGCATACATCAAGGGCCAAAAGGCGTTGACAGGAAGGTTCCATCGGATGGGATCTTCTTTAAAACAATCGAAAAAGACCATGAGTGGTATGATGGACATGGTTTCATCTGCCTCTGAGGCCCAGAGATCTCTTGATGCCATGGCTACATTGGAAGACCAGGTTGGACAGGATATGGATCCTGCACAACGTGCCAAGTTCGAAGAGACTCTGTCGGGTAAGTTCTTATATGTTGCATGGACTGCTTCGAAATTCGAGATCAACCAGACTTTGAAGACCGTCTGTAAGCAAGTGTTGAACGATAAAGAAGTCAAGCCAGAGGTCCGTCAGCAGCGTGCAAACTTGATGCTGATAATGGGTAAGATCTTTGAGTCTGCCAAGAGGACTTCTGAGGGTAATGATGATGCGCAGGTGTTTGAACGATTGGTTAAAGAATCTTCGGAGATAAGCGCATCTGATTTAAGACGTGAGGCAAGGAGCGCTCCACGGTCCGAGGATAAGCCTATGATCGGCCATATAGAGAAGGAGAAGGAGACGGAGACGGAGGAGAAACAGTCCGATAAGCCTTCGACTTCATCGAGTTCAAAGAAAAAAGGCATTTTTGGACGGTTTAGACACTAGGAAAGATCCGCCGTATCGGAAAATCCTTTACTTACCTTAATAGGAAACAAAATCGGATCATTTTTCCAGGACCCTTAAATTTACCCCGCTTTTCGGTTTTCCCGGAACCAATAAAACAAGAACGAATTAAGCCGTCCCCTACTTTGTTCACGTTACTTACAATATATCAACAATGACTAGCAAAGAATACTACGAACTCCTTGAATTGAAAGAAGGGGCATCTGAAGAAGAGATAAAAATAGCCTTCTGCAACCAGGCATCAAAGCTGCTAGGATTCGTGCAAGTTGAACAAAAACATGATCAGATTGTCAAGGAATTGGACTCTCTTGCCAAGGCTTACCATTCGTTGACTAATCAGAGCGAGCAAGGATTCGATATGAGTGAATACTTCCAATTGACATTTGGAGGCGAATTGCGCGAGAAATACATTGGCAGGTACATCTATGCACCTGAGCAGTACAATCTTTCCTCACCTAAAACGGCAGGAGCGGACTACACGTCTTCTGTCAAGCAAATCAGCAATAAGAAGTCGCCGGAAGATGTTACCACGAAAGATTTGGAAAATTTACTTGCAGCTATTAAACAGCTCCGAATGGAGGAGGGTCCAACGCTGGTAGAGCTCGACGAGGAACAGATTGTAGCCGTACAGTTACAAGTTCAAAAGTTGTACGAGAGTCTCTTGAAGATGAACGATGGCTTGGAAAAGGAGAAAGGATTCTCACAGAAATTGGCAGAAGAAGCTAACCAGTTGAATGATGTACCGTTTGGACCACAGATTACACGTCAGATCTGTGAAAACTACATCTATCAAGCTGACTCTACATTGAAACGGCTCAAGCGGTTCACCGGCTCGTTCCATAAGGACGACAGGAAGCTTATGGAGAATATGCAGCGATCGGTAGGCATTCGTAGTGTTGTGATCACTGAAGAGAGACTTCAAGAGTATCTCGAAGTGTACGAGACTGAAGTGTACGAGAAAGAAACACCTGAATCAGACGAGGAATTGCAAAAGTTCAAAACGGACATCATCAATATGAACTTGTTGGCATACTGGAGATCGTGTCGGTTTGAAAACAACTTGTATTTGAATGCAGCATGCTTGTTATTCTTGGATGACGACAAAGCTGACAAGAAGACTCGTCGTAAGAGAGCAGAGAACTTGAAGAAGATCGGTACTATCCTGAAAAATGGTCATCGTAGTTCCAAATTGGACCCTGACCTTCTGTTTGTTGAAAATGCATGCAAAGCAGCTGGAGGTCCTGACATCTAAACCGATCTGATGTATACTTAGTAACTATATTGTATTGTGATTGAGATATACAATGTAGAACTGCCGCAATGCAGCCGCAATGTAGTTGCAACCAGCAAGTGTTAAAGGACTGATCAGGAGTTATTTTTCCGGCGGAAAATCGAACAAGGAACGTTTCTTTTTCTGACCCTCCCCGCATTAATATAATAGCACGGGTCCAATCTAGAACTCAATTAGTTTCCAATCACTTATTTTCTTCTTTATGTCTCAAGAGAATTGCTTTGAACTACTTGGATTGGATCCAAGTGCCACAGATGCACAGATCAAAAGAGCGTTCTGGATGTCACCGTCAATGATACCGGAACTTGCAGGTCCTCAAAAGATACAACTCCCGAGAAATGTATCTGAGGCTTACTACATTTTGAGAGACCCGTCAAGACGATCTGTGTATTCTAGAATGGGGAAGAGAGCTGCTCTAGAATACAAAGAGCCAGTTCCATCCAGAGGCGGTGAAGAGGGCAAACACTTTGATTATCTCTTTGGAGGCGGTTTTCAGGATTATATTGGTAACTATGTGGCAGCTCCATTGATTGCATCTGGATATACAACAAGCACACGGAAGGACGAGTATGATAGGCAAGTACATGATGTCTTTGACAATTACTCATTGTCAGGCAATGAAATGTACCACAGAGCAATGGAGCTAAAGGAACAGTACGAAGAGCAAGATCTGCAGGAGGATATTGAGCTCGAGAAAGCTGCAAGTGAGTTGAGGAACCACCTTCTGAACAAGATCTCAATGGCAGAGACAGATGCCAAGTTCTACGAAACTCTGTCAATGGACATTCAACAGATATCAGATCTGCCGTTTGGATTGGCAATGTGCCATCTAATCGGAGAACAGTATAAGTTTCAAGCGGAGGAATGTTTGAGGACTTTGAAACCTGTCTCTGGAGTCTTCCGTAGGAAGAGCATTGCAGTTAGAGGTGGTAAGACAGAGTCCAACCTGACAAAGGAGTTGCAACAAGCATTCAAGGACTTCAATTCGATTTCGAGTGAATTGACTACTGCTAATGTGGCTACACTGAACGAAAGCCAAAAGCGGGATTTGCGGTACAAAATTATAGGGAAGATGCTGTACGTTCGATGGGTTTCTTGCAAATTCGAAGCGTTTGCCAACATCAGAGCCACCTGCATGTATCTGTTCAATAAGCGAATGGTCGACAAAGATACAAGACGGGAAAGAGCCAATGTTCTATTGAAGATAGCTGAAGTGTTCATATCTGCAAGGCGCAGTGACGGGAAGCTGGAAGAGACCGACGCTTTCGTGATCGAGCAGTTAACGAAGAACGGCTCACCAACAGGGCTCCTGTAACATACATACTATATAGGATGGATATACCAAGTGTTTGGTGTATACGGTTTATTGACTTTAAATGATCATGCTTAGTAAATTATGCACCTGAAGATCCGTACAACTTGGCCCACTCTTCAAACTCTTTCAAGTTATCCTTGCTGACACTTGGACGGATCGATTCTAAGGACTTGACAAAGTCTTGAAGTTCCACAGGACGAATATCTGCCTTTTCTGTGAACAATAGTTGGTCTCCAAGCTCTCTGAGCGGTCCCATTGCAGCATCCTTTGTCAACGCTGTGATATCACTTCCAGAGAATCCATCTGTCATCTCGACAAGTTTGATCATGTCATCTTCTGTCATTGTGTGTTTCTGGTGAGTCAAGAGTTTTTCAAATTGAGCTCTTCTGGTCTCAGCCTCTGGGAGTGGTATGTACTGGCGGCGAACAAACCGACGACGTGCTGCTTCATCTATAGACCATGGTAAATTAGTGGCTGCCAACACGAGCACACGTTCAACGTCATCACCATTATCAGTTCCTGCAGCAGCTTTGGTGAGATCGGACCATTGAACAAGGAATTCGTTCTTGATACGACGAGAAGCTTCGTTTTCTCCGTCATTGTTACGGGTACCCAATAAGGAATCGATCTCATCGACAAATATGATGGATGGTGCAAGTTTCTTAGCGATTTGGAATAATGCACGAACAAGTTTCTCTGATTCTCCCAGGAACTTGGATGTCAGCGACGACGCAGATATAGAGAAGAAAGTTGATTGAGATTCTGTGGCAACTGCACGTGCAAGCATGGTCTTACCAGTACCAGGAGGACCGAATAGAAGCATACCTCTGGCTGGTTCACGTAGACCTCTAAATAAGTCTGGACGAAGGAATGGGTAAACAACAGCTTCTTTAAGAGAATTCTTGGCACTCTCCAGACCGGCGATATCAGCCCAATGGACTTCATCACCATTGACGATGATTTCATTAAGAATTTGACGGGCAGCTTCATGGTCAACACCTTTCAAACTAGCAATTAATTTCTCCTGTTCAGCATGTTGAGTGTCAATGTCATCCAATTGATCAATTGTCTTTGTGCTTGCTTCAGACAGGACCAATTCATGCGTAGGTGGTGAAGAAGACCTGTCACCAGGGGAGACGGTTCTTCCCTTATGGTTCGAAGATGAGCTAGATCTATGTTGATGGTGATGCCTTGGAGACTTGACACGGCTCAGAGTGGCTGGACGTGGCACTTTCACGGCAGCACTTTTCATCAGCGCAGCTTTGGCTCTATCAGAAGATGTCATCTTGTAGGAAGAGGAGGATGGCTGATTAGAAGTTGACGAAGTCGATAAGCGTCCTACCTGGTCACTTAAGTCATCCACAGAAGTATAGTCATCATTTTTATGCACGGCCTGCGTGGTGGTATCAGAGCTGAAGTCGGAGTCAAAGTTCTCAAATGGATCCTTTTGAGGAGCACTGGAAGAATATGATTTGCCTGATTTCAGACTGGAAGATGGTGACCAAATCAGATTGGCAGCCTGTTTGGCAGATGCAGAGGACGACGAGTTGGTTAAGGAGTGCGAAGTACCGCTTCTCAACGATCTCTTAATCCCGTTCCCAGCATGGCCTCTCATTGTCAAAATCACCTGGTTTCTCTGTGGAGCCACACCAGCACGATTCACGGAATTGCTACTACTCGAATGGTTCGAAGACTCTATTTCAGAATCTTTCATTGCCTGTTTCACTGCTGCACTTGTCTCCTCTCTCTGACGACGACGCTCCATCACTCTTTCCAACTGCTCCAAATGATCATCAGCCTGTGATTGCAACACTGAGATCTCTTCAAGCAGGAACGTCTCCTCCTCATTCAAGTTCCAATCGTCATATTCAGCCTTCACTAAAGTCACCTTGTCGCCAACTGTAGAATGTAAGTGTCTCCAACCTGCCAATGCCTCCTTCATTCGGCCACTCTGCTCCAACGAGAGGTTATTCAACGAACTGTTCGCTATCTCGTTGTACAAAGCAGTGAATGCAGGAAGCGGAGCCTCGGACTTATTCCTCGAGAACATTGTCTTGGAAAGAAGGAGATATCTTTAGGGGGCAGAGATTTATTTTGGTTACGTTTTAGGTAAATAGATACAGAAACTCTCGGAGCCTCCCCCGGTAAGAGGAGGGGGGGAGAGTAAAAAATGGGGAAAGCGGAGGTTTTTTCCCGGTGGGGTCACCGGGCCACCTCTCTAATCGGGACAGACCCTGGCAGAACGGACCCTGGAAGGACTGTCTTGCAGAGATTCTCTAGTACAGATATGCTATGGTATGCAACAACACAGCCAACAACACACTCAGCTTGGCAGCCCACCACACTGGCAATGTGCCGAATCGACACAAACGGTAGTCAAAGTCCCATTCTTGTCCATTGAAATGACCAGTAATGATGCCTGTATTCCCCCCATAGTCACCCATGATAGATCTGACGGTGAGTTCTTGAATGTGATGAGACGACGTGACGTTTTTAGATGCCGACCAAACACCGTTTTCTTCGTTATAGTAGTTGACACAGCCCTCATGGTCGTGACCGGTCACCACTATACCTCCTGAGTTCTTGAATACAGCATTCAAAACCTTCTGCGAAGTGTTGTATTGAAGGTGATTCTCAGACTTCAACAGGCCCACGTGACAGTTCATACCGGGAGGACAGTTTGTCTTGTTGAAATACTCAACAAAGGTTCCGTCTGTGCAAAGTCCCTCCGGCTTGTACAGCGGTATATGTGTTAACAGGACCGTCTGGCCCTTATAATCTGTATCTGCCACGGCTTGAACGAATTCCCAGTCATACTGCAAGAACTCATTCTGTAACAGAGGACCGTCCAGGGCAAGTGAGTTCAACATAACAATTCTCCACGGGTGCGGAGTATCGTTGTCGTATTCGATCCAGTAGTTGTCCTTACCGAACAGTCTACGCCAGCGGGCCATATGTTGGTACGTAGTGTCACCGTATCCAATGTCATGGTTACCGGTAACGTTCAGAATCAGCGGTTCACCCGTGATATTTGCATCTGTCCAGTCATGAACATCCTCATACCGATACAAATCCGGCTTCTTGAAGTTCCCATTGTCTAAGTTCTCATGGAACCAACCCCAGTGAGATCTCCAGTCGATATCTTGCTGGGCATCACAGAACTCCAATTCACTGAAAGTCTGGTTCCATGGTCTTGGGAACAACCTCGTCATCATTCTCTTGGTCCGATTATAGAACATTGAGTCCCCTATCCATTGCGATGAGAACATATCGCCCATCACAGCAACGTAGTCAGGATCCAAACGCGGTTTCATCACATGGTAGACATGGCCCAGGTAGAAATCGGTGGCCAAA
This sequence comes from Xiuguozyma insectalens, assembly GCA_030574155.1. Classification (NCBI taxonomy): domain Eukaryota; kingdom Fungi; phylum Ascomycota; class Pichiomycetes; order Pichiales; family Pichiaceae; genus Xiuguozyma; species Xiuguozyma insectalens. The sequence goes on along the minus strand of JAJMEL010000002.1, from coordinate 276,806 downwards.
TTGTCGAGCCGCTTTGCGTAGCTCGTAGAGGGCCAGTTATCATTGATCTGAGGATCACCAATAGCCATCATTCGAATGTCCTTAGGCTCTGGTTGCAACAATGGATCTTCATCGACAAAGTACTGCAAGTAGAGATCTCCAAAGTAAGGAAGATCAATGATCTTTTGCTGCCAGAAAGTCAACTTGCTGGAGTCCCGGTACCGATGAGACCAATCACATTGCTCAGGAGCTAACGAAGGGTATGTGTATATGTATAAGTTCAAAAACACAGCAATGGCAGTGGCAAACCATGCCCAGTTCCGGAAAGACATAGTGAACCTTTGCCGGGAAGAAATGGGCGGGACCGTGCAGAGAGTGAAAAATATGGGGTATCTTTTTGTTATAAAAACAAGAGGGGAAAAACTTGAGTTGCACAGCCTGAAAAGTTTTCAATTTTTCATCAAATTTTTTAAAATAATTTTTCACTATCATAATAGATCTTTCCCTCATCTACAACCTTCTTTCTTTCTGCCAACAATGGATATTGCAAAACCAGTTGGTTCGAAGATCGCATATGTGGACTTCAGTGCTCTGAGCACGGAAGAGGTGAGGAATCTGTCAGCCAAACAGATCACCAACCCAACAGCATTCGACACTTTGGGACATCCAGTTCCAAGCGGTCTGTATGATCTTAGCCTTGGTGCGTTTTTAAGAAACACTTGTGCTACTTGTGGATTGGACGAGAAGTATTGTCCGGGACATCAGGGTCACATTGAACTCCCAGTTCCTTGTTACAACCCATTGTTCTTTTCTCAGATGTACATCATGCTTCGTTCTTCTTGTATCTATTGCCATCATTTCAAGCTCAGTGCACTTGAATGTCATGCATTTGAATGCAAACTTCGATTGATCCAATACGGATTGCTCTTGGAAGCTTCACAGATTGATGGAATCACTTTGGATGGTTCAGAGATGGTCGAGGCAGAGGAAGACAACGGATCTTCGGATTTGCTCAGCAATTCCATGTCTACCGCCTCCTCCCAGCAGCTTCAGGAGAAAAGAGAACTGTTCGTCTATGAGTCGATCAATTCTGCACTTAAGACTGGACAAACCACTCCTCATGGCGTGTATTCGGGTACCACCCTTCAGGCACGTAAAGATACAATCAAAGAGCTCTACCATAGACTGCTCTCTAGAACTCGTTGTGAGAACTGTGCAATGTACTCTCCAACCTATCGTAACGATGGTTACTCCAAGATCTTTGAGAACAGTCTCACCGAAAAGCAGAGAGTCTCGAACCGGATCAAAGGTATGGCTCGGAAAGGTGGACTATCTCAGGAGAAGGAAACCAAAGGTTCTCGTTACGTTTTGAGCAGCGAAGTTAAAGAGATTTTGGAAGGTGTCTTCAAGACCGAACAACCTTTGGTCAATGTCGTCTTCCATTCTCGTCCTTCGGACAAGCCAGTCCACACCGACGGTTCTATGTTCCTCTTGGACGTTCTCGTTGTTCCACCAACCAGATTCCGTCTTCCTCAGAAGCTGGGTGACGACGTTCACGAAAACCCACAGAATGAACTTATCGCCAACGTTCTCCGGACCACGATGCTTATCAAGGACTTGAACGAACGGTTTATGAACTTCCAGAAGGACTCCGCCGAGGACAACAAGTTGATCTTCAACCGACTTATGAACGCATTTGTCACATTACAGAACGATGTCAATGGACTTATAGATAACACCAAGAATCAGAACCCTGGTGTCAGCAAGACACCTCTTCCAGGTATCAAGCAAGCTCTGGAAAAGAAGGAAGGTCTGTTCAGAAAGCATATGATGGGTAAGCGTGTCAACTACGCTGCTCGGTCTGTCATTTCTCCAGACCCTAACATCGAGACATCTGAAATCGGTCTTCCTCCAGTGTTTGCAACCAAATTGACTTTCCCAGAACCAGTCACCTCTGCCAACGTCGCTGAGCTCCGTAAAGCAGTCATCAATGGACCGGACCAGTGGCCAGGTGCTGTCCAAGTTCGTAACGAGGATGGTTCTCTGATCTCTTTGGAAGGAATGAACGAAGAGCAACGTCAAGCTGTTGCTAGACAGTTGCAGACTCCATCTGGTGATGCCACTGCTGGTGTCATCAACAAGCAAGTGTTCCGTCACATCCGTAACGGAGACATTGTCATCATGAACAGACAGCCAACTTTGCACAAGGCTTCCATGATGGGTCACAGAGTCCGTGTCTTACCTGGTGAAAAGACCATCCGTATTCATTATGCCAATGGTGGTGCCTACAACTGTGACTACGATGGTGATGAGATGAATATGCACTTCCCACAATCCGAACAGGCTCGTGCCGAGGCTTATAACCTTGCCAACACCGACTCTCAGTACTTGACTCCAACATCCGGTTCGCCAGTTCGTGGTCTCATTCAAGACCATCTTTCTGCCGGTGTTTGGCTCACCAACAAGGATTCTATGTTTACCAGAGAAAAGTACCAGGAGCTTGTCTACGGTTCTCTCCGTGCTACACCTGAAGGTAACGGATTCGGTGCCGGTGACTGGCGTATTAGAACTTTGCATCCAGCCATCTTGAAACCTGAACCAATGTGGACCGGTAAGCAGGTGATCTCGACTGTTTTGTTGAACCTGCGTCCTTCTAATGTTCCTGGTATCAACTTGATCTCCAAGAATAAGATCAAGAACGACTACTGGGGTGAAGGTTCTCACGAGAACGAGGTCATTCTTAAGAATGGTGAGTTGATCTGCGGTACTTTGGATAAGTCTCAGTACGGTTCTTCCAAGTATGGTATTATCCACGCCATCCACGAGACCTATGGACCTGAGACAGCAGGAAGAGCTCTTTCTACACTCGGTAGACTCTTCACTGTCTATGAAAACTGGGTTGCATTTACCTGTGGTATGGACGATCTTGAATTGACCCCTGAAGGTGATAAGATCAGAAATAAGATCCTGTCTAAGGCCGTCGAAGCTGGTCATAAGGCTGCCACTGAAGTGACCAACTTGCCAGAAGATACTCCATCTAGCAGTATCGAATTCCATAAACGTATGGAAGAAGTCCTCAGAGATGAAGAGAAGCATGGAATCTTGGATGCTGTTACGATGTCTAAAGTTAACGCTATCACTTCGGAGGTGGTTGAAGCCTGTATTCCATCAGGTACCATGAAGAAGTTCCCTTACAATGCTATGCAATTGATGGCTCTGTCTGGTGCTAAAGGTTCTAACGTGAATGTCTCGCAGATTATGTGTCTTCTTGGACAGCAAGCTTTGGAAGGTCGCAGAACTCCAGTCATGGCCTCTGGTAAGACTTTGCCATGCTTCAGGCCATACGACACCGATGCAAGAGCAGGTGGTTACATTAAGAACCGTTTCTTCTCTGGTATCCGTCCTCAAGAGTACTACTTCCATTGTATGGCCGGTCGTGAAGGTTTGATCGATACTGCCGTCAAGACTGCCAACTCTGGTTACTTGCAAAGATGTCTTACGAAACAATTGGAAGGTGTTCACGTTGGCTACGATAACACCGTTAGAAACACCGATGGAAGTATCGTTGAATTCATCTATGGAGGTGATGACATCGATGTCACTCGTGAGTCCTACCTTTACAAGTTTGACTTCTTCTATGACAACTATGCTGCACTCTTGCAGAAGCTCTCTCCATCCCAAGTCGACCACTTGGATGCCGAGACCGCTGTGCACTACAGTAAGAAGGTCCGTAAGGAGCTTAAGAAGGAGAAGGATTTGCCATTCTATGCTCAAAGTTACAAGCACGATCCATCAATCTCTCTCTATGATCCATCTCGGTACCTTGGATCTGTGTCTACTCGCTATGAAGAGGCATTGGATCAATACATAGAGGACAATAAGGAGAAGTTCAAGAAGAAGGAAAACGGTATCTCATCAAAGAAGTTCAAGGCTCTCATGCAATTGAAGTACATGAGATCTGTGATTGATCCTGGTGAAGCTGTTGGTATTATTGCTGCCGAATCTGTCGGAGAACCTTCCACACAGATGACGTTGAACACTTTCCACTTTGCTGGTCACGGTGCTGCCAACGTTACTCTTGGTATTCCACGTCTTCGTGAGATTGTCATGACAGCTTCTGCCCAGATTAAGACTCCACAAATGACTATGCCGCTTCGTGCAGACGTTGACGAAGCTGCAGCAGATGCATTCTGCAAGAGCATTACACGGATTCAACTTTCTGAGTTTATTGACGACGTCACTGTCGTGGAGACTACTGCTGATCCTAACAGTTCCGAATCTGTCCGTTCGTATGAGATTCAACTTAAGTTCTTCAAGCCTGAAGACTATAAAGAAGAGTATGACATCAACGAGAAGGAGCTCGAGAAAGTTGTCTCCGAGAACTTCATCAAGATGTTGGAGTCTCAGATCGTCAAAGAGGTCAAGAAACAGAGCAAACTTGTCACCGAGGATGTTGGACATGCAGTGGCCATTCAACAGATCAAAGAAATCTCTAATGACGACGACTTCTCTTCTCAGAAGGAGAAGAACAAGTCTAAGGAGGCCGCTTCGTATGATGGACCGGATGAAGAAGAGCTTGAGACCATGCGCGAGGCCGAGAAGTCTGATACTGATATGTCTGACAGCGATAGCGACAGTGATAGTGACAGCTCATCATCAGAAGAGGACGAGGAGCAGGAACCAGTGGATGTCAGCGAGCCAAAGAAGACCAAAAAGAAGCATACAGCCTTGACCAAGGAGGAGAAGGACCGTCAAGCCGCAGTCATTACACTTCACCAGTTCGTCACACAGTATAAGTTTGACGGACAAACGTGTACGTTCAAGATTGAGTTGTCTGGTGACACTCAGAAGCTCTTGATGGTTAACATTGTGGAAGATATGTGCGATAAGTGTGTCGTCCGTGAGATTCCACACATCGGTCGGTGCTTGCACGAGCAAGGTAGCCGTGACCTGGTTACCGAAGGTGTGAACTTCTCTGCCATGTGGGAGCACGATGCCTTTTTGAACGTGAACCAAATCACTTCTAACGATGTTGCTGCTGTTCTCAGGACTTACGGTGTTGAAGCTGCCAGATCAACGATCGTTAATGAAATATTGAACGTTTTCGGTAGATATGCTATCGATGTGTCATCGAGACATTTGGACTTGCTTGCAGACTACATGACCAGAGAGGGAAGTTACTTGGCCTTCAACAGACAAGGTATCGACACATGTACATCGAACTTTATGAAGATGTCGTACGAAACCACCTGTCAGTTCCTCACTAAGGCCGTCTTGAACGGAGACCGTGAGGAGTTGCAATCACCATCCGCAAGAATCGTCACAGGAAAGCTCAACAAGATCGGTACCGGTGCCTTTGATGTGCTTACTAAGATCGCTTAAATAGATTTACTTAATCCATTATTAATCCATTACTATAATTCTACACTTTAAATCAAGTCCAGTCCTTAATTCTTTTTGAAAAATTCCTATTTAAGAACTTTTGATGAATTTTTAATTTCTCCCATATTGTTGTCAACTATGTTTGGAGGAAGAAGTTCGAACTTGGGTGGCAATTCGAGCACAACTGGTGGATTCAACTTTGGATCACAGCCTGCAAAGGCTGCAAATGGGCCTACGTCGGGTCTGTTTGGCAATTCACAGACCACAGGAAACACAACGACAGCTGCATTGAGCGGAGGTGCCTTTGCTGGTGCGACAGGGCCAACACAGGGACAAGGAGGTTTGACAGGAGCAACACAAGGACAAAGTCAATCACAAGTAGCAGTACCATCATTCAAAGCAACCGAAATGCCTGCATCCATTACTTCGAAGAAGTTGAAGCGCAAACGATCAAATACTCATGAAAATAAGAACGTTACATTCATGGAGAGTGCCAGCTACAAGAAGCCGTACAGAATGGAGAGTGTTGCAGGGTTATTTTCGTCATCTCGAAGTGCCATTGATGGAGATTCCAAGACAAAGGATACGGCCGACGATATCACGGTGCCAAGGTCCGAGTATAGACGACTGGTTGTGAGGAACTCGAGAGATGCCTATAAGAACTATGCAGAGATTGACCCTAACACGGTTCTATTGAAAGATGCCAAGATGTTTGTGCAGAGCGTCAAGTCTACGCGGTCTGTGTCTGATTTCAGGCCAAAGAAGAAGGCCAGGATTGTGTCTACCCCAAAGGAGAAAGAAGGTAAAACAGAGGAGCCCGAGAAGCAACTTGGCTACTGGTGTTCTCCGTCACTGAAAGAGCTTGCCAAGATGTCTTCAGACCAGTTGTCTTCGGTCTCGTTCACTGCAGGTAGACGCGAGCATGGTCAGGTCAGGTTTAACATGCCTGTTGATTTAGCATCGTTCCAAGGAAACTGGGACGATCTACTGGGTAAGACGATCATCTTCCAAGGTAAGACATTACAAGTGTATCACGATGACGATAAACCTTCAGTTGGAAATGGATTGAACGTTCCTGCTACAATCACTATTGAAGGATGCTACCCTAAGGATTCCAATAAGAATCCAATTAAAGATCCGGAGGCTCCAGAGATGTCTAGATTTGTTGCCAAGTTGCACGAAAATCCTGGAATGGAGTTTGTTAATTATGATCCCATCAATGGTGCGTACACGTTCATTGTTCAACATTTCAGTATCTGGGGTCTTGTGGAAGAAGAAGAAGACGACCCTGAAGTTGTGGACAAGTTCCGCAAACAGCAAGAGCGTGAACTGTCTTTACAGAGGGAGAAACAGGAAGCTGGAGTTAAGGCTGACCAGGCTGCTTACGAGTGGACAGATCTGGGTGCGGTTTCTGGTCAAGATGTTGTGGAAGTTCGGGCATATGAACCTGAACCTGAGGATGTTGATATGGAATCATTGAAACCAGCTCAGGAATATCCTGTCGCAGAGAAATGGGACGACCAATTACAACTTTCGTCTGGTTTCCATTCTGTTTTCAATAACGAGCTAACTAAAGTTAAGGCTCTGCCAATCAGTGCTGGATCCGTGAACGAACTTTTATACAAGGACAAGCAATTACCACAGAGTTCTTCATCCACGACATCGTTTGAATACGAATCACAATATAAGGATGCCTTGGATGCAGAGATATCTAAATCTGCAGGCTCCGAGGTCCAATTTGATAGCAAGATCGATTTGAATATCGAATTGAATGCATTCCAAAGTTGTCCGCTTTATGAATGCTGGCAGATGCTGGCAATTCTGTTGGATGATAACTATATTGTTTCACACTTGACACCTACGGATGCCAGTTCTGTCAGTCCACGTCTTATTGAGTTGAAAAGACGCGACATGTTTTGCACTTGGTTGCAACAGTTGTACAAGACGAGCACCGATATATATGGACTGTTGTGTTCTGATAGGTTGGGAGATGCAGCCAAGTTAGCCATCAAGCAAGGATCAGGCAATTTGGCTGTACTCTTATCGATGGCTGATTCCAAAGATGCTACGGTTAAATCGATTGCTGCAGGTCAGCTTAAGGAATGGAACACATCTTCGACTATTTCTTTTATTCCAAAAGAGGTCGTCCAGGTGTATAAACTTCTCAGTGGTGAGATCGATGGAGAGGGTGAGTGGTCAAAACGGCTATTCTTGCGGTTGAAGTATGGTACCGAACCATTGGACGAGGCTGTTAAGAACCTCGGTACCGGTTCTGGTATCTACTACCATCTCCTCAATGTGTTGAATAATAGTGACGAGATCTCACAGTTCTCTATCGAGTTCCAATTCTTGCTCTTGAAGAAGTTGAACTTGAAAGTGGATTCGGATCCGATCTGCGAGAAGTTTACTCAGGAGCTGGTGGATGTTGGCATGTACAAAGAGGCCATCTATGTGGCCAAACATATCAGTGATGGAGGAATGACACAGATCAAACAGATCATTGGTGACCATATAGATGATTTGAAGTTCCTTTCAAACGATGCCGAGTTACAGAGACTGCACAAGTCTCTTGGTCTGTCGCTGGATTTCTTAAACGAGCAACGTGCAAAGAAGTTCGAATCAATCGGTCAATATGAAGCTGCTGCACGGTCTCTAATAGATGCCAACGACTTGGCGGACGCACATAAGTTAACGCTGGATAAGGTGGCACCTGCATACATTCTGAGTGACAACAACTTGGACGAATGCGAGGAACTGTTGGGTCATTTCAAACTGCTTTCGGATTATAAGGTTGGAGCTGGTATCTATGCAGAGTACTTGAGGTTGATCAAGATTGAAGGTGATACCGAGGAGATGGGTGAACTCGTGACAGACCTACTCCATAACATGCCACTTTTGAGCGATCGGATTGCACGGACAATAATGTACAAGAAGATCATTGGCCTGATCTTCGACTACAACTTACCATACACAGAGTCGCAACTGCTTGCGTTGGACCTACCACCGAGCGAAAAGAACTACCTGCGCAACAAGCTTCCCCAAAAGCGTATTAGTAATATATAGTAAATAGTAGATGTCATATTTCACCCTCGATCTCATCACGTAGTGCATCCACAACGTCCAAGATGGCATCTGATGCAGGAGAGTCCGGATACAGGTCGAGGAAACACTCACCGGTGTCACAGGACTTACCTATACGTGGATCCAGTGGCACGGAACCAAGGTATTTCACACCCAAATCTGATGCTAACTTCTTCCCACCACCTGTAGTGGGTTTAAAGATCCGACTTTCACCTCCACAGCTTGGACACACAAACCCATCCATGTTTTCCACCAAGCCTAGCACTTTGATACCTGCCTTCTTGCAGAAATCGATCTCTTTACGAACATCCAAAAGAGCCACCTCTTGAGGAGTCGTCACAACTAAAGCACCATCGATCCCACTCTCTTTCAGGTACGTGTTCATCGACAGATGTTCATCCGACGTACCAGGAGGAGTATCCACCAGAAGATAGTCCAAATTACCCCAATCAACGTCTTTCAAGAACTGTTTGATCAGTCCATTTTTCTTCTGTCCACGCCAGATCACCGCCGAGTCTTGATCCGGTAACATGAACTGGATCGACATCATTCCAAGGTTATCGGCCACATACACTGGCGACCAACCTGCATTTGAGGAGTGAACCGTTTCTCTCTCACAGCCTAACATTTTAGGTAGCGAAGGTCCACAAATATCGAGATCCATGGCACCAACTTCCAAGCTTTCATCTGCAGCGAGTGCCCATGATAACATCGATGTGAAAGTGGACTTTCCAACTCCACCTTTACCAGATAAGATCAATATCTTGTGTTTAACGGTTGACAGCCGTTCATTAATAAGCGGGATGTCAGGATCAGGACCTTTTGGAGTCGATGCACAGATGTCTTTGTTAGCACATCCTTGACATGCATCAGCTTTGCCTGCCGTCTCTGATTCTGGTCCTGGGCATGCTTCCACGCTGTTTGGAACTGCAGAAGCTGTAGCTGTAGCTATCATTGAAGATAAGTAAGGGCAAGAAAATAGTAGAATAATAAGATGACAAGAATAAATTTGGGGGGAAAGTAGGGGGAAAACAAGAGAGGAAAAACTCTAACAAGGGAGGAAAAAAACTCCTAACAAAAGGCGGAAAGAATATCCTTCCTTTTTCCTGCACAGCCCTGATCCTATAAGTAATTTTTCCACCCACTACAAATCTCTCCCCCTCTATACGCGTTATGCCAGAAAGCGTTAAAGGTTACGATCCATCGTCTTATGGGGTTGTTGCATTGGATGCAGCAGCCAGGGCGACAAAATGGTTTGCAGCGGATGAAAAGAAGAGGTTTAATCCTAAAGAAACCGCTGATAGGTACCAGTATCTGTTAGAAGTGACGGATATTTTCAGTCGATTCCTGAAATCCAAGGCCGAGAAAGACGAGAAGCAGGCTGAAGTGTTGAGATTGGTGGAACAAGGAGAGAAGAGCAAGAAGCACCAGAGGAAGAGTGAGAAAGAAGAAGATGCGGAATTGATGCAGGAGAAAGAGGACGAGAGTCAGATCGAATTCACCGAAAGTCCTCCATATATCAACGGTAAGCTTCGGCCATATCAAGTTCAAGGATTGAATTGGCTGGTGAGCTTGGATTCGAACAACCTGAGTGGTATCCTTGCCGATGAGATGGGTTTGGGTAAGACGTTGCAGACGATCTCGTTCTTGGGTTACCTGAGGTACTTGAAGAAAGTTCAAGGTCCTCATTTGGTGATCGTTCCCAAGAGTACGTTGGATAACTGGAAGCGAGAGTTTGCACACTGGACTCCAGAGGTTCAGACTGTTGTTCTTACCGGTAATCAAGAGGAGAGAAATGCGTTGATCAAAGACAAGATCATGTCGTGCGATTTCGATGTCGTTATTTCCTCTTATGAGATTGTCATTAGAGAAAAGTCGACGTTAAGGAAGTTCGACTGGAAGTATATCGTGGTGGATGAAGCACATCGATTGAAGAACGAGGACTCTCTGTTATCGCAGATTATCAGAACATTCCATTCCAAGAATAGACTACTTCTGACTGGTACTCCATTGCAGAACAATCTGCATGAGCTTTGGGCATTACTCAACTTTTTGCTACCAGATATCTTCTCAGACTCGGACACGTTCGATGAATGGTTTGAAGAGAATCAGGGCCAGGATGTTGTTAAGCAGCTTCATAAAGTGTTACAACCGTTCCTTCTGCGGAGAATCAAGGCAGATGTCGAGAGATCGCTCTTGCCAAAGAAAGAGTTAAACGTTTACGTTGGAATGACTCCAATGCAGAAGCAATGGTACCAGAAGATCCTGGAAAGAGACATCGATGCCGTCAATGGTGCATCTAAGGAGTCTAAGACACGGCTGATGAATATTGCCATGCAGTTGCGGAAATGTTGCAACCATCCGTATCTGTTTGACGGAGCAGAACCTGGTCCTCCATACACTACAGACGAACACCTGGTTTACAACTGTGAAAAGATGCTGGTGCTCGATAAGATGTTGAAACGGTTCAAAGAGCAAGGTTCCAGAGTGTTGATCTTCTCACAGATGAGTCGGATGCTGGACATCCTAGAAGACTATGCTATGTTTAGAGAGTGGGGTTACTGTCGTATCGATGGTCAGACCGATCACGCTGACCGGATCAAGGCCATCGACGAGTACAACGAGCCAGGCTCAGAAAAGTTCCTGTTCTTGCTGACTACTCGTGCCGGAGGTCTTGGTATCAACCTGACAACAGCAGATATCGTTGTGTTATACGATTCTGACTGGAACCCGCAGGCAGACTTACAAGCTATGGACCGTGCGCATCGTATTGGTCAGAAGAAGCAGGTCAAAGTGTTTAGATTTGTCACTGAGAATGCTATTGAGGAGAAGATCATTGAACGTGCGTCCCAAAAGCTGCGGTTGGATCAACTGGTCATTCAACAGGGTCGTCAACTGGCACCTCAGGAGAAGAACAACGGTAAGGAAGAATTGCTGAATATGATCCAGCACGGTGCCGTGGACCTGTTGAAATCAGACAACGAGTCCGAGTCAAAGAAAGCGTTGGATGACGATGATATTGAGAAGATCTTGGCCTCATCAGAGGAGAAGACGAGCAATCTTAAATCTAAGTTTGCATCTTTGGGTATCGATGACTTACAGAACTTCACATCTGACGAGAACGTCTACGAATGGGACGGTAAGAACTTCAAGAAGAAACCACAACAACACTTGGGATTGGAGTCGTATCAATGGATCGAACCATCCAAACGTCGTGAACGGAAGAGTTATTCCGTGGACCAGTACTACCGGGAAGTGTTGAACAACCGGACCAAGCAGCCGGTTACACACAGTGTTCATCAGCCTAAGCATTTGAACTTGTACGATCATCAGTTCTATCCTACCAGACTGTGGTTCTTGCATGATCTGGAGATGAACAACTATCATCGGTTGATCAAACAGAATGCTGACCCTAAAGGTGATGAACTGGACCGTCAATTAGAGCAAGCAGAGATCGACCATTCACGTCCATTGACCGAGGAGGAAGAGAAGGAGAAGCAGGAGCTATTACAACAAGGTTATAACTGGGCGCGGAAGGACTTCTTCCAATTTGTGAGCTCGTGTGCCAAGTATGGACGGAACAACATTACAGAGATCGCCAAAGACTTCCCAGATAAGACGTTCGAAGAGGTGGAAGAGTATGCTACAGCGTTTTGGGAGAACTTGAAACAGATCGATGGATATGAGAGGCAGGCAGAGCATGTTGAACAAGGTGAGGATAAGATTCGAAAGCAGGCAGTGCAAAGCGAGATGTTGAGACGCAAGATGTCACAGTATAAGAATCCTTTGAAACAGCTGAGCCTGAAACATCCGCCACATTCAACAAAACAGACGTTCAACGATGATGAGGACCGGTTCCTGCTTGTTCAGATGTTCCGGATCGGCACAGATAATCCAGAGATCTATGAAATAATCCGGGAGACGATCCAAACTAGTCCCTTATTTGATTTTGATTTCTGGTTCCAAGCCAGGACTTCGACTGAGATCAATCGCCGTTGCATCACGTTATTGGCCAGTTTACAAAGGGAGTTTGACGGGAAACTGCCATCATGGTACAGGGTGCGTGAGAAACGTCGGAGATACGCTTAGTTCCGTCTCAGGCGTCATTTATACAGGCGGAGCAATAAATAATACAATGGAAAAGAAAAAAAAACCCTTGTAATCCGGAACTATTTGTCAATCCAGGGTAGTCCGGCCCGGCATTTCGGCAACCAAATATTTCTTTTTTTTCTTTCTTTTTCCTTCTATAAATTCTCAGCAATGCCTTCTTAGAAGAACTTTGCCCGTTAACTGTCACTATGTCTTCTCTCTACGATTTTAAAGTTAAGGATAACAAGGGCGAGGAATTCGACTTCGCAGACTTGAAGGGTAAAGTTGTTCTTGTTGTGAACACTGCGTCCAAGTGCGGATTCACCAAGCAATATGCTGAGTTAGAGTCCATCTATGAGAAGTACAAGGATCAAGGATTCACTGTGATTGGCTTCCCATGTAACCAGTTCGGACACCAGGAGCCAGGTTCTGCTGAAGAGATTGCTTCTTTCTGTAAGGTGAACTTTGGTGTTTCTTTCCCATTGATGGGCAAGATCGACGTCAACGGTGCCAATGCTGCTCCAATCTACAATTGGTTGAAAAACGAGAAGCCGGGTGTTCTTGGATTCAAAGGAATCAAATGGAACTTTGAGAAGTTCTTGGTTGACAAGAACGGTAAGGTTTACCAGAGATACTCATCGATTAAAACTCCAGAGTCCATCAGCGGCGACATCGAAAGTCTGTTGAAGGCATAGATATCTACGTACGTGGGTATATAAGTAGCAATTAATTAAAGTACATGACGTTTATTAGTAGGGACGATGCCAGTCTATCGATCCTCTATTTCTCTGGCAACAGATGTCCCATCTTTTCCACCTTGGTCCGCAAGTACCCTTCGACCTCCTTGCTCTTGACTCCGTCTTTTCTATCTGTCTGCCATGCAAGCGGAACCATTGGAACCCGCTCCACCACATGCACCAGTCTATTCTTACCCTCGACAGCAATGATCTTGTCTGGGTTGTTGGTCAGTAGCTTGATTTGTGTCAGTCCTAGGTCCAGCAGGATCGCTGTAGCCATGCTGTAACTTCTTTTATCGGCAGGGTGTCTAAGTAGCAGGTTAGCCTGCACAGTATCGGACCCCAAATCTTGTAAATTGTACGCTTTCAACTTCTCTCCTAGTCCAATTCCACGTCCTTCTTGTCTTAGGTAAACGATGCATCCGTGGCCAGCCTCACCCATCAATCGACCTGCTTCGTCGAACTGCTCGCCGCAATCACACCGGGCAGACCACGCCGTCTCTCCAGTGTAGCATTCCGAGTGGATCCGGACCAAAGTAGGATCCTGTGGTGGTGTGATAGCGTATCCGTTTTCATCGAACTGGATCTCTAGCCCTGTCGTCTCGTCTCTGTCCGCATTTGTCCGTCCTGGTGTCAATTTACCCACGTAGGCACCTCTAGTCATCCTATCTGACTGCGTCTCGCCCTCGTATCGCCGGAACAACGACTTTGACCGGATGTCCTCACCAAAAACGATCGCCAGGTGCTCTTTGTTGTCCGTGTCGTTCGAATAAAGGTGCAGAAAGATCTCTGGTCCTTGCGTCGTAGGGATCCTCGCACGGGCCTCACACTTCACTACGGGCAAAGTGTCTGGTAACAACTGTCTTTTCGATTCGACTTCCTCATCCGGGATCAACGCATCCACATTGTGACTCAGCCGTGCCTCCTGTGACACCACTGGCGAAATCACCGCCATGTTGGCAAAGATATCCTTCTCTGCTACTTCTTCTCCCGACATGATCTTAGAGGCAAGAAATATTTAGTCAGCATTTTTTCAATTTTTCACTTTTAATCTAATGGGCCTCACCGAGAAGCAGCAGTGGATTTTGGGCGGTTCTGTCCTTGTGGGCTCAATTGCCCTCTGGGTTCAGACCAAGAAACCTGTCATTAAGCCTACGAAGATTGTCTACCCTCCGGCCTCGGGCGGCTCACCAAACAATCGCATTTATAACATTGTCAGGCAGCCCGAAGACTTGCAACCGTTGCTTATTGGTAAGAGACCGTTGCTTTTGAACTTTGTTCGGTTGGGAGAGGCCGCCTCCAACAAGCTCACCCAATCATTGCAAGACATTGTTGCTGGAACGATGGTTAAAGAGGAGAAAGCTGTGAATATGGTGAGCATTGAGGTGGATAACGTTGAGAATTTGGATCTGTGTGTTCAGTACCAAATTAATGACATTCCTTCTGTGTTGTGTTTGAAGAAGCAGCTGCCATCTGGGAGATACGTGGACAAAGAATTGAATGCTGACCCGGATGAGAAGGAGGTGAATGTGAAAGAATTGACTCAATGGGTGCGTGAACACGCTGAGGATTGGGAGACTAAGAAATGAGCAAGCAGGTGCCAGCTGGCTTTATCGGCTACGGGCCTCGCGAAGCGAGCCAAGAAACGAGCGTTGCAGCTGCAATCTGAGCTGTTATCTATATATGCCTATATAGCGCACGAACGAAGTATATGAATGAAATGTAGCAGGATGACCTGTAGCAGAATGGCCCGCAGCAGAATGGACCATAGCAGAATGGCCTGTAGCAGAATGGACCATAGCACTTGACCTATCTCCTCCATACCTGGACCACCTCGTCGTAGAAGCTGCACGTGCAAATCACATCCTTCCAGTCACCACCGTAGCAGATTGACTCGTGGTCCCCCTTGAACTTGTCAACGACCTTCAGTCCCTGCCCCTCCTCGCCATATCCTAGTATCCGTGCTCCGTCGTACATACAGCACGCTAGCACTTCTTTCTTCCCCTCCGGATGCGGGATCAGCTTCCACACACCACCGCCAAGATCCTCCTTCTGCACAACCTTCGGGTACGCGGCACCTCCCATCAGTCTCAAGTCAAACACTCGAACATGGTCATCGTAGGAACCCGTCCACATGGTATTCGGAGACTCTGGCACAAATAGGTTTGACGACGGCAGAATAGCAACAATACCCGCACCATGAATACTCGCATTGTCATATACAGCCATCGGCGACCGCAGATCGTGCAAGATCAACCGCCGATCGTCTCCTCCTGAAGCTATAAGTCCACCCGGCAGGAAGTCCGCATACCAGCACTCCAAGTCATGAACAGTCTCCATATCGGTCCGCTGGTGGCTTACCAGATCATACGTCGAGCACAGTCCAGTTGTGGTAGTAAGTACGAGTAGATTCTGCTGCGTCTTGTGAAAATTCAGCGCCGTTATCAACGTCAGCTTCTCATACACCTGCAACTTTTCACTGGTCAGCACCGTCGGATCCTCTGCGTCAATCTTCCAAACCATCAAGTCCCCCGTCGAATGGCAGCTGACCATCACACTCAAATCAAATGGATCCTCTTTCAAGTCCAGAATTGCACCCTCTGTCCGGTACTCTGCAAGCTTCTCCCCATCATAGCTCCATACCTCTATAGAACCATACCTATTATCACCTTCCACCAGCTTATACGTGCCCAAATACACGCAGCCGTTCTTCAATCTCAGGCAGCACGGCGGAAGCTCCGTGTTGAACTTGCAACTTCGCTTCACCATCGTATCTTTCACTCTTCAATCCCAGATCTTCTCAATCTGATCCCTTTTTCCTAATGTGGTGCTTAGCAGGTTGAAATAAAAAAAAAATAAATCGCGTCGAATTTATTTCTCCCTCTTTAACATCACTTCTTTCTTTTAAAAGGTAAACATGACAGACGTGAAGTACAAGGACGCATTTTCTTTGTTTGACAAGAAGGGAACTGGTAAGGTTCCATCAAGTGACCTTGGCGACTTGCTGAGATCCGTGGGACAGAACCCAACGTTGGCAGAAATCTCTACATTGGAATCTGGATTGGGAAACGAGATCGAGTACAAGCAGTTTGTTGACATTGTGAACAGAGAAGGTGGATTTAAAGAGGCTGGTGAGCCTGAGGACTACATCAAGGCATTCCAGATCTTCGATAAGGACTTGACCGGATACATTGGAGTGGGAGAATTGAAGTATATTTTGACTAGTATTGGAGAGAAGTTGAATGAGGATGAGGTGGACGAGCTTCTCAAGGGAATCAATGTGAGAGACGACAACACGATCGATTACGTGGAGTTTGTCAAGAGCATTCTTGCACAGTAGGCGGCGTGCTTCTGTGTGTGCAGCTATGTGAGAATCGGCAGGAAGTTGGCGATGATCATCATTGGAATACCAAACACGTCTCTTTTCAGAGTCCAGACACTGCTGGTACGGATGCTTTCACCGTTCGGTGTCAACAGCGTGCATTCTGTCATCGTGGCGCCCGTGAAGTCTCCAAAGGCCAGCTTGGAAAACAGTCGGAAGTATTCGACACAAGAACGGTCGTCCATGATCTCAACTGCAAAAGTGCTCTTGCTGAGGAGTTGTTCTTTCTTCCAACCTGTCAGGATGCAGAATTCGTCACCGACGTATGCTATCTGAGAAGTACGACGCCAAACTAATGTTGGAGTACCGGAGATCGAGATATAATTGTCGTATTCTAACAGAGTCCGTTGGAAGCACTGTTCGGCAAAGATGAGATCGTCCTCTTTTAAATGAATCATACCCGCAATAAATGAAGGTCTATATTCCGCCATCGATTTCGACATCGACACCAGGTGCGATTTGTCGAATCGACGTCGTAAGTAAACATTAAGATCATGATATGGTCGAACGTAGGGGAAAGGTGCTGTGATTCCTCTGTAGATCTCACTCGGTTCATGGTATTGTAGTCCGCAGCCACCGTGAACATGATTTTCAGAAGGCAGAGTCGTTGACAACTGATTGTGTTCGTTCTGTCTCTGCACCTGTGACTTCCCGTGACCATGATGAGTAGCAAAGACGTCTGACGGGTGGTCTTCCATAATGTCGACTGCGAACGAGATGGCAGAGCGCCGGTTGCGTCGATTGAACTCGTCTGGACGTGTGGCACGGAACACACTGATCTTCTTGACCACGTCAGGGAATGTGACCATCTTGACGCCGTCAATGGTGGACATAAGTCCTATGAAGTACTGGTTGGTGGATGGATCGCACTTAGGCTCGTCAGGGTGCAGTTCGTTGTATGTAAGAGGCGCACGCGGCACATTGCCTGCATAGAATGACGGTTCCATCAATGGCTGATAGTTCAAGTAGTTGTAAGGCAGTTCATCACTTGAAGGAGCTGGCGATCCGCTATCTGGACCATCCTTATCGATGATTCGTCCCAGGACGGAGTACTCAAGATCAGCGGCCGAGGATAAGAACTTCTGGGCTTGGGACTGCGTTTGAGACTGCACTTGGGGCTGCGGTTGTGACACCAGTGATGTATGCTCCCTTCCTACCTGCCCTCCTACCTGCCCTCCTACCTGCTTTCCTATCTCCCTACCGGCATCGTCTAGCATGTACTTCTTAGTTTTGGTCTGCGCATCACAGCATGTCGCCTCCAAATGGCGCTTGATGCACCTCCGACATGGCCTAGAGTCATCACAGGTCACATGTGCCTTCCTGCAGTGGCCACAAGCGCGAGTTGCTTTGGTTTTCGGAACACGACGTCGACGCTTCGGCATATACTAATCGGGGTGAGTTTGCAAACCGGGTGAAAAATCCCTACTAAGGGGAAATTAGCGGGTTGAAAAATTCTTCCCCGCTAACGACCACTTTGCAAAGATGAGCATTATCGAAGCGTTAGAGAACTTGAAACTGGATTCATTGGACGGCGTTGTTGCTGACGGAGAGTTGAGCAACGAGGAATTGGCCTTGAAGTCTCAATGGACAACTTTGGCATCCACAGAACCAGAATTTGTCGACAAGTTGAACGAATACTTGAGAAATCAGACCTACATTGTGGGGACCAAGCCAACCGATGCAGATGTCGTTGTGTTCAAATCTGTGTTTGGTAAAGCTTCCACTTATGATGTCTCTAAGCAGCGTCATGTGTTGAGATGGATCGATTTGATTCAAAACACTCTGCTCAAATCGCAAATTCCAGCGGACCAGAAGTTGAAACTCGATCTCGATGCCTCTGTTCCTAAGGAGGAGAAGCCAAAGAAGAAGAAGAAAGGTGAAGAAGGTAAGAAGGACGGCAAGAAGGATGACAAGAAGGACGGTAAGCAAGATAAATCCAAACAAGGTGGAAAACCTTCTGGAAAACCCGATGCTGAGACCATTGCTCGCCAGAAGGCCGCCAAAGCCGCTAAGAAGGCTAAGAAGGCTGCTGGTAAGCAACAACAGGAGGCACAGAAGGCTCCACCTAATCCAGGTATGATTGACCTTCGTGTTGGATTCATCGAGAAGGCCATCAAGCACCCAGATGCTGACTCATTGTACGTTTCTACTATCCAATGCGGAGAGGAGGAACCAAGAACCGTCTGTTCTGGTCTCGTCAAGTATGTGCCATTGGAAGACATGCAGAAGAGATACGTCATCATTGTCGGTAACTTGAAACCTGTCAAGATGCGTGGAATTAAGTCCACTGCCATGGTTCTCTGTGCATCCGATGAAGAGCATGGAACCGTTGAATTTGTCAACCCACCAGAGGGAAGCCAACCTGGTGATAAGATTTTCTTCGAAGGTTATGATTCTACTCCAGAGAAGGTTCTCACTCCAAAGAAGAAGATCTGGGAGACTTGTCAACCAAAATTCACCACCAACGACAAGTTCGAGGTCATCTACAGAGAGGAAGGTAAGCCTGACGCTAAACTTGTCAATAAGAAGGGTGAGGTTTGTAAGAACTCCACTGTGGTGAACGCTACTGTTCGTTAGAACTGTTTGGACCCCTGCACGCAACTCATATGTAATTAATAAGTTCCATCCACCAACACTCAACTCCAGCTTTAAGTCCCTAATTTTTAACTCGTGGAATTTTTCACTTTTTATCACCACTTTTCCTTCTTGATGAAGTTACTTGGACAGACCATACAGAAGGACAGCGGCAGTATAGCTGTTGTTCCAGAAGACAAGGATGATCTGTGGGCATTGTACAACGTCATAGCCAATGGAGATGAAGTTTCGTTAGTTACTCGTCGTAATATAAAGAACCCAAATGGAAGCAGCACGAGGAAGTTATTGAAACTTACGTTGAAAGTGGAATCTGTTGAATTCACGGCGAGCGATCAAGTGATGAGGATCAAAGGTCGGACTGTTGGACAGGTGGAGGATGTGCCACAAGGTTCGTATCATACAGGAGAATTACAATTGAATGAAAAAGTGGATATTTATAAGGATGAGTGGGACCAGGTTGCACTGGATACCATTCATAAGGCTTGTTCCGTGGAAGAGAAGGCCGAGATAGGTGCCGTTGTGATGGAGGAAGGTGTTGCACATGTGTGTCTAGTGACAGATACAATGACAGTGATGCGGTCGAAGGTGGAGAAGTCGATTCCAAAGAAACGCCGTGGTGATTCGTCTGCACATGACAAGGCTCTGGAGCGGTTCTTGCAGATGACCAAAGAGTCGATCGAGAGAAACTTGGATCTCGACAAGTTGAAAGCCGTGTTGGTGATCTCACCAGGTACCACTGCGAAACAGCTTGTCGATAAATTCGACGACAAGTCCAAGTTTGTGATAGCTCATTCTTCTACAGGGTATCTTCAGGGACTGGATGAAGCACTTCGGTCACCGGAGTTGAAGAAACAGTTGGCTGATACAAAGTTTCAGCGCAATGTTACCCTGTTCGACGAGTTCTCTAAGTTGTTGAACGAGGACCAAGGTAAAGCCTGGTACGGACCGGAGGAAGTGAGTAAAGCGGCAGATTTGCCAGGTGCCATTCGAACATTGATGATCACAGATTCCCTATTTAAGAACGACGATGTCGACACCAGACGTCGCTATATACAGCTCGTCGAGAATGTTGAGTCTGGTGGCGGTGAAATCGTTAATTTCTCCAGTTTGCATGAGACAGGTGAACAGTTGAACCAGCTGACTGGTGTTGCGTGTATCTTGAACTATCCGGTTCCAGGACTTGACGATGAGGACGAAGACGAATAGACGGGCTTATCTTCCTTGCCCACCGCATCCTTCAACCGATCAACCAGCTTCTTGGGCTTGACGCCGAGCCGATCTAAATACCAAACGTCGACACCTCGACTCCATTGAACGAAATCCTGTAATAGACCGAATCCAATCCCAATTCTACCTCCCTTACGTATGAAGTCAGCAGCTTGCACTTTAGGCATGTTGTTCCACCAGGCAAAGATTCCACCAGGGATTACAACGGCCATCATTGTGTTACCAAAGTCCTTGACGCCTCGAGCCTTGTCGAGCAGCGCTTCCAGTCCAAATATCGCACCAACAAACCCGGCCAACTTGCCTCCTGTTGTGAACCCAAGACCCATGCCTTGCTTCAAACAATAATACACTTTCCTCTTGTGGTAGAAATACCATCCGTTGTAACTAGTAGGAAGCCTGTGTGAGTTCGATGCCAACCACTTCAACGATGCCGTTCTCCATCCGTGGACCATACCACCTCCAGCTCCCATCAAACCTGCACCAAAACTCAGTAGGGTCACTCTGACAGACGGAGGGATTCCAAACCGGTCGTTGTAGCTTTCCTTTTCCAACTCTTCAAACCATTCCTTCCGGTTCTGTGCTTGTGTCTCTTCAGACGAGTTGATCTGCTGATCCGTCACCTCTTTCGGATCGATACTCATGATTCTGAAGAAGAAGCGAGTGGTGCTTAGGGGGGAGAGATTGAAATAGAGAGGGTGAAAAATATAGATCCCCCTACATTTATTTCCCCACACCTGTCGCGGAACTCTACCCCCTAACCATCACTCTCTTCTTCTCGATGCTTCAAAGCTCTGACTGGTCGACATCGCTCGTGGCCTCGATTGCAAGTGTCTGCGTTGCAAGTCTGCTATTTGGATATCATATGGCGGAGATGAATGCGCTCAATGACTTCGTGAAGGAGCTGGGTGTCACCGATTCTCAAATAGGCATGGTGACCGCCCTGTATCCCCTGGGAGGACTTGTTGGATCAAGTCTGGCAGCTTCGTTGTCCACTAGACATGGAATGAAGAACAGTTTCATTGTCACTTCTATCCTGTACATATTTGGAGCTTTGGCTGAAGCTAAAGCTGTCAACTATACCGGGTTGTTGTTTGGAAGACTGGTGAGTGGCTTAGGAGGAGGACTGGCAATTGTGTTTGTGCCATTGTACGTCAATGAGGTGTCTCCATTGAATCTGCGCGGATTCCTTGGTAGTATGACACAAGTTACCGTCAATCTTGGTATCCTTTTAACCCAGGGACTTGCACTGCTGTGGGCTACCGAAGACAGGTGGAGATCTGTGCTATGGGCAGGTTTCGCTGTCGGTTTGTTGTTGCTTGCTGGCTCACTGCTTCTCCTCGAAGAGTCTCCTAAATGGCTTGTTCTTACTGCAGATGATGAAACCGAGGGTAGAGAGGTTCTTGTTAGATTGCGCAACGGTGATGCGGGTGCTGCCGAGTGGGAGATTGAATCCTGGAAGCAAGAACGTGAACGCACTACTGCAACTTCTATTAGCACCAAGTCGTTATCGCTTTACTACTATCTCACAAGACCAACGTATGCTCGGTCTCGGATTATTGCCACCACGATCATGACCTGTCAACAACTTTCAGGAATCAATTCGGTCATCTTCTATGGAGTCAAGATTCTTTCATCACTATTCCCAACCTACTCGGTGTCGCTCAATTTCGCTATTGGCTTGGGAAACACGCTCATCACTTTCATTGCATCATTGTTCCTCGACTCTGTCGGCCGTAAACCAATGCTTATCGCTTCATCCTCGGCGATGACCGTCTGCCTAGTTGGTATGTGCATTGGAATCTTGATGAACGCTCCGCTCCTTACTGTCATGAGTATCTTTATCTACGTCGGGTCTTTTGCTATCGGTGTTGGACCAATCCCGTTCCTTTTAGTCAGTGAAGTCACTCAGAATGAAGCCCGTGACGTCGCTCAAGGCTGGGCAATGAATGTCAACTGGTTAAGTACATTTATCGTCGGATACCTGTTCCCAATCTTGAACAATTCGATCGGTGGATACGTCTACCTGTTGTTTGCAATATTTGCACTGATTATAAGCACATTTACTGCTACCTACATACCTGAAACTAAAGGTAAGGAGACGTATGCTGAAGTCTGGGATGAACGTGCAGATTAAGGTGTATATATATACGACATATTAAAGCATTTTTTGGATATCTTTCAACGTCTGCATCTGTTCAGAGGTGATATTTACAGGTGCTTCGATGCCGCCTCGAGTGATAACAAACCTCTTGGCCTTAGTAGACGAAATTGGATATGATTCAACGCTCTCTTCCTCGTCCTGAGGTGCAGGTTGTGGTTTCAGAGGTGTAGCAGTCCACCAATACACAGGATAAGTTAGCAGGATGTTATCCACGATCTGTGTAACACCCATGAACACCACAGTAATCGCTAACTGCACTGCAATGTAGTACCAGCCCAGATGACGGACCTGATCGTCTATGCATGGTAGCATAGCTGCAGCACCTGCAGGTGGATGCACGGTTTTAGTTATAAACATGACGGAAGAGGCAATTCCCGGTGCCAAAGCACCACCGATATACAGATGGTCGGTGCCGGCCTGTGATAGTGAGAACAGCTTGCAAACTATGACACCTATCAACGATGATAGCAGCGTACCGAAGAAGACGTTTCGAGGCTGTGCTAGCGGAGCACGCATAGCGTTGAAGACCAAGATTGCACTTGCTGCCCAGGATGGGATGTACGGAGTGTCATGTTGAACGAACTTCGAGCCGAACTTGCACATGCTATCAGTGGCCAGTAGGCCTATGAACGTGTTAACCATGATGCACAGTGTGGTGATCCAGTATCCGTACTTGCAGGTTAACACTGGAGTCATTCCAGGACTGAGACTATGGTCCGAGGGAGGTCTGTAACCGAACCATCTTGAGATCCAGGTTGGAAGACGATCCCAGCGAGGTGCCGGGAACAACTTATTGAACGGTTTATCGATGTCCATCATACAATTGGGAGAAATCTAAATTGTGGGGTAGCCTACGGTTTTAAACGCGGGGGTAAGAAGGTGAGTCAGCGAGCGGTGTATGACTATTGTAGTAGTATGTACAGATTCAGGTGTGATATGTATGATTCCGAACGTACCGGAATGGTACAATAGATCTAACGCCGGTATATGCGATAGGTTTGAGTGTCTGTGATGACTCTAAACGCAGTGTGACAGTAGTGAGAGATGACTAGCTGCGGCCTGGCTAGATAGAGAGAGATGCACGTGACCTGGAGGTTGTAGAGTAGAGGGCTGGTGACTGCTAGAAGGAGTAGTAGTTGTTGGTAGTACAGGGTGGAGTTGTGATAGTGGTTGTGATTGTAGATCTACAGTGATGGAGTGGATGTTGTTTTGGGCATAGAAGTAATGAATTAGCCAAGGTTGGCTGGATGTATCAAATTTGAAATTTCAGTAAAAAAATGAGTGAAAAATTCGGAGGAGGGAGGAGGGAGGAGAGCAGGAGCAAGACAGGGAGCAAGGCAGGGAGTAATGCGCAGGTAGTATCCAACGCTTACCCAACACCTACATCCAACGCCTACACTCGCTACCACTACATCATATCTTCACTTATCAGTGTATTAACTATATCTAGAACCATTACTAGTCCCATTAGAACTAGAATCCAAAGACTCTAGACCTCGGTGATTGATCGATCGATATCGATCGTTCATTTATGCAACCAACTCAACGACACCGCCGGCAGCTCTGATCTTCTCCTCAGCAACTCTAGAAACGTAACGGGCCTTGACAATGATTGGAATGTTTGGAAGCTCACCGCTACCAAGAACCTTACCGTAACCCTTAGCAAGAGTGTCGATGACAATAGCAGAGTCCTTAGTAGAAGCCTTCTTCTTCTCATCGGCATCCTCAACGAGGTTCCAAAGTCCGTTGACGTTGATGGTTGGGTTCCAAGAACGGTTTCTTTGCAAGTTGAACACTCTCATACCAACCTTACCGAAGTAACCTGGGTGATATTTGTCCATAGCAATACGGTGATGGTGTTGACCACCAGCCATACCTCTTCCACCTGGAGACTTACGGTGCTTTCCGATTCTACCGTAACCGGCACACACGTTACCTCTGTGCTTTCTTGTCTTTCTCAATCTAGTAGGCATTTGGTTATTGAGTTGAAGAGAGTTGAAAAAAAAACTTTCCAGATGTAAAGTTTAAAGAGGGGCTATTTGGGGGTGGGACTGCGTGCGTGAGGTGTTATGTGGTCATGTGAGAGACACGTGATTTGATAAAATAATCATGGCGTTTTTAAGGGGGGGGGGGGTGTCCCGTCCCCCCGGTGGTTATCGGATCCCCGCATTACTATAAATAGGGGATTCCTCCCCCAACTTGTTTCAGGTTCCTCGGGGAGTTATAGCTTCGTAGGGCTCCATATCAGCTCCCCCCGGGTCGTAAAATCGGTCTTCAGAAGTATTACCTGGGCCACACGGAATGAGTTGCTACGGCATGTCGACACACCCGTTATTTGAGGCTGCAGTAAGCAGTTAACCTCTTTCGGCATCCAATGGCTGTCATGCCATTTTTTCTCTGACCGTAATTCCACGGGATAGCACCTTGAGTAGGGCTCCATGCTATCAGACCGTGGTGAGTCAGGATCGCCTCGTTAAGTCGATGGCTTAAGACGGACTGAGTCTGTGAACTCGCGTCTCTTTTTACTGATGTTCTGGGGTTTTTATTCCGATATGGTTTTCCCACATCAGACACCTCCATTACCAAAGCGGTTAATGATGCTATATATATAATGGGTTTTGGTGTTTACCATTAATAGATCCCGCCTCTTGAGGAGGAATACCAATTAGTTCGTAGTCTGTAGTTGATTCCTTTGACTAGTGAAATTTCCTGATTAGGAAACCACAAAGTCCTTGATGTGATGCAATGTAGTAGACATACGTTAAACAAAGAACTTCAATTCGTATATATTGGCGACGTACTAAGTGACTAAGCAGTACTGGCACAAATAGTGGCAAGTTGGTGGTATTCTCTCACTTCGTGACTCACACAACCACTACAATCCTGCTAGTACTCATTAGGCTATTTGGCAATTACTAAGCAATCCCAATTAGGAAACCCAATCGGCCAATACATGCATCTTTACCACTGCAGCCTAATAACGCAAGCACAGCTTGTTTCCGGTAGGATCCTTTATGTAGGCCAAGTACATATCCCCCCTGTAACCAGGTGGAGACTCGATGCTGACACCACCGTGAGCCACTCCTGCTGCATGAGCCTTAGCGACGGCTTCAGGACTTGGACCATGCAGTCCGATGGTACCACCGTTGGCAGCAGTAGCCGGTTCGCCGTTGATCGGAACCGTGACAAAGAAAACCCCATTTCCATCTGGATCTGCGTAGCTTAATCTTCTCTTTCCTGTTCCGCTGAGGTTGTCAGTGACTTTGATTCCAAATGGCTCAAAAAGGGCATCGTAGAACTCCTGGGCCTTATCCAGATCGTTTGCTCCAACCATAACATGTGTGAACATTTTGTTAACAAGAGAATGTGAGAAATGAGCAGAAACTACCACACAGATGCAACTCCCTCTATATATATGCGTGTGTGTGTGTCAGTAGATCCTGGTTGCATTACTTACCCCGGATTGAAAAACCTGCCAAATCTGGAGCAAGTCCCAATTAGGAAACTGCGAAGCCGGGAACCTGGATCTAAAACCCGTTCGTATAAAGGGTAGTAAGATCAATGTATGGTTCCATCAGTACAATACGTTTCGACACTAAATGCATAGCATGTCCTATAATAGATACATACATATCTGCCGTCAAGCACACTCCCGAGGAGTGCAGCCTTACGGCTCCTCTCCTTTCTGGTGTCCAGATGTCCTCTCTCATGCACCTCGCCCATTTAGGAAATATTATGTTGACATTTCAAAAAATATTTCTTCCCTTTATATAGAACTCAGGGGGGAAGATAAAGAAATTTAGAGTTGGATGTACCGTACATTTATTAGACAGATGACTACAAACGAATGGACTCCACAAGCTGCAGTGCCTGTTGGCATTGTTAAGTTGCTTCAGAAAGACAACAAATACTCCACTATCAATGCATTCTATCACATAGTCTCATTACTGAAGGATCAAAAGAGAACCGGCTGGTTGGGAAGACCTATTGATAATCCGGAACATATTGCTGACCACATGTATCGGATGTCTATCATTGCTATGTCTGTCGATTCCGACGCTCTTGGTGGCAAACCAGACATCTCCAAGTGTGTCAAGATCGCATTGGTTCATGATATCGCGGAATCTTTGGTCGGTGATATAGTTCCACATGATCCAAATGTTGGCAAGAAGGAGAAGCATAGAAGAGAGGCTGCTACTGTCCAATATTTGAGTGAGATTGTGGCTCCTTACAACAAGGCATTTTCACACGAATTGTTAGAGCTGTGGACTGATTACGAAGAACAGAGAAACTTGGAAGGTACCATCGTTAAAGATATCGATAAGTATGAGCTTCTCTTGCAAACTTTGGAGTACGAGAAGAAGATGGGCAAGAAATTGGATGAGTTCTGGAATTCCAGAGCACTCATCAAGCATGCCGAAATCGCAAAGATGGCCGATGCATTGATCGCAGAAAGAACGGAGTTCTTTAAATAATTATATACCAGTATATTCACTTCGTTGATCTACTCGTAGTACCGACTCACCATTGCTTTCGAGTTGTCATATCCAAAGATCAATGGCGCAACAGTATGTCTCAGCACGAGCATGGCTAGCCCTGTTGCAAACTGTAACGTCAGCACCGTCAGGCACAGCTTGTCCTCTCTCATCGGTCCAAACCAGATGATCGTTAGATTGATAAGCGTTAAATTCGAGGATTTCACAATGACTCCATTCTTCTTGACCAATTTGATTAGTCTCAATTTGGCCAACACTTCAAACGCCACTGCCAAACCTGGACTGATTGGCTTCTCGTACTCTGTGAACGAGTTGTGCATCAATCCATCGCTCTTATTATAGTGAGGCAACCGGTGCCTTGGGCAGGGAACTATACCAAACAATTGCGGAGCAGAGTAGACAAAGTTGAAGATCTGAGGAACAAAGAAGAGCATCAAAGTCTTGGCAAAGTGGCCCGAGATACCAACGACAGCAAACACCATTCCACTGAAATAGCACCAGGTATCGCCAACAAACACTCTAGATGGATACCAGTTGTATTTGAGAAGTCCTAGTGAGGCTCCCAAGAATGGAATCAGCATGCACGTGGAGTACAGGTGGACTGCGTGGGCAGGAGATTCTGCTCCGACCGTGGTCAGGTAGTAAGCATCGTTGAGAAGTAGGAGCACTGCGATGACAACGGTCTGGCCTACCTCTAATCCGTTGATACCAGCGAGGATGTTGACGGAGTTAGGGCAGAAGATACAAACGGCAGCCATGTACACGTAATAGAAAGCACCCAAATCGATGGAGTTCGACGACAGTTGCAAAGTGGAGCGCACGAAGTTTGGAATCAGGACCGAGGTGATGCCGAAATCAACGTAGTAGATGACCAACATAGGAATGGCAGCAATTGCCGGCAGGAAGAACTTGTGTCTCCAACGGATGTCGAACAGATCGTCTATAAGTCCGAGCAAGATCATCGATTCCAGACAGAGTGTCCCTCCGAGGAATGAGGACAGTTTACCGTTGGGGAACAGATTAGCGGCGTCCGAATCCGTGTCGTAGTACCTGATGTACATGAATGGGATGAACAGGATCATTACAAGCAGGTAGCAAGCGGCAGGCAACAATCCCATCGTCTCTGGGATCACTGGCTTACCGTCTTTGGACATATCCTTCCCGCAGAGGCCACGCTTGATGAAAGCGGGAGAAGCACGTGGAATCATGACCGTTGTGAACACATAGGCAAGCAATGCAAAACCTGCTGCTGCTTGGAACGGCTGGGCACCATTAGACACAATCAATGCCAACGATACCCCTGAAACGGCCGCGGTTATGGTACTTGTCATATAGGATCAGAAAGAAAGAAGCGATACTTAGAGGGAAGGAATTAATTTTTCAGATCTCTTCCCTCTAAGTATCACTTCTTTCATCTTGAAACCATGGGAGATCAAATGGATTCGGCAGCAAATGTGGCCGTAGAAGTGCCCATTGTGGCATATCCACCGTTTAAGTTGCGCTCCGACATGATCGACAAAGATCCGGTGATCTGGCAGCACATGCTTGAGGTTTATATCATGCTGTTTGAGAAGCTGGTTGCAGGACTAGAGCTCACTGGTAAGTCTCAGCAGCAGTTGAAAACATTCTTGAAGTTATATCTACACGAGACCAGTGAGGAAAGCACCAAAGTGTTCTCATTGGGTGCAATCAATCCGGATATCGTTGAGAATCAAAAGAAATTGAAGCAGGTAGTGCTGGGCTACTTGAAGAATAGTAAGCCATCGCTAGATCCCGCACCGATGTGGGACTTTGCCAAGGTGTATGTGAAGCTTGCACATGAAAACCTGGCCACAAATCAGTCGTTGATTCATATGGGCATCGTGCGTGGGCTCGTTGCGTCTAATGTGCAGGAACGACTGCTGGAACTGGTGGCAGAGCAGAAGTTCCGTCCGTACGATTTGCAGACTCTATACGAACTGCTTGGAACCACCATAGAGGAGAAGAATCGTAATAGAGGGCCATCTAATAAGAGTGGTCGTCGTAAAGTTGGAAACTCGAGCACTTCATTCGCTGTCAAGTTTGTCACTCCTGAATGGATCAAATCGATTGAATCTTTGTACAATGACGGAGAGTCCATTCACTCTCAACAGTGCGTTGACCTGATGCTGGTCTCTCTAACATCGTTGACATCGAACCAGGTTTCTCAATTAATCAAACGGTTCCATATAGATAACCAGGTCCAATTGCGGAAGTATCCGCTATTTGCCAAGATCGTTCTGTCCAGCAGGTTTAACGATATCTATCACTTGAAGCTGCCGTCCTCTGAACCATCTTTCAAAGAGTCTGACCTGCGTGAGATCGTTGAGCTGTTCCCACAACTTGGCGATGCTCAAGCTAAGACTTTGATCAAGAAGTACGGTGACGTTTCTGCAGTGGTTAACAGATTGGTCGAGCATCCAGAAGAGGTCGATCAAGTCAAGAGCTATAATACATACAAGATTGGAGATCAAGTTGCTGAGGTGCAATTTGGTAAGAAGGATAAGGCTGCTGAGATTGCACAGAGTGCTGAAGAGTTGAAGAAGAAGACTCTGACGCAAGCTCTGCGTGTCATGTATGACTCAGATGAAGATGAGCCTGATGATACGTATGCTGAGCAAGAGGTGACATCTGGTGAAAGATCGGACGAGTCCCAAAGAGAGCTGAAGCTGTTCCAGATCTACAAGCAAGATCCATCGTTATTCAGCACTAGTGCTCGTCATACTACGTACAGGCAACAGTTGAAGTCTGAGTTCCACTGGGTTGATGAGCAGTTGGAAGGATGGGCCAAGATGCTGGAACGGAATCCTCGCAAATATAGAATGCTAGAAGGAGAGAATATTGAAGGTCGGCTGAATGAAGGAGGTAAGAAGTCAACCCATTGGACGAAAGGTGATCCGGAGACGGAGAAACGAGGCCGGGGTAGACCTCAAAACACTTCTAAAAAGCCATCTACGACCACCACTGCTGCGCGGTCGCAGCGACTCAAGTCTCAAAACAAAGCGAAGCGTGCTAATCACAACCGTAAAGCTGCACATGATCGCAAAGCTGCATAATCAAAGATGATAGTGAGTCATAATTATTATAAACGATCTAAATCTTACGCTTTTTGACACCTTTCTCGAGCTGTTCCCAGAGCTCGTCGGCACTCTGCTCGTCCTCACTGTCGAGCTTCTCGCCTCTTTTCTCGGCCTTTCTCTGTCTCCGTTGCTTTCTGATCTCTTCCTTCGTTGGAAGTCCCTCTATGATCTTGATGGCTTGAATCTGAGTGCCCAAGTAAACCTTAGCTATCAGTTCTCTGGACTCCAACAGGTAGACACGAAGGTATCTATCGCGGCCTCCAGTGGCCAGCAGATCCTCTCTGATGTCAAGAGCGTCTATACATCCAACGGCACCTCTATATTTACCCACCAAATGGCCCTTCTCATAGTCATATGCAACGGTGTTAACTGCGGTGTCTGTCAAGATAACTTGGGACTTACCTGGAATAGATATGAGTCCAGTGAATCCCAATTCAGACAACGCCCAATTCTTGACGGGTTTGCGGCCCTTGGTAGAATCGTACCTGCGCAGCTTACCATACTTGTTGGCCTCCACCAGTCGGTACTCACCTTGAGGTGCTTCTAGAAAGAGAGCACCGGTCGGCCAGACTTTTTCATGAAGTCTGAGTCTGTCCAGTGGAGTCTTAGTCTCGAAGACCGTCTCTATCTTATCGTCACCGCCATCAATCAACTTGATCACTCTTAAAGTCATCTCTTTGGCTCCAATGGCAAACGTGCCATCCTCGTATTCGTTTGGAACCAGCAGCGACAGACCGTCTGCTGAAACTTTCAACCTCTTAGGTTCAGAATCAAAGCTGTCTAATATAATCAAGAAACCGCCCGCTGTGGCCGCATACACTTTCCCATCACGCACAAACAGACTAACGTACTCTCCATCCTCCTTCGTAGCAGCCTCCACCTTCTCGACCAATTCCCACGTCTCATCATACAGGCATATAGAACCATCTGCCCTGGTAGCTATGATAGATGAGTCCTCCCAGTGTGCCAGTTGTAACACCTTTGAGGCCCGGTTTTGGGCACAAAATGACTCTATAGACTCCGGTTGCACAGAATCTTTCACAGAGGTGTCTGTTCCCTTAATACATTGCACAAGCTTTAAAGCTCCGGTCTCGTTAGCTGAGGCCAGGACTTTCATGAAAGTGATATAAATCTGGAAAAGTTTCAATTTTTCGATCTTTAACTTTTATATACATGTCTGGGGAGAAGGGATCAACGGATGAATCCGTGAAATATGTTCGATACGACGGGTTTAAGCGCGCAGTGGAGTTCGCACTGAATGCTACATTGAAGAAGATCACATTGGAGATGCTACGAGAGTGTTATCCGGCCATTGATGCTGGAGAACTAGAGAGTTTGAGGCGTAAGATGGTCGATAGTTGGCGAGATAAGGTTGCCGCTGGGATAACAAAGGTTTACGAAGAACGGGAGTTGAAGCAGCGGCTGGATGAGCTTGATGAGGTTGTCAGCGATGCAAAAAAGCGAGAACTGGATGGAGAAGTTGCTATACCTGCTGGTAAACGGAGTGTGAACGAGCTAACTCAGAGTAAACTGATTGGATTGAAGCGAGAAAGCATAGAAAGGATGCGAGAACGGGTTAAGTCCATACGAGAGCAGAATGACGCGTTGGAAAGTGAATTGGGACAGGTACGGGTGGAAGCTACGAAGAATTGTGATGATATCGAGATTATATTGAAGGAGCTAGGGGACCTTGCTAAGGACGAGGTGATAGCCGAAGAAGATTACGAGCGGTTGATCGGCGCGACCGTGTGAACGGACAGAGCTGATCTATTGAGCGGATATCACGCTCATGCACTGGAAGTTATTGGCATAATTGGCCTTGTACAGGCGGACGAGCCCGTCGTCTCCACACGAGCTCAGAATCGTACCGGTCATGTTCCAACGAACACGCCAAACCTCGCCTATATGTTCGTTAAATTCGGACGCGAGTGTGATATCGAACTCAGGCTGGCCGTCCGGTTTCTGGGTCTCGACCAACTTGAAGATCCGTGTGTATCCATCTTTGCAACCGGTTGCAATTAAGTGATACGATCTGCCCATCAATGGAGCCCATGAAACGGATCTAATGAGCCCACCGTGATCCGGTAACAGGCTTCCCAGTTTGAAGTTCCCTCCTTCCTCTTTGTAGTATATATAAGCCTGATCTAGAGCGCTAACGACAAGCTTTTCACATGAAAACCTCGACGGACACCAACTCACGTTGAAATCTGACTGTAGATGCGAAGCCACCGGGGCTTTCAGGACTTCTATCTCATTGACAAGTGTCCAATCTCGTAGATCTGATGGGTCTAAACTCTCATAGATCCGTAACCGCCCATCTGATCCAATAGTGCCCACTTTTAAGCCTAAAAACGATGGCACAACGCACATATCGTAGAGTGGACCTTGAGAGTCGGCCAAAGTAGCCAAACGAGTCCATCTTCGTCCAGAACCGACCGCTTCGTCGAAATTCTCTTCCCAAACTCTCAGCATCCGGTCGTACGAAGCAGAGAACAAGAGGTGGCCGAACTCAGGGTTCGCAAACCCGCATTTAACCACCGTCGAACTGTGAGCCTTCCATGAGTCGTTAAGCACCCAGGTCTGTGTCTCCGGTGAAAAATCAAACACTTTCAAGTGCTGATCTGCAGAACATGTCGCTAACTGCCGGCCATAGAAGTCGTATTCCACGTCCAGCACGATGTCCTCGTGGTTCGTCTGGAACGGTTTAATAACGTCCCTCATTAGGAAGAAGAAGAAGTGATGCTCAGAGGGGAAAAATCTGGGGAGGGTCAAGATTTCAAGTATATTTCAACTCTACCAGGGGGGGGGGGGGGGCCCTTACATAATTACACCGGGCCATAACATGAGGTTATTGGGTGTCGTATTGTACATTTCTATCTATGTAGAGAGTATATGTTGCTCGCTATTGCATCGTGGAATCACTGTCACTTTCAACTCCTATTCGTCTGCCTGTAGTCCCGCTACTCAATCCTAGTCCTTGCAAGTCAGGCCGCGGCTGGGAACCGTCGGTCTCTTCCTCCTCCTCGGTCTCTTCCTCTTCGGTCTCTTCGATCTCATCAGCAACGGCTTTAGCGGCCGCTCCAATAGTGCCAGGCTCAAATACTAATGGCGGCAACGGAGTAGCTCTCGATCTTAGAGTTGGCGTTGTATCTGTGCTGAGCTTACTCTCATGTGAAGGTGGAGATGGCGAAGATGATTGTGAGTATTTCACCGGTGACGAGAGCGTCATCAATGAAACAATGGCATCCTGCTCGAGTCGATGGTCTGGAGCAGGAGATGAAGATGAAGTTTGAACCGGTGGAGGCGGTAACGAAGTTCTTTTAGAGTTCGTAGAACCACCCGCACCAGCACGAGGACTTAATGCATTATAGAGTGCTCTTTCAGCAGTCCCTTGAGTAGATTGAGAGTTGCTTCCTTTACTGGCAGCAACCGCATCCAGGCTGAACCGGGCACTATTGACAGAAGCGGCAGAACTGCGCCGGCGATGTCTAGGTGTATGTGGGGGTTGTAATTGTGGCAGTTGAGTTGGCTGTGAATGAATAGGCAGGCTCGTAGTTTGTGCAATGGCTGCACCTGAAGTTCGTCTGCCTGGAGATTTGGGAGCGTCAAATTTAGGAGTCTTGGGAGGCTCGTACTTGGGCAGCTCACTACCACCGACAGTCCAGAAGTCATCATACTTCGACTTTTCCTCCTCAGTCAAAATTCGACTCTTTTTATCGTCTTCTAGTTTGCGTTGCAACTCTTCCACTGACTTGTCCGACCATCCATGCTGGATCTTCAAATTGGCGTAGTTTAACCTCGTACGAAGATTGTCTGAGATACGTTTGATTTCCACGGTATTCTTACGCCGTGGCGAACTTCCTGTGGACGATAAACCTCCACTGCTACCACCGCCAGGTGATGAACTCGTAGGGTCCTCGCCTTCCACATTAATTATAGCATTGAGTTCCATGGACCGTCTCTTCAACCCATCAGTACCTGCAATCTTCGGAGACTTCAACAGACTGTAGAAATCGGTGCTTCGACGCTTGTGCGGCGTTGCACTATACGTTGGAGACAACAATGGAGTTCCTTCAGCCTGTATCTGACCGGGTGTTCTCTCCGGGGTCTTAGGCACCTGGTCAAACGATGATGCAAGTGAAGGAGTGGCCGGTCCTGGAGAAGCTGACTTGGGAATGTCCATTGCCGTACCGTTACTGGACCCATGCGGCACCTCTGGCAACGCAGATATCGGTGGCCCGTGCCGTGGTGAGCTCTGCATTGGTTATCTTGTAAAGAAGAAGAAGTGAACCTAACTGGGGTAAATAAATATTCCGCATAGAAACGCCAAAAAAGGAAACGATACGTCTGAAAAAAATTACGTAGTAGTTTGGTAAGCAAGTAAATCTCTGCACCACGATTGCCATCTCTCTCTTCTTAGTATCACTTACTTCTTCCAGATGTTGCACTTGGGGACACCTTTTCCGCGGGGACGAGGTACCAAGAGGCGAGCCAACGGTATCAAAGTGGCAGATCGGGGATCTATTGGATCTAGTGAAAGTTCTTGTGCCGATTCAACCAGTATTGGTGAAGATAGCGGTGGTAGTTGTGATTCCGATCCCTCTTCGTACCCAATCCTCTGGAGGAAACCTACGCAACGTAAACACAAGCCATGGGACGGCGATGGCGTACTTTATGTGCGACCAAATGGCTCTGGAGTGATGAAGGACTTGGATGGTGTGGTTATGGGTCGTTTGGCTACCACTAAGCATGTATTTGACGGGGTGTTTCACTGCGGAGGCCGTGAGTGCAAGTTGGATGGGATCAGCTCGGATGGGATGCAGTTGAAGAGACGCGTTTTGGGAGAAGTGAACGGTGCAAGGTCGGCTGTTCAGCAATCGAAGCATACTGAACCTGCTGTTCCTGCTGGTTCTAAGATCGTTCCTTCTACCAACCGTACAGTCAAACCGGTCAACACTACAGCCAAACCTACATCTGCTAAGCGTGTCAGCCCCATCAAACCTGTTACGCCCGTCACGCCCATCAAAACAATCAAATCTATCAAGTCCATCAAACATATCAAGTCATCCAAGTCTCCTACCATCACTGCTGACTCCCTCGTCATGCCCGAATGCCCTGGTGGCTCTGTACCTGTCGTTGTGGACCCTATCTTATCAACCCATCTCCGTCCTCATCAACGCGACGGAGTCAAGTTCCTCTACGAATCCGTCATGGGAGTCCGATTCCAAGGAAATGGAGCAATCTTGGCCGATGAAATGGGTCTCGGTAAAACCTTGCAAACAATCACTTTGATCTGGACTCTTTTGAAACAGTCTCCGTTCCCTAACCAGCGTTCTGTCATCTCAGGAAAAGTCCTTATCTGTTGCCCTGTGACCCTCGTTGCCAATTGGAAACAGGAGTTCGATAAATGGCTCGGTGAGGCAAGAGGGTTGAATGTTTTGGCACTGGGTAAACCGTTGCGCGATGAACGACAATTCATCCGCTCCGTCGCTTCTTCTCGTGTCTATCATGTTGTCATTATCGGTTATGAAAAGATGCAGTCTCTGAAAGACGAACTGCAGAACGCAAACTTCGATCTTGTCGTCTGTGACGAGGGCCACAGACTCAAGAACTCTGCTAATAAGGCATTCACTACTCTGGATAGTTTCAATATTCCTAAACGTATTATCCTCACTGGAACTCCGATCCAAAACGATCTCGTCGAGTACTATCACATCATCAATTTTACTAATCCAGGCATCTTGGGCACTTTGAAAGAGTTCCAGCGTGATTTTGTTAAACCAATTCTCAGATCTAGAGAGCCAAGGCATACAGTCGAAGTGGCACGTCTAGGCGGTGAAAAATCAAAAGAGTTAGTTGAACTTACTAAGAAATTCATCCTGAGACGAACCACTGCAGAACTGTTAAACTATTTGCCCAAACGATCCGACTATATCCTTTTTGCACCTCCTACACAACTGCAGGAGGTGTTTTTCAATGCGGTCACTAAAACACAGAGGTTCAATAAAATCCTGGAAGAGTCAAAGACTATCACTGCTGATTCTCTCAGTCTTATCACGACATTCAGAAAGATCTGTAACTCTCCTTCACTCCTTAGTGACGATGCATTCTTTTTGGAAGCTTGTGGTCATAAGGATGACCCTGAATTCAAATCCCAACTTTCCAGAAAGACCAAATCTGGCAAGATATTGCTTCTCATGAAACTGTTATCCACTATCTATAAAACTACCGATGAGAAAGTTGTTCTCGTTTCAAACTTCACTCAGGTTCTTGATGTTTTGGAAGAAGTGCTGAACACCCTAAGGCTCTCCTTCATGCGGTTGGATGGATCTACTCCTTCTAAAGATCGTGGCAAGATCGTGGATAGGTTCAATAAAGGTAACCGTACTTCCAGTTTCGTTTTCTTACTGAGCGCTAAAGCTGGTGGTTGTGGATTAAACTTGACGGGTGCCTCACGCTTGATTCTATTTGATAATGAGTGGAACCCATCGGTGGATCTACAAGCAATGGCTAGAATTCATAGAGATGGACAAAAACGGCCTGTCAAGATTTATAGACTGCTTACAGCTGGTTGTATCGATGAGAAGATCTTTCAAAGACAACTTGTCAAGACAGATCTGAGCGATCGATTTCTCGATGACTCTTCCAGCTCTAAAGAGAACTTATTTGACAAGTCTGATCTCAGAGATATCTTTACTTTTGATAAGACGGCTTGTAACACGCATGAACTGTTACAATGTAGGTGTGATGGTAAGGGAAACGAGATAGACAATGATGAGTTAGAGTCTGAGAACGAGTCTGATGCTGATGCTGATTCAAATCCAGTGTTTACGACTGCATTACAACTCAGTCAACAACCTGAGAGGCCGGACGGTAATATTAAACGGTGCCTTCGTGGGTACCGCCATATCAATCCAGCTTCTAACGTTACTACAGACGATCCAGTGGTGGATCAAGTAATGGATGTCGTATCTTATGTATTTGGTAAATATTAAAAGTCTCTAACGTTTCATTCTTGCCTCTGCAGCACGAGCTCTTTGCTCTCTCATGATCCGCATCCGTTGTTCAGGGGTTAAACTGTCTAGATTCTGTTGCTCTGTCATCCCCAAAGTCCGGCCCTTACCAAACTTTTTGTCATGCTGTTCTTTGAAACCCTTACGTGCATCATCCAACAGCTCTTGATGAACTCTTTGAGACTGTTGGCTTTTCTTCTCCTTCTCGAGTTTCAACTTGTCGTCAACTTGGTCTTTGGTGAGTGCGGGACCAACCTTTGCTGCATCCCAGTCACAGTAATCTTCACCTAGATTTTCACGAGCAATCTGGAAGCTGTAAGCGGTAGCCTGATCAGCAGCAAATTGTGCTGGCGTACGCCCAGAGGCCTTGATAGTTGGATCAGCTTTCAAGTTAACCAGTAAAACTTGGACCATCCGTGGTAGGCCATGCTTGGAAGCATAGTGTAACATAGTCCCACCTCTATACTCGGATGTTGGAGTCAACTGCATATTAACATCGCCATGTTTCTTAACGAATGAAACCAACGCTGGGGCCTTTGATCTGCGTAGAAGTCCAACGACTTCTGCTGTTGTTTGATCATTTTCATCCACTGGAGGAGTATCTTGCTGCTTATGGTCTTTCTGTTGCCTAGACTTCTCTAGTAGTTCTTCTTGCCTTCTTGCTTTGTCCACAGTAGACTTGTTGCTCTGAGGGGGGTCGACCACCTTTAAATAGGAAAGTTCACACCAGGCACGGCGTAACTCTGTGGTAGTAGGTCTTTTCGTGGTGAATGGATAGAGACGTAATCTAGGATCATCAGATTTGATCTGGTTCCCTATCAATGACTTGTGAGCATAGACCCCGCTGGCCTTCACAAAGATCCGGTCACATTTATCCAAATAAGGTTTCCAATCTTCCAAGAGTTGTTGAACGTCCTGTTGAAGAGCCTGCTCGTTGTACCGTCTTAAACTGGAACCGGCACTGTTCGCTTTACCTCTTGCATTATCAGAGGCAGACTGGGAACCACCTTGTTTCCGACGTGTCGTGTACCTATGGAACGTCTTGTGGGCGACGAAGTTGACTGATTGTAGTTGAAGCTCTTCCGGGGTACCTTTATTACCTTTGGTAACTATAGGCTTATGGGAGATGATTGCACCTGCAAAATGGCCTCCACCAATCATGAACAATGCAGAGATAGTCTGTTCAAGTTTGGAAGGGTCCGAGTTCAACTTGCGGAGAGTCTCTAGTGGATCGGTGGAATTGTCAGTGACATCTAGTACAGTCTTGTAGGCACCGAGGCATTTATGAGGGACGAAGGACGAACCAAAGAGGACAAGTGGTGATTTCGTGTATGTGAATCCAATAGCGGACTCTATTATAGGGTCTTTTGTCTGCTCTTGTGCCTCTGGTACCTCCTGTATCTCTTTCAAATCAGAGCCCTTGAAATCGGATCCTTCTCCCTCTGACTCATCTTCACTCCCTGAAATGCTCAATTGATCCATAGCGGCTTCGAACTGTTCCTCTGTCAGCGGCTCCTGGTTACTATCAACACGTTTTCTGTTGTATCTCTCTAGATCAGACTCATTTGAAGCAACAGATGACGTTCTTGGAGTCGGTTTCACTATAACAGGTATCGAAGGGATTGAGGAGTCATAAGTTGCAGCCAGCGGGTTGGACTGACGGTACCTAGTGAACTCCTGTTGTGATTTCGGCTCGAATGTGACAGAGTCAAAGTACAACGTGCTCAGACTGTGCAGTAAGTCCTCATCTAAGCGATAAATATACCTTTTGTTGAAAGGGATCTCGGACATGAATCAACGAGTTAGCAAAGAAAAAAGTGATGATAAAAAGTTCAAGAAATAAATTTGAAAAATTTCTACCTTTAAAAGACTCCGATCAATGAAGAAAGAGCCGGCCTGGAAAAGACTTGGACTGAAAGTCAAGAGTGTTGTGGAGAATGATCCATTGGCAGTGCCACATCTGAGTGCTGATGATGTGAAAAAACCGGTTGGAGGGAAGAAAAATGTTAAGAACGAGAAGAAGCGGAGTTCAACCAGTGAAGATGGTACTGAGAAGCCAAAGAAACCTGCCAAGAGAAAGAAGTTACCTAAGAATGAGCGGCCTCCACCTCCGGAGAAGGACCAGTTGGCATATTTGAGGGAGTTTAGCAAGAGTCGAGACACATGGAAGTTTTCGAAGCAGAAACAGAACTGGGTTCTTAGGAATATACTTAGCATTGAAGATGAGTATGAGGAGTATCTATTTGAGTATATTGGGACTATGAAGGGCGGAGCCCGGGATAGAGTTGCCGAGGAGATGAAGAAGAATGTTGATAAGTGGAACGAGTGGCTTGTCAAGAGGGAGGAAGAAAGGGAGATAGAGAAGGCTGACGAAGAAAGTGAGAGTGACAAGTCTGACACTAAAGAACCTACTGAGAGTGACAAGTCCGAGGAAGGTGGAAAGGCAGAGGACCCAGAGCCTTCTTCTGTGTCTTCTGAGACCAATAAGAAGGAAACTGATGAAAAGAAGACGGAGCAATCGGTTACCGCCTCTTCTTCCTCTGTCCCTCCGCTATCTAAATCTGCAGCACTAAGAGCCCAGAAGCTCTACAACCTCCTCACGGGAGACGAAATCCATCTCGGATCTCCTGCAAAAGTAGAGAACGTGGAGGTCTCCGACTATGTACAATAACACTTGCACAGCATGAAACTAACCTAATAAATCAGCCATAAACCAACTATAAATCTAACTATCTTCTACCTCCTTCCCTCCTCTCTTAATCCCTAACCTCCTGAAACTTCCCAATTAGGCAATCATGATAGCGCCGATTGCATCTAAAATTTGGCAGCGGTCTGCCTGTATCTGAAAAAAAAAACTCTCCCCCTCAAGCATCACACGATTCTTCTCTGGCAGAAGTGCATATATCAAGAAGCAACAGGCTAAATACGCATTAGTTGACTCGAAAGCATCGAAGATG
This sequence comes from Xiuguozyma insectalens, assembly GCA_030574155.1. NCBI lineage: Eukaryota > Fungi > Ascomycota > Pichiomycetes > Pichiales > Pichiaceae > Xiuguozyma > Xiuguozyma insectalens. The sequence continues at coordinate 236,609 of JAJMEL010000002.1, read as the reverse complement.
GCGTTTTCGAAGCTGTTGAAAGGTATGGCACACGCCGTTAAGGGTGGTGGAGACTCTAAGCATTCAACCTTATCATCTAGATCCAAACATATAGATAAGTATCATACATCGAAATGCAACACTGTCGATCCTGACGATAGGATTAAGATCTCGATGTTGTTGGAAAGTCCTCCGATAGTGATGTATGGGCCATCGGATGATTGTTCTGGTGCACCACTGCACGGTTCGTTGGTTCTCGATGTGTTTGCCAAGACCGAAGAGGAACAGAGGAAAGAACTAAGTGAGCGGAACCCAGATCTGGGTCCAATTCAATCCACAATGTCATTGAGTGAAGTTCCAGAGGACCAATTGCATGTTAACTACGTCGAGTTGAAGGCTGTCAAAGTTTGGCTGATTCAAGTCATCCAGTATGGTGAACCTTTCCTGCCTTCTTCAACTACTATACAGTCATGCCCTAATTGTACTAGGGAGGTCACCGAGCTGGCTTCTTGGGACGTCCTCAGCAAACGTACGGCTTTTGCAAAGGGGTCCAGTCATAGCTATCCATTCGGTCATCTGATCCCCGGTGACGTTCCTGCTACTTCCATCCTGTCTAATCCTGCATGCAGTATCACATACGAACTGGTCTGTAAAGCAACCTACGTTAATGACTTGAAACTCACTGAAAAGACTATTAATCTTTCTTTGCCTATAGTCATACGTCGGTCCATTCTTCGTGGCCATGACAGAAACTCTCTGCGTGTCTTCCCACCTACAGACGTCACAGGCACTGCCTCTATTCCAAACGTCGCATACCCAAGATCTACTTTCCCAGTGGAAATCAGATTCGATAACGTCGCTACTAAATCCAGACGTTGGAGAATGAGATGGCTGAATTGGCGGATCGAAGAGTCTGTTCTTGTGGAGACTCATCACTGTGAAGAACACACTTCAAAGTATCTGCAGACGATTGCATTTACTAAGAAGAAGCAAGCCGGAAGGAAGATTGCAAAGAATAGCGGTGGAACAGGCGATCCTAACTACAACTACTACTTCGAACGTCCGCGTGTTGAAACCTTGCCGCAGGACCAACTGCTACCGTCACAGGCAGAGCGTGAACAGCAACGTCTGCGTGATGCGGAAGTCGATGGTGGTGGTGATCTTCGTAGCGCAAATACAAGTCATGACGAGCTTGCTCCATCTTCCAGTGACTTGACGGCCACTGTGGCTCCATTGGACTCGCGGGCTGAAGGTATGACCCGTCAAGTGCGTCAAAATTCATCCAGAGATATCACACCCTTTGCTATTTCTGCTACTCAAACTGACAGTCACCCCGACCAACCTCATGGCCATAATTTAATGTCTGCCACTTTCACTTCCGACGTGGGTCACTTGGACGATCCAGATCAGGTTGTCTTGCCTGAAGAGGAGGAATCTGACCCTACGCTTTGCATCGAACAGATCCGTTCATTGGCTGCTGGTGACATCAAGTCAGGATGGAAGTCCGATTTCTCTGATAAGGGACGGATCGAGGTCGTGGTGGAAATTTCTGCCACTGATTTGGTCTCTATGGGTTTCAATTCAGCAAATGCCAATATAATGGCTATCACTTCACAGAACTGTGACTCTCCAATGTTTGATCAACTTACTTACTTGGACTCTGGAGCCAACTGTGCATGTGACGTCAAGGATACCAAGCATGGCATATACGTGAAGCACAATCTGATTGTGGAAGCTGTTGTGGCCGAAGAGATGGTGCAACAGGCAGTTTATAAATCACAGGGCAGCTCTAATGGAGTCTATAGTGGTGGTGGAGCATCGCGTGCATTGGATGCCATGTCAGGTATTGCGCCTTCGCGGTCAACACCTATGGTCCATGAAGATTCGGAGCAACTGAGCGAGCATGATGGAGGAACGGGACCAGATGCTATTAATGGGAATAGATCAGATGCGGCCAACCATATCTCGGGTATACCGACGGGAGTTGCTCGTGTCTTACGGATGCAGTTCAAGATATATTTAACGGAACGTGGAGGAATCGGTGTTTCTTGGGATGATGAAGTTCCGCCTACCTATAACAGGGTTGGAGCATTGTCGCCACCTTCATATGACCAGGCCACGTCTACCAACAATACTCCGCTATTGAGATCACTGGTGATTCCATTGAATGAGAATGAGGTTCCTGAGGACGGTTCTGAAAGCGGTGGTGACATGTCACCGCCTCCACGGGCCAGAGTCAAGGGACAACCGCTGCACAGTACAATAAGCGAATTGCATGTTTAAGCTCAATGGAAAGTATTAGTCATTGGGTTATATAAGTAATAGGTAGGAAACTTAGTAATATATACACCATATTCAATTAGTCTCGACGTCTCTTTTGAGGTCTTCTGTTTGGAATATATCTTCTAGGTTGCCTGCGAGGCTCCGTAGGTCTTGATTTGCGGTCACGATCGGTTCCAGAAGCCTCGGGACGTTTGCTAACCTTCCTATGCAACAGGTTGCAATGGCCCTGAGAGTCCGTGTATGCTATCAAGGTGTGGTTGGAAGGACAGATGCGAGCCATTGCCAGGTACTTGTCGCTCTTGCAATCTTCTATGGTATAGATTGGATCTTCGAAGTCTGGTCCGTAGATCTGTGCAGGCGAACTGTCTTCGTATGAGACAGCCAAGTAACCGGAAGAGATCAAGTCTATAGAAGCGACAGGTTCATCGCAGTCTTCGATGGATTTAACGGTGAATAAATCATGTGTATCAATGATTTGTACCTCTGCAGCTTTAGTTCCGACGGCTAAGTGCTCGCCATGGCAGGAGATGCTAGTGATTGGTGATGAAGAGAGGTCGAGTCTAGTGAGGAGTTGATCCTTTGCGTATATGAGCACTCCAGCAGCAGTGGCGCAGAGTAGGTAGTCGCCATTGTTTGACCATGCTATGTCGTAGAGTCTTTCTCGAACATGGAAGGAGTACTTGAGTTGTAGTTTCCGGCCGTGAGTGAGTTCAAAGACGGACACGGAGCCGTCTGCAGCGACGACGGCTAGGGAAGAGGAAGTAGTTTGTGAAGGAGGTGAAAACTTTACAATAAAGTTCACTGCATCGCCATTGGCGGTTGTCCGATAGACAATCTGTGTCGATCTTGCTTCCCATAGAAACAATGTGTTGTCTCTAGCGACGGTGGCGAACAATTCACCGGACCAACTGATTGAAGAGACAGGCTTCTTATGAGCTTGGAGGGTTCTTGGAGGTCCCTGCTTAGAGCCAGCATTGGGTCTGATTGAATGGATCATCGAGTCATCGGTGGCCCACACCAGCCGGTTACCTGAATGGTTCCATTCCAAAGTAATTGTCTTGCCTTCGGAGCCCAGATTTGTGGATTCCAAGTCCATCTTTAGAGAAGAAGCGAGTGATAGTTAGAGGGGAGAAAGCTAATCGGGGAGCCTCGAAGCAGGTTAAAGTGAATTTTTCACTCTCGCTGATTTCTTCCCTCTAAGTATCACATTATGGTAAGTGACAGAAGGAGGTAGTGAGGGATGAGAGGCTCACTAAGAGCAGTGTGAGGAAGAATTGAAGGTACTAACACACAGGCACAACAAACACCTAGACAGAGGCTGGCTAATGCGAAATTTGCCAAGAAGACACAAGCGCAGTTGGGTAAGGCCAAGGTCAAGGCTGCTAGCAACGAGGGACCTGCGCTTCCACAGTGGTTAGTCTGTAAGTATTGTTGGATGGATATGAATAGATATTGACGAACCGGATTACTAACGACAGTTTTGCTTTGCTTTATGTTGATTGGAGGTGGATTGCTTCAATTGGTTCAGATGCTTTGGGAGTGATCTAGCAGAGAGAGGGGAAGAGAGTTGAGGTTCGTGAGATCTAGTTAAGATCGGATCGATCTACGGGTTTCGTGGATCTTCTGTGATCTTCTGTGATAGTGTTCTCTCATGTTGTGATTGTTCTGTGTAATAATAGGTTACAGAGATGTATATGAAGTGTAGTGAGTGGTCATGATACGTGTCTGGAGAGGCCCCGTAAACGTACGTAATCTACCCCAACTTGCTTACCTAACCTTCACCCAGTGACTTACGTAATCCACCTACCTCCTCTTTTTCCCCTCAGAGCTCTGCCTGGTCCCTCCAAAATTTTTCAGCCAATAACATCCCCCTCTTTACATCACTCGCTTCTTCTTCATGCTCTCCGCTCTACGTGCAACGAAGGCAGCAAACGGCACCAGCTTGGCTGCCCGTAAACCTCTGTTGCAATCTCGTAATGTCTACCGGTTCCCATTGAAAAGCGACCTTAACATCACCAAAAATGGTAAGACTAAGATAGCTATCGGTCAAGGTGGTCGTCACTCCAGAACTGGTTACACAGTGTCTGTGTTTGGAGGTACTGGATTCCTTGGTAAGATGCTCGTTGCCAAGTTGGCCAAGCATGGTACTCTTGTTGTTGCTCCATGGAGAAACTACCGTTCCAAGCGTCAACTTAAACCAAACGGTGACTTGGGTGTCGTCAACTTCCATGAGTTTGATATTCGTAACACCAAATCTATAGAAGAAGGTGTTGCACATGCCGATGTTGTTATCAACTTGCTTGGTTCCGATCAAAACACAAAGAATTTCTCAATGGCTGACGCTAATGTCACTGCTACTAGACGTATCGCTGAAGCTGCCAAGAAATACAATGTTGATAGATTCATTCAAGTCTCTTCATACAACGCCAATCCAAACTCAAAGTCTGGTTTCTTCGCTACCAAAGGTTTAGGTGAATTGGCCGCCAGAGAGGTCTACCCAGATGCTACCATTGTTCGTCCTTCCCCAATGTACGGACGTAACTCTGCATTCTTGAACCAATTGTTGCCTCTCAAAGTGTTTGGTGACAACATCTTATTCCGTCAAGAAGTTTATCCAACTCACGTCGAACAGGTCGCCCAAGCTTTGGAAATTATCACTTACGACGATTCCACAATCGGTAAAACTTACGAACTTTACGGACCTGAAAGATACTCTCTTCATGAACTCCGTGAAATGCTCAAATATATCACACATATTGGTATGTACGGCTACTTCCCTGCAGCCGCCGGTTACTACATGCCTACCCCTGCTTTGGTCGTCAAAGCTTGGTGTTGGCTCATGGAGAAGATTTCTCCTTCTTTGGAATCCGTCAACTCGGACACCTACATCAGATCTTCGATCAACCAAGAGATTGATCCAACCGCTCTTACCTACCAAGATTTGGGCCTTAAACCTGATGACTTGGCTGACTGGATCTACACCTACGCCAAGCCTCATATCTTGGCCTCTTCCCAGGCTAAGAACAGAACCGTCTATGGCCGTGAAGATATCTACAAGCTTAGAGACTATGTTAACACTCCAAAGGACAGCCTTGACTTGCTTAACTTGAAGGATTAGTTCCTATTATCATTGTCTCATTATTTATTATATCAATCTACGAAAGTTACTTCTTACTTGTAGTAATGTATGCAATTTATTGGTGTTTATAGATTTAATCCTCGTGATATTCACATGAATATCCTTTAATGTCCGTTCCACGTAAACCACATGGCCTGTCGACCGACTCTTCAAGGCAGTCGTGCAACCAAGGATGGTTACTCATACTTCCCGCATCCACTCGTTTTGATGGCTCGAATTCCAACATCGAGAGAAGGAAGTTAGAGATCTGTTCCGCCAAAGGCTTGTCCACTCGATACTCTTCGATTAAAACCTCTGGCATCGTCCAAATCTTCAATTTGGAAATGTTGCGAAGTGATTGGTAAGTCTTGTCAAAATAGTCTCTCGAGTACTTGCACTTCTTTAAATAATCCTTTGGAGGCCATGTCTGTAACAGCTCAATCATCTGAGCCAAATGATCGTCGTTCTTATCGTAGGTCGATCCACTCTTTGGATCAAACAGATAATCTCCGGTGATAAGTTCGAAAATTAAACAGGCAGTACTCCATAGATCTGTAGAACAACCCCATTTACCTCCCAGTATGATCTCTGGTGCTCTATATTGCCGTGTCTCAATATCGTTCGTATAATGAAGATCATACCAACATGCATTACCAAGATCGGCAATCTTAACAGAAATCACACCGTCCAAATCGTTCAAGATCGAATTCGAACTTGTGATAGACATAATAGAGCCACTATGAATGCCAGAATTGGAGGGATTGATAGTTGTACCTCGTGGTGTTGCTGCTCCTGGAGCAGTAGCCTGGGAAGCAGGAGGGACTGCTGTGACTTGCTCTGTCGATGAATTTGGTAATGGAACAGAAGTTCCAGGCGACGGTGTTCTATTAACTCCTGGAACTACTTGTGGCAGTTCGTCAGCATCAACAAATTCGTCATCTTCGTCCTCATTGACCAAGTCATCTATAGCCCGTTGTTCTTCGTGCGTAGACTCTTGAGATTCATCAAATTCCTCAGCTTCCTCTTTCTCCTCAGGAAGAGGGTTGAATCCACCTATACGGCTAGTCTCTGTGTGTGCAGATAGTGTAGAAGACCGAGGTCTTCCCAATGAAAAGGATCTGAAGAAATTATCGACAGATGTACCGGTATCTACCGGTGTAGTCAATGGTTTCGATACCCGGACAGGGGTCCGATGATTATTAATAGGTGAAGGAATAGTAGTTGGCGATGCAAATGATCTCTTTTGACCTCGAAGATTGCTCAAACTATGATATTGCTCAGTCTTACGACGACGTCTGTCCATTTCCAACGTACGAACCAGTTTCTCAACGTCGTGAATTTCCACCAGAACATTTTCAGGTTTAAGATCGGTATGGATAATACCACATTCACGATGCAAATAGTCGAGTGCAAGCAAGATCTGTTTAGAGATCTGACACACCAACGTGAGAGGTAAACCTCCGTAGGACTCTCTTAGTATGGTGAGGTCATTGAGTGTATGAAGATGGAACTCAACATCAGAGTTGGTGGAATCTGAAAAACTGGTGTCAAACGATTGAGTCCGTGCCTTGGCAGCAGGGTTCAAGTTGGAGGAATTGGCAATACCACCGTTGGTATTGCCGTTGTTACTGGCATTGGAGTTACCGCTTGCGCTGTTCGTGATATTGGCAGCACTGTCCAACCGCGTACTCTTCTGGATCTCGCGAGTCTTTATCCTCTGGAACTTCTTATACCTGAGCAATAGAGCCAACATGTTCTCACCCAACACTTCGAAAACCATGCAGACGTGTTCACCATTTGGACCTTTATGGACGAAGCTGTCTAGCAGTTCGACGACATGCTTCTTACCCGGATGGTCGTCAGGGCCTGAATTAACCTTCTCCAGAATCCGGATCTCATCTTTGGCAGCTTCGGTGTAACTCTTACTTGATCTGACAATCTTAATGGCCACATGACGGGTATGACAGGTATCCCATGCAAGCCAAACTGTCGAAAAATGACCCCATCCCAGCTTTCTCACGATCAGATACTCACCGTTACGTCCATACCGTTCACCGACATAGGTAGGGTTGTAACCACCAGATTTATAGTCTTGCAAGTCTTCCTCTCGTTTAATTTTGGCCTCGTCCTCTTCTGAATCAGATTCAACTATGTCTTCCGGATCATACTCATCAATATTACTTGTTTGGATGTGTGGAACAGACAATCTGTTTTTATTGGCAGACGTTGGAGAGGCATCTGGTTGTTGCATCAACGACTGTGACAAATTGGAGAATTTGGACACAGGTTTCTGTTTAGGCAACGAATGCTTTGAGAATGACAGCCTGTGAGCAAACATTTTGAGCGAGCTTCCATTATGTTTGTCTCCGGAGCTATGCCGGGACTCCGATGCGTCTGAGGACATATAACTTGGAGACTTTAAGAAGAGAGATGTCTAGAAGGAAGAGAATTTCCACTGGGGGAGGAACCGAGTTATACCAGGAAATTTTGGTGGGGAGGAGGGGGGAGTTGAGGCGGGGGCTTTCCGTGGGGTACTGTGGGGGAATCACGGAGATAAAGTTAGGAGGGTGAAGAGGTGAAGGTACCGAGTGTCAGGGGGATGCATGGCAATGCTCTGTACCGAGCAATCTGCATTGAATAATGTACTGCCTGGTATGGTCGAATGTTGAACTGTTCGGTTCAATGTGTGCCGGAGTGCCCCTCAGCAGAGGTTCCCCAAGTATCTGCAGTCCTGTTTCCTAATTGGGAACCTCGGAAAGATATGGCTCCGAAGATCATGTCGTCATAGCACATAGTAGGGATCAGCTATTGCACCAACCAAGCCAAAAAAGAGTATTTGTAATGGTTCAACACGACTCAACATCCATATATCTTCCTATAAACATCCTCAATTGTCCACTCAGTCCCTAATAGTCCCCCCCTTCTGCAGATCTTCCTATTGTGCAAGCAGTGCTGCTGCTGCTATTCCTGACTCCAGCCAGCCCCAACTTGACCTGCTCCACCCCCCAAAAAAACACCCCCTTTTGGGCTCTTTTGGATGGCCCCGTAGGTGCCCCTGAGCGGCCCCAGTGAACTTCCCCGGTGATCTCTTGCCCCCCTCCTCCAAATCACCTTAATTTTTCACTCAACTCCCCTGAAACTCTCCCCTCGTCCCACCACATGGCTTCTCTCATCGTTACTGCTCTTCTAGCAATTGCCGTGTCTCTTATCGGTCTCTATTTCACCATGTTTGCAAACAAGGAACGTGCGGTGCTCAAGAAGGACGAATTCCAACAATTCCCTCTTGTTGAGAAGAAACAAGTGAATCATAATTCCTACCTCTTCACCTTCGCTCTGCCTAGACAGTCAGATGTGCTCGGTCTACCTATTGGTCAACATATCCAGATCGGTACCAAGATCAACGGTAAGGACATCACCAGATCTTACACTCCTACCTCTCTGGATCAGGATACAAAGGGTAAATTCGAACTTTTGGTCAAGGTGTACGAGAAAGGTAACGTCACAAAAATGTTGGACAATCTGGCCATCGGTGACACGATCAACGTTCGTGGTCCAAAAGGATTCTACACTTACACTCCAAACATGAAGAAGACTCTCGGTATGGTGGCCGGTGGTACTGGTATCACTCCAATGTATCAGATCATCAAAGCTATCTGTGACGATCCGTCCGATAAAACCCAGGTTTCTTTACTCTATGGTAACGTCACCGAGGAAGACATCTTGCTCAAGGATGAATTAGAGGCCTTGGCGGCATCCAACCCTAATATCAAGATTTATCACGTCTTGAACAATCCGCCAGAAGGTTGGACTCAAGGTACCGGCTACATCACTAAGGATTTGCTCGAGGAGAAAATCCCAGCTCCTTCTGACGATACTCAGCTGCTTCTCTGTGGACCTCCTCTGATGCTTTCTGCGATCAAGAAGGCTGCCGTCGAACTCGGATACACCAAGGCCAAGCCTGTGTCTAAGCTTGCTGACCAAGTGTTTGTGTTCTAATTAATTCAGTATATATATAAATATATCTATATGTATAGTCATGTGGAGATAGATCATTCCAATCTAAGCTCACTCACTCGTTGATCCACAGGCTCCTGCTTACGAGAAACGATCAGTCGGTCATGCAGTCCATTCAATGCCTTGATGACATCCTTCTCGTCAATAACACACGAGATATTGATCTCATTGGCACCTTGAGAGATCATTTCGATGTTAATCTTCTCGTCGGCCAAAGTCTTGAACGTTTGACCGGCAATACCGATTAACTGCTTCATGTGAATACCAACAAGAGAGACGATGGCAAGACCCGATGTGACATCGACTTCACCGTAGGTACGTAATTGATCGACTGCATGCATTAAGTTCTTTCTGCGGTCCTTGGTGTAACTCATAGCCATGGAAACGTGAACTTCAGATGTAGAAATTAAATCAACGACAAGCTTGTGAGAATCCAAGATTTTGAATATAGAAGCCAAGAATCCGTGCGATAATGTCCTTTTGTTAGAATGCATATTGATAACACAGATGGAAGACTTGGCAGTGATGGCTGTAGGTCCCTTGGCGGTGAAAAGACTCGATGGTAGATTTTGAGCAGCAATTGGAGGGTGAGGTGGAGTCTCTTCTCCACGTCTGGCCTGGTTGTCTGGGTATATGATAGTACCTTGGTTGTGAGGGTTCATCACGTTCTTAATACGGATAGGAATGCGTGCTTTGACGACTTGTTCCATAGTGAATGGATGGATGACTTCGGATCCGTAGTAAGTGAGCTCTGCGGCTTCTTCTGGAGTGACGGTAGTTAAAAGACGAGCACTGGCCACTTTACGTGGGTCTGCGGTGAAGATACCATCGACCTCTTTCCAGATCTGAAGCTCGTCTGCTGCGAGTCCAACTGCACAGAGAGCAGCACAGAGATCGGTATAACCACGGCCAATGGAGTGCAAAAGTCCGCCTGGGACTGGTCCAAAGTAACCGGTAAGAACAGGCACGACACCTTCAGGACACTTGTTAACCTCAGCAGCGATGGCTTTGGAGAGCCTTTGATAGAATGCAGGTTTCAAAGTGCCGGAAGAGTCGCCGATGTCCGGCTCATTAGCGAAAGAGTTGATAACATCTGAAAGATCGATATATGCAGATGGAATACCGCGGTCTTCCAACATAGTGGCCATGAAATGGCAACTTAATTTCTCACCGCAGGCCATGGCGAGGTCGTAAGTCCTTGGCGGCACTTCTCCGATGACACAGCATGCGTTCAACAGACGTCTGACTTCATGGATTTCAGCCTTGGTAGCCTCGATCAGTCTCTCTTGCAAGATAACGTCACTGATCATTTTATGAGCATTGTCAATGTGGTCTTCTTCTATAAGGTCGAGAGTCTTGCCAAATATCTCGGTATCGTCATCCTCGTCCGAGTCCGCGTTCATGGCGAGCTCAACGGCAGTCAACAATCGATTTGTGGTACCTTCACTCTTAGTATGAGAAGAACGTGCCGAGCATACTATAGCGACTCTGTTATTTTGAGCAGCGGGGGCAACAACCTCATTACAGATATTGCCAGGAAACTTTCCGACGGAGGTTCCACCGAACTTCTGAATGACCCAGCCGCTATTGAGCGATGATAGTGAAGAAGTTGAAGCTTCCATAGTGATGGTTACGGACTGAAAAATTTTTGAGATGAGTCAGGCGGATAACGTGGGGTGTGGGAGAGGAGGGGGTGTAGTAAGAAGGGTGTATAGTAAAGAGGGTATGGGGGTGAGGTTAGAGGCAGCAGATGGACAGTATAATGGTGGTATGATTGCAGTGAATGGATCGATGAATGGTCTGTGCCTCCAATCATCGCAATCCTATCACTGGTTTATCCTCTCCATCTCTGCTCTCCGGTGACCGGAGCTGGTCCCCCACGTCACAACAAATAACGTGTCGTGAAATATATATACGATATCTATGCGGATCAAGCAGGCCACGCCAACTACCCCAGTTTCGCATAGAACCCCTTGTAGGCGGAATCAACGTCCCATAGGAACTCCTTGAGATCGTCCTCTGTCAGTGAGTCCTCCAGTTTCATTCCGTTCAATTTGATCAGCCACTGAACCAGCTTGGCGCGGCCTGAATAATCACTACACACTCTATTAGTGGAAGTCACAATATCAGATAAAAGCGGATGCAACTGCTCCTTGGTGCTGTAATCGAGCTTGATAGCATCCATCAAAGTAATGAAGGCACCTGTAGCCTCGGCAATGGACTTACCCTTCTCTCCCGTGTTATCTTCCTTGATTGTTGGTGTAGAGTCTCTCGGCTGTTCCTTAATCAGATTATCTGTAGTAGCGGGCAGTCCAGATCTGATTCTCTTGACCGCAAGAGGACAATTGAGTGCGAATCTGGCCACAAAAGTGTCGATATCTTTGTAATTTGCTGCCACCTGTTCATTTTCCAGTAGCAGGTTGTACTGTTTAAGCAGTCTTGTCGTTGTTAGCGTGTAGTATTCTTCCTTAGTAGCAAATTCATCTTTAACGTAGGCTTTTTCCAAGCAGTTGAGAGCCATCAGAATCGAGTAGAGTTCTGCAATGGAATCGCAAGTTTCTTGCTCAGAGTGGGTCTCAGATAGTGGGATTGCGATGTCCAGAGACCGTTTTGCCTCGTGAACCAGAGCGGAAGGCCGTGTATTTGGAGCGTAAGGCTGCATATGGGGAGGGGAGGGGAAGAAGAAGGTAGCGTGGGGGAGGGAAATAAGGTATTTATGGGGGGAAAGCTACGGGGGAACTAGGAAAAGTTGCCGGGCACTTAGAGGGCCCACAACGCTGCCTCTCGGGCCTCGACAAGCTCCGATGGGCTCCGCTTGGCTCCGCTGAGATCTTCTGTCTACTAGGATCTACTCCCTAATAAGATCTACTACTCTCTACTCTATACTACCTTTGAGGATCGTCGAACCAGTCAACTCTCCCATGTACCGAGTCATTTGTGTTTGTATATAGTCGAAGTATCAACAATAGAAAGCTAGGCTAGCCAGCACACGTGTTGAGTGTCCACGAACCATCGTTCCATTATTTGTTTGATGATTACCAAGTAATCAAGATGATTCACACAAACTCCAACCCGTCTCTATCATTATTGCACAACGTTGCTTGCAACCGTGAATGATTTCACGCTATCCTCTCCCATTCTTATAAATAACAATTCCAAGCATTTATTTGGATTGAACCTGTGAGTAACCATGGAATGGATTGGACTTTCTCTCCTTAAGAATCTCATCTTCCTTCTCTTGCCATTCTCTGTTCATAGTAACAGGAACGTATCTAAGTGATCTGTATCCGAGGAATAATGCGGTGGCAAGTCCAACACCAATCAAAGTACCCCAGAAGATTGTACGTGTCTCCTTCTTGGTATACAATGGTCTTCTTGGCCCCCATTCTCCAAATGAGATGTAGTAAGCTGCCTTCTTCTCGTTCGTAGTAAGTGTGTTCCATGGCAACTTCTGTCTTTGAGACAAAGAGTCAATAACAAATTTGCGGTCAACCTCTGGCAATTTCTCCCATCTTTGTTCAATGTTCGTAATAGAGGCTTGGCTCATAGAAGGAACGGCTTCACTGGCACTGGCAGCAAGCGAGTTGAATCTCAACTGCTTGGCAACTCCAAAACTTCTCAATGACGGTCTTAAAAGAGCTTGCATTATCAATAATGTTCAATGTCAAAGTTGCGTGAAGAAGAAAGAAAAAAAAACTCTTTTCAAAAAACTTCCTCTTTTACTTGAGGGTGTGTGGGTATCTGAAATGAATATTCTCCAGGCTCTTATTGGTGGAAAGTTTAATGAAAATTATGTGTAAAAAAACAGCTGATTTGAGGGGAGAGAAGGGGGGAGATGGTAGCGGTGTAAGGGTGCATGGCTGAAAGGTGTAGGGCTGAAGGGCTATGAGATCTGGGGTTTGTCGGGAGTTGGCAGCATTGAGTGGCTTGCTGGCGCCTTGTTGTTTAGGGTACCTTCTAGTTACCTTTAATGTCTTACTAACTGCTTCGAGTGTCTTGTTTTCTCCTATTGGGCCCTGCTAACTATTATTAGTTACATTCATGTTAATTACAGTTAGGTTGTTAGATATATATTGTAGGTAGATCATATGACCGTAGGTGGATCATATGACCGTAGGTGGATCATATGACCGTAGGTGGATCATAGCCACTTCATAGCTTGACCCTCAGAACCTCACTGAACCTTCTCCCGCAACTGGCTCAAGTACTCCTTGTAACTCAAATTAGATGTAGCACGGTCCTCAACCATCTCTGACATACACCAGATCCGTAATGGAATCACATCCCGTGAGATACTTCCAGCTGTTTCGTTGCTTCCTGGACCAACAACAACATACAAGTTCATGTACTCCACCGTGTCAACACCTTCTCTGACTTTAGAGATGATGTTTCTCACCCTTTGAGAGAATTCGTTCTCCAACTCTGGCAATTCAGTCTTACCAATCTTAATCTGTTGAACACTTGTAACTCCAAACACATCCTCAACGAGTTGTTCCACTGCGTCTCCTCCAATGTATAAGAACAATTCAGAACTGTTGTTGATCAGGTACAATCCGTATCTAGCCAGATTCATTCCTGAGGCATTGATACCCTCTGGTAAGACAATCTCTCCCTGAACCTTTGGTGGAATCTCGTATGGTTCATCTTCTCCTTCGTATGGCAATCCACAGTCATCAGTCATAGTGTGCAAGCTGTAAACTGTTGGATAGATCGATCTAATCAACTGTGGGATAGGTTCGGATCCTAATCTGTTCAATGCTGCAGCACGGTGATCGGATGGAACTCTGCCTGCACGATAAGCAATGTTTTTAGTCAACGCTTGCAAAAGAAGTGGTAACATTCTCAAGTTCGTGCATATTTGAAGTGGTGATGACGATCCCATGTTACCTGGAACAATCTCCTTTTTGTATAATTGAAGTGCATCTGCTGCACATTTGGTCAAGTATTCTCTAGCATCATTCAACGACGACGACAACACGCGTTCGATAGCACGGTGGTTGTAGTAGTTTGTAATGGCCAATTGATCTGCCGATGCATAGACATCTTTCAAATCTTTAGATGTTGGCAATGCCAAGGTCATGACTCTAATCCGACGCTCTCCGAAACATGTAGTATGTAAGACAGCACATTGGAAGTAAACGGTAGGTTTCGTGATATAATCCTCGATTTGAACTTCAATCGTGTAGCTTTGATCTCTAGGGAATGTTGGGAACGAACAAAGATCCGAGGATCTGTTGAAGAAGTTTCCAAAGAACGATGACATCCGCAAACCGTTAGATCCACGAACACGCAAGACAGCTTCTAATCCAATCTCCATGGACAAGTGGTTGGAAACTTCCTTTGACAACTTTGTGATATCTTCCACGCTGTTGGCAGACCATGCAGGGTAGAAATGTGTTTGACCTGCAGTGTAACGAGGCAAGTTGGATAATGTTGCCACGTCTTGGTATGAAGAGCCTGTTAAGAATAGATCCACAGTCACTTGAGACTTGTTGCACTCCACTGCGAACGATTTGTAGAATGAAGAGTTTGGTGTCAACAATGCAGATGCTTCCTTAGATTTACCACTGACGGCATTCTCGTCACGAACTGACAACTTACCAATACCAACGTTAGGTAATGCAGAAGTAAATGCCACGATCTTACCACCGATATGAGAAATGAGGCTATGGGCAGACTTCAAAGCAGGACCCAATGCGGAATCCGTAGCCAATGTATGTGAGAAGTAGTCTGGTAAGTTTTCAAGTAAAGTCTCAACGTTTTTACGGCATTCTTTCAAATTGACAAGGATGCCTTCAGGTGATGGGATCAAAGTATCGTCAACATCTGAGACAATCATCATCTGAGTATCTTTATCTTCTTCTTCATCGCGAGGAATGGCAAAGTAAGAGATACCAGAGTCGACGGCCATGAATGCGACACGAGCCCTACCATTTTTGTTTGGAATTCTATCAAGAGTTTCCAAGATTGTTCTAGTGACAGTGGCAAGTAGACCATTTTGAATGGAGAATTTGGTGACATCCAAGACGAAAACGTAGACAATTGGTTGAGGAGGTCTAACCATGTATTCAGGAGGTGCCACGAACTCGACGACTCCGTGGTTCAATTCATTTCTCTCGAGTCTGTTGACTTGAGAAGAGGTGACTTGAGAGTAGTCAAAGGCAGATGGAACATCGTTCAAAAGACCACAGAAGTTACAACGCCAACGACGGTTGTTCTCGGTGAACTTGATGAAAGGATTGATATAAGATCTGCAACGACGGCAACGGGCAATGACGCAGTCTGAAACGACAGGGACAGGGTCGTCGGCGTCATGCAACGACACGTAAGGTCTAACAACGATTGCCAATGGCAATTTAGATTTTTTCAACATCGAGGAAGAGGTTGGGATAACGTTCATGGTTGATCTAAAGTATTTGGAATCAGCATTGGCAGTCTCAGAATCTGTTGCCTGTGTGCCTGGTTGTAAGATGATTGGAGGTGGAGGGAACTGGAGATCTGAAATTGGAGGAGGCAGATCTTTGAGAAGGTCTGTGGAATACAATTGATTGAGAGGCAGTGCTGGAGCAGCTGCTGCTTGGCCGTAGGCATTTGCTTGTTGACCATACGCATTTGTCTGTTGGCCATAAGCATTAGCTTGAGGTTGACCGTAGACATTGGATTGTGGTTGACCGTAACCGTTAGCCTGTGGTTGGCCATAAGCAGCGTTGTTTTGAGGTGAAACCGAAGGAGCCTGAGCTGGTTGTCCGTATAGGCCAGCGGCAGGAGCGGCAGCGGATGTTGGGACACCATTGACACCGTTTGCAGCGTAAGGACCCTGTTGGTTCACGTTCTGTTGAGTGTAATCGACGTTTGCTGCTGGTTGGCCATATAATCCAGCCTGAGCCTGTTGAGGAGACAGAGGTTGCTGACCATTGAGATTGAGCTGGTTAACACCTTGAGACAACTGGTCGACGGGGGCATATCCAGGCTGCTGCGCCGGCGTGGCAGCCTGATCCACGTACGCAGGTTTTGGGTAAGCTCTTCTGCGATGAGACATTGGTGTTGATCTAATGGACAACAAATCGGAAAATTTTTGGCGAGGGGAGGGGGAGCGAGGTTTTTATAGCGGAGGCGAAAGGATCGAAAAGGGATCAAAAAGGGATTAAAGGGAATGAGGGATTGAAGTGAATAAAGGATTAAAAGGGATCACGTTGATGTTCATGGATGTATTAGAATTATATATGACAGAATGAGGAAGAGAGGCAGTACTGCTGGTTTGCCATGATTCCTTGCTTAGTTGTGGAAGATTGATGCTGTTAATGATGAATATTAGATGGATGTGGTGAGAAGGTGACAGGCTGTTCATGGCATGTAGTCCGTGAAAGATGGCCTATGACGATTAGAACAGGCATTCAAATGGGTCTATCCTTCCCTCGCTAAGGATTCTGCTGCCTGCTCGTAAAACTCGCGACCTTTCTGCAACAGTAACACTCCCTGATCCACGATTCCATGTGCTTCAGTCATAATAGGACCTTGGTCAACAGGTTCACCAGTGAAATAACTCACAGCCAAAGCCACTCCATATGCCAAGATAGCTCCTTTGATGGCAAAGACTGACCAGCGAGCAAACGACCGCAGCATCGACATCAGGATCTGAAACACTATGTATAGGGAGATCAATCCAACGATCAACCTGTACACCTCTTGGTAATTTGTTGACAGCTTGTAGAAGAGTTGGTAGAGGTATCCAAGGGAGTAACTGAGCCTTGTGAGTAGCTGCAGCAGCAAGTCATCAACGGTCTGGTTGCCAGTGAATTCAAATTTGGGTAAAACGAGCATTAAAACAAACGGTGGAAAGAGACTCTCAAGAGAAACAGGTGGCCTTTAGAAGGGAGAGTTTGAATAGGGGATCGGATCTATGATTAAATAGGCACTACTGGGGGTGAGGGCGGAGATAGGCCCGGTAGAAAAGCGGGGAGTCACCTCCCTTTGACCCCCCTCCCCCCCATATATATACTGAAAAATTTCCTCCCAGAACTCTACGCCTTTAGGTTCACTTTCTATTCCAGATACTTTCCACAATGGCATACACAGAGCGTCAGGTGCTGTCGTTGTACCGTAAGATGTTGCGAGCTTCATACCAGTTTGAGCACTACAATTTCAGAGTGTACTTCTCGGAGAAGATCAAGCGTGAATTCAGAGCAAATAGATCTGTCGGTGATAACACCAAGCTGTATCAGCAGGCACTTAAAGACCTTGGAATATTGCGTCGTCAGAGCATTATATCAGAGATGTTCCCATTCGAGAAGCTGGTTGTGGAGAAATTAGATGAAAAGCATAAAGAGGTTGATGTCGAGGAAGTTATAGGGAAAGGTAAGCATCAGAAGCTGACCGATTATGCCAGGGAATGAGATTGATGATATGACATGACGATGACGATGACGATCATGATCATGATCGATCGATCGATCTATCGACTACGCTACGTATAAATAGAATTTGTGAACAAATTATAGTAATTAAGCATTGGCGGCGATAGCAGCGGCAACAAGTCTCTCTGCTGCTGTCTTCAAGACACTGGTATCGCTTGCATAACTGATGGCAATTCTAATAAAGTGAGCTCTGTCTTGGGAAAGCTTCTTGTCAACAGCCATGTTGACACCGTTGACGGCAGCGACACCATGCAAGACACATTGAACGAGGAATTTATCCATGAACTCACCTGTAGATGCTCCCTTAGGGATTGTGACAGAACATGAGACGAACATACCAGCGGCTGGGTCCAATGGCTTCAAGTAACCTTTCTTGCCGGCCTCGGACTCTTGCAAAGTCTTAAACATGACATTCTTTCTCTTTAAATACTCGTTTCTGACTAAAGTGATATGGTGGATCCAACCTTCGAGACCTCCCAGTGATTTAATTGTGTTGTAGACAACGGCCTGAGAGATTCCAGATGGAGCTCTAGTGTACAAGTCGGAGGCAGAGGTGACGGCCTCGGTCATTCTAGGGTGAGCAACAACAAATCCCAATCTGGTACCAGGAGCAAAGATCTTGGAGAAGGTCTCGACTCTGGCGACTCTACCAGTGGTGTCCAAAGTTAGTAAAGATGAGTGCAATGACTCTATGAATTCATCATTGGTCAAGTCGAAGTTGTCAGGGTGTTCGAAGTTCAAGTATCCGTAGGGATCGTCTTCGATGATGAAGAAGTTGTATTTTTCAGCCAATGCCAATATCTTCTTCTTATGTTCCAAAGTCTGGGCAACACCCAGTGGGTTGTGACCATTTGGAATCGTGTACAATGCCTTTGGCTTGGTCTTATCTGGGTAAAGAGAGTCCCAGTTGGCCAACATATGCTCTAATTCGTCGGCGTAATCAATGAGTCCCAAAGTATCCTCTGCAAAGGTCTTTTCCATCTTGATTGGAACTGGAACACCTCCCTTCTCCTTACAGATCTTCAACAGAGGGTTGAAAGTGAACTCTTCAAAGAGAACAGAGTCGCCCGGGTTGACGAGAGCATCGAAACACTTACCGACACCATCGGCTCCACCACAGACAATAGAAACGTTCCAGTCCTTGGCAATAGGTTTGACGACTCTAGAAACGAACTTGATCAAGAAGTCCCGGAAAGGTTTCATACCATCGCTATCAGAGTACTGCAAAGCGGTTTTGATGTCGATAGCGCCAGGTTCATCGGACACTTCTTTGACGGAGGCGACTTTGCTCTTGTCGAAGGCAAATGGAGCCGAGGCGAGGCTCGCATCCAACTCGGAGACAGGGAAGAATCCATAGTTTGGCATTCCAGCGAGCAAATAGATCATGTCCTTAGGAACAGTGGAGCCTTGAGGTAACTCAGGCAGGCACGCAAAGTGCCCTGCGTGCCGTGTGGAGATACGGTCAGCAATCAGGTCTTCGTGCTTGAAAGGAGGGACAGGAATCGTTTCTTCTGGATCTGGGAACACCATTTAATACAATTTGACTGAGAGTTCAGGAAGAAGAAAGTGATGGTAAGAGGGGAAAGTTTAAAATGGGTCTCAATTGGGGGAGAATTAAACCCCGATGTACAGATGGTGCGGGGCCGCAAGGAAAGTCAGTGGGCGGGCAGGAGGGTAGTAATACGAAGCTCTGCATGATATGATGTTGGTGTGGATACATAATGTTGGTCAATTGGGTTGGTTAGTAGGTCATTTTGGTGACCAATTGGTGACCAATTGGTGACGAGTTGATGCCATAGTTGATGCCCCCGTTAGGAAACCTGCGACGGTCCCTTTCGATTATTTTTCATGGCCTAATTGGGACATATCCCGCTCGCTGCCTTTTCGTTATCGCAATCAAAAAAAAACTCGGTGGGTAGGACGGAAACTCTCACCCGCAGGCAGCACAGCCTGGAGAGAAGGTGGTGAAGGGGTTTCTGGTTGCTGTGGAACAAAGTCGGGTGTTCTATTGCGTTAGTGTGGATAGGATCGTGGGGGGGGGGGGGGGGGGGAAGGACTTGGCCCCGTATTCCGCAAAGGCCCGCCCCGGAACGGAACTCTTGGCTAATTGGGACGCAGATGAAACTAGAGTTGTGGATTCGGCAGGCGGGGAACGACAGAGCCACACACACACGTGGGTGTCAGGCTCGTTTAGACATGCCGATCATTACGAACGCAACTCTCTAGGTTACTCTGAACAGAACCTTCTATATAACTTACATCAAACTGGAACCTTTAGTTCCAACCCTCCTGAATCATCTGGACCCCCTCCCCACCCCTCCTCCCCTTCAAACGTAACCCCGCGTATTCCTGCATGAAAAATCCAACGGTTAATGCAAGCCAGACGGGAATCAGAGAAACAGATAAATCCCAATAAATAGATCCAAATGATCCAAGTGATAGAGCCAGATTCAACTCACTAATATCACACACCGTACTAAAACCAAACTAAAAAGATACATACACACACTTCCCGTAAAGCTTCTACCGGTTCCGAGGAACAATCTCCAACTCCCGAAACCTATTGGTCTCCTCCTCCTACCACCACCAATCTGGGCTCTGATCTGTACGTGGTATTTGTTCCGGAAAAACTTTTCAAAAAAGAAACGAGACTTCCCAGGTTCTCATATATACGCATTAAAGCATAAGGTGAGGAATTGTCAGTTTAACTGCATCTACCTCAGAAATTAGACTGGTTCTATAGATGATGAGTTCAGATGGATCCCATGGGGAAAGAAAGACCTCTGGGAAATATTGTTTAAAGGATTTCGAAGTCAAGCGAACTCTTGGAACCGGGTCTTTTGGCAGGGTGCATCTAGTGCGATCCGTACATAATGGAAGGTATTATGCGATGAAAGTATTGCGGAAATCGAAAGTTGTGAAAGCGAAACAGGTCGAACATACAAACGACGAGCGACGAATCCTGTCGATGATTAAGCATCCGTTTATCAATAGAATGTGGGGTACGTTCCAAGACTCTAAGAGTACTTTCATGGTAATCGATTACGTGGAAGGTGGAGAACTGTTTACATTGTTACGACGATCCAAGACGTTTCCGAACCAAGTCGCCAAATTCTACAGTTCCGAGGTGTTGTTGGCATTGGAATATCTACATTCTCTAGGTATAGTCTACCGGGATCTTAAACCTGAGAATATACTGCTCGCTCGAAATGGACATATCAAATTGACAGACTTCGGGTTCGCCAAGATGATCGAGTCTGTCACTTATACGCTGTGTGGCACTCCAGATTACATTGCCCCAGAGATCATTGCTGTCCAACCTTATAACCAAGCCGTCGACTGGTGGTCTTTTGGGATTCTCATCTATGAGATGTTAACTGGAGTAACACCGTTTGCTGATGAGTCTCAGATGAAAACCTATGAGAAGATCATCAAGTGTGAAGTTCATTATCCGCGTCATTTCAGTTCAGACCTTGTTCAACTCTTGAAAGGTCTTATTAATAAAGATGTCACTTATAGACTGGGCAACTTGAAAAACGGAGCAGGTGATATCAAGTCTGAGCCTTGGTTCAAAGAAGTCGTTTGGGAAAGACTTCTCAATGGTGATATAGAGACTCCTTACGAACCGGACATACCTCCAGGAATCGGTGATACTTCCATGTTTGAAAAGTATCCGGAAGAGAAGTACGACTACGGCGTTCAAGGTGATGACGTTTACGGTGAGTTCTTCTCTGAGTTCTAACCTGTGTGTAATGATAATATTAATATAAACCTCCCTAATTTTGCTAGCATAATAAGCTATGCTTCACTTGCCGGTTGGACCTCTCCAACAGTTTCCACATGGTCTGCCTCAAGCAGCTGCGACAAGATGTCGATATTGGCCAGTTCTTCCTCGCTTGGATCTCCCGGTAACTTCTCGCGCAAGTCCCTGACAAATACCTCGAGGGCAGCCATCAACCTCTGGTGTTGTCGTGCATTCGAACTGGTGTCGAGCCTCAAGTGCTCAGCGATTTTTGCCAACTTCCTCAGCATCTGGTTGTCAGATGCCACAATCGGGTTGTTGGCAAACTTGATCACCAGCTGGCATGCCTTGCTCAACTGGTCTTGAACTTTGTCACAGTACTCTCTGATATCTGTATTGGATGGATTCACCTCCCAGAAACAGAACGCCAGCTGTGGATCATTGACACCAATGATCCATTCACACAATTTCCAATCTGACACTTGTCCCTTGACCAATAGAACCAGATTCCGCTTGTATGCACCGCTCTTCAAGACACCAGCTTTCAATTTCATCGCCCAACTTTCATCCATGCATCCGTCGATGATAAACTTGGATATCACGCGAGATCCAAGCATCTTATACCTTGAAGCAATAGCAATCTCAGCCTTCATCTGCACTGCAGGGTCATTGAACCACTGTTCCACAATCTCTGGGTGAGAGCTCAGCCTCTCATGCACAGCAATCAAATGCTCCAGATCCATACGTAACACTATCAAGGCCAAAGTATCGACATCCAACGACCCTGCGAACTCTAAATGCGATAATATGATCATAAGCTCTTTCGAGGTCTTTGTATTCCGCACTTTTGCTCGTATTTGTGAACGAGGTGTCGTTATCAACTCTCTAATCAATGCCTTTTCAGACCTGTTGAATTTATCTGATGATACAACCCCATAGTTGTCCAGTAAATACTTCAAATTCTGCCCCACAGTCTCCTGATTGTGTTGTTTCAACCTCGATAGAGTCTCTAACGATCTCACTCTTTGTTCAATCTCCATATCAACGTTCTTTGTCTGTGGTTTGCCCAGGATGTTCAACATTGACACTTCCCTGCTAGAAGGTTCGCTCTTGGCCCTGGTAGTTGCATTTGTGGACTTCGCAGCCTTCGTGGCACTCTTGCTGGCACTCAGTGCGGTCACTTTCCTTCGTAACAACGCAAGTGCAACAGGTAACGTCGCATTCCGTCTCGCTATCGAGTGTAACATGATCCCTTCCAGAAAGAACGAGTTACTATTATAGGGGAGAAATTATTAAGGGTGATTATTAAAAATTATTGAGGGGGGGTGAGGGGAAAGCAAAAGCAAAAAAAAATGGTCTCTAGCAGGATCGAACTGCTGATCCTCGCGTTATTAGCACGATGCCTTAACCAACTGGGCCAAGAGACCTTAACGGAAGCTAATGTTGGTAAATTTGTATGTGAATGAGTGTACAAAATCCTTTCAAGGTTAATAGTTGGAAATCCACAAATTTCATGGGAAAAGAATCCGAGACTGGCATTCCTTTCCCAAGTTTGGATGGTTTCAAAAATGCTGTGAGACGTATTTATAAGTTTTAAGCAATGACGGCAAAGTGCGTACATTTGTGAATAACATCGAATATGAGAATTGTCTGATTTCATAGTATATATATCCCTATATCTCTATGAATATATCAATAAACGACCCAATACGGTTGAAAACAGGTGCTCACAGGGATTGTTTGACCTTGGTAGGGACGGCTTATTCTGATCAATGTATTATTTACCACAACTGTATGATTGATGAGGGTAGATAGGTGTCAATGGAACATGTAAATCACACTTATTGTACTAGCTATACCATAACTCGTTCATAATGTCTTTGCTGGTTATGAATATAACGTTAATAACACTGTGTATGTAATATGTAGGGATGTCTCCCGGAGTATGTACTCAAATTCAAAGTGATCACACATTCTTCTAAAGGATTAATAGGGTTTGGCCCCTTTACCACCGCGTTACCGCGTCTATAGTCGACCCACAATAGCAAGGTAGTCCTTATATCACATATGAGGAAAGGTTAAAGTATTACAGTGTACCTGACATTCAATAACAATGCCTACAAAATAAGACATACTGAAATGAACTGTCATCCTCACTACGGTTTTTTCACAACATAACTACCATCCTGGCATCTTAATACCTCAGACCTTGTTCATTTTATACTGTTCCCTAGCGCCAAAAACAAATACTACTAATAAGAAGTAAAAAAAAAATTAGATTGCAGCACCTGAGTTTCGCATATGGTCTCCCACTATACTACTCGGTCAGGCTCTTAGCGGCTTAACTACAGTTGATCGGACGGGAAACGGTGCTTTCCGCTAGATATGGCCGCAACCGAAAGGTTTTGATTTCATCTCAATATAGGGGGATTACAAATAACATAATTTGAAATTTATTCGGTTATTTACCCATCAGGGAACCTTTTTTACATTACCCACATTAGTTAGTCTATAACAGGTCTCTAATTGAGTAATATGTTTGCATTCCAGAATGTTTTATTATACGTTATTGCTACTTTTTAATCTAATACCTACACATTATCAATGTAACCTCTAGTCAATGTGAATAATTTATTGAATTTTTCATTATAACTATTTATTTAGTCAGAGTTAACCATTAGATCCAGAAATGGTCCATCACAGTCTGCCATAGTGATCTAGTATGACCTTGGTACATCTATAAGTATCAATAGTAAGTCTCAACAATAGTTATGATTGACTTTCGGCTCCTTAAGTCTTTACGGTTATGAGTCACGTGATTCATACAAAATATCTGAAGACGTTAGTATTTGATGAGTAATATTTAAAATTGAAATTCCTCAATTATTCGTGTATGTTATAACATAATATAGCTATCAATAGGTATCTAGAATTTTATAGAGTTGTATTATACCGGTAAAAACTGAGTAGCTACCTTATTTACTGAGTAAATAATATTTATATGAATAAGCTTTTATTTTTTTGAAATTGAAATAATTCCTTATTTTTATCAAACTCAACTTTTTATTTTTAATTATTTTGAAAATTAGAAATACTTATTGAGATATAATAGATATTTTAATGAATATTATGTATTGTTGGACAGTTGTGAAATTTCATGAACTTTTTTTTCATTTTGCAGAAAATAAAAACTGAGGCCAAAAAGTATGAAAAAGTCTGGTTATCAAAGTAAAATAAGGGGGGAATAGATAGATAATCATTTTGATAGATACTTTTTCATATTGAACAAGAGAGATTGTAAGAGTATTCGATAGACTAACCATCGGAAGAAGCATACCAACTACTCACTCAGATATTACTAGAGGTTATATCATTAATGCGCTGTAAGAAAGTATAGAAGTATTGCATTCTAGGCATTCCACAAATATTACATATTATCACTGCTACCATCATTTGCTTAGAAAGAGACTTAAGGAGTCGTGAGCGCACCTTTAATCAATGAACTTGGTATAGATAGTACTTTGAGATATACATACATGTGTACATATATATCTATATATGATGCCATTCGGTTATCAGCATCGAAAGAAATTTAGTAACATTATTTTAACCCTTTTGAATGTATGAAATCCTTTCGGTGACAAAATTAGTTGGTTATGGTTGTTTTATTTCAATCGCAACTACTTAACATACGGGATAAGACATCTATCTATCTGGTCTTTGGTAACAATTTTGAAGATCAATATAGCATAAGGGGCCATAATCGGTAACATGTCATTAACTAATCAAATGCTAAGTTGTTCTGGTCCTATTTACTGTAAGTAAATGTAAGGTTTCCTTAAAGTACATAACCAAATATAATTAACGAAGTCTACTTAACACAGATTATGGAAGGACGACAACACTAAATTGTTCACTTCCACAGACAAGGAACATCCGATTGTCTCAAAGTCATTATTCTAGAACTTCAGACATCGGCGTCAACTTTTGAAAGATAACGAATACCAAAATTATAAGTGCGTGTTGCACTCTCAAGTCATTAACTAAGAGGATCAAACGGATGAGAGGCAATTGCAATCAAATATTATACGGGCTTAAGATACCAATACCAGAACTCCCTATAGTATAGATAGTAGGCAGTAGACTCTACTTAAAGATATTAGGGTATTGTTTGCATAGAGACATTTCAAAACTTATCAAACAAATCTAAGGAATTTATATTCATCAACTACGGTACGACATGCATTTTAAACGGGTAACAATCAATTAAGATAAGAAATAGTAAACAAGGAACTTCATTATATATCAATCATGTACGTAAAAGCATCTCATCAACTAGGTTGCAACACCAACTTGACTGGTCTTTTCTGTTTTAGGCTTCTCTTCTCCAATTAAGGATCCAACAGATTCACGGCCAAAGAAGCTGATATTCTTTGTACGATTAGCTGAAGTACTGTTGAAGAAGCGTCCCTTCTCATCATCCCACTGTCTAGCAGTGATACGTGGAAGGTTTTTATCTCTGACAATACCTAATCTGTTAAGTTTAGGCGAATTCAATGCATCTGGATCTATGTATGAATTCGGCTGCATGTTACAGAAATAGATAGCAGTGTTTCTGTAATGCTCACGCTGATCATCTGGTGCAGTGACAACCCGATGGATCGAAGAACGGAAGTAGTAACCAGTAAGTTGTTGAACCATATCTGCAATGTTGACCACAAGCGCTCCTGGAGTATGTGTGACAAATTTCCATTCGTTAGTTTCATAGTCCCTAATTTGTAAGGAGAGGATTGGTTGCGAAAGAATAAAGGTCAACGCACCAGCGTCAGAATGACCTCTCATCCAAATTGAATGAGCATTCTTATTGTATTCATCACTGACAGGATGATAAAGCAAAAAGCGACCAGCTCCATTTGATGAATTATCCAAGTTTCCAGGAGTAATCTCAAAGAAATTATGGTAGATGGTTCCTTCAGGGATTTCAAGAATGAGATCCATCAGACGAGTAACCTTATAGAGAACAACCCGGTGGATAAAGTTAAAGTAATATGCGATATCGTCAAGGTTCGCCCGAACAAACTCTGGGTATTGGATACGATTGAAGAAAGTATCGTATTGTCCAAAATGACGAACATTGAACAACTCAACATTATCAGGTGTTGAGTTCGTATATTTCCAGTATCCAAGCGGTTTATATCCAGTTCCTCTGATTACACCCAATGGTCTATCAGCTTCTTCCGGGAGGTTATGCTCTCCAGCGATGAACTGTTTCTTCACTTCATCTGGTTCCTCGAAAGTAGATTGAGATAAGGAGAGCACCTTTTCGATTTCAGACTTAGGAAGACCGAAATTGACGATTTTAAAGAATCCAAACTTTGTCAGAGACTTCTCAAGTTGATCTGCTAACTCCTGTCTTGATTCTAACCCCTCTGGACCTTCCACAAACTTGTCAAAATCAAGTGCATCGAGTTCTACAGTTTCAACTTTGGCTTTTGATAACGGTGCCTCTTCGAAAGGTCTAAAGTGGAACTTTTTTCTTGCAGCTTCCTTCACTTTAGGATCCACAGCATATTTAGCAAGTTCTTCCTCCCAACCAGGTGTAGCGGAAACAACCATTTCAGTTATGGAAAGATCGATATGTTTTACTACCCCGCAAATTTATCGTGCCCATGCTTCTATATATATATATAATTCTAACTTGATGTGCCACAGTTTTCATAGATCTGATGATATTTGCCACAGATTTACTAAACAGTCATTGCTTTTTATTTAGCAACTACCAATCCAAGATTCATAACAGAGCTTACAAGACGTATAATAGCAATCATCATTGTAAGTTACAGTACAAATATTGTTATCTGCCCTTTAACGATGAGTGAACGAGTCATAATTTTGCGTAGATGGAAGAATATATATATTTCCTAATCGGGTAAAAATATAGCCACAGAAGATATAGGAAAAAAAGGTCCGAAATGATTTTTTGGGATTAAAAAAATCAGACATATACGAGCATTTATGAGCTGATATCAATTCACGCAATCAATAGTAATGATATATACAACGAATGTAATCTTTCTTTGATGATAGCATTTTAGTTAACCCTAAATGGTACCAAATATAAGGATTGATAATAAACTTTATACATAAATTAAAGCTATTTATCTTTCTCTTTGAATAAAAAATAATCCATCCTCATGTTTTTTAGTGTAGTCGTCACAGTAGCTGGCGGCTACAATTTCTTCGAAAACGTTTTCTACTTAAAAAACTTGTATTTTCATATATTATCTATCATATTCAAATAGTCAAAAGTAAAATAACAGAAAAAACTTCAAATTTTGCAAATAATCCATTTTTATAACAAATAAGATATTTTATCTAATTATGATTTTGCCTCAAAATGATCAAAGAATAACTTATTTATGATACTATTCTGGTACCAAAATATTCACTTATATAGCACAGTGCGTTAGAATATGAGGTTGTATATATTAAAGCTATTAATTAACATATTCTTTTAATACTATATATTACTTTTCCCAACTGACTATTTTTTTATTATGAAGGAACAAAAAAATTATTTTTGAATTAGAACTATGAGGGGGATGGGGGTTGTTTTTAGCTGCCTCTCATTAGATTAAATCAAGTGGCCCAGCTTAAAGTTATATTAGGATGTTATGTCATTCATCGTATAAGAGCATACATACATAGTACCCTTGGTATATAAATGTGGTGCTCATATGAAACATGAATTCACTGAGGACTTTGCTATAGATTCAATGGTATTTAGTGGGTGCTCTTTCGTTAAAAGGGTGAAAGGACTTCCCTTCTATGCCTGTGTCGTGCCCATCATATTCAAAGACACTGATGCTTTCAAGGCACTAGCTACTACCTCTTCTGGACAGTGTGTATGTTTAGTTTAACGGTCAATGATTGTTTGTTGGTGTGTGTTCCGGTTCTGCTTGCTTTCATTGACAAGCTTCATGCTCAAGTTCGAGTGGATGTACTTTACTGAACGCTCGTATGAATCGGTGATATTGTTAGTTCTTTAGTAGTATAATGGACAAAGGCAAAATGATATCCAATATATTCAATAAGACTTTAGATCCAGTACTGGGTTTGATAGTTTTAATTCGAGAGAGTAAGTACAATCAAACAGTGTGATTTGGATGGAACAGAAACAGCTACTGTTTATGCTTCCGTCATAAGGCCTAGTGATTTTAAACAGGAATATCATCATGAGTTTAGATTTTCACGACCATCAATTGAATCAAGGTGTAAGCGAAACCGTTGTTTGATGCTTGTCAAATAGAACATCTTTAGTATCACTTTTGTATTACTTTTAGTTTCAATACCTATACATTATTCTTACATGTTGTGTCTTCTGTGTTTTTGTGCTACTGGTGTCTAGAATTCGATAGTGTATAAGTTAACAGCAATCAACTCCCCCTCCTGTTTTTTACATAAGGAAGTTACTAAAGAACATCCAATAAGTCAGTGATAACAGTTTATTAGTATGTTTCCTTTTCAGTTATAAAGAAAACCTCTTATTTATGGTAGTTGCTGTTCAGTGGAATAACGTTTGTAAAACATATGAAATCCCTTGAAACATAATCAACTCATAGAAGTTTTGGTTGCATTTATATTTTTTATGTACTAATAATACTAGTACTAGTATAGGGATGAGCGAACTTGATTCATGTAAAGTGAATCCAATCTGAAAACCTAACGAATTTGCTTCAAGCTTTCAGTTCTGGAGAGAAGATCTACTTCAAGCCATTTAAGTAGTAAAAGATCTCATGAGCTTAAAAGAATCTTGAATATAATTAGTGATAACTAAATACCAAATGATGATGTGCAAGTTGATCAACAATTACATTCGTAATAATTGATTAGTATGAATATGGAAGTTTTCTTACTGTACGTTCATTGCTTTGTTCATAACATATACAATGAGTCCCTAATTCTTTCTTCGAGCAAAAAATTCATTATATGGTCAAACTTTGCTCCCAAATCTGTTGCATGCAGATCTTGATTTTGCTCATAACTTTTAACACAATTATTCATAGGTATTCTCTACATTTATGGTTTCATTCAATCTCACTAAATTCACAGATAATGAACACGATCAAGTACGTGGATATCTTAGTGTTATGTCGTAATAACTTTTGCGGTCTTACTTAGATTTGTTCGTCTTGCATTCTCGTATTACACAGATATGTGAGTTTTTTATCACTAATCAATGAAATTGTGGTATGCCTATCAAAGTAGGTTTGTCAAAGAGTGTAAATATTCTGTATCTTCAATTTGAATATAGTTTATAACATATATGTGCTTTCTATTATTCTTTTCTACGGCATGATCAATAAAAGTCCTTTCCGAATTCTTTCTGTTTCTTCTCAAGACTAAAAAATTGTATCTGTACTTTGGCTCCCTGTCGTTGCTTACAATGTGTATATAACGTGATTGTGGTCTATTAATCCACCTTCATTATATTGAGTCTTTATAGGTTTCAAATTGTAACAGAATCTGGTATATTGTTGTTTCGACTTTCTCCTTCCAGAATAGACTCTGTAAAAGATCACCACCTCCCCCAGCTAGCTATTTGAGAAAGTCGCTTAATGATTTAAGTTTCCCGTCGTGGTTTAAGTAAGTTCTTCTGTTTGTTTTGTATCTATCCTAGTCATTCACCATCGTGTCCCACGCAATTCAAGGACTCTTTACAACTCTGTCTGTTATGAAAGAGAACTTTTATATCAAATTAATAAAGCGTCCAATTCTGATACCTCCACTAGTTTGGTAGCACAGCATAACTCTTTATTTTCTTGCTGAAAAAGGACGAAAATTTTCACTCCATGAGGCAAAAAAGAAAAAGACATAAAAGTTAAAAAGCTGCTAGATATTATGATTTTATCAAATTTTATAAAATATATTGAAATAGAATAAAGATATGAATAAATATTTATAGCTCCTCACACAATCGTGATATTTGCATATAAGTAATGTTTTTCTATTAAGAAAAATTCATTAAACCATATACATGTCATTGTATGTTATTTAGACTCTTCAATAATATGTAAATAACATATATTTATTGATTTATACCTTAAGCCATATTTTTGACGCCAAAAATATCGTCAATATTGGTTAGCACACGCCCCTTCAATTTCAACATTCAATATCTAGGAGAACTTCAACATTATTCAAAAGAACTTCAACAAATAGGTATGTATGATTGTATTGTGTAACGTATAGCCGGTAATCTTGCTTATCTGTGTAAGAAACTGTTGAAGTTAGTGAAACAAAATTTTAAACAAACTTGAAGATTTCTGAAAATAAGGACTAGGACTTAATTAATAAAATACCTAGTAAATATCACATAACAAAAGTATTAGATTAGTATGAAAATAATAATACCGAGAAACCTCAGCATGAATCGTTCACTAAGGAAATGTGCTATGTCCTGTTCAAACTCAGACGAATGTAGAATGAAAGGAATGGTGGCAACTTACTACAATTTTTATGTCGTGAAAATGATTGTATATTATACAGATTAATGAGGGTTGATCCACTTGGACAAGCCAACCTTGGCATCGAGACGTTTGAGAATATCATTCTCCTTCAGGTAATCATCCTGAGATGATTTTGAAACTTCAAGGTATGTCAGATCGTCCTTGCTAATATAAAGTTGATCCACAGTCTTAGGAGGAGAAAGAGAGTATTTCGACAGCTGGGACAGAGTAGACAGGAAACGGCTCTCTAACAGGTTCTTGCTACCAGTGATTGCTTCTGAATCAGAAAGAATGAGTCGTTTGAATATCAAGGCTAGCAGAATGTCACACAATCTTTGCGAATATTGAGGTTCTCCAAGCGTATTCAATTGAGGTTGGGATGCCTTGTAAATATTTCCCAATAAGTTCAATGCATCATCAAACGAGTCAAGATTCAACTCTTTGAACTCCACTAAAGTCAAGAACTCCACGAGTTCAAACAAACTCAACGGAAAATCCTCAGCTATGTTATCACTGATAAGCTTCTCAATTCTTTCAGGTAAGTAGTGGAAAGAGTTCGAGTTAAGATATTTAGAATCATTCAAAAGTGACGATATAGCAGAAGAATCAATCTGACCGAACAAATCCAGGATCGAGTGTTCATAACGTTGTTGAATGTTAACAAGAGAAAGCTTCAATTCAATATCAGATAACCCTGTGCCAGCATTGTCATCAGCAAGAAGCGATAATTTCGCAATATTAAGTTGTATTTGCTTGTTTCCGACATGGTCAGAACACTCGTCCACGTATTTCAAAAGCCTTGTAGCTGCAGAAGTGAAAGCGGCATTCTTGACATCAGGAATCCATGCAAACTTCCCATATTTAACATCAGAGTTCAGGAACTTCTTAACATAGTCAGGATAGTTCGTGAACCGCGTCAATAGGAGGTCGATTTTATGAGAACGAACATAGTACGAGAACAATTTTTCAGCAAATTCGTAACCATACTTGTCGAAATGCTCATTAAACCGAGATTCGACGTCAGCACCAAGGTTTTCAAGTTCAATAGGATTGACAATATCTTGAACTGCAGGATCTTCAATGTAAGCTCTTTCACTGTCAAGAAGTTCGGCAACACTGTCAAGATCTCCGAATCCATCGACCAGTTTGATCATTTCATCCTGTTTGCGTAGTAAAATGAAAATCTTAATCCAGTTTTCACGGTTGGCGCTATAGAAGGCCAATAATTGATCACTGCTAGTATCAGCTGTCTGAGGAACAGCAGAGACATATTGTAACAGATCATTCAGTGTGTAGTAGAGGAAAAGAGATAACCCGAGTATAGATGTACTCACAGAAGTTTTCAAAGTAGAATCATTACCAGAGTCAAGTTCATCAGCAAAGCCAGAAGTAATTGTGGCAATAACACTGTTGACCTCTTTCAAAAAAGAGAGTTGATTGATGAATAATGGCGTAGTTTTCACCGTTGGGTCATAGACAACATCCAAGAGTGCACTCTTCACATCACGTTCAGGAGAAATGTAACCGTCTGTAAGAACCTGATTTAGAGATGAGGAAAGATCAAGAATATCTTTCTCATTACCGGAGGACCCAGTTATTGAAGTGACAACACTATGAAGAAGATCAACGGATTCATTCAAACGAGAGTCGAAAAATTGTTGCACCGAACAGTTATACTTGCTTTGCACTATCGGGTTCAAAGAGCTCGAGTAATTGGAGTAGATGAAGTGTGCAATACCAGCATTTTCCACAGCGTTGGATAATTGCATACGAACATCGCTGCTAACGGTCGACAAGTTCGTGCAGACATACTTGGCCAGATCCTTTAAAATTATGAACCGGCGCTCAATATTGGAGGCTGGAACAATGTAATTGGATAGCAGAGAAGAGGTATTGTTCATAACATCATGGATGATCTCAACCACGGCTTCTTCTGCACCATCTTTAGAAACATCGACCGATTTATCTCCAAGATTGAACTTGACAGGAGAACCATCGTTTGAATACTCAAGATATTGCTCTATATGTTGGCGCATGAATGTTGAAGGAGGCAACTTTTTACCCTTTGATAACATCTCGACCGTGAAGATGCCATCACTGGTGACCAATCCAAGGGTTTTGGAAGAAGCGATAGAAGGGTCGGTGGTACCATAAAGAGAGATCTGCTGTCTCAATGAAACAAAATCTTCCCAAGAGCCATCCTCAGAGAAGTTTTCGACATCTGCAAAGACAAGTCCACGTCCAGCAACAATAACAGAGTTGGATCCAAGGACAAAAAGACGAGGATGGTTCTCAATGGATTTCATAGTTTTGATAAGATACTTCGTATCTAAAGTAGTGAATCGGTCTCCAACTATATTGATATCGAAGAGAACCAACGAGTAGCCCGAAGATTTTGTGCCAAAGGTGGCCAAGAAGAGACCACGATGGTTCTCCAAAGCATGCATATCTGTAAGGATGAAACTGTCCAATTGATCAGGTTCTTTAACCTGTGTTAAGAACAGATCTCTAACGTTCTGTTGTAAAGTGATGGTATGGCCTGAACCAGAAACAAAGTTAGCAATTGTGAACAGACCATCTTCTTCTAGAACAAAAAGACGGGTCAGAAGACCGCTTTCACGATGGAATCGAAGAGAGCAGACCTTATTGCCCGACTCGTAGGAGGCCTGGTCGAAGTTGCCACGACGTAAGAATGCAAAGGAGACTTTAGAACGAATAATATCTTCATAACCGAGGTTAATATGACCAAATTGATCTCTAGTAGTAATCAAAGTGATGCGACGATCGCTCGTAGCAAGCACCAGACCGACATCTTCATTGTACTCGGCCAGAGTAATAACTTCACCGCGGGACAACTTCAGTTGTAATTGGTGTTCGTTTCTTAGCAGGTCCAGAGAGGAAGACAATTGCAAAGATTCAATGTATCTGATAGAGCCTGTGACAGGGTCGACCACCAATAGATCAGGTGCAGCAGATCCTGGGTCCAAGCTAGAGTCGTGGTTCGAGTCGATAGAGCCTGGTATAAGCTTAACCAGTGGTGCTAATCCGTATTCGTTGGTATCGTACGCCACATCAACAGTGTATGGATGCTTCTCTACCGTATTGGAGTCATATATAATGATCCTCTTACTCGTAACCAGCACCGTCTCTCCCTCTCCGTACACACACGCTGAAATCACCGTCTCGTCCGCTTCCAAATCCGGACTACCTGCCCTGTTCTTGCTGATCTTGTAGAATTCTGTCCTTAAAAGCTCATCACCAACAGATCTCAACTCAACTTCCGTATCTGCCCGAGGTGCAGCGCCCCGAAGACGTTCTGCACTGAATTTAAACGACATCTCAAATCTGTTGATGTTAACACTTAAGAAGCCAAAATTCGCAGGTGAATAATTTGAGCTCAAGTAGACAGAGCCAAGAGAAGTTCCGGTGCACTGGTGTCAGTGGGTAAAAAAATTTCAAAAAAATTTAGGGTGAGAGTGAAAAATTCATCTCTTCCTATTTCCTATCAGTTCTTTCTTTGCTATGATTCGTACTGTGAAGCCAAAGAACGCTCGTTCGAAGAGAGCACTGGAGAAGAAAGAGGCTAAGTTAGTTGAGAATGTCAAAACTGCGATCTTTGTCAGAGGTCAGAACTCTAGCAAGGTTTTGCATGACATCACAGTGGACTTGGCAGCTTTGAAGAAGCCATACTGCAAGAGACTCGACAAGAAGAATGCCATTCTGCCATTTGAAGATGCCAGTGGAGTTGAGTTCCTGAGCGAAAAGAACGATGCCTCATTGATTGTCTTGTCAACCAGCAACAAGAAGCGCCCAAATACTTTGACCATGATTCGTACCTTCGATTATCAAATCTACGATATGGTTGAGTTACAAGTTCTTTCGAACTTCAAGCTATTTGAAGATTTCAAGAAGAAGGCATTCCAAATCGGCTTGAAACCAATGTTCATCTTCCAAGGACAGATCTTCGACACAAATCCTCTCTATAAACAGATCAAATCCTTCTTCCTCGATATGTATCGTGGAGAAGTCGTTAAATACGAAGACGTTGCAGGTCTTCAAAGTGTCATTGCAATCTCTGCACTCGAAGAAGATGACAATAACTCTTCCATCTCCACATTACCTCTTGTTCATTTCCGTACTTACAAGTTGGTTTCTCGGAAATCTACTGAGCCTAGATTGCCACGGATCGAGCTTGAAGAGACTGGACCTAGAATCGATTTCAAAGTTGGCAGACACCAGGCTGCTACTGCTGAAATGGAGAAACAGGCCATGAAGAAACCTAAGCAGCTCGAACGTAAAGAGCGCAAGAATGTCGAGGTCGATAAGATGGGTGATACTATTGCACATGTCCATGTTGGTAAGCAAGATCTTAGTAAATTGCAGACCAGAAAGGTTAAGGGTTTGAAGAGCAGATACGATCAAGTTGATTCCGATGCCGAAGAGGTCGACGTCGTCGAGGACATTATCGAGGAAGAGAGTGAACCAAAGAGACAGAAGTTGTAAAATAGATAGATTTTAATGCATCGCAAAAGTTAATTACAATCGTTATATATAACTAACTAGTAAAAGGTATGATCGTGCATCATTTGCATGTCTGACTTATCGTCCTCAAGGAATGATGATACAGTACTTGGGCTTTGGAAGAAGCAATACTTATTAAGCAAGTCTTGATATTGGTTCGAATCCATAGCCGGTTTACTGCCATTTTTGCTTTTGCTACCGTCCAGCGGAGCATTGGCTTCATGCTTTGGTGGTGTCATTGGATCGCCAGCCGTGGCATATGCAGTGTCCTTAGTTCCTGCAGTGCCAGAAGAAGCCCGATTGTTTGTTGATTGAGGAGCAGATGTAGCTGCTGTTGATGCACTTACTCTCTGAGTTGTTGGCGATTGAGGCGAGGAGAGTAATGAAGATTCGACTTCTCCAGGAGTATCGAGACTCAAGACGGTCAATGGATCGACTGAGC
This sequence comes from Xiuguozyma insectalens, assembly GCA_030574155.1. Lineage (NCBI taxonomy): Eukaryota > Fungi > Ascomycota > Pichiomycetes > Pichiales > Pichiaceae > Xiuguozyma > Xiuguozyma insectalens. The sequence continues at coordinate 200,587 of JAJMEL010000002.1, read as the reverse complement.
TGTTATTGAAGTTGTTGCGAATTCCCGTATCTAGGCGTGGCCCATCTCGTAATGCAGCAGGGGTGCCAGGGGAATTGATTGTTGAATATGCAAATGGACTCGATGCAAATGTAGGAGTCGATGGTGAAGAAAGTGACAGGAAATCGTCATCTGGGACGTGCGATTTCTCAATATGCTGCTGCTTCCGCTGTTGCTTGGAAGATGATTTCGCAGCAGCACTGGTGGTACCGACACGGCTGTACCTGACGTCCGGTCTGAAGAACCGTAGAACGTAGTTTCTATTGAAGTTGTTGTCCCAATACTCCTGACCTCCAGAGGCGTATCTGATGCAGCAAAAAAACACCGGGCCTGCACCATTTGGAGAGTATTTATGAGAATCGTAGTATTGAGAGAACATGGCAGGAACAGAAATTTCGAAAGTGAACCGATCGTACTTGGCCCTTCTTAAAATCCTTGGACAATTCTGACTATAATGAGCATCAACGTTTACAACGGTGGTCCAATCATCGAACGTATAACGTGCAGTGACGGATTTTTCGAATGATATGTTTTTAACAGCCACTTTACCCAGAAGTAGTGACTTGTCACTGCATAGATGGCAAGACTCCAAAAAGATAGGAGCTTCACGGTCAATCTCATCACGATACGACACTTTAGGGAATTGTGACTGGTCGAGTTGCCAAGGTGATACAAGGCGGCAGAATTTTGCCAAGTTTCTTGAAGTTGGGTTCTCCACGTAGTCTCTAGATCTTTGATAGAGATTATTGAGGCCACCGGAGCTATAATCTTGGGTATCATCGTCAGAATCAGAGCCCGAGCCGGATCCAGAGGATGAAGAAGACCACGTGGAATTATTATCGTCGTCTTCTTCGTCGGAAGTGTAAGGAGAGTTATCAGCGGATATGAAAGTTGGTTTATCGCGTTGATTGAAGTACCGCACATCAGTTTTAACACCAAAATGAACCTGCTTATAGGTTGGAGTGGATGGAAGGGACTTGGAAGAGCCGAGGGAGTTCAGTTTCAAAGAGGACTTGACCAATTCGCCCGATTTCTTGCGAACCAATGGATGCAAGCTGGTGAATCTCTGTTCGGGAGAGGGACTTGCGGTGTAAGAGACAGGACTGAGAGGAGAATCCAACTCGTCATAATCAGAATTGGGACCGTCATTGGCGTTATGATTTGTCGTGAGAGGTGAACCCATCCCACCAGGACGGCTTGTGAAGTATGATCCGGCAGTATCCGGTGCACCCGAAACACCGTAGTGGTCACCTTCAGCGAGATGTGCATTGAGTTTTGTATTCTGACGCATTATACGCTGGACATCGACGGTAGAGACCAAAGATTGCGATCTAGAGGGCCTTCTTAAGAAAGAAAGAGACAACGGCACTTCCTCATCATCGGAACCAATTGGAGATATGAGAGATTCAATCGAAGATGCGACCGGAGCCGGTATTGGTCTCTCACGCGGTGAACCACTGTCAGGATCCGATAACCCAGAGGTATTAGAGGGAGATTGATGCCGGGTTGCACCGGGAGAATTCAATAATCCGGTCGATGCCCGCCTCATTCGAGTAGACGGAACAAATGGCATGGTTTATTAATATCTGGCGTGAAACCAGCGGTTAAGTCTCAAGAGTCCAGAGATGAGGGAGGTCTGATTAGGTGGGAAGAATTAAATAGGGGGGGGGGGGGGGTGATGCAGGATTTATTTAATGCAGCCGCGGCGCGCGGAATTTGTCATGATGGTGGGAAAAGAGAGAGAGGGGGGGGGGGAAGTGGCGTGGCTGGCAGCAGGCTGGGAGGTATGGGCCGCAGAGAAGCGGGGGGGGGGGGGAAGAGGGGGCATAGGGACGGACACCTTCGGATGCCGCAGGGAAACGGGGGAGGCAAACTCCGGGTTACTACGTATAGAGAGGGACTGAAAACCGAGACGGTGTGTGTGGGTGTATTATATAAATAGCCGGACCAAATTAGCAACACGGGTTAACGAGATGGTATTGTTCTAAATGATTGTTGGTTTGTGATGGAAGTGATAAGACGAGTATCTGAGGATTCGAAGTGGTTTGTCAATCAATAAATCGAAAGGACATTAAATGGTCAGTACTAATTAGCGCTGGTTAACGTGGTGAATGCAGTAACTCATCGGAGATGCATAATATTTGTGGCTGGAACGTACGGGTGCTTGCAACGGCGGAAGGCAGCCAGCTTATTGGAAATGGGTCCCAGCCGCATCGCATCATCTGTCAAAAAAAAAAAATAAAAAGCCTATTGTTTATACATCCGTACACCACATAGGAGCTTGGGCCCTGCGGTAATCATCTGGGACTGGATGGAGAGAGGGGTTCAGAGAGGTCGTAACTGCAGTTGGAAGTATCCGATGTGGTATAGTTAGCCCCGTACCAGATATGTTTAGTTACGATCGGCCATTTCACCGACAAACGATGCGATCTGCGTCCTGCATGCATACGTACCTAGTTCACACATGCACCAGTTGCTATCTGAGGATGATCACCCTCGGCAGGCACCAGGACACAAGATCTCTCTACAAAATCGGAAATACCGTCCTTCACCCACCAGGTGCATAGAACTCAGCAATGTTCCTAAATCATGTAATGGTCGCATAATCTTTGCAGTCGGAGAGAATCCTTGTAAATATGGTCGTGCACAAACCAAAATGGTTCACGGCTCGCTCGCTCGCTCCGCTCGCTCCGACGCGTCGCCAACTTCACCGCCAACTGAAAAATCTGAGTACAAAAAAATCTTGGCATCCTTCGCATCACTTTTTCTTTGTAAATGGCCAGGAGAAAGAAGGTTTCGAAGCAACAAAGCGCCAGACGGGACGAACAAACGGACACCGAGGGATCAATTGATGTATCCAAGCATTCAAAGGCGCTAGAATCAGGTCCAAAGGACTCAAAAACGGCATCTACTACCCACCCTGCCCCCTCGCTGTGGAATATCTGGGTAGCTTCCACTCTGTTGAAGATCCTGTTATTCCCAGCATACCACTCAACAGACTTTGACGTCCATCGGAACTGGCTGTCAATCACTCACTTACTACCTATTAAAGACTGGTACTACGAGGATACGTCCATTTGGACCCTCGATTACCCTCCTTTCTTTGCTTACTTCGAATGGTTCCTCTCTCAATTCGTTCCTCCTTCAGTTGCTGCAGATGGCTGCATCAAATTGACTCCAACAGACGGCCAGTACTCACTGCCAACCATCTTCTTCCAAAGATCGACTGTCATTGCCTCTGAATGCCTTCTGTTTGTCGCCCTGCAATGGCTCATCAACACCTCCAAGTCCCATAAGGAACAAACTCGTAACTTTGTCATTGCTTCTTCAATAGTTCTCTCACCAGGCTTCTTCATCATAGATCACATCCATTTCCAGTATAATGGGTTCCTTTTCGCCTTCTTGGTCTTGTCGATTGTTAGTGCAAAGCAGGATAGACCTGTACTTTGCGCCTTTTGGTTCGCAGTCTTGCTGTGCTTTAAACATATCTTCCTCTACATGGCCCCAGCATTCTTCGTCTACCTGTTCTCATCCTACTGCTTGAAACATAACAAATGGGACACATCTTCGGCAAAGGCAATTCTTCATCAGTTAATCTTTGATTCCATCATCTGGTCCCACCTAGTTCAACTAGGTGCCGTCGTTATCGCGGTGTTTGCTGTCGCATTTGCTCCCTTCATATACTACGGAGAAATACCACAGCTTCTCACGAGACTATTCCCATTCTCGCGTGGATTGACTCACGCCTACTGGGCTCCAAACTTCTGGGCTCTTTACTCCTTTGCAGATAGACTCCTTATCCAGTTCGCTAAAAGACTGCCCGGTTGTGAACACTTCCTTTGCATGATCTTCAAGAAGACTTATCCAGTCGATTACTCCGCCTCTGCTTCTCTCACCAGAGGTATCGTTGGTGACGTTACATTCATCTTCCTGCCACAGGTCGAGCCTAAATTCACTTTTTTGCTCACATTGTTCTACCAAACGCTGTCCGTCATTCCTCTCTTTTTCGAGCCTACCTATAAAAGGTTCGTCGGAGCCATCACCTACTGCGCTTGGACTTCATATCTCTTTGGATGGCACGTTCATGAAAAGGCTATCATGTTGGTTCTCATTCCATTCAGCTTCTATGTAATCTTTGATAGAAAGCTGCTGCCAACGTTCCAAACAGTCTGTGTTGCCGGCTACGTGTCGCTCTTCCCATTACTATACGGGTCTGCTGAGTGGCTCTTTAAAGCACTCTTCACCTTTGTCTGGTTTGTCGTCTTCCAAACGAGTTTCAACGAAGTGTGTCAATTCTCAACCAGTAAATCTCATCGGGTCGTTGCGCTCGATCGCATCAACGTCATCTACATCTTCCTGTTCATGCCATTCTGTTGTATCGTACAATTACTCGATATAGAATCTCGCAACTACCTGGCGCTTCAAAACTTTGCCTTTGCAGGTCTTATGGCTTACAGCGTCTATTGTGGACTGGGAATCGTCGCATCTTGGAACAGCTTCAGCTGGTTCTATTTCTTAGAATAGTTTTCTATCTATTATTACATCATCATCATCATCCAATTATGCTCTCAAGCAGTTTGGTTTTACCACTTTAACCACGTAGTTTTGAATCTTTCCCAGATGGATTGACTGCCTGATCTCATCTTCGTCTTGGTGCGATATACTTTCCATGGCCGCACAGTACTCCTTCTTTCTAAGAAGCTTCAACTCTTCTTCTCGTTTCTTGCAAGATTCTGAATCAAACCGTTGGAATTGGATGAACAGCTCTCTTGCTTCAGGGTTGATACCTGCACCTATGCATCTTAAGAGAAGTGTCTGAATTTCTGGTTGGAACTCAGGATCATACACAGCCAAGACTCCAGCTTTAGTTAGAGATTTCAACATCAAACAGACCACTTTCATCAGTCTCTTGGATTCAGACCTTTCATCCTCATTCGTAGTGTATGAATTGCTACTCAGATGCATTAAGAAGTTGGCAAAGAATTCATGAAGAATCATTTCAGACTCAACCTCTGAGATCACGAGAGGTCCAGACCGTGAGAACCGCGGCCTATTAGTTGATTTTTGTGCATTACCTCTCTGACCAACCAACAGTTCATGGAAGTAGTTGATCAACCATTGACCGGGAGTGACATGAGTTAAAAACCAGATCAACGGTCTCCTATGGCCTTTCACCATCAACAATTCATCCACTATACAAAACACAGCTTCATGGTTGAATTGGATCAAATTTTGGAACATATCCTCATCAACAATCGCATCGTAGAAGATTTGTGGTGATATGGAGCTATCATCACCATTTTCCACTTTCTCTTTCTTCGTCATGATCTCCGATTCTTCAGAGTATTGAACAACCCAGGCAATACTAGAGACAACCTTCTGTGCCAACTCTGGGCTCACCTGTTCTTGAGCGAGAATTTTAATCTTCTCCATCAACTCCTTAGAGTCAGTGATGAGAACCGAAGGATCAGACTGTGATTCGATTAACAGCTTTTTGAACTCTGGGTCTAGTTTGTCATTATCGCCACGTGGAATATCGCGCCAATCTTTAAACATGGAATCAAATTCAAATCCTGCATCAACGTCAAGAGCAGAAGCTGGAGGTCTTTCCATCTGTGATAGCAAGAGGGAAGTTGCATCCTCATGCGGAACTTCATCAACATCGGATCCATAGGATCCATCGGACTCTTCATCGCTCTTCTCTTCCACTATTCTTCTGGGTGGCGCAACGCTTTCATCATCATCATCTGCAACATTCCTCCTTCTAAATGTCACATCCTCATCTCCTGTTATATCGTCGTCTTCGAATTCTTCAATCTGACAATGACAATCCGGATGGTGCACATCGGAGGAACTGAATGGCGACCTCTCATTCTCAATATCTCTATAAAGCCTGTAATTGGCTGGAGGAAGATGATGCTTTTGATACTGGTCCAGCATATTCCAACTCGAACTTGGCTCGAATTCAAACATGTACCGAATATCTTCATCGTACCTGTCAGAACCATCTATATCAGAAACCAAGTAAGAAACGTAGTCTAAATCATTACCAAGGGCAAGCAATGCACTCACGTATACACGAAGATCGACATTTATCCTGCCACTAGTAAACTTCCGGCCCCAAGGGTTCATGAACTCGGTCAAAGTTTCATGTTTCATATCATGATCCGACACTCTAGGGTTATTGTTGAAGATGATAGCCAGAGTAGCTCTCACCGCGGCAGCTCCTTTAATAACGTCTCGAATAACGTACGGATACCCTTTGAACCCGTTCTCTTCATCTCTGCGATCGATCTCCATACCCAGCAGAAGCACTTTAGTCTGATTTCTCCACACTTTCAGCATCAAGGCCAAGAACGGATTCAGGCAGACGTTGGTTGGATACAACTTGTTGAGGACAATCATGCACACGCAGATGATCGTATAAACGAGTCTCAATCTGGAAAAGCCGTCCAGCATGGCATCTTTATTGATGAGCGAGTAGTCAGGTAACCATACTTTGAGATCGTTGTACCAGGTATTTTCATCGTTTTTCAAAGATTTGAGCAGGTAATCGGAGTCTGCATTCAATACTTTCATACAGCTCTCCACAATCAATGCCAGGTCGTAACCCATGGCAAACTCAGGAAGAGGCGTCTTAGAGTACAATGGGAGTGCCAATGCCAAGACCAAATCTCCCACGAGATTTGGCGACAGGATCATCGAACCGTCTCCAACGTCTGACGGTTCGGTCAAAGGATCTGAGTATGATGCAATCACAGAGAACAGTCTCCAGATCGCGGTTTCATCGTTATTATAGTCAACATAGTCTTCTTCCTCATCCTGATTCCTAGCATCTTCAGACACCTGTGACAATCCCAGGTCTTCAAACAGGCAGTAGTGCGTTTCTATAGGGTCGTAGCTGTACCCAGCCTCAGGGTCGAAGTCAAATGAGTACTCCTCTTCATATTCGTCCTCGAGATCGTCATCCTCGTACTCATACGGATCATCTGCCATAGAATCCCTTTCGGCTGCTAAATTCTCCTCGTCTAGCCAGTCATCCCTCAATTTTCCGTCTCTATACCATAGTGAATACTCTCTCTCATAGTCAAAGCCTTTAGGAGCATCTGGGTTTATTGGATATTGATACTTCTTGTGTGTGATTGGGTCCTCTATTTGTATTGAACGATACAACGGCGGACTTGACGCCAACTTGAGCGGTATATTGAAGCCCAGAGATTTCAAAATTGTAAGATCTCCTTTGACACCGTGACCCACTATTACCAAATCAGGAGCATATGATTGGAAAATATGGCTCATATATGATCTCGCCTGCGACATAGTAACAATTCTCGACTGTCCAGTAATGTTCTTCCACTTCACATCGGGCACATACATTTTATTTCGTAACTCCATATTTTCTTTGATAACCAAATGTATGTTTGTGGTATGAGGGAATAGAGTATTTTTCTGGTAATCTGGGTTGTATAACACTATACCAATCTCTGTTAGTTTGTCCTGTGAAAATTCAAACATTTCCAGGTCGATACTGACCAAGTAATAAAACTTTTCGTGAATCAATGACACCGATTCGTCGACTGAAAGACACCTATTTTTGATTTTAGGGGTCTTTTTACCATTTCTCATGTTTCTTGTAGCAATTGTTCGTGTGAAAGTTGTTGTTTTATTAAGAAATAAGGAAGAGAAGCAAGTGACCTTTGCAACCTAAAAAAAAATTGATATTGAAATGGTTCAAATATTTTGCAAATCAACAACTGACTAACCCGATAAATGTGTTATTTAGCCGCTGAGATTTTCTAAGTTCCTATTCGCTGGTAGTGTGTGATTATACCTATAAGTAGGTAGACTTGGTCTATTTATGGAAGTTGGTATTCCATTGTAAAAAGGGACCTAGCGGACTTAATAGACACTATCGATGATAGCGGCTATTTTCAGTTAATAAGACATCTATATAAAGGAGGAATTCTTTCCATTACATACAGTTTAATAGGGTAAGTTTCCTATTTAAGATCTACTATATTCTGACAAATTACATAGTGGTGATTCCTAGTTTGGAACTGTGAATTCCAGCTGGTGTAACATCAGTGATTAGAGATACCTTATCTCCTTATTAGTACCTTACATAAGCAGCTAATTAGCCACATATATAAAGGAAAGTTAAATCCCTATTAAACATCATTTAATAAGGTAAGTTTCCTATTTAAAGACTAACTATATTCTGACAAATATCAATTTATAATCAATAAAAGTCTGTAGTGGTCGTATTCTTTATCTCAGCTTTACTGAACCTGGTTTCGTATCATGAAACTTAATTTATAACTCTTGCTCTTCAAAAGTATCGTTTACTTTTCAGAGTTATCTAAATTTCTTTAGTGTTCGTATTACAAGATCGATTCTGTTAGTCTTTAAAGTCTTCAAAGTATATCTTTGCTCACGCAATAAGGTATAACGGGCGTAGACTACTTCAGATAGTCATAGCTCCGACATATTAACATTATTTGGATTTGCTGCATTCATGTTCACTCTCATAGAATATCTTTACTCATACATTTCAATATATTACACATTAACATCTTTGAAAACTTATAGTATATTACAAAATATAACTCTATTATGAACTACCACTCCCAGAGAGTTCTTCCAATCAAACTCACCTCTTCACATGCCCATACCATAGTCATAACATAAGAATCCCAAATAAATCCCGAAAATATTCCTCTGCTCATATTTAGCCACCACTTACTTTGTACCATAAGCGCCTTGCTAGCTCAATCGGTAGAGCGTGTGACTCTTAATCACAAGGTTGCGGGTTCAATCCCCGCGTAGGGCTATTTTCATAGCGCTTTATTTTTTTTATTTTTTTAGCTTTTCCATGCAAGTTTTTGGAATTTTAGCTCCTCTTTACAACTGTTTCGAAACTCTATGCTGTCATGGAAAAACGATCAGCTGCTATTATGGCTTAAAAATGCACAGTACAGTGACTACGTTGTAGATGCATTCAGGAATCACAACATCACAGGGATGACACTTGGTCTCTTGAATACAGAGGAATTGAAAGAGATGGGTATCACTGATTTAAAGACCAGGCTCAGTTTGATGAGAGACATTAATGATCTGTTGATGGAGAAGAAAATAAGCCCATTAGAGACACAGACATATCCAGTGCTTGTTCAATTACAATCGACTGCGCTATCTACAAGGCTTGTTAGCGAGTTATCACAACAGATCAAAGAAGAGGTTCTTGAAGGTGATAATAAAAAGTTGGCACATCAGTTCGCCAAATTTCGTGAGGATCTGTTGCCAGTTCTAAAAGAGATCAAGAACAGGAAACCTTTACCAACACCAAGCAATGCCAAGATGGCTGCAAGAAGATCAGAATACTTTTCTACCGCCAGCAGTGGTCCTTCGACTCCAGAAGGTACTACATACCCAGGTCAATTAGGCAATTCGGATATGTTATCACCAAACTCTGAAGTCTCAGGTTCTTCATACACCACTGCCACATCTCCACAACATTCGACCTTCTCCACAGAGACTACTCCATCGCTGTTTTCACATGCAGATATATTACAAGCGTCTGCGGCTGTCAAAACGGTCAGGCCTACTCTCATCACTGAAACGAGACCAAGTAGAACATCATCTCTTGAATCTGGCAGCTCACAATCACAATCTGCTGTTAACACACCAACTACCACTACGATACCGCGGTCCTCATCAAGTGAAAGCAACTTCCGGAACTCTGTTCGCAGAAGCAATTCATCGCATCGCAGATCGGCCCACGGTGCTAAAAGGTATTCGATGCACGGTACAACCAGTGAACCATTGAAACAGTTAAGAGCCCGTACTGAAGATAAATGTTATAAGATCATCCAGGCTGCCATGAAGAGCCATGGATTGGACATATCAGAGTGGAAGAATTATGCATTAGCTATCGTTTATGGAGATCAAGAGCGAGTTCTTGATTACGACGAGAAACCGGTCGTGGTGTTTAGAGAACTCAGTGAGATGGGACTGAACCCATCGATGATGCTAAGACAAGTCGATGAACAGGATGGACTTGACTATCCAGAGGATGATATGCCGGGTGGACATCTCTAGATACATACGATTACTATAACCTCTAATTAAATATTACATTACCTGCCTTATCAGTATGGATTGAACTTTCTACGTTCACGCATCTCACGGACCCTCTCTTGGTCATCTCTGAACTTCTTCAAAAGTCCATTCACCTCTTCCTTCTTTCTTTCACGGATTTGGAACCTATAGAAATCTTTCTTTTCTCTATTCTTCATCTTCTTGGCCACCTTATCATCCTTCTTCAGATCATCTAATGTCTTTAGTGAACCCATAATGTTACTCTTGGTTTTACGGTTGCGTCCAAGAACTATAGTGAATCCATCTTCATCGACAGTCTCACGCATCTCCTTCAATTCATCTGCCACTTCTTGTTCACGTTCCTGGAATCTTTTCATCGACTGTGCAACGTCTTTGGCAAGTTCAGTAGAGTCCAATTTAGTACTCTTCAAGTACCGTTCTGGCCCCGTATCGCTATCGTCGCTAAACACTTCCCAAACTGGAACTGCACTCTTTCTGTCACTCATAACAGACCTATTGATTCCATCCAATGCTAAGTTCAACGCAGACTTGTCTAAGAAAGTTATCACACCGCATCCAACAGGAACTTTTGGACCTTGATCGACCTTTTTAAGCCCGAAATCTGGATTACTCAACGCACTCATATTGATATCGAGATCGTATCGGATCAGATCATCCACATCATAGTACTCCTTCTGAACAAAGCTTTCTATATTGGCACCGAGTGCCACTTGACTGATTAACTTCTTGACGTTGGTAAAACTGGCCCCCACAGGCAGGTTCACCACGAACAGAGACCGACTCTTGGCCTCTGGTTCACCCTTTGAAACGTGCTTCTTTACAAAGATATAATGCAACGGCTTCTCGAAAGAGTCGGATGAATCCAACTGCACCGGCAGAACCGTATAACCTCTGATCTGTTTGAGAGGTGGCATCAGTTAAGGTAAAAAAAGGATGTTGATATGGTTAAGGAAGAGATTAAAAAATGAATTTTTTTTCAGGCTTCCTTTTCAAACGGCACTATAAAATTTTTATCTCTCCCCAGATCTAATCACTTTCTTCTTGTCGGTCCGATAATAATGACTACCAGCGATAACAAAGAAGTAGAAGAAGTTCATTACTGTGCATCACCGAAATGCAATAAGAAGACTACGTCGAATTTGAAATGTCCGATCTGTCTTAAGGCGGGAATCAAGTCTTACTTCTGTTCTTCTAAATGCTTTAAAGGAAGTTGGTCACTTCATAAAGTGTACCATGCCAAAGATGGATGCGATAGTTATGATCCATTCCCTGAGTTTGAATACACTGGAGATGTCCGTCCACATTATCCATTGACTATAGAGCCACGTGTGAACGAATCCATCGTGAAACCAGACTATGCAATGGATGGTCAACCTATCTCTGAGTTGAAAAATGATAGATCTAATAAGGTTAGAGTGTTGAGTGCAGAGGAGATTGTGGAGATGAGAAAGATTGGTGCACTTGCCCGTGAGGTTCTTGATAAGGCTGCCGAGGCCGTCAAGCCTGGTGTCACCACCGAGGAGATCGACAAAATTGTCTACGCAGAGACTATTAAACGCAAGGCATACCCATCACCATTGAATTACTTCAACTATCCTAAATCTGTCTGCACTAGTGTCAACGAAGTGATTTGCCATGGAATCCCGGATAAAACTGTTTTGAAAGATGGAGACATTGTGAATTTGGATGTCACTATCTATAAGAACGGATTGCACGCAGATCTTAATGAAACCTATTACGTTGGAGAAAAGGCAAAGAATAATAAAGAGCTTGTGAATCTGGTCGAAACTACCCGTGAAGTCACCGATAAAGCTATTGCAGCCGTCAAACCAGGTGTTCCATTCCGTCAATTTGGTAATATTATTGAAAGTTATGTTCGTGAACATAATCTGTCTGTCGTTCGTACATACTGTGGTCATGGTGTTAACAATTTGTTCCACTGTCAACCAGAAATCGTTCATTATGCACACAACAAGGCTGTTGGTAGCTGTGTGGCCGGAATATGCTTCACTATTGAACCGATGGTTAATATAGGTACTTGGCGTGATATCATCTGGCCAGACAACTGGACTGCTACCACTGCCGATGGTAAGCCTAGTGCCCAATTCGAACATACATTGTTGGTTACTGAAAATGGTGTCGAAGTTGTCACTGCTCGTCATAAGCACTCACCAGGTGGACCAGTTCCTCGGTTATGAGATATATAAAACTCTTCAAATTAAATTAACTTAAACTTAATAGACTTTGTTCAGGGCCATTCCGCCTCATCCAATTCAATGTTCTTGGAGACTGCCTCGAATGGCCATTCCTCTGGCCACACTGGGTTGGATTTCCACTGCCATTTCTTGGTCAACTCTGGGCTTAACTTACCTTCGAATCTGTCCACAATGTACTTTCCAATCACTGGTAAGAATTTGTATCCATGTCCAGAGTCACCCGCACAGACAAGCACACGCTTGTGACCTGGAACATCGTCGATAATCCAGTCCATATCACAGGTGTTTCCACACCAGCAGAGCAACGAATTGACGAAAGGCTTACTAAGAAGGTCGGGGATAGTCATTCTGAGCAACTCTTTCAATTGATCGATGGCCTCTTTAGGAATGGCACCGCCCTTTGGACTGTACCAATATTTTGGCAGAGACACTGTTCCGTTACCGGAGACAGGATTAACAATAGTGTTGAGACCTCTGACACCCTGGGCAACGAGCTTAATACGATGGTACTTTGGGTCTGGCGGGAAGTAGAATCCCACATCTTCCACTTGGATGATTGGTATGTCTTTGTACTTCTCATACTCTTTCTCATCAAGTTGAATATGAGTGACAAATTCACTGAGACATCTGACCTGTTCTCCTAAATCAACTAGATAACCAGTGGCAGCACCCGAACAGATAATGATATCGTCTCCATGGTAGGTATTTCCAGCCTTGGTACGAACGTATCCATCACCGTAACTTTCGATTCTTCCATCATCACCGACGTGGAACTCAACACCAAGAACATATTTACAGAACTTGTAAGCTCTCTCGACAGATTCGGCAGCTTTACCCTCTCCAGTGTTCCATGAAACCTGGATTGGCATGCCATCAAGATCACAATCTTTCAACAGAGGAATCTTCTTACCCAATGCTTTACCATCTGGAAACTCTTCCACGGTGTGCTTCAAGTTCAATTTCTTGAAATGGTCCAACATCTGCTGGATCTGCTCCCCTCCAAATCTATTACCCACACTCTTCTTGGTGGAGCCAACAATCACATGTCCGCATTCACTATAGCATCCTTTGAAAACTGGGTTGTTCTTCCATTCATCAAGAGCCTCAGCAGCCATCTTGCAATAGTCCCAGTCTCCATATGTGGTTCTAATCACTTTATTCAAGTCATTAGAGGCTGCCCACTCAGATGGAATCTCATGTGCATCAAAAGCTACAACGTCGTAACCTCTGGCCTTGAGCTCCATACAGGTGGAAACACCCCAGACTCCACAACCAACAACAAGGACTTTCTGTGTCATTGCTGATATCGATGCCTAGTACGAGACATCTTGACACTTGATATTTATACATACATGCAGGTAAACCCAACGTCGCTCCGACTATCCTAAAACAAAAGTAATCGATTCACTATCTCTTGTGTCATTTCTTTTTTATCGTTTCTTTTTCTTGTCGGCACTACCCTTTTTGGAACGGCAAGCACATTGAAAAACTAAAGCTACCAATGTTGCAGGGAAGGGGAGATACGGTGGCTTGCAGTGGATATTGACCTATCATGATTAAGCTAAACTAAGTCTCCAGCAGACAGGGTCGACCAACTCTTTGATTGTGGCCTGCGACGGCTGAAATATTCCTGTGTCTTCAAAGTTCCACAGATTATCCAAGATATCGATAACCCGTGCAACATTACCCATAGCATTATTTATCTTTAGATCAAGTAGGAAGTCCAAAATAATCTTTTGATGCAATTCCTGACCGGCTTGCATACCTGCTATGAAAGTGGACCAAACAAGCGATGACATGCCCCATTTTGGCTTGTCTGAAGGATGTAAATCGCTGATTACCCTGATGCAATCTACCACTTTCTGAACTCTGTTTTGGACCAAATCACACATTGGATTTTTTTTATCAAGGTAGGCATATAGGTAAATGATAGCAGCATTACGTCTCATCTCTGCAGAAAGAAGTTCGATAACGGCTCTTTCAGTGCTGGCAATCGTATCGTTACCATACACCTTCACAGTTATGTAAGGGTTTGATTTCTGGAGAATTTCGTTCACAAGTTTTAACGAATCACAATATTCCGAGCACGAGACTAAAAGATGTCTTGAATATTGGGTCAATCCAATAAGATGTCCTTCCAAAAGGTATGTTATTGTGACTCTTGAAGGATCCTCCACTGACACCCCCTTCGAGTCAAGTTCATAACAGTATTGAGAGATCTTGTTGATGAGTCCCAAGAGTTGCAACGAACAGCCCATATGACCATCGATGTATTCATTTTCATAGTCCTTGCCGATCCATAAGTCTTCTGCCTGCAGTTCAGATTCATCATCGTCAACAACTGTTTCGTAGTTGACAGCCTGGTATGCAAAGTACTTCTTAGCAAACAGTGTCAGAGGATTGTCAGTGTGATCGTGCAGAGCTTTCTTTTTGCAATAGCTGATTCCACCTTGCATATGAGTATACCAGTCTGGACTGCAACCAGTTTTCACTTCAAAGATACAGAGCATTAGTGCGGTGGCAAGAACTTGCAACTGAGAGTCCACAGTGTCACTCTGGCCCAGTTTCATGAGTTCATTGAAGCATGACTTCTTATGAAGGTTCGCAAACTCTTCCATCGACAAAGTGCTGCTTTGGTATGCGAAGGAAGAGACACTTAGAATAGCATGCATCAGTGCTGGAGATGAAAGTGCCATCGGGACAATCACGTACCGGAACCCATTGGACTCATCATCAAATAGTGTACAGTTCGAGCAAACCACTTCCGAGTAGAACTGAAAGAGCATGTTATCGATAGGACTACCATCATTCATTGATGGAACATAGTGAACTTGAACAGGTAGGGTCTGCATGTAGTTGTTCTCCTCATCAAATTCTGCCACAGCCTGTTCTTTCGATCCAACTTGCGTAACACTCACTGGAGTCACGATGAATGTGTCAGCCTCACTAGGCTGGCAATGATTTTCATGTCCCACTATACTACCTTCCCAGTCAGATAGATCATCAAATTCGTCCAGATCACTGTATGAGTTCACACTCTCTTTATAAATATTCAAGAACTTGAAGTCCTTGCCATTTAGAGGCACAAAATAATCGTCCTTGTGGATAACATTCTTCTTGGACTTCTTTTCACCATCTTTGGAGCCCACACCTTCACGTCCGAAAGCAATTCCTCTTTGAATAGCTTCATCTTCCCAAAGTAGTTTTTGCCTATACTCACATGCTAAATGTAGTCTCTTACAATTTTCACAGCGAGGTTTGTGAAGATCGCATTTAACCTTCCTCTCTCTGCATTTCAAACAGCCTGTTCGCTCCTTGCGATGGATGACCTCCATGAGATGAATGAATTGACGTCTACAATGAGTTTCAAACAATTTGTGATACGGTTTCGAACCTTTTTTTTTTATTCCTCATTGGTGGATGCATGATTTCCTTATCAGGCAAGGAGCGTACACGAACATCTCCTTTGACAATGGTTACATCTAAACGTTTTGGAAACTCGCAGCGACTTTCCTATTGTGGACAAATCTCTATTCCCAAGCCACACATCATTCCCCATATTTTCGCTTATCTGGAAATCTCTACAACATTAATCCGTTCGAGGAATTCCAAGATTCTCGTTTCTTTTTTTTTATTTCTTTTTAATTTCATTTTTTTGATGAACCCTTTACCCTTACTAACGTCTCTAAACGTGTGATAATAGATAATCGTACGCTCGATATCAGCATTTATTTGGCGTTCGCGATTAGATAAAGTTCTGAACGTTGCATTGTTAAGTACACACTGTTCCATATTACTGCAGTACGAGTTTTGGCGACAGTGGTGAACTTCATGTAAGCTCACTATTTCACACGTTCTGCCAGTGGCAACTCGGTCCGACCAACCCTTTCTGTGTCTAATGCATGAAACGTTTCTTTTTGTTTCATTTTTTTGGGGGATGATATGGTGAAAATCTTATCGGCTTATCTGGAAGAACATGGGGTAGCGTAGTGTGACAGCAGTATATATTGCGAGAGATCGAAACTTCTGTTGCCAATTCAGAGCACTGTTAAGTTCTCAGATTCAATTTTCTTGAGATGAGCAATACCAAAAACTTCACCGAAGGAAAGGAACTAGCTACTGTTAACATCACTGCTGACAGTAGTTCAACCCCCGAGGAACAGTCCGTCGTGGACCCAATTAAAACCGTTAAATCACTCAAGGAAGCTGATGAAGCTTGCGAGTTTGTGAAAAACAACCAGGAAAAATTCGATGCTCTTGATGCTGACAATAAGGAGCTCAAACATACATTAAGGAAGATCGACTTAAACATTTTACCATGGATGTTCATCTTGTATGGCCTTCAATTCCTCGACAAACAAATGCTTTCGTTTTCCGCCATTATGGGAATCTACGAGGACTGCAATATTGATTCCAATATCTACAGTTGGATCAGTTCCTGTTACTACCTTGGATACTTGGTCGGTGCTTACCCACACAACGTCTTGTTGCAAAAAGTGAAGAACCAAACTAAATATATTGCTGCGATGACTATGATGTGGTCGGCTGTCTTGATGTGTATGTCTGCCAGCAGCAGTCGTATCGGACTTTTCATTTGCCGTATCTTGATGGGAATATTGGAATCCTCTGTTCCTGCTGGCTTCATCTTGATCAACTCTAAATGGTGGAAGAAGAGAGAGCAGGCCACCAGAACCGGATTCTGGGCAAGCTCTATTGGTTTCTTCTCTATGATTGGATCTGTCGTTGCATTCGGTGCCTACAAAGGTGGAGAGACAATGCACTTGGTTATGCACTCCTGGAGAGTTATGACCCTCTGTGTTGGTGCTGCTACATTCCTCTTTGGCGCATGCATGTTCATCTTCATGGCAAATACTCCACTCACTGCCAAGTTCCTCAATGAAAGAGAAAAGTTAATCTCCGTTGATCGTCTTCGGATCAACCAACAAGGTGTTGGTAACAAGGTCTGGAAACAGGAGCAGTTCATTGAAACTTTGAAGGATTACAGGAGTTGGCTATACGTGATTCTCATCTTGACATGCCAGGTCCCAGGTGGTGGTACTTCTTCTTTCGCATCTCAATTAATTGCATCCTACGGCTGGAAAACTGACATCTCTTTGCTCTTAACCGCATTGCCAGATGGATTCCTCGAGACTTTCATAAACACTCTTTTTGGTAAGCTCGCTGATTACACTGGCCTCAGATCCGGTACTTGTATGCTTGCTCAAGTATTGTGTCTGATCTGTGTCTGTGTTCAGGTTGGTTTGCAGGCAAAGTTCTATCTCTACCACAAATACGTGCAGCTGATTGCATACTACTTCATGAATGGTTTCACCGACGTTTCGTTCCTTCTTTTGGTTTCATTTGTTAGTACCAACACTGCTGGTTATACCAAAAAGACCACCACCAGTGCTATGCTTATTGTAGCTTCTGCCGTGGCACACTTTATTGGACCTCATGTTTTTAACGATGGTCCATACTACCATACGGCTAAGGCTGTCTGTGTGGCTCTTTATGCTGCATCTATTCTTCTCTTGGGATTACAATGGTACCTCAACTACAAAGAAAATAAGCGCAGAGATAAGCTTGAAGCTGAAGGGAAGGTTCCAGATTATGAGAATGGCGAGTTCTTGGATCTTACCGATAAGCAGAACTTGAGATTTAGATACGTTGTTTAGGTTTATATATCGTCCATCTTTATTATTCTTTATTACCGTATATAGTGAGTTTTCGTTCACTTCAACATCAATTCTACCCTTACCACCGAAAAGATGAGTCCTTATTTCATCAGTTACCTTCCACTACATAAGCTCCTTGTCGATACCAGTAATATCAATGGCTTATTACTGCTAGCGATCTCCCAGTCCCTTATTGAATTTCCCCTGGTCTCTCCAATCCCCTGACTGCCCCTTGTTTTTTTCTCCAAAAAAAACCAGAAATATTCACCTCGGGAAAACTTACGCTTCTAAACATCATGTCTTTACTTGAGAGTCCACCTACTTTAAGGGAAAGGCAGATTTCTGCCTTGAAAAAGATGTTGCATTTGAATGTCAACGTTGACAAGAACATGGTGGAATCGACCAATCAGGAAGAACTGATCTGGAAAGTGTTGATTCTGGACAGGAGGTCAACTGCCATAGTGTCTTCAGTGTTGCGTGTCAACGACTTACTTGAGTATGGTATTACGATGCATGCATTGATTGATCAACGTAGAGCCGAATTGCCAGATGTACCAGCGATTTATTTCTTCAGACCAACACCAGAAAACATTGCTGCGGCCATTCAAGATGCAGACCATGATCAATACGCCGATCAGTATGTCAACTTCACGTCTTCGTTGTCGAGATCTCTATTGGAAGACTTTGCTAAGAAGATGGCACAGATTGGCAAGAGTTATAAGATCAAACAAGTTTATGATCAATACTTAGACTTTATTGTCACCGAGCCAAACTTATTCTCTTTAGACTCACCAGGTGTTTATGCCGAGATTAACGATCCACATACTACTGAAGATCAAATCAATAGTCGTGTCGACCAGATCGTTTCCGGTTTGTTCTGTACAGTCTTAACTATGGGTAGCATTCCTATCATAAGATGCAATCGTGGCGGTGCCGCGGAGTTGGTGTCTCAAAGATTGGATCAAAGACTCAGAGACCACGTTATCAATACACGTTCCCAACAGGGTACAACGGGGGCATCTACTAACAGATTGGTGTTAGTCATATTAGACCGTAATGTTGATCTTTCATCGATGTTTGCCCATTCGTGGGTGTATGAATGTATGGTGAGTGATGTTTTCAAGTTGGAGAGAAACACCATTGAAATTCCAGGTGATGGTGACAATTCACAACCTAAGAGGTATGATATTGATCCAAACGATTTCTTCTGGACAGACAATGCATCGTTACCATTCCCAGATGCAGTGGAAAACGTGGAAGCAGAGTTAACCAAATATACAGCCGAGGCTAAAGAAATTACATCCAAGACTGGATATTCATCTATTCAAGATATTGATCCAAGTGACCAAACTGATACACGACACATTCAAGAGGCCATCAAGGCACTTCCAGAGTTGACTCAACGGAAAAATATCATCGATATGCACATGTCTGTGCTTACGGATTTAATCAAGGAACTGGATGCCAAGAACTTGGATTCGTTCTTTGAAATCGAACAGAACTTGTCAGATCCAAAGATGCAAAAACAATTCTTGGAATTGATCAAGAAGTCTGCCAAGGATAACAACTCAAAGGATAAGTTAAGAACTTATTTGATCATGTACTTACAGTACGATCTGCCAGCAAACTATTGTGAGCAATGCGAGTCTGCATTGGCAGAACAAGGTGTGGACCTTAGACCTCTTGATTATGTCAAAAAGGTGAAAGAGATCAACAAGTTGTCCGCTATGAACACAGGTACTGTATCGTCTCAAAATTCTTCCTCACAGACAAACGGTGCATCCAGCTCTAACACCGGTGCTCTCTTCGGTAACTTATCTTCTAAACTTATGGGTTTAACTACAGAAGGTTCATCCAAATTGACAGAAGGTCTTGGATCATTGATTTCCAGTGTTAAGAACATGCTTCCGGCAAAGACAAATCTGCCAATCACTAACATAGTGGAGTCGATTATGTCACCAACCACATCCAAACAGGATTCTATTAATCTTACCGATGACTACTTATACTTCGATCCAAACGTTACACGTGGATCTCATTCTAGACCTCCAAAACGTTCTTCTTACAATGAAGCGGTTGTATTTGTCGTCGGTGGTGGTAACTACCTAGAATACTCCAACTTACAAGACTGGTGTGCCAATACCAATGCTCAACAGGGAGGTAGTGGTGCCGGAACTGGCGGGCCTCAAAAGATTGTCACCTACGGATCCACTCAAATATGTAACGCTGACCAGTTCCTCAAGGAAGTCGCTCAACTGAGCGATAAAAAGCCAGCTTCAACTAAATAAATCCAATAGTCATACACTTATTGTACTTATATCCGACTTTTCAAGGCTGTGCAAATGCCTTTTCGGTGACCGGTGTTTTTTTCAACTACGAATCGAAATAATTGTTAGTCTGGGGCACACCGCTATTTTTTTTCTCCGCTTTTTCTTTTTAATCTTTCAAACTGCACCCCATATTTTCCCCAATTCGAGCAATATGAATGGAGCAGACGCTGAAGGCTCCAAGAATGACGCGGAAACACAGTCGAACACAGATTCGAACAAAGAACAACGACAACGGGGCTCAGGATCTCCATCAGATACTCCGGACTTAAATGCAGTGGGAAATGCGGGGGAGAATCGAGCCAAGAAATCCGGTAAACGGAACTCAACTGCTGCACCTTCTAAAGATAAAAGAGGCAGATCAACGTCATGCTACCTATGTCAGAAGAGGAAACAAAAGTGCGATCAGAGGTTCCCAAGTTGTACAAACTGTTTAAAGGCCCATGTTAAATGTGTTCAACCTCCCAGATATGGAGAGAGTCAAAAATCTCATGTTAAGGATGACTATACGGTCCTATTGGAAAAGAAGGTGAAACAATTGGAACGATTGTTGGATGATACTACAAAGAAGATCGCAAAACTGGATGAAGTCACACAGGTCACACATAACGCTAACACGACAAAGAATGTGCGAACCGCTTCGGAAAGAGACTCTTCCGAAGAAAATAATGCTAGTAATATTCAATCTGTTCCATTGAATACGACGTCTAATTCCGTGTCAACCAATACTGGTACGATTGGATCAACTGCAGCTGAGATCACCGCTGAAGGTGGTGATGATAATAAGACGGAGACCGCACAAACTCTGGGCAATAAAGTGCTGAAATATCGCAAGATTGGTGACCTTTTAGACACTACACCTGTCAAGGTCAACTCGGTCTTACCCTATGATCAGTTCGACCATTTGTTGAACAAACCTTATGGATATTTCATGGAGGATAATTCCGAAAAAGTGAAAGAATCTCTCGTTCATAAGTTCCGTCTCGATGATTTCTTAAGGTACGATCCAGTGTTCGATCATGACGAATCGCTGTCGAAACAACTGATCGACATCTACTTCTCCATGTTGCAATACAAGTTCCCTCTACTGAGTGAACAGGCCGTTTTACAATTCCATCGGGACTATTTTGCACGTAAGACTTTCTCCAACCACGTTGACTATCATTTCAAATCGGCCAGAATGTTCTTGATCTATGCCATCTCTGCATTACTCTACAAATCGAGTGGTAGGTACAGGGGACCTCATCCTTACCGATTCCTTTCGTCAGCACTACGTCATATGGTGTTCTTCCACAACTTGGAACCTTTAAAGAAAGTGGAAATCGAGATATTGCTCTGTTTCCTAGTCAATAGAACAGAGAAAGACTCTAATTGCTTGTACATGATCATTCAAGACGGTATGCATACTTGCATGCAACTCAACTTGCATAAACCCAAGGCTTACAAAAATGTCTCTACATCTTTACGTGAAACACATCTCCGTTGCTTCTGGTGTGCATACTTGCTCGAACGATCTATCTCTATTGCCATTGCACAACCTTTCACTTTGAAAGAGAGTAAGGTTGATAAGAACCTCCCACTATTTGAAAGAGACCCTTGCAAACCTAGCCATCCAAAGGCAGGTATCACATTCATAAACCAATCCATCAAGATCCGTCGTATCGAGGCTCAATTCATCGAAGACCTCAATACTTTAAGCTCATCCTCAATAGCTACTCGTGATCAACTACCAAAAGTGCAGATTTATTTCCAACAGTTGCAAGAATGGCGTCAAGAATGTGAGGGCATTCAACCTGGTAAAGAAAATGAAACTCTTTCAGTCTACTACTACAGAGCAGTTCGTAATTTGCTTCAACCGTTCTTGGAGTTGCTTGACCCTGATGATAAACTGTTCAAAGAATGTCAGGCTGCCGCGGGACAAATTTGCCAAGCCATCAAGACTTTCCATCAAAAGACCGTCGCCGGTCTATCGATATTAAACATCCACACCACTTTCACTTCCGGTGTGACTTTAATCTATTGCCTGTGGCTCGAACGTAATAGAGACGACATGAAGCGGAAACTGCTTGGTGACGATAAGAAGCATACACGGCCACTAGTGTCCGCTGCGTTGTTTTCAGGTTTGGATGATCTTAGAGCTTGTTCTATCAGCTTGTATGTGATGGCAGAGAGAACAAAATTTGCATTGAGTTTCAGAGATTCATTTGATGAATTGATGCACGCTACTATAGACAACTTGATCTTACGGTGTGGTCCAAATTCTTCTGAAATATTAACCAAGGATCTTGGCAATACTCACGGAATGCCGCCTGCAGTGTACCGTCAACCAGTGAAACACTATACATTGGATTCTAGATACACGGAAAAGACACCAGCAGAGAAACGCGAAGATGAAGAACGGAATAGAGAGACAGGAAACTTTACCAGATTAACTATTCCAAAGGGTCTTTCTCATCTTTTGATCCATTCTCCAGCAATGTCTTCCATGACAAAGTCATCTTCCAATTCTGTGCTCAAACAATCAAACGCTCGTTCGTTGCCATCACCTCAAATGCATGCACCACCAACCATTGCCTCATTCGGTGCAACAAATCCTGCATCTAATTCAAGTGAAATTAGAAGTACTGCATTACCTACGACAACACATATGCAACCAGCACGTCCTCCTCAAACCTATGCATCACCGCTTCCATATTATGGCAAGTCTCAGCATAATTCTCCAGATGTCAAGACACCAAACTCGACCACCACGTCTTCGTCATCTACTACAACGACTCCTGCAGTGTCTAATACACCAATAATTCCAGAACTGCTGCCATTTGTTGGAAGAACTACTGCCATGATTAATAACATCTCTGTGTGGACGGGTGAGTCTGGTCAACAGATTCCACAGACAGGATTGGTAATGATCCAGCAACAACAGAGTGCACAGACTAATAACAACAACTCGACATTCTATATGGGGCCAAACTCTGCTATGGACTTCCTGCCTGGTACTTCGTCTACAAATCATGAAGGTTTCGATTATGAAATGGTTAATACGAACAGCCAGATGCAGATACGGAGACAACCTCAGCAACAGCAACAACAACCTCAGCAACAGCAACAACAACCATCACAGATGCAGTTACAGCAGATGCAAGCACAACAGCAGCAGCAACAGATGCAACAGATGCAACCTCAGATGGCAACCGAGGATTATCCATTGCAACAGGGTCAAACGCAGATGCGATCACAGAATGGAAATAACCAATCCGTTGAAGCCACTAATTGGGCACAATATCCTACAGAGGAGTTCTGGTCCACTAACAGTGATGCAGGATTTTTACCATGAATGAGATGTATGAAATGAATATTAGATGATTAGATGAACTATGTAGATTCCTTACAGATCCAGCTGACAGAACCTACTTTGACGGTTGATCCGACGGTACTAGCGACGGTATCTTTCAAGCCATCAAAGCGAGACGTTTCACCATAGTTGATTAACGAGATCCATCGAGCGCCATCATACTTGGCCCTAACGATCGACAACGGTTGCTTGAAATTGGACTTGTCCCAAACGATCCCTTGGATCCAGACACCGACCCTGATGAACCGACCTTCAAAGCTATCGGTATTGGCAACATCAAACAACACAGTATTGAATTTTACCTCTTTGGTTTCATCCAATTGAACAGCATCAGCACTAAGTGGATCCAGAGTGACCCAATGCTCGACGTAAGGTTCCACACTGCTGGTTTTACTATTCATCATCTCTCCTGTTTCCTCTCTGATACCGGTTGGCAGAGTCTCGAAGTTACCAGCATCAATTGGAATATTGGACCGATCTGGTTCTTTCCCTTTACCATTCTTCCAGTTACAGTATTTGTACACATAAACAGAGTCCAAGAACTGATGAGTGAACTCTAATCTCAGTGGAGATTCACTGATTACTCTTTCCTCACCTGCAAATGCCCACTCGAAGGGGAATTCTGACCTGTATTCCGGGGTTTCTGGCTTATATGAACGGATATCAACATAGTCACCCGACCTTGCAGTCAGTACAATAGTGTCGACGGTCTCAGGAAGCTTTTCAGGCTCAGATTTTGGCCAATGGATGTCAATTCTATTAGAAACACTCATTTCTTACTAAGCGATAAGAAACGAGGAGAAAAATAATTGGTCCAATTTAGGGATTATAATATAAATAGCTATCAAAATATAGGTAGGCAGCGCTGAAGAGCATTAGACAAACGTGTGATGGTGCCCAGGATCATTGATGGTATTACCCTCATCATCGATGGTGCAGTACTTGATATCATTAAACCATTCGTCTGCAAATATATCCTCCATAGTGGCTCTTTGTTTTGGATTAATATCGAGCATCTTCGATATGAGAGGTCTTGCAGCATGAGGAAGTAACCGCATCAATCTATATGGACCATGGATAGTCTTGTGAGTCTTTGCAGTTGAACTTTGACGACGTTCTGGGACTTTATCCACTGCATGATTAGCGGCAGCTTTGTTACCATCTTTAACAGGTTCTGCAGACTTCGTTCTGGATTTAGTCTTAGATTTGGACTCCAGTTTCAACTTCTCCACGGTATCCGTGACCTGGTCAACTTTCTTTGTTATCTCCTGAGTGGATGTTGTAGGTGCCTCTGCAGGTTTTGCCTCAGTAGGTTTCTCAGCAGGCTTCTCTTCAGTCTTTTCAGCAGGCTTCTCTGCCTCTTCAACCTTCTCAGCAGCAGCCTTCTCAGCGTCAGTCAACGGTCTCTCCTCTTCAGCCTCCTTGGCTTCTTTAGCAGCGGCCTCTTTGGCCTTCTTCTCAGCAATCTTCTTCTTACGTTCTGCTAGCAATAACTTATGCTTTTGAGCACTGGCAACGTAATCGTGTGGAACATCATCCTTTTCACAGTAAAGACTGAAACTTGGATCATCTTTCTTCGGAGCCTTCCAAGGAAATCTCCGGAGTGTCATACAACAATATATTATGGCAATGGACCAAATGTCAACCTTTTGAGGGTCATACTTGTTGGTGGAAGTTAAAACTTCAGGCGCAAGGTAAGGATCAGAACCAACAATACCATGAGCTTTCACAATACCCTCTTCAAATGGATACTGGAATATAACGGCAGAACCAAAATCTATCAATTTCACAATACCTTCTTTGGTAACAACACAATTATCAAGTTTCAAATCTCTATGAGCCAAACCGACAGAATGTAGATATTGAACACCCATGGTGATTTGACGCATACAACAATTAATTTCTGAACGAGTCATCTTACCGGACATGACGACGGTGAAGAAATCCACTGGAGCATACTCCATGACTTCATAGTAATGGTTGTTTTCACAGATGATATCTAATGTACGAATGACATTAGGGTGGTGCAATGTGGAACCAATACAGAACTCGGCAGTACATTTCTTGGCATATTCCTTGACAGATTCATGAGATCTACGAGGAACAAACTCTTTCACTGCATATGTGAGACCATCAGATTCCCGCTTGATGAGACGCACAGAACCACCTGCACCAGATCCAAGAATCTTACCCATATCACCGTATTTCTGTGCCAAATTACCCTCGATATCCTCCCAAAACTTTTGATCAGTTTTAACAATCATATTATTGTGAGCATCATGCGTGAAAGTTGGACCTCCGGCGTGTGAACTGTTGTTTGTTAAGGCATCACCAGTAGCACTGGTGGTATTAGTGCCATCATTGGTTTCACCCAATCTCAAATCGGTATTGGAATTTTTATTACCATGCCTTGGTCTGAAGAACTTCTTTAATTGAGCCATCGAACTAGATGCAGAATGGAGAGGTCTTTCAGCCAATACTGACGTGGTGTTAACAGTAGGACTTGCATTTGGATGTTGATTACCAAATCCTTGCATTTGTGATCTTGATTCGCTTCGATTGCCAGCAGTACTAGCTGCTGAATCGTTCACTCCTGACAATGTTTTCTCTTCTTCTTCTGGTGCAGCCGCATCTTTAAGTTTTTCTGTCGTTGAAACCTCAGCGGTGGACTTATTTAATGCCTGACTTTGCTTGTTAGACTTAGCTGTGGCCGTTGGACTGATTCCACTGCCTGCAGTGGCTTCCCTATGAACTAAACCTGCCGTGTTGAGTCGACCAGATTCATTGTTCTCTGAACCTGCAGATGCTGAACCTGTAGATTCAGACTTTCTCTCCGTTGGATGTCCCTTGAAATGGGACATAAATGATCCAAATCTAGCCATCTTGATTCCGGTATCTCCTCACAATGCGTTGACTCGGACTATCTCTGAGCGATCCAATTCGAAATAAAGAAACCGGCAAAACAAATTGATGCCTTAGTAGTTATGGCTGGGAGGGAAGAATTCGATATTGAAATAAATATTTAGACTGTTACTGGCGTGACGAGATTTTCACAGAGAAGAGGGAAGGAAGAATTACAGCGGCTGTAGAGTTTCTTGATTGCGGGGTGGTTTACTTAAAACCATCCAGCTTTATCTAATATAGATAGTCATATATACAAGTCTATACACAAGCCTATATACAACGAACAACCTTATAACTCAAGGTTGTTCTGGAAATCTTCCGCTTCAGAACCAGGTCCACTCGGTTCCGGGACGATGACTCGATGCGACCCGACTCGACTCAAAAAAATTTTTGGTCTCTAGTTTCCGCGTGCTTGGCATTTCGTCATCTCGATTTCCTAATCAGGAAATTGATTAGCTCAGAGGTTTGGGATTGGTCTGTTCAAGACCACAGAGTCCAATATTGTTTCTGCGATCATCGAAATCCACTATGAACCTTTTTAAACTGGTACGTAACTCACGGACATCCGCAAACCAGACTGGACTAGTCTCATTTATGGCTGTTGCCGATCCCAGATTCTTAATAAGCGTGGAGAAATCCACCAGACCACGCTGAAGACACGATTCAAACACTTCAGTATCACTCATCAGATCAACACCTCCATCTCTGACAATCAAGTAGTTGTCAATAGTGATTTCCTTGTAGCGACGTAGTAATCCCTTACGGACATATTGATCACTCTCTAAAGATGTGATCGTCTTAAAACTTGCATTAACCATCAATAGTTCACTCAAATTTCGCACTTCCGCGATAGGCATATCAAATGGATTCAAACTGGCTGTCTCTTCCAATTTCCGTCCTTTCCTCAAAGTTAATAGTTTCGTTTGAGCTTTCAAGCACCTGTGGAAGTATCTTGGCATCATCTTGGGGAAAACGCATGTAGTTGGCGTGATATAGGGAGAGATATAGCAAACAACGAATGTAAACTCCTCCAATAGCATGAACAGAAATCCAAAGAATGGTAACCGAATGAAATCGTACTTGTTCCTCAGCATCTGTTGGAACTGGCTCCGACTAACTTTCAAGTACTCTAAATCATCGGCAGTAGCAAACGACCACATCTTCTCTCCTTGAACATTCTGTTGGCACCTAACAGCTGTTGCCATCTCATTCACAACCTCAGGCAACGTCTTGGCCTTCACTGCCAACTTCTTATCTTTGGCAGTACCTGTGGCTTTATCATTACGTCCCAATCCATTGTCGTAGATGAACAACGGCCTTGCAGATTGATAAACAGTAGCTCGAAGATCTTGATGTGTCTGCCATATGTTCTTTATCCCATCTTTCACAAATATCAAATAACTCTTCAACACTTTCATCCAAATCTTACCTTTCCTCTTGATCCCTTCTTGCAAATCGGGACGCTCCTTAGCAACCTCTTCTTCACTTTGCTTGACAGTTTTCAGCACTTCAAACTTTGGAACCGTCTTTGGAGCATTGATCAACTCAGCAGAGCCCCTGACAGATTCATTCATGACTTGCTGTGCCAATATATTCTTGCCATCTTTCAAATCGACCAATTGTGCTAGCTGGGGTCCTCCATTGATGAACAAACACGAACTTGTATGGAAATTCCGCGCAACAGAAAATACACGACCTCTTATTGATCGTATTCCTATACTATACATCTCGATCTGAGTGTAATATGGGTGTATGTATTGAACTTTATAGAAAGAAACAAACGATGGCTCAGAACTGAAAAATTCCCTCGTTTACCCAAAGCTATATTTTTCGAGGCTTTTCAGATAAGCACCGGTCTGTCTGCAGGGTCTTTACCGTACCAAACATACCATTCTCTATATTTTTGGTTGAAACGATAGAAATCTTCCTCTGGGTTAACAATGGTCGATTCAATGGCATGCTTGGCTTTGAAAGCGGAATCAACGTCCGCAAATTGGACCCCGAAACATAACTTTCTCGAGATCACTGGCACTACATCAACGATCTGTCCGAATTGAGAAAAATCCTTAACGGCTTCCTCGAGATCAAAATCAGAATTATAATGACTCAATGGTTCAGGATAAGAACGCCTATTGATTGTAGTATACTTCTTCTTGTGATTCAGAGGCTTCTTCAAAACCAAAACTCTCCTGGCGCCTTCTGGTGCTAGCATTATTGAGACTCGATTCTCTTCCTCGGCACAATTTGGTAACCAGATTGTACCCAAGTGTCTACCATTGATGCAGAAAGAAAGTGTATTTGCATACTGGTAGAACGTGTTTGCACTCTCATGGGTACCAAATTTCAACCTGACTATACAATCAGACCATGATATCGGGTCAGTCCATCTATGGCTAACTGCTAAAGGTTCGAACGTTCCTCTATCGAGCAAATCAATCGATTGCAGTGGTCCACCTAAAATGGATGAGACAATAGAGGCAATACTAGTTCCATTTTCAATCCCCACCAATGCAATGGTTCTTGATTGCGTCTCTGCTGAAGTGACAGATGTGTCAAGGAACTTGTTAACTTGAAACACGTTATCAACAGTACTATCTTTTAAAGGTTGTCTAATTGACGACTGGTCTCTAACGGCAGGTGCAGTGGCATATCTACCAATATTCAATTCTGATAATCTGCTTAGAAACGTCTGTTCCACTGTCCTGATCTCGGCAAGATCTGTCTCTTCACTCTCCTCTTGATGCCCTCTGCCATCATCAACCCGACCGACTAGAAAGCTATGTGCAAGGCTTCTGACACTGTTGATATACCTATGTCTCAGGCTACCACCGTCATATGCCCTCATTTGTTGTGCTTTAGAGTCACCGTTGGGATTGGTCTGTCTAAACATAAGCAATGATCCGTAATACTATTATTTGAGGGAGAGAAAGTCCTTAATTTCTATCGTTTTCCTCTTTCCTTTTTGGGTTAGGCGCCGATTATATATATAGTGAGGGTCCCTAGTGAAAATTACCCAATTGGGGAAAAAATCTATGAGGAAGATTGTACAAGTTCTCTGAGGGCCATAGTAGCATATGTAGATGATGGCAATTGCATCTTAATGATGACTGCAGTTTTCGATCCCTCTGGATAACCTGGGAGGATTCTATCGATCTTAGTACTTTCACCAGCTTCAGCTGCCTGCTTCTTCAATTTGAAAAGCTCTAAATCAGTTCTCACCAACTCGTCAGTGTAGTCGTTATACTTCCGAATATAGTAATCGACATTATCAGCCTTGGAGACAATGTTTCTGTATGAACCTGCCAATGAGAACTCCCGAACATTACGGGCCATCTTGAATGGATCAAGCCCATCTTTGGCCATGACGTCGACATACACTTGACGAAGCTGCTCGTTGTCTGGATACTTCACATCGAATCCTGGTGTCGGAAGGACGATATCATGTATAGTGAATTTGCCTTGTTCCACCTCTTCCTTGGTGACACCTCTGGCACCAATGGTACTCTTCAGTTTAACATCTTCCATCTCACTGTGCTCCACTTTGTGCTCCTCCAACACCAAATCTCCTGGAACAACTTTCAAACCAAACAATTGGATACGTTTTGAAGCAACCACATTCCATATATAGGACTGGTAGGAGTGTCCATACATGATCCTTAAGTTTCTTGGGATACCCATAATTGCATTGAAATATGCATTTTCAGAGTACTCTCCATCCTCGTTCTTCTCCGAATGATCCAGTCTGCTCAAGATAGAATACTCAGCATTACACTTTCTTGGCATTTTTTTGAGTGCCATCTTAGGATCTCTCGTTTGTGTCCAAATACGTCTTGCCTGAACAGAGCTTGGTAAGACAACCTCCTGTTCACTGAGAATCAGCTCACCTGCAGTCTTCCAATTACTGGCAAGAATTTCACGGCCAACTTGATGTGTAGAAACAGAGAAAGTACCAAACCGTTGCATTCCAAAATAGTTGATAAAACCAACTGTTCCAAGAGACTCCATGATAGGTTTGACAGCATCTTCAATGGCGATATTAGCATCAACTGGTTTGGCATCTCTGATTGTAATGACGAATTCATTTCCTTGAAGAGATGCAAGATTAACTGGCGAGTCAGAGTATTCGAACCCTCCGATCTTGAATCCACGTAGAATCTTGTTCAGATTGTTTGCTCTTTCAATTGGAACTTTCTCCAATGATGCTCTCTGTGCTGTAACACCTCTGCGATCCTTGGTACCTGCATATTTCACAAATTTGGAAGGAATTCTAAGGATTTTGGAAAGGATACTGGCCACCTCCATAGTTTCCTTATTCTCCTTGTACAAGGTGAACCGTAGGTAGTTCTTCCGTGGTCCCAAGTTATGGTGAAGTTCTGGTTGCTTTTGTCTAGGTTGATGTGAACCGTCTTTCTTTTTATGGAACCGATCAACTCCAATGACAATCTTGCAATCGTCATTAGTGCTAGTTTCTAGTTTACCATTGAAAACTTTCCGAAGCAATATATGCACTCTAGTACGGTCATCTTTGTCTTCAAATGACTTGGTGGACACAAACGGAGCAGAATGGCCATCCAATGACAGGATCGTCTCGCAATCTTCTTCACCAAAAGTGTCTGCAATCTCTTTTCTATCTTCATCGGAAACTCCTGAGAGTAATCCACCGGCAGAGACATCTTCTTTAGATTGACCCTTAGGCTCCTCCTTGGGTTCCTCCTTAGCCTCTTCTTTATGTTCCTCTTTAGTCTCCTTCTCCTGTTTCACTTCAATACCCATATCATCCAAATGAATGACCTTCCCATCGGTGCCAATCTCATTAACTTGGAAATCAGTATACCTTTCTTTCAATATACCAGTAATCCTACATCCTGATCCTTGGTAAACGTACTCAGTAATACCAACATCTTCTTCCTTGATACCATTAGATACCCTGGCACGCTTCTCAAACTGAGATTTGGTGCTCTCAAGTTCTAACTTCCGCTTCTTATCCTCTGTAATAGGATCTCCGATCATCTCTGTAGAAAAGAAGTCCCTGTTGCTTGAGAAGGTGAAAAATTCTGAGAATTTTTTTTTACCTATGCTACTTTAAATCTGAGACGCGTATCCATCACTTTTTTCTTAACTTTAAAAAAGGATCTTTCTTTCGATCCGGAAAGGCATGGCTGAGATCGTATCTTCCTACAAGAAGAACGGGTACGGCAGGTCTCCTAATAGAGACGTTGGTATGAAGACTCAAGAGTCTCAAATCACACAGCCCACACAACCCAGTACGTATAGCCCTCATAATGATCATCTCGCGGAGGATTTGGTTCGATCTGGAGTTGTCTGTCGTTTAATCTGTACAACTTCAATGGATGCAGAGATGTACATCGATGTCAAGATGAAGGATCAGGATACACATAGTGGTCGGCAGGAGTGGCTATTTGGTCGTCGAGCTGAAGCGTGTGACTATGCGTTGCCCACAAAGAGTAATCGGATCAGTAACAAGCATTTCAAGCTGTGGATGAATACCAAGGATAAGAGCAAGAGTAGAGATTCCAACTTGATGATACAGGATATTTCGACCAACGGTGTGTGGATCAATGGTACCAAACTGATTAAAGGGACAAATTATATATTGACTCAAGGTGACGAGATCAGTATAGGAATTGGTATACCAGCAGACGTTATTAGGTACGTTGTCCATTTTCCTAAACGGTTAGAAGTAGATACAGAAGAAGAAGAAGAAGGAGACGAAAAACCTGATACATCACTCGGGTCATCACCAAACGGGAAGGCATTATTTAAACGGAAACCTGACGGAGGTTCCAAGAGATTGAAAGAAACTGGCATACTGGCAGATTTTATAATACGTGACGAGATCGTGGGATCGGGCGCGTTTGCCACTGTCAAGAAGGCCATCGAGAGAACCACAGGTGAGACATTTGCAGTTAAGATTATATCGAAGAAAAAAGCTCTTACCGGAGCCGTCGAAGGTGTCACTAGAGAGTTAAAGATTCTTCAAAAGCTTCATCACCCTGGTATAGTGTCGTTGAAAGCATTCTACGAAGACTCTGAATCATACTATTTAGTGATGGAGTACGTTCCAGGTGGTGATCTGATGGATTTTGTGGCTTCCTATGGTTCTGTTGGTGAAGCAGCCGGACGTGAAATTGCAAAACAGATTTTAGAAGCTATTGGATACGTTCATTCTAAAGGTATATCACATCGTGACTTGAAGCCTGACAACATCCTCATTGCTAAGGATGATCCTGTAACAGTTAAAATAACTGATTTTGGATTGGCTAAGGGTCAGGATAAGACGGCTATAATGAAAACTTTCTGTGGTACTTTGGCTTACCTTGCTCCTGAAGTGATTACTGGTAAATATGGATCGACGCAGATGGCGGGTAGGAAAAGGTACATGGGTAATGGTCGTACTAGAGATGAATCATACTCAAACAAAGTCGATATGTGGTCTATTGGATGTCTTCTTTTTGTTATACTGACAGCACATCTCCCATTCAGTGGTTCTACCCAAGAGACACTGTTTAAAAACATCATCGCTGGCAACTATCACGAGTCTCTTTTGAAAGAAAATGGTATTTCATTCGAAGGAAGAGACTTTTTGAATAGATTGCTAGAAGTTGATGTAACTCTGCGACTTGATACAAGGGAAGCCTTGCAACATCCATGGCTTCAAGAGATCGCCAAAGAAGATTCACAAGTCAGCTTATCTCAGAGTCAATCCTATCAGCAAAGAATGTCTCAAACGTTATCACAAAAGGCACATTCCGCTTCTTTCAAAGTTCCACAGATTCCAAACAATACTCAGCAACATCAGCATGACACAACAGCAAGCATCATCTCCCAGTATAATGTTGACCAAATAGGTGAATCCACCAATCTGGACATAGAGTCAGATTCTCAATTGGAAGTTCCACCGGGAACTTTCTTGACGTTACAGCTAATCAAAGCACCACACTCACATAAATTCAAAGAGTTTATACATGTCCGTCAAGGGAAACCTATATTCTGTTTGGGTCGTTTCAATAGTTTGGATTGTACCATATTGGATGATAGGATCTCTAAACTTCATGCATTGATTATGAAGAAGAGACATCCGATTCAAATGGCATCGATATACGAATCGCCTGCCATGGGATTGGAAGATATCTGGCTTCTTGATTCAAGCACTAATGGTTGTTTCAGAGGCAAACAGAAGATCAAAAAGGGTAATAAGGTCAAGATCTACAATGGAGATGAGATCAGTTTATTCAAGGATAAACAGAAAGGTGAAGAACTTACATATCGTGTGGTGATCAACGATGGTACTGGATTGTTTAACAATGGTGAGAATGATTCTGAAATTGATCAACCTGAACCTATGTCTGAGCATGATCTACGTATTGTTGATAAAAAGCTAAGTTCCGGAGCTATAGCTGCCAAGCAGACGGATAATGCTACCGGCAAGTCGATCCGCACAAGTTCTCCCTCTCCTGTCAAGAAGAAGAGACCTTCTTCCAGCACTGATAACAATAACATGGTTGTCAAGAAAGTGAAGAGAGCCGATCTTTTGGAATAAAATTGTACAACAAAGTTTACTAGATAATAAATGCATAATAAGCCTATTAAAACACGTTTTGTCATAGATAGAGATAGAAAGAAGGCATATAAGATAAATCAAGGATGAAAAAGGATGATAGGGTCAAAAAAATCTAAGCGGCCTTAGCAAGTCCAACGGCATTCTTTCCATGGTCATAGACAGAATAGTATTTTCTCAAGAAGGCATCTCCAATGATGGCAAGTGGTCCAATTGGTTCAGGAATATCTTGACCAACGAAAGTAGACACACAGCTACCAGAGACCTCGAGAATATAATCGTTTGGAGTAAGGGTAAAGTTATAACCAGAGAAGGTAAGAGTAAGGTCAGGCAATGAGTCTCTCTTATCACATTCAATGGAGTATTGACCCGAAAATGATTTTTGGGCACCAATCTCTGCATTAAGGATCTCTGCAAGTTGAGATGGCAAGATGATAAGAGAAGTACCAGTGTCGATAGCTGCACCAGTTTTCTCCAATGGAGCGTACTCATCTCCGAGTCCGATACCATCGAAATTAACTTCCCAATAAGCCTTACGTCTAACTGGCAACCATGTGATCTTACCAGTGTACTTGGAAGTGTCAACTCCACCGAAAGTGGCAAGACCACCATCGGATTCATCCTTGTTAGTATCTCCCAAGTAGAAGGCGAATTGAGGAGCATCCAAAAGGCCCCTGTTGATGGCATTGTAGACAGGTGGGACAATATGGTCAACAGAGATTGAGTCGTAACCCAAACCCAAAATACCATCGAATTTACCAAAGGCAAATGCGAGACCTGGTTCCTCGGTGGCTTCACCAAAGTCTTGCTTAGGAATGGTCAAGCCACCGATACTGAGAGTATCCTGAGAGACATAACCTTTCATAGAACCACTACCATACTGGATAGCAAAGTCAGTTCCATTCTTCTTGTAAGTAGAAGACTTCTCATGATCATACTTGGTGTGTAAGTAGCATGCCAAAGAAGCACAATCATTGCTTGGAACCCACAAATTGGAAGAACCGGTATCCAGAATAACCTTGAATGCCTGTGGTGGAGTACCAATCTCAATCTCACTGAAGTATTGAGCATTCATGTAGTTGGTCAATGGAGCATCGTAAGTATCATCGGTGTCAACAGTCTGAATGCTAACCAAGTTGTCTGCATCTTCAGATTCAGGAGTTGCTGCATTTTCAACAAATGGAACAAATGGGAACTGCTTGGCAGCACCCAATTCGCCAAGAGTCTCCTGAGCTTTCTTTCTTTGGGCCTTCATGTGGTTGTTGAAGGTTCTGATGTATTTGTTCTTGATAGACGAAACATATTCTGTGAAGGTAATATCCTTAAAGGCATTGGCATCGGGGTTCTTTTGAAGTTTCAAAGAGTGGACTTTGGCCTCTGCTGGCGAACCAAGCAAGGCCAATGAAACCAACACTGAAGTGAGTGCTGAAGCAGTGAGTTGCATAATGAATCCGGCTAGTAAATGAGTTTATCTACGAAGCACGGCAGGAAGAACAATAAGTAAACTCGAGGGCAAAATAACCCCGATAAGAAATTTGGAGGGGTAATGCAGTTGTGGGTGTGGGGGGGGTGGTAGAAAAGGGAGGCTTTTGTTTCCTTATTGGGGATATATTGCTGCCTAATAGGGTGTACGGATTTTGAGGGGTACCCAAATGTAACTTGGGTAGAAGAGTGAGAAGGATGATACCACGTATTATATGATTGAATACATTAGAATATTATATGCTATTTGACCTGCAAACTATGGACTTTGCGCAAATGTCAAGTTTGGATCATCATGAAGGGTTGAGTCATGAATTGGGCAGTCTTGGAGTGGGTAGTCATGGGTGTTGGAACTGCTTGATCCCGACTTGGATTCATGAGAGTATGAAATAAAGGCTTGTTTAGCGCTGTGACCGGTACTGTGAGATCTGACTGATCTAGTGGAAGATCTTCCAGTCGCACCATACTTGGTCCTTTCATCTATATGTTCCAAGTTCGAGCGTTCATTAAAGAATTGTGGAGATCCATTTGACGATGGACTGAAGATACTTGGTACGCTAGGCACACTAGGTATCGTATTTTTGGACTGACTCATAGGTATTGTAGGTGTATAATCGTCTAATAGGAGATCGATTGGAGTCAGTGCAGTTTGTTCGTTAATCTTGCGTAAAAGAGTAGGTGAATTACAATGAGAGGAAAGTGACGTTGCACCGTACCTGATTGGCTCGGACCGTTGCTGTGTCATCAAGGGACTCTTCTTGCCACTCTTATCGTTCTTGGTATCGTCATCATCATCGTCATCATCAAACACCTCTTCCACTTCTTCAATAACGTACTCGCCAAAATTTAAAATGTCGTAGTAGAGATGTTGTAAGATGACACCGCTATCAAATACGACTGTTCCGACGGCTCCGATGAAATAGCACATCTCATCCCGCCAGAATTGATCGGTAATATCTCCACCTCTCAGTGCATCCTCTGAAGTTATCAGAGAAATCGAATAAAACAAGTTACCGATTAAAGCAAAAAAGATCAACTTCAACGAAACGCCCGCAGTAGATTGAATTCGGATGTTGGTGATGATCTGCGGGATCCGTGAAACGATATAGAGTGTTGTGGAAGCCCAACCAAACACCTTACCCTTGTTTGCATGCATCACGGTATTAATTAATCCAACAATAAATGAGTTATTCTTCTTTGGGTTAGGTGCCGTTTCATCTTGAATCATATAAATTGGAGCAGCATGTGCTTTAGTCATGAACACCAATCCTGTGCCCACAGTCTTGATCAGCTTACCTGCTCCTCCACCTATATGCGTTTTACCAATGACCTTTTT
The DNA here is from genome assembly GCA_030574155.1 of Xiuguozyma insectalens. NCBI lineage: Eukaryota > Fungi > Ascomycota > Pichiomycetes > Pichiales > Pichiaceae > Xiuguozyma > Xiuguozyma insectalens. Next base: position 163,579 of record JAJMEL010000002.1, on the reverse strand, counting down.
CATGAGGCTGACCGCACTTCCTTCGATTACATCTTCTATAACCTCTTCTGAATTGACAGTAGGTCCATTAATTGGTTTATTTTCACTCTTGCTGAGAGGGAATGACGGTGAATGCAAACGGTGGCTTTTACCAGACTGAACTGATAGCGTAGGACTCTGAGGTTTCAACAAAACCGAACATCCATACCTTGGACCATCGTAGTATCGACTATAATAAATATATTGACTCACCAGCACGAGGTCTATCAAGCAATAATAACCACTAAGCAAATATTGGAACAGCATAGCATCGTTCAAAAAACAACTCGTAAAATTCATAACATCTCCCATCGCCCATGCCGCCAAGAAGTGGCCTGATAGTCCTGCCACATCCTTCTCTCTATAGTTCTTGATCACTTGTGGAATCTGAGCATAAAACCATGATGCTATCGAAATATAACCAGCATACTTTGAGTATACACGCAACGCTGCAACGTATTCATCGTTTGCGAGATCAAATCGGCATTGCCCCGTTACAATGTACACCATCCATGACAACAGATCCGCTCGACCACACTCCGTGTCGTCCAGAGGTGTGCTCATATTATTCTAACGTTCGTTCTATTGAAGATTTTTAAAGAAAGAAAATGTGATGTTTAGACCGGAAGGATCAAATTTATCGGATCACCCGTGTGTATTTTGCTCCAATGAGTTTATCAGTACGGCGATTTGGAAAAAAAAAAAAGTAACAGGGGAAAATCGGCTCACTAACTTCGCAGTCTCTTACCGAAAACAGCAACCTATCCGGGGTAGGGTAAGCGAAAATTTTAAAAACTGGCCGGAGATAGGTGGATCTTTTGACAGGGGTATCTGACATTATCGATCTTATTGTGCAATGTTGTGGCACATTTGCTACATTCGGTGCCACACCTTGCATAATTGTTGATAAGCAAATCATATTCAATGTAACCATGCAAGAGAAGTTTTTTTCATTCACCCCTTTAATAACCTTTCCTGCTTTATCTTGCATATACGTTATCTTTAAACAATGCATGGAAGAGCGGGAAAAAATTCTTTATAACGCCGTGCCGCTTAGGAGAAAAAATAATGGTTGATACAGGACTAAAATTTTGATGCATGCAGTATAGTATGTATGTATGTATGTATGTTGTATGTATGTAATGGATAACCTCGGTAGAACGGTGTTCTTTCATTAGATCTGGTTTAGTCATCACATCTACCTTTAGACACACGTTCAATCTGTTCAAAGAACCAAGCACTAGAGAAATTCGTAGGGCGAACCGCTAACGAACGAATACTTCTATCATCAGTGATCAAAATGTTGTATGTGAACACCGAAGCCTCTGGACGTGTGAGTACATGTCCATTCTCGTTGATACGATAGTTATTTCCTATCAGTAATGAACGGCCAAGTTCATCGTTCAACTTGATGGCTTTCATGATGATTTCATCGGTGTTTGATCTCCAATTTTGATTCTGTTCGAATTCAAGGGTCTCATTCAATGATGAGGCTCTAGATCCGTCTGCTCTCACTGGTAAAATATCCTTCTCAGAATACAGTTGGCGGATAATAATGACAGCCCTTGTAGCTGAATCCGCCACCGATGCATCGATTGAACGTCTCAACGAGCGCAACTCTTGGAAAACAGTTAATGGCACACTCAGTCTAAAGATCTCAGATCTGACACATTTGAAGATTCGTCCACAATGTTTTAACCAAGTGTTTGTATCCAAGGATATGAAAGTCAATGCGGTATCCATCCTGTCTCCTAAGTTACCCTTAACATGCAGCTGGTTAGGCTGATATTCACCTGTAGTGACATCCTGATATTCAGCTTCGTCATCTGCTTCTGGTACACTCGAAATGGTATTGCCATACCGATTACCCCCCATCAGTGCCGGATATTCATTGTTGATCACTTCGGTCATAAATCCATACGAGTTGGCCTCCAATGTTGGTAACCTTGGATTGTTGTTATCACTGGCCCAAATTTCTGGCACAACTGGTTCCATTACAGCCTTTTCTGTGACAAGAACTGATGGCAACTTTTCAGGAAGGTTTTGGAACCTTTGATCTTCACAGAAGTATGTGAACCGACTGGTAGATTCTGATGAAACGTCAATAGCCTTCTGCACTTTATACTTGAAAATGTTTCCCTCCATAGTCAAGCCAAACTCAGGCATCCGTTCAGCAATGTATTGTGCCAAAATGAGGATTCTCAAGTATCTAGGTAAACTTTCCTCAGGGTGATACCGCGGGCCACCCGCTGGAATGTCAAATATGTCCGCCTTCACTCCAGTTTCAAGAGCATTGGTGTAGTCGGTCTTTGGAGAAATATGATCGAACCATAGAGTACCCCAACACTGCCAAACTTCCCACAATTGTTCATTATTTGCGAAATAGGCCAATGCGTCTGCCTGTTTGAACATCCTCAGATACTGAACTAACGAAGCACGCAAGTCTGGAGATCCACGAACAATGCACAAGATATCGTTCAAGCAGGGCAAGATGGTGGACCATGGAATGAACTTTTGTATGAGTAGTAAAAACAGTGGGCGTGCGCTTGGGTGTGACTCTAGTGCCAATCCAGTAGCTGCAGTGAAATAGAGCCAGACAATCAAATGAGGAGTAGCTGTTTGTAGAGGTCCAGCAACATATTGTTTGAGCATTTTAGATGAGAGTTGTAGAACTCCACGGTTAATGTAGTCTAAAAGTGGGAACCAGTCATCCGTATCCAACTCATCTGCGGTTGTGTAGTACGGAGAGTCTGAATCAGTTGAAGTTTCCGGTTCTGCAGGAGGATCGGTACGTCCGGACTTTCTATTTTTGCGATCTTTCCTATCCTTACGTTCTTTCAAAGCCTCTGGGAGTCCAAAGAGTTTTGCCCATGGATTTCTCGAATCACCAAACCCTATGAGATGGTTTATGTTACAAAGTGCAAAATTGGCTGATTTTTGGTACCAGAATTGCAACTTTTCACCACCTAAAGATGAATCACCACGTAACTGGAAGAAGTCAACGTTGGAACTATCCAATCCAAAATGAGTGGCATAGTGAGACACCAAACTAACCATCTCGGGGCTTCTGGCATAACTTGGAAGTAATAGGATCTTATGGATTTTGACAAAGTCCGTCATAGCCATCTCCGTAGAACTCAAAATGTTTCTTTGAGAGCAAACATTATCAACCACCATCCGAAGGTACTGCGAAGTAGGAACGAATGGATCACGGCACGAGACGGAAATACCCAATTGGGTTAACGCTTGCAAGTTGTCGGACTCCACAGTACATGCGTGATAAAATATCTTACCATGACCAAACTGGGTCTTCATAGCCCACTTATACCAATAGACAGAAGAGGTTTTCCAATCCATGTATCTACCTGGGTAAAGAGCAATAGCCATTCTAGACAGGTCACCTAATTTTTCAGACCACCAACCTTCGATACCAAGTTGTGGATCTGTAAGGCAGGAAAGAATGTTGAAAGCGTATGCAATGAAACAAGCACAAATTTCGTGCTCCACGAATATAGCGGCCACGTTTTTCAAGACTTCCAAGAACGAAACAACTCCATAGACCCACATCCGACGTAGAATACGGTAGTTTGTGACAAGTGCTTTACCAGCACGTGAAGCAGAAGGCGATAATGCATATAGGATGAAGTCGTAGTAATGATCAAGCAAACGAACGACGTTTTTGTACACGATCCAGAGCTGAGAAGTGATCTCTGCACCTGCATCGTTCTCTATGAGTCGTTGATTCACCTCTGAGCACCCTTGCTGTGTCTCAATCTCCAACTTTAAGATGTTTTTATAAGTTTCCTGTAAATTGGTCGCGAGTATTTCTTCGTCTCCTGATATCTTTGGCGTCGTTTCCTGCCGTGGAGGTTGTGCTCCAGGTTGTTGTGGCTGCTGTTGTTGTTGCTGTTGTTGTTGTTGTTGCTGTAATTCTTGTTGTTGTTGTTGCTTTTGTTGAGCCTGTATGGTCTTAAACTGAGACATCTGTTGCTGTGCCTCCACGTTCTGTATTGTTCCTCCCTGGGTTGTCTGATACTGAGGTCTTCCTATAGGATCCGGAGAGACAGAGGAAGTAACGTTGGGGTTTTGCAATTCTGCTGCAGAATCCTCGGGACTCATTATGTATATCTGCGACGTAGAACCTGCTAGTCTGCCAATCGATTTGGTCCGATGAGAAATTGGTGCTATTTAATAAAGATAGAACCCCCTCGAAATTTAGATCTATCTTTCAAACGCCAGAATATGTTTTTTGGGATATGATTTGAGGAGTAAAAGACCTGGTTTAATCACTGTTCACAAGTAAATTGAGTGCCTGAACGGTTACAACGACAAATATGCTGGTTCTAATATCGTATGTAAGAGTCAAATTGACAATCTTGTGAGAATTTCACCTTATTTGGTCGCGAAGGATAGTGACCTGGGTAGTAGAAGTAAGGGAAAATTTTTCGGCTGCTTCAATCGGGGTAGGGCGATGTTGATCTTCCAAAGCGGGGCAGGAGATGACCACCAGCGGTTTTACGTAGAAGTAACTTTATTTAATGTATTAAGTATTGTATTAGGTATTTAAGTGTACCGATTCTATTCTCTATTCACTCGTTCAAGGCGTGGCTCAGATACTCAGCAAACATTGGAACGATCGAGTCTATGGCAAGAGCTTGTCTTCTATTGAGAGCGACAAATGTCCGACGGAGTCTTTGCAATTGGGCAATTGAGACTGGAGATGAAGGTAGTTCTACTGCCGCAGGTTTGGAACCGATTCTGATAGTAACTGATCCTCCAGCATTGAACTCTTGATCTTTCTGGACCTGTGAAACGACGGCATTAGTCAGATTATCCAGCTCTTGCAAGTAGTTGGTGGCCGATGCGGGCTTCACTTCAACAACATGGTTAGGACGTGGGGGGACTTTCAGCACGATACAGTTCCACAGATCATCCATTGGAGGTTCTGGATCATCATAACTGACATTGAGCAACGGAGAATCCCATCGATTACGTCCATCGGGCTCTTCGTATCTCATGATCAAAGCACGTATAAGACCCTCGTCCCAACGGCTTTCTTCTGGTTCTCTTTGACTGTTCCATTCAAAGCATTTCTCCGTTGGTGTCACCACCTGGAAAACACAGTAGTTAGATCCGTTGTTCTTAGCCTCACAGAATAGTTGATACCGGAACCCTTTGATATAGTTCATCGCATCTAACACAATTATATTTGTCTTTGAAATGTCTCGACGAACAGCAGACATCTGTGCTCCTCTAGCTGCCTTCTCATTCACCGACTCTCTGTACATCTCATGTGAAATCCCTAGACTCTCATCGTTGTGTAGTATCACTTTCATGTTGTGTCCAGGAGATTTGTCTTTCTTTGCTTCCTCTATCCGCTCTTCGAAACCCTTCACAATCTTTTTCGCCCACTCCGTCTTACCAGACGATGGGTACCCGCTCAGTAATATCAATGGCATAAGGAAGAAACTACTGATGGATAAGAGGGAAGTTTTTCAAAAACTTTGGACTACAATATTTTTGGAGTTTTTTTTTTTCTCAAATCCACCTTACTCATCACTCCCTTCTTTTGATCCATCTTCCATCTTTGCTATGTCAGTGGCACGATTCGTTCCACGGACGGTGTTTCCAGACTACCGAGTCAACTTAGCCGATTTCAAAGGTCATCAGTCGAAGGCTTTGACCAGAATGAGAGATCTGGCCCCTCAACTAGACCTTATCTTAGAGCTAAGAGACGCAAGGGCACCGGCATCTACTGCAAACCCACTAATAACAAGGGCTCTCGCGGAGAAAGATAGGTTGATTCTTTATACCAAGAAAGATCTCAGTTCTGTCACATCTCGTCAGTTGAATTCACTACATCGTCCCAACAAAGAAGATTGGAGGTTCATGGACTGCCGATCACCCAAAGATACTGCCAAGTTGATGTCTGCGATTAGGAATAAGTATCATGCTATGTATCCAAGACCACCTTTAGGTTTAAGAATGATGGTGGTTGGAATGCCAAACGTCGGTAAATCAACTCTGGTGAACAGCCTAAGAGCCTTTGGTATGCCCAGACAGACTTCCCAGTTGGTGAAAAAGAAGAAGGCATCGGTGGCTAAAGTTGGTGGACATGCCGGAGTGACTCGGTCAACGTCTGAAATCATTAGAATCAGTAGAGACCCAGAAGTTTTACTCTACGATACCCCAGGTGTTTTGGTTCCGCAAATATCAGACTGTGAAACAATGCTCAGCCTGTCGCTGATCGATTCCATATCTAAGACCAATCAAACAGACCCGGTCATCACTGCAGACTACTTGCTATACGTTTTGAACTTGACGGATCCAACAGGTTCCTTCTACAAGAAATGGCTTCGCCATCCAACAAACGATATTTATGAGCTTCTGGAGGCAGTTTCTCGTAAAAATGGCGACTTCCGTCGTATTAAAGGTGAAAAATCCCGTCCTAACTATGTTGGCTCTGCACTTCAATTGATCCAGGCCGCTCAAACGGGTACATTTGGTAAGCTTGTCTACGATACATCATTTATCAGGCAGCCGAGAACGAATGTTGCTGCTACAAACCCAACTCCAAATGTTAGCACCACTACCAACCCTGCAATCTAAAATCCCATGTACATATAACTTACTAATAAATCCTGTCAATTTGTCATTTTTTTCCAATTTAGTCTATCTCATTCGCGCCATTCAATAATAATAATAATAAAAAACCTCTGCCCTTCCTCTATATAGAAATATTATCCCCCAAACGTAAACTCTCCCTCTTTTAGTTTTGTTTTTTCTTCCTTAGGATCCTCATTGCTTTCAAAATTGAAGTCCGAATTGTACAAGGAAACTGATACAAAGTGGAAAACGGATAGCAAGTGAATCTATTGTTGAATTGACTGAAGAGATCAAGAGCAAAGTATTAGAAACTCGTCACTTAAGAAGAAGACTCTATATTTTCTCATATGGACCAAATTCTGGATTTCTCCAAAGAGCTCGATGTCAAGCTTTTGGATCGTGTGGTAGAGACATTCTACCACGGATCTGGAGCAGAACAAAAGCAGGCTCAAGAAGTTCTTACCAAGTTCCAAGACGATCCTAATTCTTGGACTAAAGCAGATAAGATTTTACAGTTTGCCAATGATACTGAAACGAAGTATATTGGACTTTCTATCTTGGACAACTTAATTAAAACTCGTTGGAAGGCACTGCCAGACGAACAACGTCAAGGTATCCGGAACTTTGTGGCAAGTATGATCATTGCCATGTGTGAAGATGATGCTCAGTTTAATGAACAAAGAGCTCTCATCAACAAGTGTGATTTGACACTCGTTCAAATTCTGAAGCAAGACTGGCCTCAAAATTGGCCAAATTTCATTCCTGAAGTTGTTCAATCATCAAGAGCAGGATTTAACGTGTGTGAAAACAATATGAAAATCTTGCGGTTGTTGTCAGAGGAAATCTTTGACTTTTCCGCCACTCAGATGACCCAGGCAAAGGCATCTGCTTTGAAAACTAGACTGTGCGATGAGTTTGGTGAGATTTTCAAACTCTGTTTTGAAGTTTTGGATAGAGCAACTAAACCTTCTGTCATTTTGGCCACTTTAAATGCCCTTCAAAAATACATTCCATGGATCCCACTTGGTTACGTCTTTGAAACCGACTTGATCCAACTGATTTCTACCAAATTCTTGCCAGAATCTGAATTCCGCAGAGCATCTCTTAAGTGTCTCACTGAAGTGGCTCAATTAACAGCCCCTCAATATGATCAGCAATTTGTTCAGATGTTCTTGTGGGTTATGGAAGCTGTTGGTAAGACTATACCGCCAGATGCTGATCTTAAAGGTATCTATCGCCGTGCTGCCACCGCTGACCAACAATTCCTTCAAGATTTAGCTCTCTTTTTAACAACATTCCTTGCCGAACATCTCTCGGCTCTTGAATCACGTCAAGATTTGCGTGAAATTTTGTTGGTTTCTCATAACTATTTGATTGGCCTTTCCCGCATTCAAGAACGTGAATTGTTCAAGACATGTCTGGACTACTGGTCCAAACTTGTTGCTGGCCTTTACGATGAAGTTCGTAGCTTGCCATCTCAATTGGCTAAATCGCCGTTGCAACAGTTACAGTATAACCCACAAGCTGGTGCTCCAGATCCTGCTGTTTTCGAAGGGCGCGATTTAAGACGTAACCTTTACGTCGATGTCCTCTCGAAATTGCGTCTGGTTGTCATTGAAAATATGGCCAGACCTGAAGAAGTCCTCATTGTGGAAAATGATGAAGGAGAAATTGTGAGAGAATTTGTCAAGGAAAGTGATACCATTCAACTTTACAAGGCTATGCGTCAAGTACTTGTGTATTTGACCCATTTGGATGTTAACGATACCGAATCCATTCTGTCTGCTAAATTGGCAGCACAGATCGACGGTTCTGAATGGTCCTGGCATAATATTAATACTCTTTGTTGGGCCATTGGTTCCATCTCTGGTTCCATGGATGAGGAAAGAGAAAAACGGTTCTTGGTTACCGTTATCAGAGATCTTTTGGCGCTCACTGAGATGAAGCGTGGTAAGAGTAATAAGGCTGTCGTTGCCTCTAACATCATGTACATCGTTGGTCAGTATCCACGGTTCCTTAAAGCTCATTGGAAGTTTTTGAAAACCGTTGTTCTGAAGCTCTTCGAATTTATGCATGAAACCCACGAAGGTGTTCAAGATATGGCTTGTGATACTTTCAACAAGATAGCGATTAAATGTCGTCGTCATTTCGTCATTCAACAACCAGGAGAAGTCGAACCATTCATCGATGACATCATTAGAAACATTCAAGAAACAACTGCTGACTTACAACCACAACAAGTTCATTCGTTCTACAAGGCATGTGCGGTTATTGTGTCTGCTCAAAACTCTGTTGCTCCACGTACCCGTCTCTTAAGTAATCTCATGCAGCTTCCAAACGTTGCATGGAATACGGTTGTCACTCAAGCAGGTGAAGATCCAAACCTTTTGTCAAATCCAGAAATAGTCAAGATCATTGCCAATATCTTGAAGACTAACGTCGCTGTGTGTGGACCATTGGGACCTGGCTTTTTACCACAACTCGGTGGAATTTACAGTGCAATGCTCTCTCTATACAACGCAGTGAGTCGCTTAATTTCACAAGCTGTGGCCGCTGATGGTCCTATAGTGACAAAAACACCAAAGGTTCGTGGTTGGAGAACCATCAAGAAAGAAATCCTCACATTGCTTGAAATCTACATTTCTAAAGCAAGTGATGAACAGCAGGTTGTCAATGACCTTGTTCCAAACTTGTTGGCTACCGTCTTGGAGGACTATAAAGAGAGTGTTCCAGACGCTCGTGATGCCGAAGTTTTGAACTGTCTTTCTACGTTAGTGTCTAAAGTTGGTCGTCGGATACCGAATGAAACTGTTCAGATTCTTGGTGCTGTTTTTGCTCCTACTTTGGACATGATTAGCAAAGACTTTACACAATACCCAGAACATAGAGTTGAATTTTACAAGTTGCTTCGAGAGATCGATTTGCAAGGATTTGATGCATTGCTACAATTCCCACCAGAATCATTCCAGTTGTTTGTCGACGCCATTCTTTGGGCTTTGAAGCATAACAACCGTGAAGTGGAGAACACAGGATTGCAATTAGAGATCGAGCTACTTGATAACATTGAACGGTTGGGACCTAACAATGAATTTGCTCTAGGATTCTACCGTAACTATTACTTCCCTATCATTTCGGATGTTTTCTATGTTTTAACGGATTCCGATCATAAGGCAGGATTCCGTCTTCAAGCAGAACTTTTGTCAAAGATGATTGAACTTGTCTGTGAAAATAAGATTGGAGGACCAATCTATCAACCTAATGCTGCACCTGAAGGTACGGCAAACGACGTCTACTTGAAAGAATACTTGGGTAATATGTTGATGCAAGCATTCCCTCAATTACAACGTGAGCAAGTTTCTAACTTTTTGCAAGTGTTGTTCACAAGTTATGGTAGCCGTACCAAGTTCCGTGGGGTGTTGAGAGACTTCTTGGTTCAAAGTAATGAAGTTGGTGGAGATCCAAGTGATTACCTGTTTGCCGATGAAAAGGAAGAAGAACGTAAGGAAAAGACAAGGCAGGAAAAAGAGAAGGCAAAACTTGTTGGTGGTCTTCTCAAACCTTCCGAAATGGAAGATTAAACAACGATCTTGTTTGCTACTTAAATGCATCGTATCATATATAATAGTTAGTACAAATCAAGATAGATCAAAATTAAAGAGCTTGAGTAGAGTAGAGGAAAAAATAACTTGACCAGTTTGGTATCAGTCATTCTTCTTCAATGGTATGTTAGAAGTCACTGAAGCTCTTCAGAAAGTGCTTAGTGCACCTCCACTATACAAGGTTCTACAGGTAGTTGAAGAAAAGGAGTTTCCAGAGCTGTTTGAAGTGGACTCTTTCCCGCGTGAATACAATGCATCCAAAGATCAGCTGGATCTAATCATCAGGAAGAGTTCATTAGTGAAGAGTTTTGTGGAATGTTACGAGTGTTTGTATAAGAGGAAGGTTATGGATCCCGTTGCAGTTCTTGGAATTCTGCTTGCGACGCCAGAGGATCATATGATGTTGAACCAACTGATGGAATTGGATGTCGATCCGTTTGAAGTGATCTGTGCGTATCTTACAAGTGAATTGGCAAGAACTAACAAGGCATCGAGTCTTTGGCTTCTATTCAGAAAGCTAATTGTAAAACGAGGCATTGGAATGATGGCGCATGCAACTATAAGAGTCATAATGATGTCAATTCGTGCACATCCTAGGAACTACTATGCTTACAACACATTGAGGTTTATGGTAGCCAATCTTCGTGGGTTTAAGGAGCTTGAGGAGTATTTTACGACAGTGAAGCAGTATTTGCGTGAGAATCCTAGTGATAGATCGGGATGGCAAGTATGGGTTCAGATGCTGGTTTGTTTGGACACAGAGCAGTATTATATTGAAGAGTTTGAACGGTTGGGAGGTGAAGCCAATAAGTCTCAAATGGAGTGTTTGAAGGATGTTAAAACTGAATATGAGGAGCTTATTGAATGGTTGCAGGAGGTCCAGCATGGACATGAAGGTGGATGGTTGGCCGCTGGCCTGTTATCGGTTCGGTTAGATGATGTGGATCATCTGATTAGTATATTGAAGCATAACTACATTGGATTTGAGACGGCTCATGAGTGTGAGATTAATGTTTCTACAGAGTCAATGATTTGCACAAACAAGCAGGTCTTGTTAGACTCGGATCTGATGTTGAAATCAGAGTTTGAGATGTGCCTGAGCTGTAAAAGAGTGGCTAATGCATTACACTACATAAACTTTCATAACGTATAATAAGAGTATATTGGATATTTCAAGCCTTGGAATCGACCTGAGATGATGCTTCTTTAAACTCATCGTCGTCGTCTTCGTCGTCGTCTTCATCGTCACCGGACTCCGCCTTTCGGAATGCAGGAATGGCGAATTGCTTATCAAAGGTTTGACCGGGAAGAATTGGAGCAACTTCAAAGACGTGTTTCTTGAGTGAGTCTTCATCTTTGGTTTCCAAATCGTGCTTGATTATCTTATCCTTATAGATAACAAACTCTAAGGCATCATTACCAGGTTTGACGGTCTCTTGAATTGATAATGATCTGAATAGTTTAGGTTGGAACTCGACGCCATCATCTTCTCTCTCTTTGGCTTCCTTCCGCTGTTCTTCTTCGATCTTGAACTTCTCATCGGTAGCAACCTTGTGATCTCTAACTGCCAAAGCATCTGTGGTTTTCTTCCAAAGTCTTCTACTTTCGAATGCACCCTGTTCATCCAAAGGTCTAACTTTAGGAGCCAAAGGTTGAGCTTTAGAGCAATCCCAAAACACAGACTTCTTACCTGTTTTGGCATCCTTGATATTCATAACTTCATTCCATTTACCAGAGAGCTCGTACAATAACTCGCCTGTCTTTGTACGAACAATCTTACCCTCTATAGCGTTATAAGTACCAGAGATGAAACCTTTAGTCTTGAAATCGATGTCAGCTTTAAGTCCAGTCTGTTCACAAGTAATGATTAGATGATCACCCATTTCATACTTCAACTTACCGAACAGGATACCACGAGCGTAGATGTTAGGTTGAGTCAAAGTGTAAACCTCAGGTTGACCTTGGTCGTCCAAGATATTCATGAAACTGAGTTTAGTAACACCATCCATGATTGCCGCAGTAGAGTTACCAAGGAATCTAGATTTAGGGATGACTATACCATCGACACGAACATTCGATGAAGGTAACACGTAGAAGTAGGATGACTTTGGTGGATGATGCGAGGTTTGTTCAGCAACATAGTAAGCTTGATCACCATTAGGTAAATCCCAGTAACAGGTGAAATATTCACCCAAGATTGGATTCAATGGCTTCTTAACAGCTTTAGGTGCAATATGCCAACATGCCATGTACCATTTGACAACGAGAATGAATCTTGCGACAGGGTCGTCTTTCGTGGCTTCTGCCTCAGCAATAATATCCGGCTGTTGCAATTGATTGGTTATACGTTCCAGCATAGACTTTCTCTCCAGAATAAACGTTGGTAGCGTGATCCGTGATAAGTCACAACCTGGCCGCAGCTGTGAGATGATTCCCATCAAAATATTCTGTCCTTGATCGTCAACTTCATCGATATCTTCAACATTCTCGGAATCTGATCCGTGAGCTCCGGCGGCCACCTTCCCAACGGAAGCTTCCCCTTCAGGCTTCGACTTTTTCTTGCCACCTCCAAGTATCTTATGTGTGAACGATGGCATTCTGACTCAATTGGGCTAGAATTCTCTTTGTAATAACTAATCAAGAACAGATCGTCCAGTGAAAAGCAAGTTTCCCTTACCCGGGCAAGTTGAGATGGGAGGAGGGAAGCCAGAAAATGAACTATCTGAACAGCACAGCCTGATTGGTACCGGGCGAAGTGGGCGAAAAAAGTAATCTGAAAAATTCAGGGAGCAGGTAGGCAGAAGCCACTACTAAAAGATTACTCATAGCGTATATTTATACATTACTATAATTACATTTATCTAGGCGGCGGCAACTTTAACCTTCTTGACGGCCGCATTGTTTTGAACGGCTTTCCTTTTCTTGACAGGACGAGTTTCTCCCTCTCCGTAGACATCGTTTGGAAGATTGTATAGTTTCACTTGGCGAATACTTAGAGAGTTCTTATCCTTATCATAGTCAGCCCAATTACGACAAATGGCATCAAACTCTGAACATGGCGATTGAATATCCATCTTCTTGTTTCCTCCATGCAAGTCCAACTTCAATCCAATGTATAATTTCATCATATGTAGAACCAATTTCTTGTCTTTAGCGGCTTCCTCCTCTACTGTCTTCATATCTGTAGTTTCCTCAACTTCAATAACTTTCAAATTCTCCTCGGCATATTTCTCACCTTCTAATGTACCGTATAGATCTTTCATCTTAAACAGTTGTTCCTCGTTATCACAAATATAGGTGGTCATGAAAGCCTTAACGTAAGGATGAGCCAGTGCTATTCCTTGCACAACCTCCAATTTTTGAACTAACAATCTCAGTTTAGATTCCACCATACCACTCCATTTGAGATGCTCTTCATAGGTACCTCTAGTGGCAGCAATAACCGTCAAATAGAACTTGTAACGGAAGAAGAAATCATGCTTCACAAACAAATCCTTCCATTGCTTTTTACCCTGTTGAATGTCTGTGACAATGTCTAATCCACGCTTCATCTCATTCAAGATGATCTGTTGAGTCGATGCAGTTATATTATGCGTAGCACACATCGAAGGGTATGCAGGAGTGATAACAGGCATCCGGTGCATTCTGTCTTGAACATAGAGTTTAGGGTTCCAAACTCTCACCGGTAATGGACCCTCCTCTATTGGCTGTAACATCACAGGTTGTGGCCACTTCCATTGTAAGTATATATAAAAGAATTTAGCCACGATGGTAGCACCAACAGCGTTTGGATACAGTTGACATATTCTGGCAACAAGCATGGCCCATGCAACACCACCAGGGAAACCAAACATGTTTGCATAGATGGCTCTCTTTTTAGCCCAAAGTTTGATAGTACGCAATGCATGTCTGAAAACGGTCTTCTGTGGCACTAAAGACAAGATCAGATCGGTAACACGAGTACCGTTCAATGCACGCAGATCTCTATCGTCTAAATTTCTAAGTAAATTGTTATCTTCCAATGTTAAATCGATCGGAACCTGTGGGATATCCAACCGTCCACAGATGATATCAATGTCGACACCATCAAACACAGTCTTAATGATCGGAACAAATGCATCTGGAACGGGTTGGATCTTACCTAACTCAGGTCTTTCCCTCAAAAGCGAATCCATAACGGTAAAGAAGTCTTCTCTAGTGACATGTTTAGGAACAACCACTAGAGTATCAATATCAGACCCCGGTCCATAAACTCCCAATCTATATGATCCAAAGGCAAAGATCTTTCCACCAGCATCCTTAGCCATACCTTCACTCATGTTCTTATTCCTAGAAACGGTGTAAACGAACTGTTGTGCAATCTTTTGCAACTCACCGAGAACCTCAATTCTTTTAGCAGTACCTTCAGCAGTCTCAAACGAACCTTCACTCCGCAGCTCTTCAATCATCGATTCATTCAACTTAATCTCTTCCGGTTTGGGGACCGCAGTAGAGATCGGAGGAGTCACTCCATACTGTTTGGTACTCATCCTTCGGCGTCTAAGACAAAACCTTAAAGAAATTGAAATTTTTCAGGGGGCGGTGTGACCCTATTTATAATTCTTTATTAGTCTATAGCAAAATATCTATCTCATCAGGTGGAGATTCTCCATATATATCCAACTTCTCATAGATGTATCTCATATCCACCAATGTGATCTCCGGTAACTGGCTCTCAAACTCTTGTCGATATTTAATTCTACCCGAACCTGGTAATCGATGACATAGCCTCTGCCTAAGGAATCCCTGATTGGCAAACCATCTATCCAAAGTTTCCGATGCCCCCAAATCTAGATCCAGCTCTTGCTTTGGTGTCGACTCGTTGCCTACTATATCATAGGCAGTTCCCAGGTAGCTTTGGTAGTTCAATAGTGCTGTCTCCATCGGTCCTGCCTCAACCTCTATTAGACCTCCTTCGTTGGTTCCAATCCGACAAACCGGGGTGGTTTCGTTGAATGCATCTTCCAAAGTCTCGGTAGTATCCAACAATAATTCAACAACACCAATGGATCCAGCCATCAGATTCATCTCATATATTAAAGACATCTTCTTGTCATGGTTCATTTGAATCAGTTGCATGTTACCCAATAAATCGCCAACTATGATTCCATCCAAGCCAATCGGTTGGAAAGTTGAAATCATATTGTTATTGATCAACCTGAAAGTTTCGACCACCTCGTCTTCGCTGCTGGAAAGCTGGATGTAATGCAGTCCATCAAATGCATCTGCAACAAGCAGTTCCCTTTCGGATATCAGTTCGATCTGTGAAGGGTAATGCAATTGTAAATTGGAATGTGAGTTTTGATTGATTTTGATCTCATCTGAATTGATAGCCATAAATGATATCCAAAACAGATCGGTTGGGCCAACAAGTATGCATTTATACTCGTTTAATACCACCGCTTTATGGATTTCTCTGTCTATAATAGCCATAGTAGACAAATCTAGGCCATCGTTGACTTCAAACAGAAGAACTTCACCGTTTGTTGAATCAACATCACCAGAACCAATAGCTAGAATCGAGCTTTGTAGTTTAGAGTCCAGATCCTCTCTCTGCTGCTCTGTAATATCTGCTGTATCACTCAGAAGACACTTAACCTCATCCAATAGGATGATATCTGAACATGTACATCCTTCATCAAACTCATAATTGGCCAACTCTTTGAAATTTGAATCGTACGCGGTGATGAGTCCCTTAACAATTGAATCACCATCAACAACCTCACAAGATTCGCTCACAGTCACTATATTTTTACCAACAATGAGTACCTTCTTAATCACTCCTGAAAGGTCATATTCCACTCCTTGGTATGTGACTAGTGATCCACCGTAGTCCCCACGGACAACGATTTCGTCGTTCAAGAATGTAATTGGTAACAGTTTACCCTCTTTAAGAACTTTCATCCTGTCAGCATTGGTTCGTTTGAAAGTGGCGATCCCACCGGCCTTAGTGAATGCCACACATCCTTTCTCAAATGGGACAATGAAATCAGCAACAAACTTCGATCGTCCAATTTTAACGGTAGTCCAATCATCTATATTGAAAGCGCCAGTCCGTTTGATCTGGTTCATATTGTTGGCTCCACTTGAACTAGTCCGCTCGATATTCATTTTCAGCACACAATAAGTTCCATCTTTCAAGCAAAGAATATTACCTCGGCAACAGTTGGTACCACTATATGGAACCGCTCTGACAGCATGGCTACTGGTCACTGTTGTAGATGATAACTGGCACTTCAGTTTCAGGTCTGGTGCAGGGTAACAATACTGATTTTGTCCGCACACTAAAACCAGAGAGTTATCCATGGTGAATGCCGCTTCTGGTTGTGAATCCAATGGTGCCATACTCCTTAAAAACTCCACTTTAGTCGACGTCACTTTACTGACCATGTACCAGTTCAAAGAATACCTTAAACTCTGATCTCTAGTTACTGCTCCAAGCCAAGTCACGTCTGTATTGGCAACCTCACTTGTATACGGTAAGAATCTGATAAGTTCCAAAGGACTGAACCCCACTGGTACCACTATCGGGTCTTCAAATACCTTATAGATTCTCAGATGTAAAGCTTCGTTGTTTTGAACGACTTGAACCGGTGGTAAGTTCTTGGCGGCATCTTCGAAAAGAGCTGACTTACTCGGTCTTAACTCAAATACTAGCAAGAATCCACGACAACTATACACAACGATGAATCTATTCTGAGAATCCACTTCAATCAATGGTTTAGTGGAAAGTACGGTGACACTTTCTTGGAAATCTCCATGTTCTCGATCCAATCGGTCGTTGATTTCAAACGTTTGAATAATGATCACTTCGACTTTACCGTCTATAACACTCGGCTTCAATGCATATAATTGATTTGTCACTGTTAATATCAGCAGCCAGTCAGCCTTCTGACCGTTAGGTCGAACTCGAGTACCAACAGCAATCCTCTCTTGAACCTCAAACCTCCCCAATACATGGTCAGGAGCTCTTAACTCAACCAAGAAAGGTTTCAATACAACGGCACAAGAGCCAATTCCTTCTATTTCACTCGCAAACGCATCAATGATCGTTCCATGTTCTGTTCTTTGCAACTCATCTCTAAGAACAAGTGACATGAAGCGGGTTAAATCTTATAACCCTGTCAGCTGGCCCCAGAAACTCTCTCCTATTTCCCCCCATATTTTCCCTATCTGCCCCCAGTTTATGTCCATAGATATCTCACCTGCCACCCGTACACAACACCCCCCTCCAAGTTTCCCACTCCCACTCTGCAGGCTGCAGGAAAATTACCTAATCGGTATACCCAGCGCCGAATCGGAACACTCGGCTGTCCCAATTGGGGGTTAATTTTGTTTATACCCGAAAAAATTGGTCTGCATTAATTTTCTCCTCAAACCTAGCTGTTTCTTCTTTCAGGACAAAAAGTATGAAGGTTTCTGCTGTTTTAACAGGAGCAGTTGCTCTCAATGGTTTAGCAGTGATGGCAGATGTTGCTACAACCACCATCACTGCAACTTCTGATCCTCGTGCTACTCATGAGTTCGGTAAGTTTGATAATACCCATGGAGAGGCCAAACCAAGCTCAAAATCTAGTGGTACTCATAGTTGGGGAAGATTCAACAACACTCACGGTGAGTCTAAATCATCATCGAAGTCGACTGGTACTCACAGCTTTGGTAGATTTAATAACACTCACGGAGAAGCTAAACCAAGCTCTACTTCTACTGGTACCCACAGCTTTGGTAGATTCAACAACACTCATGGAGAAGCTAAACCAAGTTCAACTTCTACTGGTACCCACACCAAGGGAAGATTCAATAACACCCATGGAGAAGCTAAACCAAGCTCAACTTCTACTGGTACCCACACCAAGGGAAGATTCAATAATACCCATGGTGAAACTACTTCTACTTCAACTGTCGTTAAGAATGCTTCAGCTGCTTCTTCGAGTTCTAAAGCTGCTGCTGCACCTGCTGTCGCTGTTCCATTCCACAAGGGTAATGCTGTCGTTGGACTTTCCCTCGGCGCTGCAGGTATTGTTGCCGGCGCCTTGCTCATGTAACTTCGCTGTGTTTACTTTACTCTCTTTTAATTTAAACTATTTAAATCGTTACTTATAGATCCTCGACTTTGACTTTGACTCTTTGGCTCTCTCTCTCTCTCCCGAGTTGCCCAATTTGGAAGTCGCTGCATTATCGAATGCATTACGTAATATCTGTTTTCTTTTGCTTTTTTTTTCCAGAGTTGCCCCAGGGATGGTGTGGCTGGTGAGTTAAGAGGAGTAGAAATGAAGGGAAAGCGAGCTTTACATAACTACTAAAGGTAGGTTATACGTACCCTTCTCCTACAATTATCATCATGAATAGTATTATACACAGCAAGTACTTTTGAAAAGGTAGATTAAAGATATGAATGAGAAAAATGGTCTAAGATCGGAGCGACCTATAATAACAAATAGTAGCGGTTAGTCAAAGTTAAATCCACCCTGTGATTGGTATGCATTGTTCACATTGAATGCAAATTGATCGCCTGCCATTTCAGGTTGAAGATCATTAGCTTCTTCGTCTCCTTCTTCTCCACTGAAGAAAGTTTCTATGATACGATAAGCCTTTGAATAGATCTTATCGTTCTCGTTGTTTTGACATTCAAAGATCTTATCGGCACCTCCAGCCTCTTCCACATAGACTGCATTCTCATTGACATTCGATCCACGTGTCTCTTTCTCCATCTCTCCAACACGTAAGATGTTTTCCAATGCATCCAATGTAACCTCGATGACCTTGTTGTCGGCAATAGCTAAGAGATCGCACAACGGTTTGATACAACCTTGGCTAACCATATATTGAATTTGATCAGGTCTTGTCATTCCTCCTGATGATGCATTCGAAAGCGCCCAGCATGCCTCTTTCTTTGTTCTGTACTCGCCAGTGGCAAGAATCTTAATTATTTGTGGAATCAAGTTGGCGTCGATAACGGCTTGGATTTGATCAGAGTTACCGGCAGTGATGTTAGAAATAGTCCAGCAAGCTTCTTTACGAATAGCCTCTTTCGGTGAACGTAAAAGTGGTGCCAATGCTGGCAAGACACCTGCATTGATCACAATTTGAGTCTGTAAATCGTTACCAGTGACAATGTTACCGACTGCACGCAGTGCAGGAGTTTGAACCAATGGCGATTCATGTCCAAGCAACTCGACAAGCCTCTTCGGAATCCGGGCATCACAGACAGCTTGAATGGCATCGTGTGTACCATCACTCAAGTAAGAAATGGCCCAGCAAGCATCCACCAAAACTTCAACGTCGACACTGAAGATCAACTTAGCCAAAGTAGGCAATGCACTCTTCACAATTTGCCAATCTGGTTGAGGGTTCTTACCACGGCACAAGTTCGAAAGGGTCCAAGTGGCAGTACGGATCAAGGACATCTTGGAGCATTGGAACAATGAAAGGACTGGGTCCATAGCATTACCTGCCAAAACATAGTCACGATAAACTGAAGAATCTCCAGCAACATTACCCAATGCCCAAATGGCTTGTTCTTTGATCTCCATCGATGGTGAGTACAACAATTCGATAAAGAGAGGAACGGCACCGGCATCAACAACAACCTTAGTCTGATCAGAATTACCAGAGGCAATATTAGTCAAGGCCCAAGCGGCTTCCAACTGTAAAGCCTCAGGTCCAGTTCTCATGAAATCAACCAATCTTGGAACAACACCAGTTTCAATCACCAGATCAATAGGCGGATTGTGCTCTTTAGACAGAATCTGTCTGAACTTAATAGTGGCATCGAGCTGTTTAGCCAAATCCGATGAAGTCACATCCTGCATCATCTCGGGCAACTGTTCCTGCAACTGTCTGTAAAACAAATTGTCTGCATTCAATGTTTGTGTGTCCTCTTCGTCTTCAGAGTCTTCTGCTTTCGTGAGCTCTGCACTGTTAAAGTTACGCCTTTTCGTAAGAAGCTCCTCACGCTTCTGTTTACGCAACTCAACCTGTTGAGTCTCTCTTCTACGTCTCACCTCAGCTGCTTGGAACCGGTTCTTGTTCTTGAAGTTAGCCTTCCGGTATTCGGGCACGTAACGGCTCGTTTCCGGCGTGTCCATATTGCCTGTTAGGAAGAGAAAGGTATGGAATTTCGGGAGAGTTTTTTTTTTTTTAATTTCTCTCTCTACTTTTGGTGAAAGTGTGAATTTTTTAGTTCTTTATGTACAGGAAATTTATTGAAGCTTCGTTAAAGCCATCACATCGTCGATCTTACCGAGAGCCAATTGTAAAAGGTCTCTACGTTCTTGTAACTCGATATGACGTCTGACTTTCGGATCCTCCTTTGCATATGCATCGATCTGATCTTTCGTAAGACCATGGGTTAAATCGTTTTCCAATTCACGCGGGAAACTGTAGTAGAAATCACTCAGAAGTTCAACATTGAGGAATAACACGGCCGTAGCAGTCAATTTGTCTGAAACGGTGTTCAAAAACACCTCGGGGCATTCATATTTGTTCTCCTTGTGTTTACAAGTCGAAGACCGTAAGAACCTGAGTCTCATTGACAATAGTGAAGACCTCTGCTTCAAAAACATCGCTTCGCGTCCTTTCAAAATTAAAGCAGGACTGAACCCAAGGTTCTCCTCCTTCATGTGTTGTCCAACGCTGTTGTTCTCGTTCTCCAAATACGTCATGATCTGTTTCAATTTATTACCTCCAACTGCTCTTTTAATGTCGTAGAAGGCACGTTGGCATTGTCTCAATTCTTCCTTTAATAATCCTCTTGAATGATCTCTGTTTAGAGACCACTCGCGTGGTTCCACGTCAATCTCATATTTGTAAGGTTTGATACAATTTTCAACTTGGTCAGCAGTAGAATTGTACCGTCTACTCAAGACAGAAACTGCGGCATCCTTGATTGCATTCTTCATGGCGGTGTGTGTATGAATTTCAGACTGATCGAGCATGACATCAATTTCGGTCAATAGAGCATCACTAACCAACGTGGTGGATAACCTGCCTACTCCAAGTTTTGTCAATGCAGCAGTGGCGAGATCCAATTTACGACCCCAATACTGATCGGTAGGTTGTGCAGCAGCCAACGAATCCAATGGAGGATCGTCAAACTTGGTCTTGTTGGACAATGGATGGTTCCAGTACCGTTCTGCCAAAAGATCAAGAACTTTCTGGTCAAGCTCTGATCTAAGCAACGATTTGATTTCCGGTCTGCCAAAGCGTTCACTGAACTCCTTGATAACCATCTTCAAGTTATCAATCGTCTGTGCCATATATTTCTCACTTGTCAATTCACGGTCATTGAATTCGACTTTGAATTGGTAGCTTGTTTCTTCTAATTCACCTGCCACATTATCACGCATTGGTTGCAACTCATGAGCCATAGATGACTCTAGCACTTGGGTGAGACGACGTTTCAGCAATTTAGTACCGACGGAGCAATCTCCGTAAGATGAACGGTTATCTTTGAAGAAAGAGCGTTCAAAGTTTTGTTGTGCCAGATAGGCTTCACTGCCAGTCTTACGACGGAACAATGAAACTGTACTACTTGGTGCATGTGTGATGACACCTAGATATCCGTACTTCAATGGATACTTCTTATTATTGAGAAGTTCGCGTCCATGCTGTGGAGAAACAAGATCCAGTTTAGTGATGACACCAATAGTGCGTTCTCCTTCTGGATCGGCTGTCTTTGCAGCATGCAATGCAGAAGAATTGGCAAGATCAACATCGGCTGCACTAATGGCAAGAATGATGTTAGGATCTTTCAAATAGTGATCACAAACTTCTTGAATCTTGCTCTTGAGTGTAGCGGGTTGATCGGCAGCTTCCACTTGAATGTATCCTGGAAGGTCAACGAGTGACAAGTCTGGTACAGTTGGTGACTTAATAGTCAGCTGTATAGGGTCACCAGAGACTACTTCAGATTCTGGAACGGCCATATTCAAATCTCTCAAGATCTTCTGGACTTGAGTGAAGTCTGTCATGTTGTACATCTTGAGTGCAGGGAACTCAGCAATGGATGCAGCCTGTGACTTATCGTTGACTAATGTCAATTCGATAGGTCTGCGCGTCACCATATCGTTACCCTTCGGGAGGAAATCTTGACCAACAATCGACTCGAGTACAGATGATTTACCAGAACTTTGAGAACCGATGACAACAATTGCTGGTAGGGTGAGATTGGTGGCACCATCCACATTCAACAGAATATTTCTGATTTCAATCATCTGTTTAGTCAGATTCATGATTCTGTCATCTACTTTCTGGTCGCTGCGACGTTGCTCTTCTTCATCAAATTCATCCTCTTCATTGTCAACCAGTTCCTTTGATTCGTCCTTCTCGTCGTCATATTGTAAACCAACAGCAGCAGCAGCGGTACCTGCACCTGCAGTAACGGCTGCGGCGCCTGCACCGTCAGGATCTTCATGTGGTGACCCATTCGGGTTCTTGCCACTTCCTCCGCCCCAACTGCTACCAACGTCTTTGAAAAACCCGCTGATATCATCGACAATCTTCTCTGTGAACCTCTTCACAGATTCCAATTTCTTGGAAACAAATTCGTGAGCTTCTTCCACTTTATACATCACATACGATGCGGCAGCAGCTAGTGCACCACCGATGTATGCGGGTATCTTCATATTCTTGGCAACTACTTTCCCCAGTGCACCAATGCTGATTGATCTTGCGTGTGTTGTTCTTGCCGGCAATGAAGACATCATTCTACAAGCCAATGACGCACGCAGTTCTGGCATCAGTGAGCACTGCTGTCTGCCTGCAGATCTGTACATCGAAGAGAAGTTTCTTCCATCCTTGGGTGTGATACCAATCCCTATACCACGCCGAGAGAATATCCCGCCGAGTTTGAAACGGGAAATGAGCATCGTTTGAAAAGGAATAGAGTGGGATCAAGAGGTAACAAATATTATGGGGATGAGAATGTGAGGTAAATAGGCTGAATAAAATTGCTACTGATGAAAAAGTGTCCCAGACGAACAGGCATGGATCTATTCTGGTATTGTCTTGATACTTTGGCTCGATTGAAGGTGTCATTTGAACTGAAACAACTCTGCGATCAATATGACACCCTTCATGAACATGCTTTGTAAACATTGTACTACAGATTCCACCTGTCTTCTTGCTTGCGAGTCTTTTCTCTCACGTGACTCGTCTCCCCGGTGTCATTACTAATTGTGGGGTATTTAAATAGCGGCGCATCTTCGTATCTTGCTTTTAACTCATTTAAAGATCAGATATCCATAACTTTAAAAGAAAGAAATGACTGAAGCTAATGAGGTTATCTACCATGGTACCAAGTACGACTTGATAGTGTTTGTGGACACTGCTGAGAAACTGGAGCACTGGCGTGAAAGTGAGGAGGATTCCTTCTCAGAGCTGGTTAGCAACCAACATATTTTCGTTAGTAGCAATGGTCAAGGTGCCCAAGGAGAACTTGGAATTGCATCTAAGCAGATTATTGAAGATGAGTTTGGATCTGTCAGCAGGGATGAGGCAATTAGAACCATCCTGAAGAAGGGTAAGTTGGAGCAGAAGAAAGGTGTCTAGGTTGAATGAACCCAAGAAAGAACTTCCTATGCATGCTTCACGTGGTAAAGTTGTTAAATAGAGAGAATGAATTATACTGTTTAACTTATGCTTATGAAATTGATGTATTTAGCCCTTAGTCCAAGGTCGTAGAGTAGTTTCGCGCAACTTTCTGATGAATCGTGGTAATTTCTTACTTTTCTCATTACTATCATCATTTTTGGAAAATAATGACATTGCATCGGAGTTCATCAGACTCCGGATACTCAATGTAGAAAAGCTTCTTCCTATCGATCTGGTCTCATTCTTGTACAATGGTAAGGATTCAGGCCATATACCTTCCAAACTCTTTTCGGTCGAGGTTCTCATACTTCTTCTCACTGAAATCATAATAGATGCTACATGCAGATCGTGTTCAGCAGCACGCTCGATCTCTTTGCGATCTTGCATATTATGTTCACCAATGAAATGTTTCACAACGAAGATATTCATATGCGACTGCGAGTTTCTTTGGTGGTGACTTGCATAGTGATCAATACAGTCTGTATACCAACTCTGCAATGGAAACTTGCACACCATTCCAGGCCCTCTTTGAGACTCCAACAGTCTGGAAAATCCATACGAGGAGGGACTGAACCGAGATGTCGTTCGCAGCCTATTTTTCAACTCTTGTTTCCAAATAGCACACTCTCCATGACTTGGGAAGATCATACACATCTCGTAGTGCCGGTATTCATGCTCAAATTTCAACTTGATATGGTATGGATACCTAGTGAAAAGCCTCGTCGATTCGACCTCTTCCCATTCAAAAGTGTTTAGCAGTGCCAAATTAGGGATAACAAAGAGCAATTCTGCGTGTGTATGCTGATGTAGTTTGCATATAATCAAATGAGTATCGAACAGGAACCCGCATAGATATTCGGAAACAAGTTCACCTTCTTCTAGCCAAACTCCTTGGAATGATCCACAGAATACACCGAATTTGGTCCAATCCAAGCTTGCCAAGAATGCAGGACCCAAAACCCCAGATATCTGATGACCACATATGTGTTTGAACAACTGCAACTGTTTCAGAATCTCTTGTGACTCCCCGGCAGCGTTATTGATCTTGAAACATTTTGCAACCAGTCCATCAAATGTTTCCTGTGCAAACTGTTGCAATTCCTGGTAGCTTTCATCTTCTTTTTTCAACTTATCAAGCAAAGAACGGATGATTAAAGTGTATCGAACCACTCTGGTGGTAGGAACCTGGATGAGAGAAATGAAACTGGCATCCAGCTTCTGATCAATAAAACATGAGTTTGTATCGTCGATGTTCATTGTAGTGTAATCATCCTTTATCAAAACTGAACGGCGGTGGTAGCTCTTCATGTTCTTATTTGAAGTGAATTCCAAGACCCGGTTGTACAGTGAGCAGTAGGTACAATAGGCTTCCATATTAACAGTATCATGTTGCAACAACCCGAAAACTTGCTTAAGGCAGGTCGATTCGTTCTGATGGATCTCAAAGTTATCATACTCCGGTGATTCAACATCTTGACCTAGATGCTGATCAAGACAGTTGTAGATCGTGATCACTTCTGCCAAGAACTTTGTATGCGTAGCCACCAGTTTGTTGATAGAGGACCTAAACTTTCTGAAATAGTCTGGGGTGTCGATATCTTGCATCAATCCATCAATGTAGGTATTGCGTAACACTTTCAATGACTCTATGTATACTCTCTCGGTATTAATGAGTTCTTTCAACTGTTTTTGTCTAGCAAAAGCTCTTTTCAGAGAAGCCATTGATGGCCAAGTCGAGTTCGTGGTAGAACTGTCATGACAGGATTTGAGTTGTATTTCTGAGAGGGTAGCACTCTGCAGGCAAAGCTGGCGGTTGTTGAACAGTTTAGGTGACACTGGCAAAGTTTCTGACTTTGGTTGAACCACTTGCCGTTTGTTTGCTTTAACGTCTCTTTCACTATACATTTTCTGTAAGTGATATATCTGTGATTTACAACGTCCCTGAAATTATTTCCTAATTAGGGAAGGACTCTGGCGCTTACCACCATGACAGCAAATACTATGGATTTATATAGTACTCAAGAAACACGATCAATATAATCTTGAAACACCCACACTGGAAGTTCATTGGTCTGTGGGAAGCGTGTCCGTGACTTGATTAACTATTTAGCGTGCCGATGTGACATGTCAGACTAAGCGATCTGCAAAATCCCTCCAACCCCCCCTTTAAAGGAAGCAATATACGCAAATAATGTATCAATGGTGTGTGAATATGAAACAAAACGCCATTAAGGGTCAACGAGAGTCATTTTCACGGACATAATCCATATTTTCGAATATATCTTACACTCACTCACACATCCTTAATTCCTCCATTAAATCCTTGCAGGAGCTCCGGGAAATTTTCAGTCCTCACCATCACTATGTTCAGATTGACAAGTTTCACTGCCAGACAGTTTACTGCACGCACTGCAGTCACCAGACCATCTGCACGTCTCTTTTCAGCAACTACAACCAGTTTGGGTAAGAAGAAGAAGAAAGGAGGGAAAAACGAGGCTAAAAATGAACACAAGAAAGAAATAGTTGAAGAGATCGTTCCTGCCTTGATTTTGAAAGAGCTCGAGAAGGATCTCAAGGCTAGTGTCGACACTTACAACAAGAAGAGTACACAAGTGAAGATGGGTAAAGCCGATCCTAACATTTTCAACGACTTGAAAGTTCCAATCGGGGGAAAACAGACGGTGCCATTTGTTCAGATTGCACAGACTAACATGAAAGGTAGTAAATACTTGATTATCACTGTTTTCGATCCAAAAGACACCAAACATATTGTGAGTGCCATCCTAGGATCTGGAATGAACTTGACTCCTGAACAAGACCCTAAAAACCCACAGCAGTTGAAAGTGTTGCTACCAACTACCACCAAAGATATCAAGTTGAAGCAACTCAAAGAACTTAAAGAGTTGACAGATGATTTCAAAGTTGGCAGAAACAACAAACAGTCGCTGTCTACACTGCGTGCAAGATACTTGAAACAGGTGAAAGATGCTGAAGGTTCTGAAGACGTTATTAGGAAACTGGAGAAAGATATTGAGAAACTGGCCAAAGAATACGGTATCAAGTTACTCGCAGCCTACAAGCTTGCCGAGAAGACACTACAATGAAGAGCATAGACTCATTCAGGACATTGTTTTTAAAGACTATGAAGTTACATAGACCATGTATATAACCAATCTAATTATTTTGTTGTTGCTGTTGATTACTTGGCATTTCTTGCCAAAGTAACTAAAGCCTTAACTCTTTCCCAAGAGTTGAAATCATAACCTGCTTTGCAAAGCGCAGACACAAACTTCCAAGCCTTCTTGCCATTGCCGATTGGATAGTCGACAACTTTTGGAATGGATGTGGATATAAGGCTGGATTTATCGTAACAGACAGATTTTTCAAGGCACAGTCCACGCAATCCTTCTTCACCACCAAATTTACCATATCCAGAACCACCAACTCCACCAAATGGCAATTGACAGACGTAGAATGTGGCAAAGTCATTGATGGCAACGTTACCGGAATGCATACCTTTAGTGAACCGTTTGGCTTTTTCGAAATCGGTAGTGAACACAGAACCTCCAAGTCCAAACTCGGTACTGTTAGCGATCTGCAAGGCGTCGTCATCGTTCTTTCCATGAAGAACACAGAGAACAGGTCCAAACACTTCGTTGTTGGCCAACTTGCATTTAGGATCGACATCGACAATCAGAGTAGGCATGAAGTAATGACCTTGTGGGTAGTTAGGATGAATGAATCGTTTACCACCTTGAAGTAAACGTGCACCATGTTCAACAGCATCTTGGATCCATTCTTCCAATTGATCGAATTTGGCACCACCCATGATCATGGCACCCATATCAATCTCCTCATTCTGATCGATATCAGAACCAACACGTAATTTAGTGATTCTTTCCGATAACGTTTGAACAAGTTGCTCATAGTTCGCATCATCACCTGCCACAATGACACGTTCAATACCAATACAGTTTTGACCAGCACTTTGGAAAGTACCACGCATTAACACCGAGGCGATAGAGTCGACACCTTTATGGGACATGTAGTCTTCACAGATTAAAACGGCATCTTTACCACCCAATTCGACAACGACTGGAGTCAAAACTTCGGAGGCTGCACGCAAGACATGGTGTGCCACTGGGATCGATCCAATGAATGTGATATGTTCCAAGCCAGGGTTGGCACTGAAGAAATCACCGTCCTGTCCCCAACAACAGACCAATTGAACCAAATCTTCATCAATTTCACAGATTCTTAATGCAGTCTTGACCAATTCAACGAAGTAACCGGAAGACCATCTAACACGCTCACTACATTTGACGACAATACCGTTACCAGAGAAAATTGCCGCAATGACAGGGTTCAACAAGTTATGGAATGGATAGTTCCAAGAAACGAGGGCACCAACGACACCTCTTGGTTCATACCAAACCTCGGCTTTTTTATACTTCATGAGCATAGATGCCGGGCCTGGTCTAGAAGAAGGTTTCAAAGCTTCTTCACCGTTGTCCAAGACCCAATTGATCTTTTCTAAAGTGACCATAATTTCACCCATCGAGGCATCAACCATGGTTTTACCGGAATCTCTACAAGCGACACGAGCAATGGTAGACTGATTGCGAATGATGAACTCGGAGAGCGATCTCAGAACCTTCCGACGTTTTAAAGTGAACTCTGGATCTTTGTAGAATTTCTGTTGTGCCTTGCGAGCTTTAGCGATTGCCGAATCGATCTCTCGTTTACCATCGGCTTTGAATTTCCCTAAATATTGTGCAGTCGCTGGACAGTAACAGTAGATGTTGTCTGGGTCATCAGCCTGTGAGATGTCTGCTGGAACAAGACGACGTCCCTTCCAGTTTGGTTGTGCCTCATCAGGTGGTGGATACTCGAATTTGAGTGGTTTTTCAACACGTAATCTGTTTCTTCTTAACAGAAAGTAAAGTATTGGCAACAGTCCCAAAATAAAACTCAACGACACGGTCACCGGCGTCGACGATTGCAACAATGGAACGGAATATGAAGTCCCATTGAACAAAGATACCGTTGCACTGTACCAGTTGTTCAATTGAGACTGATCTGTCTCAATAACACCTTCTGTCATGGCTTTTTGATGGAAAGAAGGAACTAATGTGATCGGGGGGAAAGATTCAGTTGGGTGAAAATATGTTGAGTTGTTTAGGGAAAGGTCCCGGCAAGCAGGGACTTGTAAGAACCGTATTTGAATTACCTGTCTACTTATTATACATCAATTTCTCAACGCTCTCAACCTCTCGGTCAATTGATCTTCTGTTTCTGGAGCTTCTGCCTGTTTCTCTGGCGATTCTAACTGCCCCACATTTGCGTCACCAATCTTATGCTTCATCTCGACTCCTGCCTCGTCAGCCATTTGTTGCATCAACAGATCGACCTCATCCTGCGGTTGCTGTGTGGCATTCATCTCGTTCGATACATTCTCGTAGTAGTTCGTAGAACTCTCCAAATCTTCAAACTGTTCTTCAAACTTGTCCATCACCATGGTGATTCTCTCTAAGTTCATCGTCTCCATGGCTTTATCCATTCCCACAACAGCTTTAGACATGTTGGCAGTCACCGCACGCATTGTCACAGCCGTTTGAATCCTGCTGGCAACTGCATCAATTCTAGATGATAACCTTAACAGACTCAATCTCTCTTGCGCCTTTCTAATCGCATTCTGTGCATAGATCTGTGCAATATCATTATTACCTTGCATCAGTGCCTTCTTAACTTTGTTCTTCTCCTTCTGCTCCTCCTTACCGGCTTTTGCAGCCTGTCTGTTCAACTGCTTAGCAGTGAATTTCAATTGAAACAATGAATTCTCTAATCTTCCCGACATGCCTCTAGGAGGCAGCAATTATTTCGAGGGGTTTTTACCTATTTATTGATAAAGCTGAACTTTTAACGTTGAACTTTGATTTGATTTGATGTACATAATTCGTATTCTATTTCTATCATTAGACAGCAGACCCGGTGAGCTTTTCTTCAGCCTTCTTTTTATTCTCAGCCTTCTTCTCCTCAGCTGTCTTCGTCTCTTCCGTCTCCTTCTCAATAAACTTCTCGGTATCTTCAATACTGGCTCCAAACCGTCCGTTCCATTTAGGAGTGTTGTATATGAACTTATCAGATCCACTAGTAGTTTGAATCAATAACATACGTGGTCCCTTCACACAGACATACTCTCCATTACCAACAATATACCCAGACACTCTAGATGCACTTCTAGATATAGCACTCTCAGTTTTCCAAAAGACGGATTTAATCTTCTCCCATGCAGATGGTTCGGAGTTCACAACGGCAACTTCAGAATCTTGTTGTTGCTCTTCAAAAGTCCGGTTGTTCAATCCCTTTGCCTCGAAGTATCCAGAAGAGAATTCACTCAAGTCACGCACACTGACAGCCAACAAATTACCCTTCTTGATATGAATCTGTTCATCTTTACCCAATCCTAATTTAAAGATCGAACCAGATCCAACCAATGAAACATATCCACGACCTGTCAATAATGTATAGCCAGATTGGAAGAATTGTGATAATCCAGTTCTCACTTTCTTCTTCTGTCCATCCACTTTCATCCATTTAGGGAACCTTTGACTGCTGATCAACAGATTGTTACCAGTGTATAGATGCAAAGCGTTTGGATCTAACACTGCCCAGTCCAAAGTTCCATCCAATGTCAAATTACAGAACGTCTTGGTAGCATCAATTGTTGTGTATGGGTTCAAGTTGGACAACCATCCTCCAGCAGGGTAGGCAGTAACCAACAAATTTATAGGAACTGTGGATATAACACGCTGATAACTCGACGCAATTCCTCCGTAAAAGAACCGACGGAATGGTTGTTTCACATTCAATGTGGTTGTCACAACAGATGCGAAATGATCAGCGCTCTCTTTACTCTCTGCAGGTTTGTTCGTATGCGATGCAAATAGACTCATCAATGAACCAGGCCGAATAAACACAGGAACTGAAGGTGGCGCAGTCACAGATAACACAGACTGTGGATTACCAACAGTTTGTAAGACAGGTTCATCCTTGGTGAACTCAATTGCTTCCTTTGAACCCATCTTAACCTCCAGCTTCGACACATCCTCAGAGATCTGTGGAACTTCTCCCTTGGTAGCCTCAACAGTCTCAGGACTAGCCTCAATCGTTGGCTGTTGGATAGAGATGCTTCGAACAGCCCTAATTGACCTCACATGAAGTACTGGCCTGCCAAAATTAATCATCTATGGCAATCACTAAGAAAAAGGATGTGGTCTCTCTGAGTTAAAGTCTTTAGAGGACCAGACCCGCTCGCTCCAGTGTGTTTTTAGTTGAATTGGATAGGACGAAAAGTTGGTGCACGGATGCCTCCAAAACATTAGAATCGGTAAAATTCAGGGTAAATATATCACATGACATATTACCATCTGACTTATTGAGGTATTGATGGTAGAACCCATAGGTCATTGCTGTGACTCCAACTGGTCACAGTAGTCAACTAACTGTTCTTAGCAGGGTAAACTTGAAGAAACTATATTTGCCTGCATGGAAAATCAATATTCATTCATTCATTCATTCATTAAGGATTCTATTAGTGAGGCATGGTGAACTTAAACCGAGTCGGGTCGACCAGCGAATTCTCTTCAATACAGGCATAGACATACCCAGATTGAACAATACGTGGTACCGGTGACATCTCAGACCTTGCAGCCATAATATCTTGAACTTTCTTCACCAAACTCTCGTTGTAACTGCCAACTACAACAACTATACCGGCCTCGGATAAACTACCAACGAGCGAACCTCCATTCATCTCGATCTTTCTTGCCAACATATCCCGCTGCCTTGCACCCATATTGGAAACAATCAAGAAGGACATCTCGTAGAAAAGTAGGCATCTTCTGTAGTAATAATCATCTTGCACCGTTTCACCGGATACAGCAACAGACGATGCAAGTTGCCATAGGGTATATCTGTTTAGAGGCACTATAGGGTTAGTACCAAACTCATCCAAACGAGACTCGGCATTGAGTTTCATCGACAAGTCAGCAATGAACAGATGAGTGGAATCTGGTGAAATCAGTTGGCCCACAGATATACAATCTTCACACCACTTGAACTTGAAGATATTGTACTGGCCAGTGAGACTCTGAACTTGCATAGTCATCTTCTCGGCAACGATGATCAATTTCTTACCTTGTAAGACTACAGACTCGGGACTTCGCGTCAAAGTCCCACCATAGTCTCGAACAATGTCATTCAATTCGCTTATAGGTTTATTGTCACCTTGGTAATCACAATCGGTTATGATACTGAACACATAGTTGTGAAACAAATCCTTGATCACAGGCCTGTCAATATCAT
This sequence comes from Xiuguozyma insectalens, assembly GCA_030574155.1. Taxonomy (NCBI): domain Eukaryota; kingdom Fungi; phylum Ascomycota; class Pichiomycetes; order Pichiales; family Pichiaceae; genus Xiuguozyma; species Xiuguozyma insectalens. The sequence continues at coordinate 131,357 of JAJMEL010000002.1, read as the reverse complement.
ACCCTTCATTCAATTGTGTGATCATAGCTCGTTTTTTGGATGGGTAGACACGACGTTCTTTCTTATTGAACACTTTTTGAACCTGTGCCGTTTTCTTCCTATTGGACTCTTGCTCATAAGACTCCAAAGTATCTATCGTCTCCCAGTTCTTATCATACCGAATTTTAACACAGTATGCATTGTACAATGTCGTTTCCGTAGCATACCATTTCTGTTCAGGCTGTTGTGCCAAAGACCGTGCACGAGCTTCAATCACGACCGATTCCTTTGGATCGATCCAGGACACTGGCAATTGCTTGCCAAATTGAATTTGATCACCAACAGCATGCGTCGTAATATCTTTCCAATGATCAGCAGTAGTGCTCTCAATATACTTGAAATCTTCAATGGAAAATCCGTTGGAAATCTTACAGAGTGTAACGAAACGACCGTTAGCTTCATCTCTCAAGGCACAGAGATAACTTGTCTTTATTCCCGGGATCTTCCCAACAATGACTAAGTCCAAGTTCTCCCCAAACTCCTCCAAGTATTCTGGTTTCACTTTTATCCACCGGTCTGAAGTGCTACCAACGATATAGTCAGATTCCGGATCTTTCAAAACAATACCCTCAGCATCTTCACTCAATGCGGTCTTCATAGCATCTTCAATCTGACTGGCTTCAGAAGACTCATTGAATGTAGCAATAACAAACAGATGTGGCACTGGGTTGCACAACGCACTTTTCATTGCACGGAGCCTGAAGTTTAACGGTTGTCGTTCCAAAGATCGATCGTTCATATAGATCAAATCAAATGCAACAAACATCGGATGTGGATCCTTATCATTATCGGTATGACCTTCACTGATAGCTTTCAAAGCTGTACTTTTAACAACAGAATACGGTAGAGATGACTGCAGCACCGGATCCCAACATATCATTTCACCATCCAAGATACAATTGTGCAAGTTAGCATGAAAATTGCCTTTGGAAAGAAACCGCGAAATGCAACCAGTATCACCATCTGAGGACTCACCATAGATACCCGTGTAATCCATAGCATTCCTGGTGTAATACTTGAACTGGTATTTGTCGTCTCCGACTCTCTCAATATGCACCTGTATACGTTCTCCATCGAACTTCTCTTGTATATAGAATGGATCACCACGGAACGTATGTGCAGCAATCGATTCATAACTATCCTTGACACGTTTACATCTTTGTGGAGTGAATGGTAGACCCAATTGAACTTCCTTCTGTTGCCTAGTGAGTTGCACTTGAGGATCCCTCAACCCCCAAAAGACTCTTCGGAAATCATGCGTCAAATCAAACAATCGAGGAGCATCTGGGTGCCAAGTACGCATGAACAGGTTCTCCAATCCAACCGGATCACGTTTTAATAGGATTCGGAAGAAGAACCGTAGCTCGTTGTCACTCATCTGATCGATAACTCTCCTCATCAGTTCCAATTGATCATTTTTAGAATCCTGTGCACTCTCATGAAATCGATCCAATATATTATTGACATCTTGAACATCCAACATCTCCTCATCAGGGATCACTTTCATGATTCGACGGCTCGATATCGTCACTACAAGCAAGTCTGAGAATTGGAACGCTGATTGCACTTTGTTCATAGAAAGACTCTTCCAATTCTTTATCCGCTTGCTGTCCTCACTATCCTTGGCCAAGTTGAGTACCTGACTCACCAATCTGCCCAACTTCCACTCTTTCATCATATATACTCTCTTGATATCCCATTTGGGGAGAATAAGACGTGCCACAGGCATGATATCTGGTCCAACAGATTGCCTGTACAGCCTGATATACCTTGCAAAAACATCTGGTTTCTTGATAGTCAATCGTAGCTCCTTATTACGCTTGGATTGCTCCAAGGGAACAAACAACTCGTCAACAAGCTGCTTGTACTTAGGGAATGGTCCATGATTGGTAGGACATTCCACCGACAGCGAATCGATCGACTTCTGTTTCACAACAGAAGAAGCATCTGCCATAAAGAGGGGAGAGATTAAATTGTAGGATTTCTGTGGGATTTATACAGAAGATAGTGTAGATATCTATAAAGTGTATGTATGTACATGATTATTAGGAACTCGTGATGATTCTTTTGCTGTGGTCTAGTAATTTTGGACACTCTGTAATGATTCGTGAAAACTGCGGAACCGATTGTGCCAACCCTTCGATGCAATATATGAAACTTGCCAGCTTATAATCAAAGATGGATGCTTCAGCAGAGCCAAAAAAGTTACCATTCGAGGCCAATTGCTCGAGTTGTGTCAACACTTCGAAACCTTCAAATTCACACCGCTTTGACTCCTCTTCAAAGGATCTATGGAAATATTTCGGTTGAATCGTAGTCTCTAACAGGTTACCAGTGTACCATTGAGCGATATGAGGGTTCCTGATATTAAATTGGGATCTGTTGACCAGACTTGCTATCGTCGAGCTCAACAGCACTTTATCAAACAGGTAGTTGCCATTCTCTCCGAGTGTATACAAATCTAAAATCTCTGGAGCCTTTGATTGAACGAGACACGACGTATAGAAATCGAACACCCTCGTGTCCAACAGCTTATCGTACATGATCTCTTTAGGGTCTGTGACATTGGCAAGAAGAAACTTGTTCACCACAGCAGATGAACGGATATGTCGAGTCACTCTTTTGTCCTTCTTATCCACATCATCTTCGATCAGGATCGGTAACGATTTGTCCTTGGCGGCATGGTACGAGAGCACCAAGACACTGGCTTTACTCGAACTGTTCTCCTTCTTGTTGCTGCTTATAGTTGGCAGTTTGGACGATGTATTTGACACCAACACCAGCAATGCAGCCAAACAGACGGGATCACTTGGAATCAGAACGTCCTCAGAGTATCTGCAAGGAACCATGTTGTAGACACCCAGTTTGAAGTTGTCCTTTGCATCCGGAATCAGAAATTGCCGGTCGTTCAACAATTGGTCATATGATTCTGACTCAGACGGTATTGCAGGCATCTTTACGAGAGGAAACTTTGCATGGTACTCGTTAATACGTGTCCTCACAGTATTCATCATCGCTAAGAAGAAGAAGAAGTGCACTAAAATAGTTGAGATTGAACAAAAAAATAATGAGAGAGAAGATGCTGTCATATTTTTTTTCGACATTCTTCCCCATATCCACCACTGATAAGGAAACAGGCAGTTGGACATTGCGGGACAATTGAGACGGCTGCAAGATGTTCAGAACATTTATTGCACGTGCTGGTCATACTAGAACATGGATGAAGCCGTTACAGGCTGGTCGTGCTCGTCGAACCTATTCAACCAAACCCAATGAGGACTCAAAGGAAAAGGACTCGGAAAAGGACTCTAAAAAGGATTTGACTTTCACTCAATATCTCCTTGTAACATGCGCTTCCGCCTACATTGCATCTATTGGTCTTAGTAAGTTTGACAACATACTTCGGCGTCATGATCCCCCTACAGATTTGTTCCCATTGGACTCGACTACCCCACTATCAGACATCAAACATCCTCCTGAGTATGCTGCAGGATCTGATATCGATTCCGCTTTGGCTGAAATCAGATTTCTGTTGGAGGAAGATCAGATCACCGACTCACCTAACGAGCTGTTGAACCATTCTGATCATGATGCAAACTTCCACAAGCCTTTTGATTACGAGAGACCTTATATGGTGACATATCCAAACAATGAGGATGAAGTGGTGGCCATTGTCAAGATATGCAACCAGTATCGTATGCCAATTGTTGCATATTCAGGTGGAACTTCGATCGAAGGCCACTACATTCCAACTAGGAAGGGGATTTGCATTGATCTTTCCAGAATGAATAAAGTTGTGGCTCTTCATGAGGACGATCTGGACATCGTCGTTCAACCTGGTGTTGGCTGGCAGGAACTGGACGAGTACTTGAAACCTCATGGACTTCTATTTGGACCCGATCCTGGCCCAGGTGCATGTATCGGTGGAATGGTGGCCACAAACTGCTCTGGAACAAGAGCTACTAGATACGGTACCATGAAGGATAATGTCATTGGACTGAAAGTCGTCTTGGCTGACGGTACTGTTATCAATACCAAGAGAAGACCCCGTAAATCCTCAGCCGGATATAACATGACCGGTCTGTTCGTTGGCTCAGAAGGTACCCTGGGTATTGTGATTGAAGCCACTTTGAAGTTGAACGTCCGGCCTGAAAATGAAGTTATCGCAACCATGAACTTTGATACCATTGAAGATGCTGCACAGACAGTGACAGGCATTTTCCGTAAAGGTATTCAAGTCAATGCCGTCGAACTGATGGACGATCGTCAGATGAAATGTATCAAGGAGATGGATGAGATTCATGGCCAAAATTTGATCAAATGGTCCGATAAAACAATGTTGATGTTCAAATTGGCCGGCTCCAAGACTGTTCTCAAGGAGAAGGTCGACAGAGTCTGGGAGATCGCTTCAAAGAACCACGGTTCCAACTTGAAGATTGCTGAAGATGACGAGACCAAAGAATTAATGTGGTCAGCACGTAAGACTCAGCTCTGGACATCCATTGAATGGGCCAGAAGAATCATTCCTGACGCTCGGTCTTGGACTACCGACATTGCTGTTCCTGTGTCCAAATTACCAAAAGTGATCACCGAAACAGTCGCAGATATTGAAGGTCATGGATTGATAACCACAACTGTGGGTCACGTTGGTGACGGCAATATTCATGCCCTGGTGATCTTCCCTCCTGAAAAGATCGCTGTTGCTCAAGAGGTTGTCGATAACCTCGCACAGAGAGCCATCGACAATGACGGTACAGTCTCAGGGGAGCATGGTGTTGGTATCGGTAAACGTGAGTTCCTTGAAAGAGAGTTGGGACCTGAGTCTGTTAGCAGTATGAGGAAAGTCAAGTTGGCCATGGACCCCAAGATGATCTTAAATCCTGATAAGGTGTTCAAGATCGATCCAACTGAAGACAGACCAGAGAACTACTAGAGAGATGGTTATACATTATATTCGAATGCTAATTATACAGTATAGATATACACAAGTTTCCTATATTAATCAAAGTAGAACCCACCTGCAATGAACCTGATCATATATTCATCGATATGTCCCACGTCGTCATCACTGTCATACTCGTCACTATCATCACCTTCTTCCCGATGAGCAATCTTTTGTGCAAGCTGTTCTGATTCAGCAGCGTCATGGTTCGTAGCAACACTGGCACTTCTTTCTCGACTCGACTTATCGTCAAAGTCTTCACCGTCAGCATCATCTTCTTTCATGGCAGCCTTGGCAGCAGCAGCATCCTCTGCATCTTCCGCCTGTTCTAACACTTTAGCCAATTCTTTCTGATTACCACCAGATTTGATAAGCAACTGACTGTCACCGGAATCGCTAACTTCATCTCCCAAAAGGTCCTGAACGGTGATCTTACTGAAGTAATCGGTCGTGAAATCACCATCTTGAATGACAACATTATCAAGTTCTCTCTTCTGGTTGGCCTTCTTCAAGATATTCGATTCGATGGTATACTCCGAGACAAACCGATAGATGTGAACATCACGAGTCTGTCCAATTCTATGACATCTATCTTGACATTGCTTATCCATGGCAGGATTCCAATCAGAATCATAAAAGACAACGGTATCTGCACCGGTCAAGTTGATACCGAGACCTCCAGATCTCGTACTGAGAATGAAACAGTTAACTCTATTATCACGATTGAACCGTTCAGTCATCAACTGACGGTCTTCAATCTTTGTGGATCCATCAAGACGCATATAAGTGAATCCATTGTAATTCAAAAACTTTTCCAAGATGTCCAGCACCTTGGCCATCTGTGTGAAGATTAAGACACGGTGACCCTTTGGAATGATATCGTTCAACAGTTTGGCAAGTTTTTGAAGTTTACCACAGTCATATTGAAGCAAGGACTTATCAGGGAATGCAATCGACGACTTCATTTCAGCCTGATGGAATGGATTAGCAATCACATCATTTTGCGCATCGTGGATAATTTCCCGTTGGATTTCCATGTTGAAAGTCAGATCAATCATGTCTTCAGCAACAGCCTTTGGAGTTACCACATCGTACAATTCAATTATTGGTGACATCTGCTTGGAACGTTTCTCAATAGATTTCACCAGGTCCAATTCATGCAATTGCTCGATGGAACCTTTGCTGAACTGAGATGTACGAGCCAGTTCAATCAGGTTGGATGCAATCATCACATTCTTGCTGCAATTGTTGTTATTCACATAGAGCGCCTGCTTGGCCAATTCCATTAGATCACAGTCTTCTTTGTAGACCAACCAGTCATAATAGCCTTCTAAGTTTGTAAAATTGGCCTCAGGATTTTTACCATCCAACTTCTTTGTGATATCAGCAATTCGTTTCTCAAACACATTAGATGCAGAGATTTTAGAAACACTATCAATTTCAAAAGTAGTCCGCTGACAGTTTTCCACAGGTAACAAATTCAGGAATCCAAGATCCACTTTGTCATCCAATGGTTCCTTCATGTTTCTTCTAACCACCAATTCTTTCAATAGGAAATCTGAAGCAACTGATTTCCCCATGGCGAAACTGGTATTGATAGGACGAACTTCAAACAAATCTGGGTGGTTACAGACTTTTCTCAATTGCATCAGACAGTTTATGATACTTAGGAAGTTACCACTGGCAAGTGTCTCCTTTGTCTGCGCTCTGCTCATGAAATCGTCATACAAAAGACGTTGACGTTTAGAGAGACGGCAGTACACGACATGCTCATACTTGGCGGGCATCTGCTTTTCAACGTCCTGTTTCAGACGACGCAACAGGTACGGTCTTAAGACTTGATGCAATTTATTCACAGTCTCCCGTGTCTCATCATCGTTACCACCACCTCCTTGAATGATCTTATCAACAGGTCTACCAAACCATTGCTGGAAATCCATTAGATCTGCAAACCCTTCAGGCATAACTTGATTGCCCTTGGATGAAGGCATCAAGAAATAGAGAAGAGACCACAATTCACCTATGTTATTCTGCAATGGGGTACCTGTCAACAGCAAACGATGCTCTGTATTGAAGTTAAGCAAAGATCTCCAACGTTGGGAACGGAAGTTCTTGATGTTATGTGCTTCATCCAGAATCATATACTGCCATTTTTTACGACGGAACACAGGATGATCTTGCACAACGAGCTGGTAGGAAGTGATACAGACATGGAATGAGTCGGGGGTGTTCCAACCTTTACGCTTCTCCTTACGTTGCTGTGGAGTACCGTAATATGTTAAAACTTTGAAACCTGGAGCAAATCTCTTAAACTCCATTTCCCAGTTCAACATGACAGAAGTTGGAACAATGATAAGATGTGGGCCCCATTCGTTATGCTCACATGCAAGATATGACAGAAGAGAAATAGTTTGAATAGTCTTACCAAGACCCATCTCATCAGCGAGAATACCATTAGTACCATTATTGTAAAGGGACGCCAACCAGTTAAGTCCCTGCTTCTGGTAAGGTCTCAATGTACCTCTAAGCAAAGACGGAACGGGTACATCAGGAATGGCATTTTCGTCTTTGGCAACGTCATCGTTAGGAGACGATGTAGGGGTATCAGAATCGTGCTCACTGTACACTGAGACATCATCAGAGTCATCAATGTTTTTACCGAAAAGTGCACCTAATCCTGGTGCTTCTTCTTCTTCAGAAGATTCTTCCGAGCTGGAATCGTCGCTATCAGACATCGAGTCATCAGAACTATCATCAGAATCACTGCTTTCGTCAAGATTATCAGTTGCGTCTTCATTTAACAACCGTTTCTCCTCTTCCGTGATCTCGGCAGATGCAGACACATCCATTTTAGGGACATTACCACCATATAATGCAGCAAGTCCTTCACCGGCAAATTCTTCATCGTCAGAGTCAGAGTCAGAATCAGGACCAGACTCTTCCACATTAACTTGCTCAAGATTTTTGTACTTCTCCTTGAGTTGTTCCGCTGTGAGTTTGTCGTCATCCTTTGTATCCACGGCTTCATCTTCAGATGAGCTAGAAGAACTCAAGTATTCATCAGAAGAAGGCTCTTCTGCACTAGCTGTACCATGTACAGTGGTAGGGGTAGCACTTCGTGCTGCAGTGAGTTGAGCACCAAGAACTTTGGTACTCTGATCCAATATCTTGGAAAGTTCTTTCTTTGATTGTAACGCTCTTTCTTTTTCCTTTTCACGTTCATCCAGAATCTTGAATGCCTTAACAGCAACAAGCCACTTCTTTTTAACTTCTCTGGCGGTATCTCTGGCAAGTTTTAACCTGTGCTTTTCAAATGCGCGCTTCTTTCTTTCCTCTTCTTGTGATAATCTTCTGAAATGGTTCTCCACCATCTGCGCAATCTTTCTTCCTCTTTGCAACTTGCTGATCCGTAGATCGTGTATAAGTTTTGATGAAACAACACCTTGAGCAATCAAATGATCATGGCGAGTCAATTCACCTTTAAGCCGGAAAGCAGTAGTGGCCGGCTTATAATGGTTAATGCTATGCTGGAAGTTTCGTTTAATCATGGTAGGCTCTTTGGTACCGTAAGGAACATTTCTAAAAACGTTCTCATTAGTATCAAGCCTGAGCACCTTATGATCAAGGCCATCCTTGATTCTAGTAACGAGTCTACTTTGTTCTTTCAAAATGGACTCGTACTCTTCCGGTGTAACGTCACGGTGGGGCTCTTCCAACGTAGACTTGTACGACTGCAAGTATTCGCTAAGACTTGAATACTTTGGGCTTGTAGCCAGTTTTGGATGTGTGATGATTTGAGGTTTCACAGTTGGAACCAGTTTGACCTTGGATGGAATGTGCACATCTTCAGGCAATTCAGGCACAGAGACGTCCGAGGCATTCTCGATGTCTTCATCTATAGCCATCTCTTTGATAGCCACCATCTCATCATCATTCAACTCATACGTGAAATCAGATTCAATCTTCCGTCTGTGGAATTTAGGTTTGGTTTCCGGTTCAGGTTCAGGTTCCTCAGATCCAGATTGGTCATCTTTCTCGGGCGTTTGTTCTAACTCTTCCTGTTCCTTAGAATTCTCCGGCTCTTCTGATTCATCCTCGGGCTCCTGCTTCGGCTCAGTCTTCTCTTTAGAAACCCTCTTTGGCTTCTTGCTCCGCCGTTGTTGTTGTTGTTGCTGCCGCCGCTTAGTCTTTGTCTCCTTAACTTCCTTCTTGATCATCGGTGGTTTCACTTCAGGCGATTCAGCCTTCACCTTGGCGCTTTCTCGTTTTTGTTTCACCAATTTAACAACCGAATCATGAATTGGATCACCCTTTAATCTTGCGCTAATTCTTCTATTAGCATCTGCCTTGGGCCAAAGACTATAACTGGAACAGAACTCCTGATAGCTCTCTTTGGCTTGATTAGATTCAAGATCGGAAGGATTATAGTACGCCAGAGAGGTGAAGTTGCGCAGATGATATAACTCATCGACAAGTTCATCGTTATAAATGATCAGGTCTGCCATTTTATCAGCTCCAGACTCTGTTTCAAGCCGTTCTTGAACGGATGATTTTCTAGTGCTCTGTGAATAGTAGTTAGGCAAATCAGAGGGATCATCGACAGTTATAGACCCATTATTCGTTGGATCAGGTGTCGAATGCTTTGACCTCGTTCGAATACGTTTGGATATTTGTGTGGAACGATCAGCATCGTTGTTTGCACGCTTTTGAGGTACTCTAGACCGACTAGAGCCTCTTTTCTTCCTAGACTGGGTACCCATCTATACTAGGTAGAACTGGTATGCGATGGAATAAATGGAGCAATTAACCTACTAATTGAATCAAAAATTACACTGACAGGATCGTATTTGCTTTACAAATGGAACGAACTGGTTTCGATGTGAATCTGTGTAATAATGACAAACTTATTGCAGGAATTGTCAAATACCCGTGATAAAAGACAGTATGGTAAAGAGGGGACAGAGGTGAAAAATATTTGGAGGGGGTGTAGAGGGGTGGGAGGGAGTAAGAGATTATTAGGGACTGGGCCAGAGCTGGGAAAAGTTTGAAGATAGAGTGAGGGTTCAGGTAGGGTATTAATAAGTGTGCTATATGAGGAGTGAAATTGGGTGAAAACAATACATTTCAATGTATAATTCTATAATGAACTAGATTGTAACGTTCAATTTCCCATGTTCGCATTGTTTACTAGCTCTACCCACCGCATCCAATCCCAGCGATCTGGTTGGGTATGGGGTATAAATCCGGGTAACCCCCACCATTGAAAAAAATCAATTGGTTGAAAATAGAATTATCTCATTTATTCACTACAAGGTTGTTTGTTTAATTTGAGGATGTTTAAACAAATAGTTGAGCGGAGTTGCAAGCAACGTGTTCTGGGAACAAGTGCGAAGCGGATGCTATCGAGTCAAGAGAAATACGAGCTTCCAAAGTATCTTCCGGATGTTGAGAAAGAATTTGGAGTTCGGATGCCAAAAGACTATTTACCACCGCAATACAGAGATCCATACAAGAAATGGGATGATAGACAAAACCGTGTGAACTTTGGTGAGAAGATCCACCCATTCCATGACTACATCGATATGTGGTCACCAGATCATTTCCATGCCATGAAAGACCGTGAAGTGTTGGTTCAATTCTTTTCATTCTTTGGATCTTTGGCAGCATTTGGAGCAGCCATCTACTATTTGGACCTTTGGCCTGATAGACCAAGTATGCCACGCGAGTACCCATACGAGGGTCTCTACAGAGAGTTGGGAGGTAAGGAAGACTCCAAAGAGTTGTTCCAGGCCAACCCTGATAAAGAATTCAAATGAATTAGTTGATGAATCGATTCATTAACATTATTTATTTATACAGCCGAGTGCTGGATATAAGGAAGGATTGCTACTGCATGATCTAATGTATGCTTTTTAAACTGACTGGCTACTAGTAGTTATGTGAACGCGTAAATCTTATTATTTAAATTATATTAGTTCAACACCAGAACTTGTAGATACGGTAGTAGAGTGGCTTGCTTGCAAGGAAAGCCTTCTCTTCGGCAACTTCTTGTCTCACCATATCGATATCCAAGTTGGCTCTACCAGTATCGACATCGATATCTTTGGAAGGAATGAACAATGTGAAGTCTCTCTTCCAAATCATGTAACCGATCCAGAAGACGATCAAGACTGGAACAGTCAAGTAAGCCTCGAAGAAATCGGCAGCGTTTGGAGAACCTCCCATTGGGTAAAGAGCGACCCAGAATTGGGCAACAAGAATCAAACAGTTAAGTCCAAGACCGTACCAAGAACCGATTCTACCACATTGAGAAGTGAATGGCAATTCGTCGGTGTTTCTTCCCTTCAAAGAGAGAGCTCTTCTGAATCTCAAGTGACAAGCACAGATGGAACCCCAAGTGAAGACCGAAGAGAGACCAGATAATGCCAACAACCAGTTGAAAACAGTACCTTCTTGTGGAGAAGCAGCCAAGTAACAGAGGAGACCGATAGCCAATGAGATACCGATACCAACCATTGGTCTACCTTTCTTATCGATGTAACCGAAGCACTTAGGACCAAATCCTTGGTCTGCAAGAGAAACGATAGATCTGGAACAACCAAAGACAGAAGAGTTACCGACAGATAACACGGCAATCATGATCACAGCGTTCATAACGGATGGCAGACCTTTAATACCACCGTCAGAAATAGCAATAACGAATGGTGAAGCCTTGGCATCGACACTGGAGTTACCAGACAAGAGACGGTGATCGTTGTATGGAACCAAGACACCGATGATGGTAAGAGAGATGACGTAGAAGAGAGTAATTCTCCAAAAGACTTGCTTGGTTGCAGATGGTAAGGATTTTCTTGGGTTTGCAGTCTCAGCAGCGGCAAGACCACACAATTCGGTACCGGCAAAGGAGAAAGCGGCAGTGACAAAGACAGAACAGACACCTTTGAAACCATGAGAGAATGCACCAGGGTTATGCCAGAATTTACCACCGATGTAACCGGTGTGAGCAGGACCTCCACCACAGTTAAGAATAATTCCCAAGATGATGAAACCAACAACGGCCAAGACTTTACAGAGAGAGAAGATGAATTCGGCTTCACCGTAACCACGGACACCAAAGAGGTTGATAGCAGCGACAACAACGTAGAAGATGGTGACCCATGCTGCAGAACTGATAGTGGTATTCCAATATTTGATAGTCATGGAAGCTGCCACCAATTCCAGAGGTAAAACGACAAGCCATTGCATGGTATAGTTCCATGCCATACAGAAACCCCATGGGGCAGAGATGAAACGGGTGTTATATTGGACGAAAGAACCACCAGTTGGGAAAGTGACAGCCAATTCTCCCAATGCATGAACCATACAGTACATCATAGTACCAGTTAAAATCCATGCAATCAAGATACCAGCAGGTCCACCACTGGCCAATGCCTTACCGGAACCGACGAAAAGACCGGTACCAATAGAACCACCAATAGCAATCATCTGCAAGTGTCTACTCTTCAAGTTTCTGTGAAGTGGAGACTGTGCAGCTCTGATGTTAGCCTTTTCAACCTCTGAAAGGTTAGGATCGACCTCGGCCTCTTCCATAGGCTTAAACGAATCGAAGAAACTTCCCCAGTAGGAAGCTGGAGTGTCACGTTGCTTGAAATCACTGGCAACTTCACTAGCGACATCTTTCAAAGACTCACTAAACGATTTCCTGGATCCAACACTAGAAACTGGTGCAACACCATCGTTAGATTTGGTTGCAGACATACTGAGATAGATATGAAATGTTAAAAGAAGATCTAAAGGATTTAATACAAGTAGTGCAGGTTGCAGTTTATATATAAGGAATGAATTTACACATGCATGAAGGATGAAGTGATAAAAAACAGAATCGTCATAGGTCTAAATCTACGATACCCCGCTCTTCAGATAAGAAACTGGCCACCCGACTCACCAATCGCTACCGAAACAGGTAATGATGTAAGCGGTAAGAATAACTCGTCTAAGCCAATCAAAAACTTCTTTCCCCGCTATCTACTACGGCATCCCCTGCGATAGCTGTTAAAAAATTTCCCCTTGAGATGCGGCTATCAGAAGCTGTCTAAATTAGTGGCATTTTTCGTCCTCGAGGATTGCAATGCCGAACAAAAATTGCCTAAAGCGCTAATCGGTCGAGACGCCACCGCAGAAAGTTATGAGAGTGGTGCGGGCTTGTCTGTCAACATGCAGGTAATCGTACAATTATGCCGATAATGCGACATTAACAGCACATCTGTTTACTGATAACTTGATTGAAATTCTCTTAATGCCTTGCAACGGCTTTATATATGTATATGGATGGAGGTCGTGAGATGGTGTCGTGAGATGGCCAGTTATTTACTGACTGGCTGACGGCAGTTTTGCCGTGGCACGCCGAGCCGCAGGAACTTTTTCTGTTCGCAATGTTTTTTTGTTTTCTTTTTCATCCCCGGAGATACCCATCTCTGAGCTGGGGCATTGCTGTAAGGCATTTGCTATACAGGATTAGATTTCCTATTTCTTACCTTGCAGGTCCTGCAAATCATCAATGATCTTCTGGGTGTTGATCTTGTAGTCATTACCATCCTTCACAATGATACCTTCCTTTTGCAAGCTGTCAAACAGATCCTGTGGAACCCAACCTCCAGTAGCTGCAAATGGTGTATTGGCCAGCCTTTCTTGAACTTCGTTGAAAGTCTTTTCAAACTCTTCAACGTCCTTCTGAGTAAACTTGATAGGACATTCCACATCTTTCACAATGTTATGCTTCTGCAACTCTGGCCATTGAGACTGTAATTGAAGCAGAGCCTTTTCCACATTCAAGTAGTCATCTCCAAGCTTGTCTTTCAATGCGGCAGTAAACGACTCTCTCAGTTGTTTAACAACAGGTGCAGCAACGGAGGAAAGTTTGTTCAATTTAGTAGCAAGATCTTTCTCCCAAAGAGTCTGATTTCTAGTACGTTGTTGCATGTACTCGTACTGGTCTTTCAACTCCTCTTGTAAATTGTCGAAGTCTGGAATCTCCTTGGTGTCAAACACCTTTGGTCCATCGTATTCGACAAATCTAGGGAATGGGTTCAAGATGTATGGAGTGATTGATGCATCTTCAAAGTCAACGAAGTATGCAGTTCCATCCTCTTTCAACAAGACGTTAACTGGATCCAAATCTGGTACAAACAGTCTTGGTTTAATCAACTCTTTCAAGTTTGGAATGGAGGAATTCTTCAAGTTCAAAAGGGAGTCGGAAGAGTTCAACAATTGCTTATACACATTGAGTGCCTTTGTAGCAGCAGCAACAACCTTGTTGTCCTCATGAGTCAGTTGATAAGAAGCAACCTTGTTTCCCAAGATATCCACGATCAGTTTAGAGAGATCGGTCACAATCTTTGTTGGCTCGTCAACAGACCATGGTCCTGTATACTGATCAACCTCTTGTTGAGGCAAACTTCCAACCTTCTCATAGTATGGCTTCAGAGTAGTTGGTCCAATGACAAACTTTTCCGAGCCTTCAAATGCTGGAATACCAATATCGTAGTCCTCTTTGAAATACAAAGATCCGTAGGCAGCAAAGGTAAACTCGGTCAATTTGGTCGAGAAATCAGAGATTGGGTCAATCACTTTACGCAACTCGGCTTCCACGGATTTTTCTTCCAAACCACCTTTCAAAAGTGGGTTCCACTGTTTCACCAATGGTTCTCCCTCAATGTATTCACTTAAAATGAATGGGAATTTCAATGGATTCTCAGAGGTTCCAGAGTATGCAATAGATTTAGGAACATGCAATCTCAATTGGGTTTCAATGAAATCGGTAGTGGCAACCTCGGACTTAATCGATCTCTCCAAGTAATAGTCTGGATAGAGCTTATAAGGAAGACGTAACACAAGGCTGCTTCCATCACTCAAATCGATCTTGTAAATTCTGTGGAACAGACCTTCATGGATAGAAGTGATCTGCTTGGCAGTGAATTCACCTCTAGGAATCAATGTCAAGTTTTTAGTGATCGTCTTGACTCCAGGAGCAACAGTCTCCACAGTATCTTTGGAACCACTGTTATCAGCCTTGATCTTCAAAATACTGAGAAGCTCTCCAAGTCCATCGACGTCGAACTTGGTTCTTCTCTTGGCCTTTTGCTCAATGTCGTTCTCCAACCAGGTACCCCAGTTGTAGTTAAAGAAACTCTCTGGGTCTGTCTTTTGCTGTGCAATGAATTCATCACGCAACTTCTGTGCATCCTTGATGTACTCCTCAGACTCCTTCTTGACTCTTTCTCTTGTCTCCTTGGCGTTCTTCACATCCTCAACAGCCTCTTTACCGATTTTTCCCGCAGCATCAATAGCAGTGGCACGGGCAACCTTCTTTGCTGCATTCAGCACAAGCTGCTTACGGGCATTGTTGATGTTCTCGATCAATGCATCCGCATCTGCTTTGGCAGCGTGGGCAGCCACATTGACATCATCCACAACAGTTTTCTTGGCCTTGGCAGCTTTTGCCTTAGCCTGAGATAACTTGTCAGCGGCTGCAGACTTGAAGTCACTCTTGCTCGAGTCACTCTTGTTTGCAGCTTCGGTGGCATTGGCATTGGCATCAGCACTGGCATTGACATCTTGAGCCTTCTTGGATCCATCGTTTTCTTGCCAAACGAGACGAGAAGTATGGAATCCGGCCACAGAATGAACCCGTGAAACCTTTGCAACATTAGCTTGCGACTTTATAGCAGCCCTCTGCGTTCTAGCAGCCAATCTTGAAGCTCTTAAGAACATTGGTAAAGGAATAAAGTGATGACTGTGGGGGAGAAATTTGATGGTGGGGTGGATCCCCGATGAAAATAAAAACTTAGCAGGAGTTTCCTGGGTGGTTAAAGCACCTACGTAATAGGGTTAAGTGGATCAATGCTAGGATTGTATTTCTATATATGCATTTCACGATGTAGTTTATCGTCACTGGCTTGAATCAATTGTGCCATGTCGGTACGTGTAATTAATCCTTGGAACTCGTTTCCCGAACAGCTGCATACAAACACGTTGCTTAGTTTCAGTCTGTCCATAGCTTCGTAGATCGTTAGAAGTGAGCAGGATGGATTGACCACAAACAGATCTGAAACTAGAGTAACAATCGTTTGTAACGAGTGGCATCCTGGTGCCTCTCCTGTAAACTTGACGAAATCGTCTGAAGTACCCAGCCGTTGGTTACCGATCCGAGTCAATTCTTCGGAGATTTGGAACGATGTTACGAAGCCGACAAGTCGAGGGTCAGATGCGGATCTGACAATTGGATGTCCATATGGACTATCTGGAACATCTTCTAGTTCACCTAGAGTCATTGTACCATCATCATAAATGACCGTCAGCTGTTCTCTGGAAAGCATTAACTGTGTAGGGTTCAACATCGACAGTTCAGATATAGCCATAGTATCTTCCAAATTCGAAGGCAGGTAGGCTTCATTGGAGTCTAACAGTAACAATTCGTAGATAGATTTGTTTAAGACCAAATCGTTGATCACTTTGGAACAGAACACACCCATCATTATAGGAAAAATATAGTTCAATGCACCGGTGAGTTCGGCAACAATGACAACTGGTGCAACACTCATTTTTGAGACGCCTGCAAAGAATGAAGCTGCACCGACAACGGAATATGATGCTGCAGTGATACATGACGATTTCTCTTTATAGCACTGCGCAAAAATGGTCCACATTGGGAACTTGTATTGAATGAATTCCAAGACTGCACCAATCAATCTTCCAAAGAGTGCACCGATCACTAACGATGGGAGTAAGATGCCTCCGGGAACAGACACTCCATATGTATATGAGGCAAGAATGAAACCTTCGATGGCAATTACGACCATCAGTAGCATAGTGTACACGGAAAGTTGTCCCGCTGTACCCGTGCACAGCGGACTGGATGGGTCATCCACACAATCAGTGAAAAGTAGTCGAAGTCTGTCAGAGAGCGACCCTTGTGAAAACAGTGACACCATACCCAACACATTCGAGATCAGTGCGACTAAAATGACCTCTATAGCCTTCTTGCGTGAATCATCTCCGATACGTTCACGTCTCCATCTGGAGAACCAAATAGTTAATTTATTGAAGAGCAATGCCATGAATCCACAGAACGTTCCCAAGAAGATGTATGGGATAGCTTCCAATGAGATCCAGTTGTTTTTGAAATCAACCTTAAAAGAATTATTGACGGAGACTTCTTTGAAAGGATGGATCTGTTGCAAGAAAGTCACTGCAATCGTCGTACAGATAAAAGAATTCCACATCATCTTATCGGCATGGAAGAAAGTTTCGATCTGTTCCAATCCAAACAGGACACCACCAATTGGTGCATCGAATGCACATGCAATACCAATAGCAAATCCAGTCGAGATGAATTCACGACGGATCGCTTCATTCCTTGGAATAAATCCCATATTGGTCAAGATATGGAAATTGAAATCGACAAAGGCTGCAGCAACATGAACTAGTGGCCCATCGTAACCAAGCCAAAGTCCTGCTGCAGTGCTGAGAAGCAACGAAAGGATCTTACCCAGGACAATCTTTATATCGAGGAAATGGTTCAAGTTGAGTCCTGCCATTAACATTTTCATCTGTGCAATACCACTTCCAGAGACTATTCTCAATCTGCTAGAGATCTTGAATGCCCCCAAGGAAAAGAGTATGACCGTAACCACTAAAACAATCAAGTCAATGAAGAAACTACCAACAGTTCCAATGTCCCCCTTGAATGGAATTGAGCCCCAATAGTCCCATTTGTCCTCGCAAATGGCTTTCACACTGTAAAAATGATCAGTACATAGTCCAAACTTGAACTCGTGTAATAATTGACTGAAGTACTCCAACAGCAGAGTAGTCACGGCAGCAAAAATGCTCGCCATAATAAGAGCAGTCCACTTCATCGAATCTCGAATAGCGCCAGCCAATTTAGACGTATGCTGCTTCCTATGTTGTAAGTCATATGTTTTATACTCGTACTGCCAATCTATGAATGTATGGTTCTCATAGACCTTGGTCCCGTCAGTTAACGAGAATTCTCTCACAGGAGCAGTCGATTTCCGTCGGTCTCGTATCTTATCATACGATATCACCGCAATGTTTGACAATTGCGGATCAACCTCTACCTGATCCGCACTTAGTCCCATAGTTCAAGTGGAAAGATGATGGATAGGATCTAAGAACAAATTCAGTTTTTCAGAGTATCTAAAAATGGCATCCAACATCCGTGCACCGGATAATCTTTCTTTTTTTCCCTCTTCCTCACTTTGACTTCTATTTTGGGGCAATTATAAACAAATGGTCAGGTTAGACCAGATAGGGTAATCAAAGAAATTTAAAGAAATCTAAAGTTGGCCCATTAAGGATAACATTCTTCTTTTACACTTTGAACAATGTTAAGACAAGCCAGATCGTTGCCATCGATTAGGCATGTTATGCAAGAACAGGCTGCTAATGCTGGTAAAATTGGTGCCAGTATGCAATCGAGTGCTGCCGGTACAACCAATGCCGGCTCTTCTTTAAGAAGTAAGTTTACTAGTTTCTTTCAAAGGGGCGTACACTCAACAGCTAAGAAGGACACTATATTGCTAGGTATGAACAACAACAACTCGCGGTATTCATCAATGAACTGCCAAGGCTTGAAGATGGAATGCAGAAGACGTGGATTGAAAGTTGGTGGACGTAAATTGGATTTGATCCAACGTCTGTGCCATGCTGACGAGTCACAAATTATGAAGCAGAATGGTCGGGATTTTGCTACTTTGCAAAGCAACAACCGTAAGACTGCTGTTAAAGAGACCAAGAAGAAAGTCAAGAAGACCAAGTCTAGAAACTTATCGACTGCTACCAATACCAAGCATGTGACTAAGAAGAAAGACACCAATACCAAAGCTGTCAAAGAGTCGTCGAGATCGTTCTCTGCATCTGCTGTGAAAGCTGCCAAAGATGATACATCAAATATTGATTACTACAAGCCAGCAAAGCCTGTCAAGAAAGAGGTTGAGCACATTAATTTGTCTGAGTTTAAGACCAAGGACGCTAAAGAGACTAAGTCTGCAGAAGAACCAGCCGGTGAACAAGCCGGTGAAGAGGAGATCGGCTCAAGAGACTACGTTTTCTTTGGTATCTCTGCAGCAGCCATCTACGAATGGTGGACAAGTAAGGATTATTAGGAATATAGGTACACACTATCGACACAGCCGTATCCAGCGGCCACACCTCCTTCGTTGCTAGTACCAACTTTGGACCGTAGCAAGTAACCAGAGTAAGAATTATCGATGATATCACCTGTCGATTCGTTCAATAGGTACGATCCAAATATTCCCAACTCTGAAACAACCCCATCACGCAACAGTTGTCCGTCTCTAAGAAGAATATTCTTATCTGTAGGTGGGTTAATCAACTCCATCAAGATGTATCCGGCCCACTCTTTCTCTGGAATCGACTTCAAGAACGTTGGTATGTCCTCTTTATAGATGTTATTACCACCACCTTCTCTCTGTGGTTTCAGCACAAACCTCTCGGGATGTTCAAATGCCAACTTCTTTGCTTCCACTGATTCTTCGGAGTCGTCCAATGGATAGATACGACAGAAAGTGGAAATTAAGTCCTTTTTGGAGACGGTGGCTGAATCCGAGATAAATTTGTCCACTACACCTGGCTCGGTCAACAGTTGTTGGATCTTCTTGGCACCACTCAATTGAACTGTCAACGAAGGACACTTGATGGCTAGAGTGGATTCCAATTTAATACGGCAATCCCATGTAGATTGCGTAGTGAACTCTCCTGGTCCATACGCAGACCGGTAATAGACAACTGACACTTCTTTACCTTCATAGAACAGCTTTTTCGTATCTGGACATATTTTGACGACCGAGGTCACATTCGGCAGGTCGACACGTTTCGAAACAACTCCATACTTTTCAAACAGTGAGTACTCGATAGCTCTTTGATCAAACGCATTACGTTCATTCGGTTGAACCACAAACAGAACAATTGTCTTGGAATCTGTATGCTTAGATTCGTAGTACTTAACAGCTTCATATAATCCGGTGGCAAGACCCGAATTAGACTCGCTCACTGGAATCTCACCGTCTTCGTAGTACTTCTTCCCATCAGCTGTGTAAAGTCCCTGATCGTTCAGAAACTTGTGAAGTTTGCCGACTTTGTTTGAGAGTCCAGCAAATGAAACACTCACAGTATTGAACTCAACCTGCTTTATCTCTTTACTCACCGTATCGTACATGAAATCGGATCTGATCAATGCTAAACTGACCGGTTGAACAATTCCAGCTTTAGATGCTTTCAAGTAACTGTCGTACAGTTTCCCGGTGAATCCAGGGTCGAATTCAGCCAATTCTGACACAATCTCCAACAACCACTTCTTCTCAGACACTATGTTAGCATACAACTCGTTGTAAGTCTTGCCCAATCTAACGGCTTTTTCAAATTGACTCTTAGGAAACGGAGTTGGGAACAGTGTAACTGGGGCCAAGTTCGCTTGATATGTCTCGTATGGTTTCGGATACATCACCAATCCGTTGGCCAGACCATACTGTGTGAGGTCGAAAACCAATTGTTTCTCATTAGCCTCCTCCAACTTCGGGAAGTCTTTCAATGTCATCTTATTTGCAATCTTATGCTGCTGAGTAATTGGTAGTTGAGAAGGGAGAGTTAAGCCACAGCTTGATTTTACGCTTTCATAGAAAGACTACCTCATCTTATCTGCGTCGATCGACGCCCAACTATTCCGTCTCAATTCCAACTCCATTTATTTTTTTTTCAACTGAAAACAATCTCTTCGCTCTTTACCATCGGGTCTCTTCCCATGTCATTCCATTTCTCACAAGTTTTACGGTCTGAAACGCCGGCGGCAGCCAATGCGAAGCCGGTAGAACCGAAAATTGAAGTGAACGAACTCGAAAAACAAAGAGCAGAACGGAAGACACGAGGTGCAGGACACCAACAGTACGTTAGTACATATGTTCCAACGAAGGCTATAACATCCAATGGTACAGTCAATGGTTCGTCACAGATGATGAAGAACACTGGGAATAGTGCCAACGTTGAGAATAAGTTCGCATTCCCTCCATTGTCCACTCAGTCACCTCTCACATTCGCCTCGGGTTGTATTACCAGTTCGATCAATAAGGATAATAGCACACCGACATTGTACGAAGTGTTGTCTAAATATGCAGTCGACAGTTACAATTACAAACCTCGTGTTAGCCTCGGTCCATTTTCTAGATTCGAGAAGGCGGGAATGTATAACATTCCGGACAGAATCTTCCAACAGTATGGAAGTCTCGACTGTATCACCAACATGGGTATCTTTACCGAGTTACAGAAGGCATGGCTCACTATAGATGATAAATTGATCATTTGGAACTATTTGGGGAATGGTTCTGAACAAGAGTTCTATACCATTGATGAGTTCAAGAGCACCATTCTGACCGTTGCATTAGTGAAACCAAGGGCTAAAGTGTTTGTTGACTCTGTTAAATACTTGTTGTTGGTGGCTACTTCTACCAATATCCATATTCTTGCTGTTCAGACTCCTAAAGGTGGAAGCTTAGATATTTCAGACACTAAGATGTCTGTGTCTACCCAAGGTCACATTGTCAACAAGTTTGCTACTTACGAGAAAACTAACGAGATCTTCTTTACCGGTGCCGGTGATAGTGAAGGTATTTGGAGGCTCAACTATTCCAATGAAGACGAATGGTTCAAAAGAAACTGTTCTAAAGAATGTCTTACTCAGTCGAGCCTATCTTCAGTCTTACCGGCATATGGTGTTTTGCAGAAAATCAACTTCTTGGGTGGAGATCTCGTCAGTGGTGGTAAGAATTCTAAAGTGGAAACTATTATAGAATTGAAGATAGATCAGTCTAGAGGTATTCTCTATACATTGACTTCCAAATCCATAATCAAATGTTTCCGACTCAAGACTGATAAGTCCGGTAAGACTCGAATTGGTTCGAAACTTACCAAGAGACCATTCGACATCTTGAAAGAATTGTCTACTACCACTTGCAACATGCAGTCTCCGCTCTTGGCCAAGAATAAACTCAAAGTTGTCAGTATCTTCCCTGTTTCCAAAGAAGAGAATGCCAATTTGTTCCTTGTTGCTGTCACTGATACTGGCTGCCGGATCTATCTCAACGGAAGCACTCTTTATGGAGATCGTCTTACCCTCACAGCTAGTCAAACTAAATTCCCTCCACCAGATGCGAAATTCTACGAAAACGTTGAAAAGAAACGTCAACAGCAGGCCACACAGGAACAAAACTCTGGATTCACCAATGGTAGCTCTGTCACTAAACCTGCAGCTTCTGCAATTACCGTGCAAGATTTGAAACAAGCCCAAGAGACTTCCGAACTTCTCTCGGGACTCACTTCGAACGCTATAATATCACCTGGTATCTTTATTGGATACTCTGGTAACAACAGAATATTCACATCGGCTCCTGACTATGGTGTTCTCAAGAAGTCTTCTCAGTATATTGAGGACTTTGAATGGGTGGATACATTTGAGAAAATTCATTCGATTGTCCAACTCACACCAACATTTAATGCAACAAACTCTCCTGCTGGTTACTGTAACGAGTTCGCTTCTCAATACACATCTTCTCCATTAGAGTTTGCTGTATTGACTGGTACTGGTATCCATGTATATCGTTACAGATCACCCGACTTGGTTTTGGAAGATTCTCTTGATGATCCAACGTTTAAAGAGTTCTCTAAGAAGTATGGATCTGATGAGGCATGTTCTTCTACACTATACTTGGCTTGCAAATATGGCAAATCAGAGAATTTCCGTCATCGTGCAACCACATACTTCATTTCAGGCGGTCAAAATGCACATTTGAGCAAAACTTCACAACCTACAGTGGATGATGTGATTATGAGTGACCGGTTCCTGGCATTGGTCATTCTTGTTTCTAGACTTGTTCGTAACTATTGGGAAAAGGAGGTTTTCACCTTGAAACCAGAGGTTGCTTTCACAAAGACAGGATATATAGATATTGCCTCTGTCAAGAAACTTCCTAACAGCAAGGTGATTCTCAATGGACTCAGCATCACGAAGGATCAACTCGAATACTTTTTGTGTTCCATCTTAGTTCTCATCAAGTACTTAGAAGAGAATGAAAAGACTATTCCAGGACTTTTGAGCAATTACAATAGCAGATCAAACGATTCCACTTCATTTAAGGAAAAAGAATCTGAAGTGTGTCTTCAAGCTGAACAGATTGGATTCACCGCTATTCTCAAATTCCTGAACACAGTGAAAGAAGGTCTTTCATTTTTGACGATCTTGCTGGATGACAATGCAAACTCTGATAACTTTGAGAAAACCATGTCATATCTGTCGTTGCAATCACAGGCTGATCTCAGCTGTCTTACATTCAACACATTCTTTACATCGTTAGATCCATACGTGTCAAAACTCATTAAGGAAGTTCTCTCTGGTGTTATCAATAGATCGATCGCTTTAGGTAACTCTGTGGAGTTTGTCGCAAGTACGTTGCAACAAAAATGTGGATCATTCTGTTCTACTGGTGACGTTCTAATCTTTAAAGCCATTGAAAGCTTGAAGAAGGCTAAAGACTATGCCGCTAATAATGATAACGAAATGAAGATGAATTATTTGAAAGCTGCTGTGAAGCTTTTGGAGAAAACTGGTGATTCATTGAATCAGGAAACCATTACTGACTGTGTCAATATCATGTTACAACTAGACTACTATGACGGAGCTGTGGAATTCTTATTGCATGTTACAGATTCCCCGGAACAAATCAAGATGGCCAAGCAGTTTGAACAAGAGATTCAATCACAAACCACAGATCCTAAGAAGAAAGCTGCTTACGATCGGTTGATGAATCTCTACAATATGGTGTTCCAAATTCTTGCTGATATTGACAAACGGGCCATTGTAAGTCTTGAACAGGCCACCGAGGCTTCCACTAATAACACGACCACGCTTGACGGTGCTCCTACCAACCCATATGCGGCAATGATGGGTCCTGACGGTAAACTGATCACTCAATACTCTCTGATGAGAGACCGCTGTTACAATATCTGTTTGAAGTATAAGGATAAAACTTTCCATTATGAGCTTTACAGATGGTTTATCGCAAATGGAATTGGTGATAAGTTGCTTGATATTGACACTCCATATATCTTAGAGTTCTTAAAAGACTCTGCACCAAAGAACTTGAAGATGGCACGTCTATTGTGGGTCTACTACTCTAGAAGAGGTCGGTACTATGACGCAGCTAAAGTGTTGTACGATCTAGCGTTGTCAAACTTTGGCATCGACTTGCCTACACGTATCGAATTTTTGTCTCGTGCAAATGGATTCTGTAGGTGTATCGCACCACAAGCATTGCATCAAGAAGTTGTTGTTTTGACGTCTCAAATTACAGATTTGATTGAGGTGGCCAACTTGCAAGATGAGTTGTTGACTACTATATTGCAGGATACACGTGTTAAGGAGCCTGCACAGCGTAGTGCTATTGATTCACTGGATGGTAAAATTCTGCCGATCAGTGATCTCTACAACTCGTTCATTGATCCTTTGGGATATTATGGATTGGCGTTGATCACATTCAAGATCTCTGATTATAGGAAGCCGGATGACATTCTATCCAAATGGGAGTCGCTCTTTGGTAAGTGGCATGTTGAGTATGATGAGAAGCCTAATGCTGATAACGAGCCATTCTACATGGAACTGACTACCAAGTTTGTTTTAATTGCATCGCGGCTTGATGATACCGATGTATTGTTCCCTATCATGGACTTAATCCAACTGATGGCCAAGTACATCTATAGCAAGGAGTTTGCTAGCAAAGTGCGCGCACCTGCAGGTGTCATTGTTGATGCATTCATTAAATCTGGAGTTCCATATGGGAAGTTGTACTACAACTTGCGTGCAATCATTGAGTCTACTACTTTCGAAGTGTTTGATGGTTATTCAAAGATCCTTAATGATGAGATGTGTTACTTGATCAAGAACTGGTACAAGAACGATAAGAAACTTCGTGAGATCATCCAAGAGGATTCTATTAGAGATCTCACCAAATATTCAGCAGATGAAGATCTGATCTACGAGTATATAAAGGCAACGGGTAATCCGTTGTAGTTTTTTTACTAAAAATGATGATGCTATTAGTCTATAACGATGACCTCATGGTCATCAGTGTTCTCCTCCTGGGTAGTAAGATCGATTGTTTCCAGTTCTGAGTCGTCTGGAACGTTACCTTTGATGTCCTGCTCCGGTTGGTACGACGAACATTCTTTATTGTCTTTATAACGACGTTCGGCTGCTTCTCTTAGTAGTTCTCTGAGCGGTTTGTTTTTGTCTATGCGTTCTGTAGATCCCAACTTGGCTGTCTTACCCTTATATTTAGGTGTCAGTCTCTTGAGTCTTGCCTCCCGGATATTCCCAGCGGCAGCTAGAGAAGCTCTACCTAACCGATTACTCTCGGAAAGATACCCTGTAGCTTTATAACTGCCTTGGCTTTGAATCTCATAATACTTATCCTTCAATTGACCCAGCAATTTGTAGAATTTGTCGTTATGAGGCGCCACTTGGTTGTGTGTAAGTTCATGCAGCATGGTACCTATCAACTCTTCGCGGGGTAAAAACCAGTCCTTGTTATGAGCTGGACGTAGCCGTATACAGATCTTTGACCCACCGTTCACATTCAAACCCAACAGATTCGCATTCTTGGGGAACATTTCGCATAAAGTGCCCACTTTAAACCCGAAATGGCTCATGATTGGTGCAACAGTGCTTGCAATGTCATGAAGTAGGTCTAGTGCCTGATCTCGGGAAGACATTCGAGTCAACGATGCAATCTTGCCGATATTTGGTGTCGGTGACTTCCGATCGGGTTGTTTCTGCCGTCGTTTCCCTGACTTTGGGTACTCGCCCTTACCTTTTAGCACCATGCACGAAAAGAAACAAGTGATGGGTATCGTATTAAAAAAAAATAAGGGACTTGGAGAAGTTCAGATATTTCAGTATGGTAAATATAATTAAGTACAAGAATAATAGGTACGTATAAATAAGATAGGAAAGGGGTGTAATCTAGAGATCTGACTTACAGACCCCTGTTGAACCACACTTCGTTGATTTCATTTCCGTCTTTGTCCTTAAGATTATGGAACTTCTCTTCCAAACTGCTGGTCTTGACGGTACGTTTCTGAGGGAAGACAGCAAGAGCAAATGGTAAGACAGCAAATGAAGTAGCAGCAATGAGTCCTATATTGGCAACGGTTTTCACACCAAGAGATTTACCTTTCAAGATGTTCTTTTCCAATCTGACCAAAAGCAATGGTGGAATAACCATGACTGGAGTAGCATTGATAACTCTGGAGGCAGAAGTCTCAGCGACAGCTTGGAAAGCTGCCTTTTTAGAGATTCCAACATCGTTACCGTCTTTATCAAAGACACTGATACCATTCTTGATCTCCTTGCTTCTCATAAGGAAGATATTGACAATACCTGCAGAAATAACGGCAGCAAATGGAACCAATCTGCTCAAGATCAGTCTAGTGTTTGGAGCGACATTTTTCAACCTTGGAATGATAGAGTTCAAACCCAATGCAACACCACAGGATGAGCCAACGGCCATCAAATAACTGGTTGCCAACTGTGTAGTAGACAGTTTATGAGACTTGTTTGCATTGGAAGTATTAATAGCAACATTCAATGATTGGTTAGCGATCTGCCAAAGAACTGTTCCGACGTTTCCAAGTCCCGGTGTAAGCATACCAGCGGTAACAACCAAATTGGATAGAACGCATGAGGACATTCTAAAAGGTAAGAACACAGTCTCTCCAGTGTCAGGATGGACACTAGAATCCAACACTTTCTTTGCGTGCCAAAGCTCTGGAGTCATCTCGGGAATAACTCCGTTCTTATAGTCCCAAACTAACTGTCTGGATCTCTCGATATCGCTTTTGGTGTTCAAAAGCATGGATGGGTCCGAGATTTCCGTGCAGTGCTTCACACGTCCCATGTATGTGCTCAAGTCATACCTAGATTCAGGCAGAGGAACTGGTCCTGGAACTGATGAGGCCATATTTTGTTAAGTATATGGAAAGACGATGACTGAATACTCGAGAAGCTTTTTTTTTTACTCCTAAAAAATCGCTATAAGTTTCCATCTGATAGCGGGAGAATAAAAAAGAAACGAAAAAAAAAAGTCCCCTGCTTGCCTCCCCCTCTCTCTTGTTCTTTTCTTGTTCTTCGATTTTTTTTAAGTTTTTTGCGCGGCTTCCCTTTTAGGCAATCCTACCATGTTTGTTTACTTCTACCCCAGTTAGTACCACTGCACTTCTTTTAACTACCTGCTCTAATTTTGAATTCAATTTTCATTGTTAGTCCTTCGAGAAACATATGAGCAGACGACCGGACTCGAACGCCAATCCTTGGATCATCTCCAGTGATGATGAGGACGACGTCGATGACAGTATCTACTCTTTGCAAGATATGGACGCTGCGTTCCACGGTGGACAGCAACGGCGGCAGCAGCAAAGAAATCAATACGACTACGAAGATTCAGGTTTGACAGGGTTCCCTACAACGACACCAACTGGTGTTCAGCATCCTAACAAGGCATACTCACCGGATAGATCATATCGAGCGGAGACTAGGCAGCCCAGTTCACAGTATTCTAGCTATTCGTACGGCTACCCGAACACTGGATTCCCGGTGTCCCCAACTAGACAGAGTGAACCTTACAGGCAATCGCCACAACGGCCACTATTGAACCACAATCATGACGGAATGATTCCAGAGATCCCTGATGACGATATGATGTCACAGTCTACTACTCCAGTGAACAGTCTTGGCAGGGAGAAGAGTATGCTGGACACAGACTCCGAACTATTCTGCGGGTACGACTTTGACGATGATTATGACGATGCAGAAAGGCACGGTATGGATGATAAAGAGGCCAATCTGGGTGCGAATGGTCGACAATTTGTGCCATACCCTAAGTTCGATAATTCGTTCTACCCATTGAACACCCCTAACAATCTCTATGATCCGTTCGAGATGGAACATTACTACAATGGGGACTCTGATGTTGAAACGGTAAAGGAACAGGAGTTGAAAGCTGCACCTACAACAAGAGAGGTGGAAGGTTCAGAATTTGCTGCACGGCAGGTCCGTATGGTCAATGGTAACTTGGTTCTGGATTGTCCTGTCTCTGACTTGCTTCTGAACAGGTATAACGTCCCATTGTCAGAAAGAGATAGAGAATTCCTATACATGCGGTTTCAGGCATGCACTGCTGAACCACAAGATTTCACTCGTAAAAACTTCTCACTCAGACAAATGTTCTACACACAACCTCGTGAGACTGAAATGCTCGTTGTGATCACCATGTACAACGAGGACGAAATCCTCCTTGCCCGGACACTGAAGGCAGTGTTCAAAAACATTAGGTATCTCTATTCGTTAAAGCATTCGTCAACTTGGGGTACAGGATCGTGGCAGAAAGTTGTTGTGACCATCATCTCTGATGGTCGTAGAGTGCTCAATCCTAGAAGTAAAGCATTACTTGCCGCTATGGGTGTCTATCAAGAGGGATTTGCAAAGAACAAGATTAATGACGATAAAGTGGTGTCGCACATCTACGAGTACACTACAATGGTTGGTATTTCTCACATCTACGATGACCATGTTACTTTGACAACGGAGAATCAGATTCCAATTCAGATGATATTCTGTTTGAAAGAGAAAAACCAGCAAAAGATCAACTCCCATGCTTGGGGTTTCCAAGCGTTTGCTGAAGTGTTACAGCCTAACGTGGTCACTTTGGTGGACTGTGGAACTGAACCAACAGAAAAGTCTTTATACCGTCTATGGAGAGCATTTAAAGATCCTCGAGTGGCAGGTAGCTGTGGTGAAATTAAGGTGTCTCTTGGTAAGAGGGATAGATTACTTCTTAACCCACTCGTTGCTGCACAAAATTTCGAGTATAAGACTTCCAATATCTTGGATAAACCGATGGAATCTGTCTTTGGTTATGTGACCGTTCTCCCGGGTGCATTCAGTGCCTATCGGTATAAGGCACTGTTGGGAGCACCATTGGAGAAGTACTTGAGTGGACAGGATTTGAAGAAAAGTAATGCTGATGGTTTGTTCAATGCAAACATGTACCTTGCCGAAGATCGTATCTTATGTTTTGAACTGATTGCCAAAAAGAACTGTTCGTGGATTCTTAAATATGTCAGTAACGCTGGCGCTTATACTGATGTTCCTGAAAGGTTGGATCAATTGATCTCGCAAAGAAGAAGATGGTTGAACGGTTCGATGTTCTCTGCGTTGTACGCTGTGTGTCACTGTTATAAAACTTGGACTACTGCACACTCTATCTGGAGGAAAATCTTATTACAGATTGAATTTGTTTACCAGTTTATGAGTCTGTTGGTGTCGTGGTTCTCTCTTGCATCTTACTTCTTGGTGTTCAGAATCTTGACAGCTTACATGGCGAACTCAGATGCACACTTTGCACCAGGTAATGTTTTATCAGTGATATTCTTATGGATATATTTGGCATCTTTGGCTACAACGTTCGTCCTTTCTCTTGGTAACAAGCCAAAGGGAACACGGAAGTTATACATCTCGATTGTTATCTTCTTTGCCATTTTGTTGATCTATATGGTGTTTGCTGCCGTGTATATGGCTGTTCAAGCAGTTCAAACCATTATTTCAGACTATAGTGGACACTTTTCTGTCAGTGTTGTCTTCAAAGAAAGACGATTCCGAGACTTGGTTGTTTCCACTTGCTCGACCTACTTGCTCTACTTGTTCGGATTCCTTCTTTACTTACAGCCATGGCATATGCTAACATGTTTCGCTCAGTACATGTTATTGAGTCCGTCATACATCAACATTTTCACCGTCTATGCCTTCTGCAACATTCACGATATCTCTTGGGGTACTAGAGATCAAGAAGATAGCAACGATCTTGGTGAGGCCAAGACTTCTGGTAACCCATTCCATTCTGAATTGGAAATTGTGATTCCAACCACAAAATTGCAGATTGATACTGCATACCGTAAGGGAATGCAAGAATTGACTTCACCGTTAGAAGTTGCTCCTGAGCATGTCTCTGACGATGAAAAAACAGCTTTTTACTACGCAAATATGCGTTCTCTTACAGTGTTAGCATGGATCTTCATGAACTTTGTTTTAGTCTGTCTTGTCACTGAGACTGGTGGACTCTATCAGTTTACCGATGATACTGAGGATGGAAGTATCTTACCTCTAAGCAGAGCAATGGTCTTTTTAACAGTGATTATGTGGACCGTGGCATTTATGGCCCTTTTCAGATTCTTAGGTTCGGTCACCTATTTGATCTTGAAATTCTTTGATATGTTGAAGCTTCGCAGGTTCCGTCGTCGGTATGGAGTCTCTGGAGCAGATTATTAATTTAATAGCATTAACGATTAACCTAAATATTTTTCATTATGTAGATAAAATCCTTAATTTGAAAAGTATCGGTAAAAAAATCTTTCCTCTTTAAGCATCACTATAATTATGGATGGATCACAAGGCCCAAATAACCCATTCTTGCCTCAGCCGCCGAAACCCTACAATGAAATGACTCAAGAGGAGCAGGCTGAGCAAGGTGCCAAGGCCATGATGGAATTCATGACTTCGTGTCCGGGAAAGACGGCTATGGCAGGTCTTAGTGGATACGTCTTGGGAGGAGTTTTTGGACTTTTCATGACATCTATGCAGTACGATCAGCCTCTACAGAGTCTTGGAGTGAACCACATCTCTGAGTTACCACTGAAACAGCAAATGCAACTTCAACTGAAAGATATGTGGTCACAGACGTTGAGATCGGCAAGGAATTTCGGTTATATGGGACTGGTGTTCTCAGGCGTTGAGTGTGTGATTGAATCGTTCAGAGCAAAGGAAGATATATACAACGGTACCGCTGCAGGCTGCGTGACGGGCGCAGGTCTGGCCATCAAGGGAGGGCCAGTGGGTGCGTTGACTGGATGTGCCGGTTTTGCTGCATTTTCACTGGCAGTCGATACCTACATGAGAAGTGAGAACGGTGCTCCACCAGCTAATGACTACGATCAATGAACGGGGGAGGTCGTTTAAAAGGTTCCTGTACATATAGATATGAATAATAGATACATACTATCACATACATACTATCCATGTGTTTATTCAAACAGTGAGCACTGCACGGCTCCGTCCTTCCCTTTCTAATGGTGGCAATTCTTTATCGGAAGTGTCACTGCGAGGAACAATACCCATGAGACCTTTACGTTCAGCAAACTCACTCGAACGCACAAACGTTGGATTCTCTTGGAAGAATTCGTCTTTGATAGGATGCAAGGTAACGATCTGTTTTTTGATTGTCAATGTAGAGTTTGTAGGGACTGAGATCCAGTCGCCACGCTCGAAAGTGAGTGGTTCTGAGGCAACCATGATAATATCTTGGGATCTGTTCAAACGTTCCATTTTAAACTGACCAGGACTGACTTCAATGAATTTTGAGCCCGTAGAGAAGTAAAGTGATGCTGCCTCGTCGGTCTTGGAAGAAACATATCTAGAAACAACTATGGCTTCACCGTCTGTCACTGCGAAATTCATTAGTGAAGGGTCTGCATGTTCAAGATTAAGCTCAGATTCCCAGTCTTTGATGTATTGAATGGTTTTCACAAGAGCCTTACGGATGATCTCTGCTGGAACAGGTTGATCCAATTTAGGATCGTAGCCCATCTTAAAGAGAGTATCTAAAAACAGAGCGAAACAGCATTCAGAATCTGTACAGCCTTGAATCGTTAACAAGAACTCGTCTTCGATCTGTGTTAGTAGTCTTCTCTTGATGCGGTTGATATTAGAGATCCCTCCATTGTGCATGAACATAAAATTGTGGTACGAGAAAGGATGGCAATTGGTTTCAGAAAGAACACCGTATGTAGATGCTCTAACATGGGCGAAGATCAGGCGCGATCTGGTCTTTTCGGCAAGACGTTGTAAGTTTAAATTGTTCCATGCAGGAGTGATGGCCTTGTAGATACAAGGTCCGGACAGTTTACCTGACTCCACCTCATTCTCCTCATCATCTAAAGTGTAGTATCCAACACCGAACCCATCTCCATTGATAGGCTGTTGATCGATTCTTAATCTGGAATCAAACGATTGATTAATGATCGAGTGGGCCGGCTTTGTCAGCAAGTTCGACAATAGCATCGGTTCCCGACCTTTGTAAATAAGGAAACGGCACATTATTGGAAAGAACCAAGGTATGAATAGAGGGAAGAGATTCTGTGAGCCACAATTTTTTTAGTTAAATAGTCCCCCCCCCCCCCCCAGCAGATCTGAATCTCAGCGAGTGACAACTGATTACCTAATTAGAATATGAGAGAGAGGATGATGATATAGTCAAGTTCGATCTGATGTAGACATTGTTGATACTAATTGGTGTCATTAAGAACCAACGTTATGTTTCAAAGGTACCAACTTCAATTGTGGCTCCATTCACACCATCCCAAAATGAGTCAGTTAATCTAACTCCCCTACATTTTTTATTGCACTGGTTATCTGAACCTTGGATTATTTAAAATTCTTCGAATTTGACACGACTTGTTTCTTTCCAACGAAATGGAGCAGGCCAAGGCCAAGTTGCATGATATGGCACATGGGGAATCCATGGGCAGTATTGATAATGATCTATGTGAAAAGCCAGGTTTGGACCCGGTTGAGGAAGAGTCCGAGGAAGGTAGCGGTGACGAAACGGCTAATCAAGATAAGAAAGATGAAGACAACATGAGCGAGTCAGAAAAGTTGCAAGATATTATCAAAGACACGCACTTTATGAAATTAGACGAGGAAGTTCCACAAGATGATGAGACTCAACGTAATACATTAGCAAATGCATTAAGTTTCCACTTGTCCAATGAAGAATTGGCAGAGTTAGACCCTCGGTTTTCTCCAGAATCTGCGGACTCAGTGGTTGTCTCTAGTAGATCATCAAGTGTGCCAAGTCGAGGTAGGAAAGCTAGATTTGGTGCTGGCACGCCATTGATGATGTCACCTGCGTCAAGTATAAGTGCAAGATTGGATTCAAGGTCGGAGTCTGCCAACAGTTTCCACAGAGGAGTCACCTTGGATACAGTTGCTACCGGTGTTGGAGACGTCACCAAGTTACAGATCACATCTACTGCTAAGCATGAAGATTATCGTGTGACACAAACGGCTAGAACTGTCTTTTGTACATATGAGGTTGATGATAACTCAATCTCTGTCAATGCTCTTCATTGGGCCATGGAAGAAGCGATTAATGATTTCGATACTCTAGTTGTTCTTAGTGTTTTATCTCCCGATCGACAAGTATGCGACAACAAGACTTATAAAACCAAATGTGATAGCCTATTAGAGGAAATTACACAGATGGATCCAAATAAGAAGATCAAACTTGTTGTGGAATTGAGGTTTGGTGACGTCAAATATAACGTTGCAAAATCTCTAACTGACTACGATCCAAATTTCATGATCATTGGTACAAAACCTGAAAAGACAGGATTGCGGTCTTTGATTGCACCAAAGTCCGTTTCGAAATACTTCTTGGAATACGGTGTTGTTCCCGTGATTGTGGTCAACCAATTGTACAAGTTTGTTCCCTTCAGCGTTGTTATGGCTAGAAGTAACAGTCAAGTTCCTGTCACTGAACGTTCGTTTGTTGATAAATTAATGGCAGCACCTTGCATCTAT
This sequence comes from Xiuguozyma insectalens, assembly GCA_030574155.1. Lineage (NCBI taxonomy): Eukaryota > Fungi > Ascomycota > Pichiomycetes > Pichiales > Pichiaceae > Xiuguozyma > Xiuguozyma insectalens. The sequence goes on along the minus strand of JAJMEL010000002.1, from coordinate 97,602 downwards.
ACAGATCCTCAGACTGAGCCATTGTCTCCAGTGACTTCTGGAGGTGACCATCGGCCAAGGTTCATGCGCAGATCCTCACATAGAAGCAGGTCTTCTTCCGCTGACGCTCTGTCGCTGTCTCCATCTAGGAGTTTCTCTCGTTCTCCTTCAAGAGCTCTGAGTCCTCTTGGATTCTTGAGGAGACATTTGTAAATTAATTATACATTCACTATTTACTATCTCTGGTATCCCAAACAAGTGTCACTGGTCCGTCATTCACTATCTTCACATCCATCATCTCTCCAAATTTACCATCTTTCACTTTATCTTCACCGAGTCCCTTGACTAATTCTGCCAAGAATGACTGGTACAATTTCAATGCCAGATCACCCTTTTGAGCTCGATGGAAGTCCGGCTTCGTCCCCTTCTTGATCGTACCGTACAGTGTGAATTGTGAAACTGATAAGATCTCACCGCCAATATCGATCACAGATTTACTCCATGGTCTTCCCTGATATTTGGTTTGAGGTTGTGCTTCCAATTGCACGTCTTCAAAGACTCGAAGCTTTAGCACCTTATTGGCAAGTTTTGTCACATCCTCTTCATTGTCCTCTGTGGATATTCCAACCAGTAGCATCAATCCACGCTTAATCTCGGAGATGACTTCATTGTCCACCGTCACAGACGCCTCCTTAACACGTTGAATTACAACTTTCATGGCTGTTCTTCCCGAAGTGGCGGAAAATCTGAAAAGTTGTTAAATTCATATCTACAAGTATTTGAATATGAATATGTATATGTATATGTTGCGTATGTACATGTATATGGTCACTGCTTGAACACATTCCGTCCGTTATCCACTCCACTGTGCTCCTCAGCCTTCGACATGATCCGATCCATCTTGATGTTGCTGAAACCTTCGTTGATGTAGTAATACATCTTAAGTCCAGTCTTTGGATCTTCACTCACAAGGTTCACATAACCGTATCTACCCTCTGGACCATCTTTAGGAACTCTCAATGAATCAACTTTCACTAGCTCGTTGTACGTTTTAAATCCATTCCAGTTTAACTTTTCCAATATCAGAGTCTCGTCCTTGACGAGATTCTCCATCGTCTGTGGTTTCTTCGTATCATAGACTCTGAAAACACGGGCAACGTATGGTTGATACAAATAGAGCAGCACTGGATACGGTATACAACTGAGTGTAGCAACAGCCTGTGAGATCTGTGGTAACACCATCCCTGTTCTATCCATCAAGTATCCAAAGATAACTCCAATGACACCAAATGCCATCGATAACCGCTTGGCTCCAATAACAAAATTGATCAGTGGGTTCTGATAGATGGCTTCATTTCCCAGACGATAGTTCTTTGCCAATTTCAAATTGTAAAACGAAGTACCGTGTGTTCTATACCGGACTGGTTCCTCGGCCTCCTCAGTGTTTGGCACTTTATAATGAGGCTGATCTTCACCCATTTTGATCCGATTCAGACGTTTACATGTCACGGACATCATTCTGCGACTGCTCCACAGCAGAGGCATCATTTGAACCCCAGTTTTGGGTGTGAAAATTCCGATCCCGATTCCTTTACAAAGCATCGAGTGTTATGGAGTTGGTTAAGATTTTTCACTCGATGAAAAATTAAGGATTCTCTAGTGAGGGAGGAATTGTAAGATCTACTGGAACGTTTTTAGGTGAGTAGTTATTAATACAGTTGGGTGCTACAGATGGGTAATGCAGATGTCTTTAGTTGGATGAGTAAATATGGATCCATCTACTCTGTTGGACCGCTATTGGAGTGTGTGATATCGGAACGAATCAATGTTTCATGTGAACCTTGAACTCTATTTCAGTTGTTCGAAAGGTTCCAAGTGGTCATAAAGTAGACCACATTGAGTCGATTGTTCACAGAACTGTTGACCTTTGTTGTAGGAAGTTAGAGACATAGGCAATCTCACTTATCAATCCACTAGACATCATATCGATAGCGCTACAATTTGCTCAGATATTAAGTACGTATCTTCAACCAATGAAATCTGATCTGACAAGAATCCAATTCTCCTATTGACTCATTTCAGCAAGTAGTGAGCTCACTGATGTTGCTCTATTAATAGTTGCCATGATAACATCACCAACTTTATTTTTTATCCCGCAATGTTCCACGTCGCTAAATCTTTTCCTGGTGCATGTGAAAAAATTGTAAAAAAAAAAAAGAAATCAAAAGTTTACAGCAAAAAAAAAGGACTGGTTGTTGTGGCGGTGAACAGATTGATCTAGTGATTACTACTAATGATATACCTTAAACCCAATTATAATTACCTAAAAAAGCTATGTACATGCGACGGAATTGCTCCTCAAGAGCCCATGATCGATACTGTCAACATTCGCATTGACAGAAACCTCAGTGTCTATCGGTTTGTCGGTATCTAATGTAACTGAAGGTATTGTGCTCAAGATGACCATCTCGTCGGAATCAAGAGAATTATCAGAATCGGTCTCAGAATCAGAGTCTGAGTCATCCTGTGAAAGTGATATCTCTTGGTAGTTCATGTTATAGTCGTTCTTACCTGACACCCGGTGCCAGTTGCCGTCATAGAAGTGATCGATCTCAGATTCTGGATATTCGTAATCTATGATATCTTCATCATCTTCTGAATCATTCTCTTCATCATCGGATTCATATTGGATTGTCTCTGTTGGAATACTGTCAAACGATATACGACTCGTACGACGTCCTTTATTTATCGTTTCAATCATATCATCCAACATGTTTGCCTGACAGACCAATCTTCTAAGATTGACATCTGTCCGCACTGTCTCTTTGATAAGTCTAGTCTTAACCTTGGAGGCTAGAAGGTAGCTGCTTGAAATACTCATTGTTCTTGAACTCTTAACATGGAAGATGTAGACTTCACAATTACTTATAGGAAAATATGCAAGGTATTTATATCTTTACTCCAGAAATAGTTTAACTCCGCCTGCCTCCGGAACTGACTAATACCCGAATTTTTTTGTTCCTAAAATTAATCAGCGCAACCTGGCCTGAACTGCCCTGTTCGGAGTTAAACATTTTTATGGGTCACTAACCCCACATCGACTTTGCGGAACATTAGTCATGAATACAGGCTCTCTATGGTGTTTGCAATACGGAACTCAAGGGGTCTATCTATTTTATGGTAGTACCAACGGAAATACACCAGGTCTACTACTTGAACCATTAAATCCATCTACGAAATGGTCTGATAAAACCAACTTCATAATCTACTACTTCCGGCTTCAAACTTTCTAATCCGGTCTAAAAGCCGTGGCGCCGAAAATCCCACCCACATTAATAAGTGTCCTTTTTTTTCTTTTCAAGCTGTCCTCTTGTTCCCGATCCCCGCGTGTCCTTTTGTATTTCTTATTTTTTTGCTTCGGAAGAAGATCGTTCTTGTTTCGAAGGTTCTCGGCCCGTAAATCAATCAAAATAGCCCACGATTATAAATGAAGATGGGACGGAATTAAACGGGATTGAACACTACTACTACTACTACTACTACCAAAATAAAGTTGTATGTATGCCTGTACCCGTGCCTTTAACCATCCAGCACCTCTTACTATCTTGGTAGTGATTTGTAAGATGACGGCCCCTAAGCAATATCCATTACTGTCCTTGAGCAATAAATCCGGTTTGCAAGGATTTAATCATTTCGACCTGGACTTACGTCATAAATCCGAAATGTTTTTTCTGGAAGGGAAGATACTCGGTAGTGGGTTGTTGTAGGCTTTTTGCTATAATCCTCACACCTCTCCCTGCTCTTCCCGAGCAACCCGCTTCCAAACCGAGTCCGTATTCAATTCGGTTCGCTTCGATTCGCTTCGATCAGTCCTTCTATCAATTAGTCAACGGTCGCGGGCGGTTAAGCCGGTCCACCCCGCAGGATTCCCACCCTGTCTGTAGTAATTATCGTACACTCCCTAATATCCTTTATCTCCAAGGTACTATGTTCGTGTCACATTCTTGTTAACTTCTACCATTGCAACAATCATACATTTCTAACTGCGCTTAAACCAACTTCTCAATGGATTATTACACCTCTCCTTCCCATATCTTTTTCTATGTATTAACCTATTTTGAAATATTTCACGGATTACTCGCCTTAGCTCAGCTGGAAGAGCGCGGGACTGTAATAGTGTGAAATGGTTAGGACGCGAGTTCGAACCAATCTCCAGTCATCCTGAGGCCCTTGGTTCGATTCCGAGAGGCGAGATCTACTTTTTTGCTTCCATATTATAGGTATCCCGTTGGAAATTGTTCATCTACCATACCTATGATGGGGTGGGTTCGATTTTTTAATATGCCAATTCCTTAATTTAGTCCTTTTTCAAAATCAACTATTAAAAGGTAGTATTTATTTGAGGTTATCTCGAGTACAGCTTTGCATTCTGAACTTCTCATACTGCGTATGACAACATCATGTTTCCATTCACAATAATTATTGAATGGATAAAGCATTGAATTTCATTATTTCTTCTTATCAAAGAATTTTGAATTATTGTACTCTACCAGTAAAATCCATAAGGATGAAGTAACGTATAAAACTTGCGAAATGTCTAAGTATACAATGGTTACATATCAATGAGGCTACCTTGTTGATTCTGAGATTGTGGTTGGTTACCAAATCCGTAACCTGTAGGAGCAGCCACAATCTTTGGAGCACCACCAAATTGAGAATCAGTGAATGGATTACCACTGCTGGTCTCCTGCCTATAACCGGTTCCAGCAGAATTGATGAAGCTACCAGTCTTTGTATGCTGAGCTGGGATTCTTTGGTCACCTTCATTACCAAATGTATCAATTCCGGTACCGGAAGCCAAAAGTTGGTTCAATTCAGAATACTTCTGATCCATCTTATTTGGAACGACAGTGGCAACAGGAACAGGTTGAGGAGAAGCCTCAGGAATTGAAGTAATTGGTTCAGAAGCTATCTCTTGCTTACCCGAATCAGGTCCCACAGCAAATGGATTGTTAGACCCGGTAGGTTGTGCAGCTTGAGCTTGTGCCAGTTGCTGTTGGTACAACAACTGCTGCTGACGATAGTACTCCTGTTGTGCAGCAATTTGCTGCTGTGCTAAAGCTTGCTGCTGTGCTAGAGCCTGTTGTTGAGCTAGAGCCTGCTGCTGAGCTAAAGCTTGCTGTTGAGCCAATGCCTGTTGATCATATGCGTTCTGCAAGTAACCAGTTGCCATGGCTTGGTTAGCATACACCGGGTTACCATACATATCGTAACCAATGATTTGACCCTGCTGTTGTTGCTGTTGTTGTTGCTGGTTATAGTAACCGAAAACATTTGGAGCGTTAACATCATCATCTAAATCGAGCAGGTTCTGTTGCTTCTTACGTAACTCCTCTTCTTCCAAACTCAATTGAATGGCTCTTTCTAAGGACTCATCAGACTTGTTGTGACGACGTTCCTCTTCTTCTTGAGCAGTCAATCTCGATTCTTCAATGGCACGTTGTAAATCATCGTCATAGTTTTCGTTTCTGTCACGATGTGACTTTCCACGACTTTGAGCAGCAACGGCACGTTCTTCAGCTAACCGATCATCATCCATTAACAACTCACTCAATTCTTTTGCCTTCACACGTATAATGGCACCTTGATCGTGGCCTGCACTGTCGAATGCTTGGAACTCTCTCAAAGTCTTGATAATGTAGAGATTGGTCTTGGCCCATGTGACAACATCTGACGACCCGTATCTAACAAGATAATCCAAAAGGGTTAACGATTTGGCCACATGGCGCCAGTTCTTACCCTTATCGTTTAATCTCCGGTCCACAATATCCATCATCTCCAACAATTCAGCCCGATCGTATGTGTGGTCTGCAACGTCTGACATTTGACCAACGGTCGGTCCAGACGAGTCATTGCTCGTAGCATTCCGAACCAACACCTGTGCTGGAGTATAGCCGTTCACCACATTCTTGATGCTTCTTATAGCAGCCTTGGTGGACATTTATTGCTAAGTTTCTGGTACTTTCTTGCAAAGGAAATAGTATTCGCTCAAAGGTTTAAATTTCGCCGCCTCCCCCTTTGCCGACTTTATCAAAATTATGCGGGGGCAGTAGAAGAGGGTTCGAGGAAATATTTGAGGCGGAGCCATAGTATGGTAGATAGTTTAAAACGTTTATATATTGATTGATTATGTAGTAAAGATCATTTCTTTCTGCTGTCACTTTCACAACCAGGACAATTGTGAAGAACTTCATGTATAAAGATGTCACAATCGATACAGAAATCGTGATGACACTCTGTACATCTAGACCGACCTGAAGTTTTCGGAGAGGTAGTAGAATCCTTGGGCAGCTTAATATTACAACTGTAACATCTTTGCGTAGGGTAATCGTCGGAGACGGGCACTTCTGAGTACAACTTTAGAGGGAACAAATGATGGTAAGATCTGGCCAAGTGGGTAGATAAGATCAGCATGAGGTCACAGCAGGGACAGACCGTGGGTAAAACACAGACTTTACTCTTGCAATTGGGGCAAATATAACCACCGTGAACCAATTTGGAATGACATGCACAGAATGTTGGATCATCTTCATTAATTCTCTTGGGGAATCCCATCTTAACGAGCGTGAATCCATCTTTCTTTTCAGATTCAGCTTTGGTCACCGCCTGCGGTGTCACTGCCTCCATGAAAAGATCTTTGAAATGATGTTCATTCAATATGACATTATAACCGGTTAGATCTCCATGGTTTGTCTTTTTGCATAGCTCTTCACAGATGGCCACACGTGCAGTGAGTCCGATCACTTTAACACTGATTTTTTCTCTCACTAACTCATCTATAGTTGAATGGATATTACCTGGATCAGAAGTGAACAATGCACCCGATATGATCAACACTTCCCGAGTACAATGCGATGCAATGTGTAACAGAAGACCACGAGACATCTCCAGTGCATTCTGCAACGATGGATCCCCCTCAGGTTCCATCTTTTTCAGATTCTTCAATGCTTCTATATGATCGTGAGGATTACCACTAACCTCTGAAACCAGCTGTGCCAGCCCATTTCTCATAATGACAATACTCAGTTGCGATATTGGATTTTGATCAAAGAATTCAGTGATGAAATCTGCAGTGTATGCGATCATCATGGCGGCTCTATTAGGACGAAGATCTTTCTCTCTCATCACTTTAGAGTAATCTAATACTAGCACCAAAGTACGAATAATACCTCTCTGGAAAGGAGTGATATTCTTCAAATACAACTTCTTCTGGCTCTCCACAAGTCCAGACACAATCGTTTCCAGCGATCCACTCGCATCCTCTTGAACAACATCCCACGATCTTCTATACTCATCCTCCCAGGAATATCCTCCACTTGCACCTTTCAAACCTTCCTGTGACACATGATGGCCCTTCTTCTTACCATTCTTGTCCTTATGCAACCTGTGATCATCCTCACGCTCCTCATCTTGCATGGGATTATACTCTTCATCGACATCATTGGACGGCATCGAGATCAGATAGTGATGATTAGAAGGGAGAAATTTGGCAAGTTGGTATAGAAAAAGTTTATAGAGTAAAAAAGAATTTATTAGGGGGAAAAAAATCTGAAAAATTTCTTAACTTTATCAAGATCACAATGGCTAGAGGAAGAAGAGCTAAACAAAAAGAGGAAAAGGAGCTGATACACGCTTCTAAGAGGCACCAAGAGGATGAACAGATGCCATTCTTTGGTAAGTTGAACTCGGATCAGTTAGAATACTTCAAAACGGCAGAAAAGAACTTGAACTTGGATACATTTGAGAATCCTGAGATGAAGTCTGGTTTTATCGAAGGTGTGTTTGATGAGGCAAAAGGGAACGAGTTGAAGCTGGCAACGAACCAGATCTGCTCGAAGTTGCTGGAAAGACTTGTTTTAACGAGTACAGAGGCTCAAGTGAGACAACTTTATGCTGGAATCAAAGGGTTCTTATACCAGTGTTGTATCCATAAGTATGCATCGCATGTGATGGAGACACTGTTGGTTAGATTGGCATCGTTGTGCGAGAAGGAAATGGCTAGACGTGATGACGAAGAGTACAATGATTATGAAGAGGATGAGATCACGATGGAGAGTATCATCCAAGAGTTTATGAAGGAGATCCAACCCAAGATTAGAGAGATGGCATTCAATAAGTATGGATCTCATGCATTGAGACTGTTGCTTTTAATATTGGCTGGTAAGAAGTTACCATCATCGGTGGAATCGAACTCGATATTAAGATCGAAAAAGTCGAAGATTGCTAGAAAGATGGTGGAATTGGAAGATAACGAGGACTATGAACGTAGTTTTGCAGTTCCATCGTCTTTTAAAGAGATTTTGAAGCAGATTATGAATGTGATGCGTGAAGGTGAAACAACAGAGAGCCTTAGAGAGATGGCTATTGATCCTATTGCATCTCCTGTTCTACAACTATTGATTGAATTGGAAGGTATTGTCGATAGAGACAGACCATTCTTTACGCAAACGTTTGGTCCATCCGACGCCGAGAAGAACGACAAAGAGGCTTCATTCATGGAGTACTTGCTCTCCGATCCAGTGGGAAGTCACTTTTTAGAGGCGGCAATGAGCAAACAGAAGTCCAAGAATATTCGTCGTCTCTACGAACAGTATATGGAAGACAGAATTGAAAAATTGGCCAAGAGAGAAACCACTGGAGCGTTTGTCGTTCAGAGTCTGTTGAACAACCTTCGTACCAAGACACAGAAGAAGATCCTGGACAAGCTTGTTCCTATCATTAACGAGGTGATTGTGAACAACTTGGGATTGGGTGGAACCATTGTGGACTCTTCCAGACGTAATGACGGATACTTGCAGAAAGAGATCGTGGATTCGATGTTCTCTTTCTTCAACAAAGATGCGAACGGAGAGCAGCAGGAAGATACTAGTCTTTTGGAGAACATTCTTCAACTGAGCAAATCTACGATGTACTCGACTAAAGACGACTGGCCAACCTCTGAAGAACGTCGTCGGGCCATCTTCCTGGAAAAACTTATATCATACGACGACAGGTTCAAGAATGCCACCATCGAGGCTCTGTTGGCAATGGACGACGAGGATCTAGTCAAAATGTGTCAGCATGGAGTGTTCTCACACATAGTGGAGTGCTGTCTGGAAGATCCAACTCAAACATCGATAGTTACAAGAAGGAGAGTTCTCACCAAACTACAGCCGCATATCACGGAACTTGCTTGTAATGCACAGGGTTCACATATTGTGGATAAACTGGATGGATTCTCGTTCAAATTGAACATGTTTAAAGAGAGAATCGCCAAAGCGTTGAAAGACAATGAAGAGCTTGTCAAGAGAACGGTCTATGGAAGACAAGTTTGGAAGAACTGGCATATGGAAGAATATAGTCGTCGGTTTGGAGACTGGAAGAGACGGATTAAGCAGAGAGAGATAGATGCTGCAGAAGGTGATGCTGCAACCGGACCAAATACGACAAAACTGGGAATACGAGCCAATAAAAACAAACGTTCGGGTCCGGACTCCGAAGCAGGCGCCACTGGTCGTAAACGTCATCAGCCTCACCATTAATTGCATTGCCACAAAACACTACGTGGTGTTTGAATATTGCAAAAACAGGGAGAGTAAAAAAAAGAAACGATAAGTGATGGAGATACTGCACTGCAAAACCATAAAACTTGCAACGTGTTTGGAATTACGAGGCTCTATAGGGAGAATATCTGCATGTCACGAACGGTTAGATTTAGAGTTCGTATCTAGTCCTGGTGCTGCCGAATCGTAACTGACACCACCTAATCTACATATAATAAATTTATTATCAGCCTACCGCCACACTACACATAAATAGAACAGAGGTTATGGACCGACATTACCGGTACTACGGTGGTGTATTATGTATAAACACAATAGAGTAGGGTCCAAATTTCTCATAAGATCTTCTTTGCGGGATCGGGTTTCCCCGCATTTGTGAATAAAACCATTCAAGTTTAATTTTTTTTTCTAAAACTTGCATGATCGACATGCATGAAAGTGCGGTGCAGCCATCACAAACCATTCAAATCCGGCATCTGGGATAGATGCAGCATTCACACAGCCGTTTACGGCAAACACAAACACACACAAAAGACAATACGAGAGGTGATTACGATAACAATATAGTTCTCATGCAAAGACTGCAAACGATGACATCAATATGCTGCTCCGATAAACGTAGATAAGTCCCTATTGCTATGCTAACACCATTTTTTGTACATGCATGTGGTAATCGTTGGTATCAAATATTGTTTTCTTTTTTTTTTTTTTGTGGCTAGATGGTACATTTGTGTTACCCTTGATCCAATAAACGTCGATTTAGCGAAAAATATTATTTTAGTCGAGATAAAATTGGATACGTGGTGGGTCAGCTGATAGCCTAGTGGGGTTAAATTTCAGTATCTTATGCATGTCATTAGATACGTTTTGAGTAACCGATGTGTGTACTGCACCGGTACTTCCACTTTTGGTGTGGATCAGTCCAAACTATCACACTCTTAGTTTCGTCTTTATATAACACTATTTCCTTCCAACCTTTGACTTTTTTTTTCTCCTCTAGTCCTCCCTTCCTTTTTCTCGCTTGTTTCAAGTTTTAATAGTTTTTTTTTCGTTCCCTCGCAAAGCTGAAAAGCAAAAAGTCCTTACACTTTGAAAGAAAAAACCAACAACGCGAAACTCGCATCAGAAAGTTCCCTCCTCAAGTTGAGAGAGAAAAAAGATCTTCATATCGAGCAGATCCCCTGGTCTTTTTCTCACACTTCTCCTAACAATATAAAAGGGCAGGGTATTGAGATGTCTACAAGCCTCGTAGGTGACAAACCGTGGCCGCTGGACGATAGTCAGCGGATGTCAGAGGAAGAATGCGAAGAGACTGTCAAACAGCTGGATCTGACACATGATCTTAAGTTCTTCTTGATGACTGCACCAGTTAACTGGCATGAGAACCAGGTGATTCGAAGATACTATCTTAGTACTGAGGAAGGATTTGTCTCATGCGTGTATCATAATTCACTCTATTTCATCACTGGTACCGATATAGTTCGATGTGTGACACACAAATTACAGATGCTCGGACGTAAAGTTGTTGATAGAAAGAAACTCGAAGAAGGTATTTTCTCGGATCTTAGACAACTCAAATGTGGCAAAGATGCTGTGTTGGAACGGCCGAAGTCCGAATTCTTGAGGTTTTTGCATCACAATCAGTGCTTGAGAACTCAAAAGAAGCAGAAAGTGTTCTACTGGTTTTCCGTTCCTCATGACAAGTTGTTTCAAGACGCATTGAAGCGTGATCTTGACAGAGAGAAGTTCAAACAGGCTCCAGCTACTGTGAGTGACAGCAAGTTCATGAAAGAGTTTGATTATGACCCTAGTGAGGATTTACCCGAGCAGTTCGTTCAATATACATTGGCCCAAACTGGTAAAGACTACTCCAAGTTATTTGGAGACGGTGAAGAAGACAAGCAAGATGCTATCAAACAAGTCGAAGAGTTCTCAGAAGTGCTGGCCAACGAGTCTCCAGCGAGTCCTGGAATCTCCGCTGAGGCTACCTCTGAAGACTTTCCAGATAGCAACAGCCTTAGTCCACTGAAAAACACGGCTTCTCCTGACGAATTCCCAGATGATTATATGCTGGGTGATCCATCTACATTGTTCAATGTGGACGGTGTTGGATCCGTTATCGAATGCACAGAACCTAATTTCACATACTTACCAGGATCGGCTTATGTTGCCGATAAACCTGGATTGTGGCTAGTTTCACCGACTGGTATGCAAACCAGAGACGATTTATTGATTGATCAGGCAACTCCGCTAGTGTCTACCGGGTTCCCGAACGATACAACGCCTAGATCAGCACACATGCCATTCGAAGTTTCTTCGAACCCACCAGATCCACTTTCACAGAATTTTTACAGCATTGTCCCACGTTCGTCTGGACTGTCCACAGGTCTAATGTCTGGTCCACAGGTTAAACTTGAAGAGCAAATTCCATACTTGGATTCCGGCAATCCCATGCTTGGAGGTGGAGAGACTATCCATCCTCAGGTAATTACTGTTCCAACAGCTGGTGGTTCCGGAGGCTTAATACCTTCTGGAAGAACCCCGATAAATGGGACCATTGCTCAAGGAACAAGTTCTGGGCTTGTCTTTTCACCAGCAGACCCATCAAATAGGGTTGTATATGGGTTGTCTCCTTTCATGGCCGACTCTCCTATACTACCATTCAGTCGTCCACTCAGCGGTATTAAATCTACTTTCGATGAGAAGTGGAGTGTGCTCACAGGTCCACATCAAAAGGCACCAAGAGCCAAGAGACCGAAACTCTCTGACTCTGAAAAGCCAACAAAATCACAGACAAAGAAGACAACAAAAACAAACGCTAACTCTTCTGAGAAGAAGACCACCAAGAGACCTTCAAATGTCAAGACTTCTTCGAAAAGAAAACTCAGACGAAAGAACTGAGTCTTGTACTATTCCTTTTCTTTTGTCTACTCCCCTTTCCTACTACTACAACGTTCCATGCTTTTTTCACCTCCAACTATCCACACTATCATTTATATTACCAACTCCATTCAATCCATTCACAAGTCCCTATTTTTATAACTTCACCCCATCCATACCCCTATGCCCTGCATTTTTTTTGTTGTGTTGAACTTTTCCCCACATTTCCATCGGTTTATTCTTCTTGGATCTTGAAGCTTTAAACGACGAAAAAAGTATACAAAAGAAGCGATACAACACTAAAGGCAAGATCAATATATGGTAACAAGAACGTTTCAATAGTTTTAAACATCCTCTCATTTTTCCCACAACCACCTGTTTATGAAAACAAATCTTCCAGGAGTGAAAACAGGAGCAGCATCATCATCATCATCAGACTGAGGAATAACTTTAAATACAAACTTGATGAGTACTGCATATCAGAAGTTCCTTGCAGGAGAACCATTGAACGGCAGATACGTCAGAGTCGAGGGACTCAACGAAGGCTCGTTCGGTATAGTTTCACTTGCTCGAGACACTAAGAGGGACAATCAACTAGTGGCATTGAAGTACAACACAGGACACCTGGCTGATTTCACTGCTTTCGAAGAGAAAGAGGGTAAAACTGAAGGTTTGGCTAAGTTAGAGCATCCAGATATCGACGATGAGATCGTCAAAAGAGAGACCATGAAAGAGGTCCGGATGCTTGAAGCCGTCGGTAGTCATCCCAACATCGCTCAAATGCTAGATCATTTCGATACTTGCATTGTTCTTGAATATGTTTCTAGAGGTGATTTGCATGATGCCATCCAGATGGGAATTGCGCCAGTGTCTACTAGGGATGTCGTCGATGTATTCATGCAACTTCTTGCCGCTGTCGAGCATTGCCACTCTTTAGGAGTTTACCACCGTGATATTAAACCTGAAAACATCCTCATATCTCAGAATTGGTGTATTAAATTAACCGACTTTGGTCTTGCGACTGAGAAATTGAATTGCAAAGATTTTGATGTCGGTAGTGAACGATACATGGCACCAGAGTTGCTCGAACATGACGGCATAGATTCATATGAGGCCGATAAAGTTGATATCTGGTCTCTAGGTATATGTCTATTGAACATCGTTTTTGGTAAGAGTCCATTCAAATCGGCCAGCTCTAAAGATAAAATGTTTCTTTACTTTGCATCCAACAGAGAAACACTTTTTGATATCTTTCCTACTATGAGTTATGACTTGTTCTCCGTTCTTAGAAACTCTCTAACAATTGATCCAGAAAATAGAGATTTGGACGCTATGAAGGAGAGCTTGGGTAAAGTTCAAGTGCTGACTTACGATTACGAGTTTGAAGAAGAAACATTGGCATCGGGAAGCAACCATAAAGAAGAAACTACACCATTGGGTATACCTTCACCAGATACAGACGAGGCTACTTTGGTTGGTAAATCTGTTCCTGAAAAGAGTCTACTGACCGAAAGAATGCATGAATTCAATAAACTGCCTCAACAACCTCCAATCAAAGCACCAGAGGTGAATTTCGTTGGCGAAGAGAAGCCACCAATCAAGGAAATGGCTAAGGCTAGTGAACCGTTTTATAAACCACCAACTAAAAGGTTCCCACATGGTCGGAAACCACTCAATGTTCCAACAGTTACTACTCACCGTGACAAGTCCCAAGACGGACGTATTTCGAAGTCACCTGATAGATATGAAGCTGTCGAAGATTCTTACCTTCGTGAAGACTTCTTTACTCCTCGTACAGTGTTTGACCACTATATGGAGAAGGCTTTCAAACACAGACAGTTCGATCGTCGTAACAAAGAGAACAGAGACAAGAACCGCGAAGAGTATCACAAGGGCAGGGCATGGCGTCAACGTCGTAATGGTCGTCCTTCTGGCAACAACTATCGTTCAGGCAATCGTCGATACGGTAAATGGAACGGATCGTCATATCACTCACAACAACAACAACAACAACAACAACATACTCAAGGTATACCAATCTCTACACAGACTCAACTGCGTGCATCAAGACCTAGAAAACAAATGAATTTCAGCAGTCCTACTGGGAGATATGTGCCACCAAATATGCGTGGAAGGGCCACAAGTCCTGCCAGAGACAGTCTACGTGCAGAGCCGGACTTGGCCCCACCCAATGAGCTGAACAATGTGATAGAAGACGATGTGTTTATGTTTGAAGAACCTACCAAGAGCAATGGTAGAAGAGGAAGCGAACATTCAGGATACTCAGGTCATTCCGCTCATTCAAGTCGCTCATACAACAACAATAACAACAACGGATCAGGGTACTCATTGCTACGTACTCCAGAAAGCCTAAAAGTTGATTCCAACAAGCCTACTATATCCGGTCTTGCAAGAAAGTTTGCTGAAACCAAGATTTCCGGTCCTACAACTAACCAAGGCTCCGGAGTATACGTTCCACCACATCATCGAAGGAATTCACACTCAGCTATGCAGAGACCAGCTCCAATTGGAGCTAGGACTCTTCGTCCAGGTAAGCAGAGGGTTATATCATCCTCTGTTCCAACCGAAAACACCAATTGGTTTATGAAGATACCTGAAAAGGCCAATTGGGCTGACTATGATGACGATGACGATGAAGAAGCAGTGGATTGTGTTTCAGGGTTTGGACTCTCCTACGTCAAGTAGCAACATTTCGCATATAATTATCTAATCTATTTATACAGAGAATGTGTGGCACGCATATATATGTGCAACTACTCAATTACACAACAGACTTAGTCTTAGATTTGTTGATCAAAGCCTTAGTGTTCTGTGAAACGGTTGGATTGTAATGCTTCTCCAAAAGCACATTTTCCCAAAGCACGGCCACCTCGGTGTTGGCACGCTCGATTGATTCGGCATCTGGATGGTAGACACCATTATTGATACGATCGACGGTAGTATATAAACACTTAGTCTCATCATACCTCGAAAGAAGCTTATCGACGAATTTGAGAGTGGCAATGGTTGTCTTCTCAGGGAAATGTAGAGCGTCCAAGTATAGACGTTTGGTGAATGCGAGAGCTCTAACAGAAGAACCAGAGCGAGAATTAAAGAAGATGGCATTGAGACATCTTAAAAGAAGTTCTGCTTCAGTGGAAACGTTCACTGAAGGCTTGATCTGCAACTCTTGAGAGAGTGGATCGACGAGTCTTAAAGTCTTATGGGAGAACTCGATCTCGGCATCCTGAGAAAGTGATGGTAGCAAAGAGTAGAGGTATTCTATGAATTCATTCAAGTCAAGGTGGACTTTCTTACCAGGCATATGAGAAACCAACGAGAAAGATGTGATGATGCAAAGCAATGCTTGACGAGTAGCATCGGCAGGAACAGAGTCCGATTCAGGATCCTGCAATTCAGCAGAGATCTCTTTGAGGACTTGCAAGAAGTCACCCATGAGATCCAAATTAACTTGATGTCCGTACTTGGCAAGACCTTCTAAAACTGCAGCCATGAGTTTATCTGGTCTGGCCTTGAGAGTCTCCAAGTATAATGTTAAAAGGGATTTAAGAACCTGTGCCTGATTACGTTCACGTTCTTGACTGGTAACCTTCTGTTCGGCACTGTTCATCTCCTTCTCAATCTCCCGACGCTCTTTCAATTGCTTCCGTTGTGTCTTAGTCAGATGGATTCTATTCTTTTTTGGAATCTTCATCTTCTCTTGACGTTTCTCGGCAGATGCAAATGGATCGTAGTCACCAAGAATTGTCAAAGAAAGGAAGATATTCATCACAGATTCATCAACTTTGAATTCTCTATGCTTGATGGATCTTGAAAGAAGTCTGACTATATCGAACGATATGTCACCTGCGTTCACGTCTTCCACAAGCAACTCTTCGAGTTTCTTGACACATGATTTGAACACTTCAAATTCGGAATCGATTGTTGGCTTCTTCATGATCCGTCTAATGAGAATTTTGAACAAATCAGCACGGTAATTGAAGAATCTCAATGAGCTGGCCAATTCACAGGCAGCTTTGGTTGCCAACATTCCCAAAGTAGTATCTATATCCGTAGCTTTAGGAGAAGTACTGTGCTTAGCAGCCAATTTGGACAAGTGCTCCACATACTTCTGATAGTAAAGGACCAACGTCTGTTCAAAATTCCGCAACCGAGCAACATCTCTGGACACTTTCTCGGCCTTTTCAGCTGTACTCAATGGCCGGATTCTATAAGAAGGTGCAATACTTTTAAACACAGGCACCAATGCAAGAATGGCCAACTGTGCCACAACAGGGTCTTTAGATCTGCACATTTTCGTGGCTCTAGCAAGAAGAAGAACATTCTCCTCTGGCTCTTCAATGAGTCTCTCCGCAATAGCGGCTAGATCCTCCTGGATTTGTATCAGCTTTTCCTGTGGAGTCAACTTCGCATACTCATCAGTCTCTGGCTCCGATTCTTCATCTGATTCATCTGACAAATCTTCAGCTGCAACATCCTTAACAGCATCCTTCTGTGAATCTTCATTATTCTGACCCTTCTTCTCATCCTTCTTCACTAAAACCCGCTCCATAGTACCATCCTTCTTACGGATTGGCAAGGCCTCAACCAGATCTTCCTCCTCACCTTTAAAATGACGAGGTTTCATCTCATACTCCTCGATATCACTGACTTCTTCGTCTCCAATACCGAGAAGATTGGCAGATGCAAAAATTCCATCCAACTGAGACTCTTCGGCCCTCTGCCGTTTGTTGGTCCTGTCCACAATCTCAGACTTCCTCTTCCCCATACTATGATTAGCTTAACTAACTTTTCAAATCCATAATTTTTTTCCTAAATTTTTCACCTCTCAAGGCTGTGCAAAAAAAAAAATAGAGGCAGTTTTTGTCCCGACGATCGACGGGTCAATTATAAAAAAATAGCCGGACTATACGTATCCGGGGGCCCCCAAGTGAACTGACTTTACTCAGTGTTACATCCTTCTTTCTTGAGCTAACACCAATTGAGGTTTTATTCGAGACGATGCTTAGAAGTATCTGTACAAAGTCCATGAGAGGTGTCCTTAGGGCATCTATTGCACGGAGAAGTAAGTTAACTAATGACAGACCAGTCAATTGATACCACTAAAGTTGCAAGAACAATACTAACTCGATGCAGCATTCATTACCAGTGCAGTTCGCCTGGAAGCAAAGATATATGAGATGCCAGCAATGTCCCCGACGATGGATGAAGGTGGAATTGTTGGATGGAAGGTCAAAGAGGGCCAGTCCTACAGTGCTGGAGACCAACTTCTCGACGTGGAAACCGATAAGGCCACTATAGCTGTCGATGCCGGTGATGATGGTATCATGTGGAAGATTCTTAAACCTGATGGAGCAACCGGTGTTAAAGTTGGTTCTCCAATTGCCATCATTGCAGACCCAGATGATGATTTGGCTTCATTGACGATGCCGGAGTTGCCTGCTTCCGACGATGCAGCACCAGCAGCACCAGCAGCTAGTGAACCAGCACCAGCCGCAACTGAGCCAACTCCTTCTGCGGATACTTCTGCCTCTGCCACATCAAAGCCAACTTTCACTGGAGGAAAGGCCGATCCTAAGCAAGTGTTGTTCCCATCAGTCGAATTCTTGCTCGTTGAGAACAACATCTCTAAGGAAGATGCATTGGCT
This sequence comes from Xiuguozyma insectalens, assembly GCA_030574155.1. Taxonomy (NCBI): domain Eukaryota; kingdom Fungi; phylum Ascomycota; class Pichiomycetes; order Pichiales; family Pichiaceae; genus Xiuguozyma; species Xiuguozyma insectalens. Next base: position 79,472 of record JAJMEL010000002.1, on the reverse strand, counting down.
AAGATTAAAGCTACTGGTCCAAACGGTAAACTTCTTAAGGGTGATGTCTTGGCATACTTGGGTAAGATTCCAGAAGAGGAAGTTACCGGTATTGCCTCGTACATTGAAAAACAGGAGCACCTTGATTTGTCGCACATTGAACTTCGTCAAGAGGCACCTGCTGAGGCTGCACCTGCTGAGGCTGCATCCACCGAAGCTGCTTCTACTGATGCTGTCGCTGCCAAGGATGCTGCTCCAGCTGCTGCAATTCCTGAACCAACGACTCTCTCTGTTCAGTACGTTTTAACTTCAGCAATTCCTGAAAAGGTCCTCTCAGCACTGGTTGCCAAAGCCGCTGCCAAAGCTGAAACTGCTGCCTATGCTTCCAAGAACTATAAGCCTTCTGATCTGATCGATCCTCTCTTTGAAGACCTTATTGCTCCTCCAGAAAGTGCAGAGAGATTTAAGGTTCATTACACCATAAACACCGGAGCTCAACCGGCCACAGATGATATAATAGATCAGTTCGACTTTGAACCTTACGAAGAGGCCGAATATTCTGAATCTACACCTATAACTGTGGACCTTGAACTCGTTTGTAACGACAAAGTCTACGATTCTAAAGACAAAGCAGAGGTGTTTGCATCCAAGTTCGGCGGATATCTCAGTCAGATCGATCACAGGTTTGCTGAAGAAACCGAATAGATATGTATGTCTTACTTAAATAACGTTTAAAGCTATGTGATCCAAGTATAAATTTCTTTTTTCCAGTCCTTGAAACTTTTCGCCTTTCCTTCATATGACTTCTTATCTTCAAGAAGATCATACTTTTCTATACGATGCGCATTGCCATTTGTCTCCAGTAGTAACACCTGACCACTATGAAGAGTTAAAGTTGCAATTGCGTCATAAGTTGGATAACGAGCCCGGAGCCACAGCGATACCATGTATTAACCTGATGTCTACCAATTATATCGATTACGAACTGGTGCATCAACTCTCGAAGGAATTCCCGTCGCTGATCAACCCAAATTATGGAGTTCACCCTTGGTATGTGCACATATATACTCTGAAGAAGTACCCAGAAGGGCTGACAGAAAAACAGATCAAACTTCAACACTATGGTGATGTGCTGCAGCCCAAGAAACCTATAGATCAAGAGCTGTTTGATGCACTTCCTGTCCCAATCTATCTTCCTGATTATATAGAGAAAGTAAAGGGGTTACTTGCAGAGAATGATAGTGCAGGTATTGGAGAAGTTGGGATCGATAAGAAGTTCCGTGTTCCTATATGTGGGTTCCTTGGGTCACGGCAATGCCTAGAATGGCCTAAAGAGCACGGGTTTAAGCTTCCTGAACAGGATAACAGTGCATGGTCGCAGTTCAGAACCACGATGGATCATCAAGTGGCTGTGCTTCAGGTGTTTTTGCACCTGGCCAAGGAGACCAAGAGGTCGATCAGTTTACACTGTGTTGGAAACCAGGGAAAGCTCCTTGAAATTCTCAAAAACGAGCTTGATGGCTTCAAGTCTGATAGAATAGCATTACACTCGTATTCTGGATCCGTGGAACAGATACAACTGTTTACAAAAGCGTTTTCGAATATAAAGTTCAGTATCAGTACTGTATTGAACTTGGAAAGGTATAAAGATCGAATGATTCAGGCCATTCAAGATCATCATTTGAAACCAGAAAATATACTGGTGGAATCTGATCTGGGTATCGATGGATTGTACTGGCCAACAGAAGGAGAAGAAGTATCTGATGATCGGTATGAACTGTTTGTGAGCAGGAAGAAAGGTCACTTGAATAGACATAGCAGTCTACTAAAATCCACAGTGGATGAGTTGACGCAGATTGATCCCGAGATCACAATCAAGACATTGGATGCAAACTATAATGGGTATATGAGTTCTGAAAGTGTATAAAAGTTCATAATATTGATGGTACGTTACGGTTTATAAATATAGTGGGCAAATCCCGCTGATGAGAGTTGTGCTCGTATCTGATACCGCCGGGAACGGTTGGTGCAGTTCTTTATGCACTTGATGGCGAATTCTATATCCTCTCGCGGATCATTCTGTTCATCAAGTGCTAGATAGTCAACCTGCTTGATATCGTCTGCCTCGGTGGTATCAGTTTGATCGGTGACAGAAGTATGAGCCTCAGAGAAAAGAGAAGTCGATAAATTGTCACTGTTCAAGTCAGACTCGGAGGTGCTGTTGGCTCTGTTAACAGAGCTCGTCTCTAGAGGATCCTCTGGAATAACTGGAGGAAGAACGAAACTCAAGACATGACCGGAAACTTGAGTAGTATTGGAGGATTCCATATCAGGTTCGTCATCATCAGCAGAAGCTGTACTAACCATGCTAGAGTTGGAATCCGTACGTGACCTGAACGATCTACGTCTACCGTTGTGATTGTGGTGACGACGCCTGCGAGGAACACAGTAATCATATGGCAATGGGGACCGTAGATCAAAGTCTAAAGAAAGTTCATGAGCAACGTTGAATTTGTGGAATAGTTGAACAAACGTAGGTGCATTGTAGTATGAGATCAAGATTTGATCGGATGGCAGTGACACTCTTAGAGTAAAAGGTCTATCGGGGAAATCGGTGGCATTACCATAACGAACAACTTCTTGTAATGACCAGGTTTCCAGTAATGTGCAATGTTTCTTCAATTTGGCAATCTGTAATTCTTCTGATGATAGTTCAGATGCAGGTGCAACCATGTTCGAGACATTTCGATCGATCAGTTGACAGATCTGTTGAAATGACTTCGAACTCAGTTCGCTTTCCTTCAAATAAGATTTATTCCAAACTCTGCCAACCATCTGAGAAAATGAACTGCGCCTTGGTGCTATCGGAGTGTATGTAGCAACAGACCCAATTCCTTGCAATGGTGGCAGCAACGAATAATCGGTATCCACAGTTTTCAGATTTAATTCGGGCTCGACAAGATCCGGTCTCATGTTCTTATAGACGTATGAAACATACCTTGCATGGTCTCCTGTAAGCCGATACAGGTTAAACCTTGTCGAGTTGATTTCTAAAAGTGTGGGCACAAACCCCTCATCTTGGCCTTGAAGAGCCGCAGTTTCGTTGTATGTATAACACAGGCCCAAGTGACGGACTGATGGGGTGTATGGTGGAGGTTCACAGCCTATATCCAGCTCATCATAGCTGGGAGGAGACTGATTCATCTGGCTTTGGGTAAAAAAACGAGTTTGGTCCCAAATGGCAATGATAACGCGAATCAGGGATGCGGGGGGAAAGAGGCAGTGTTTTAAGTTATCTGGGGCGCAAGATCTGATCTAAGTTCCTGTGTGCAATGTAACAGAGGGTTGGGAAGTTCTGTTGATATGTTTGACCTGTTGAAAGACAAAAACCAGCAAAGATCTAAGACTCTTGTGAGGAAGAATAAGTTGTATACAGAAGGGAGGAAAGTTCGTATCGGGACAGGGCAACTTTGAGTATGGGGAAGTGGGGATAAAAGGGGGGGTGATACAAAAAAGCGGCGGTGCCTTCCCCATAAAATAAAAAAGAAACGGCGAATGACTACGGAATTTATCCGATAAGGGAGGTGGGCGCCCCAAGCGGGATGGAAATGGCGAGATTGCGTGGAATCAAGAGAGTCTGCGTTTCAGTACATTTAAGGCGCTTGAGCATATCCAAAGGGGGGTTCTATGTAAAGCGAGCAATTATTGTTAGGCTAGCTGGGTTATTTGGTAGGGACAAGTGAAACTGGAGTCAAACAGTCGGCCTGAGGTAAGTAGTCCCGAGGATATGGGAGTGAAAAAAAATAATGTCTAATTTAGGAAATATTTCGTAACCTGAGATTGGCTCATATAGAGGTGCATGCAAGATGTAGTGATGTCATCTGGGAGTTTAAAAATCACTATTTGTATGTTTTAATAGCCGATATGTAAGGTTCGGTGGGTTGAGGTAACCGGAGATAAAATATTATCGAACGAACGAACGATCAATTAAATCATCACATCATTATTCTATGCAGGATATCCGGGATTCCCGGCATTTCATATCCTGTTTTTTGTTCATCCGAGGAAACGATTACCTCATTTGGCATGATATCTCCGAACTTATTCGGTCCGCATATTTGTTAAGCGTAGGGAATCCGACGATACCGGTGTTTGAGATTAGAACCGGAATATTGTGTTTGAGCAAAGGTTTGAACTGTTTGTAATTCTTGAACCCAGTTTTAAGCATATGCAGGTGAGCAGCGTCTCTGTACATTTCGAGTCTATGGGGACCTGCGAGATCTTGGGACTGGTTATGAAATTTGAAAAAGACTCGATGGTCGAAATCCAGCCAGCCTGTTTCGCCGACAGGGAGTTCGAAGGGCAGTGTCCGATATCCTCTACGGAAGGACTCGGTTGCTCTGTAAACAAGCAGTTTCGATTGAGATCGGTCCCATTCAAACTGACAATTGAGTAGAGTGAATTTGACAGGTTTGACCCCTGTCAGCAGATCTTGGCATAACGAAGTTGATCTGTTTTTCAATGATGTAGTCTTTGTAGAGTACGAGTACCTATTATCAATCTTGGTGAAATCGTGGTGGAAATGCGAGCTTGGAGATACTTTCTCCAGTTGTAAGTAGAGCCATCTGTCCAACGTCAGATAGCTGTATTCAGGGTATATACCGCTGGGGAAATTGATAGTTAGTGATAACGTTTCTGGATTGAACTGGGTCAAGTTGCGGTTATTCAATTGCTTGATCTCGTAGTCGATCTGCGTGTTGAACCGTTCCACTTTCTCTAGTGAGTCGAGAATCCTACTTTTAGTGATCTCTGCCGGTACCTGTCCTCTGAGGAGGTTCCTATAATGATTTCTTCTGGTCAGATCTGGCATGAAATTGGTTGGATCATCAAACCATTTGATTCCTTGATCCTTGCAGTAGCCTTGCAACTGAGATTTCCCTAATCCCAACAGAGGACGGACCACATCGAGGTTCTCCTTGGGTGATCTGACCGGAAACGGTGATCTTGTGACCATTGATCTGAGACCAAACAGAGTAGAGTTCCCATGCAATCTCATGAGGAAAGTCTCTATCTGATCATCTCTATGATGGCCCATAAATATCGTCGATACAGGTAACTGGCAGCATTTATCGAGCATCAACTTGTACCTGAGCTCTCTAGCTGTCTTCTCTAACTGTTTTGGGTCGATCTTCTGTTCGATCTTCAATATATGATGATTTATGGGCCATTTACTGACAACTTGATGTATATTTGCCACCTCCTCTGCAGTTTCAGGACGTATATTATGATTGATCGTAATGGCATCGATGATCAACCCGTTCAGTTGGGTCTCTTTCAAATGGACTAATAATGATAGTAAAGCCATAGAATCTACTCCGCCAGATAGTGCCACGGCAATTCTGGGAGGTAGGTGTTGCAAAGAAGCACCAAATACTGATTGACATGCATTTTTGAACCCTTTAAAGACTGTATGATCGGATGGTAACGACGGCGGCATTCAAATAATCCTGAAAGCACCTTGCACCGAGGTGACAATCAGCCGCTTGGAAAATTATCTGGGACAATTTTTCAGATACACCCCCAATTTGAACCCCACCCCATCTCTTCCCGATTAGGACTACTTGTTTCTTGTCTTGATAACGGCCTCATAAGTATTCCACAGATGAATAACGACCAAAATAATCGTTTAATGCACCAATTTATCCGTCTTAGAGACAACTTAAATCAATTGAGAGAACTTTCAAAGAGAACAGCGCAGCAGAGTGCAGCGATCCAGGAATTGAGCAAATCCCAAGCAGCATTCTTCATGGCATCGCATAAAGTATCACAAGATATTCATTCTATTCGATGATATATACATATATATAGGATTGAGTAGGGTGTGAGTGAATTCTGTAAGTTCATTCAATTTGGCCTACTCTTTTAATTCACCGCTCTCTTCAACTTTAACTTCCTTCTTGGTCTTACCAGATGGAGTACCAACCTTTTCAATGTTCTTGACGGTGTCAAGACCTTCAGTGACTTCACCAAAGACAACGTGGTGACCATCCAACCATGGACATGGAACGGTGGTGATGAAGAATTGAGATCCATTGGTGTTTGGACCAGCGTTGGCCATCGACAAGATACCTGGCTTGGTGTGCTTGAATGGGAAACCTTCGTCTTCAAACTTGTCACCATAGATAGACTTACCACCGTATCCGTTGAAGTGGGTAATATCACCACCTTGCAACATGAACTGTGGGATCACTCTGTGGAAGATAGATCCAGCGTAACCGAACCCTTTCTCTCCGGTACAGAGAGCACGGAAGTTCTCTGCGGTCTTTGGCAACTCTTTGTCGTAAAGGTCCATCACAATACGTGGTTGTTTCTCGCCACCGATGGTGACATCAAAGTACACTTTAGTGAGTGCGGATCTGGTAGTAGAGAAGGCTCTTCTGAACATTGTGTAGAAAGAAGTAATGTGGTATAAGCCGGGGTAGAATTTTATAATGGTTGAAAAATTATATTGCGGGGTGGGGGAATGCGGAGGAGAAGGAGGCAATTGAGGAGTTGTTCTCGGATATATATTACGTAAGAATGGTGACTAGAAATTCATCTAACTGAGCTTCTTGATGACTTTCTCGAGCGCTTTCTGGAATGCGGCCAAGTTGACTGTTAGAGTGTCCAGATCATTCTCACTGATACTCTCTGTCAATCCCGGTAGCATCTGTAGGGTTCTACCTGTCTTGGAATCTGGTGCAAAAATCAAGTGTTGGAACCATTTCCGTCCTTTGAGGATTCCGTCCTTAGTATCATCGATATCTGCATTTGTAAATTCTGTATCTGCCACAAACAGTTGATCCAATGACCGGATCTTAATACTGGCCATCTTGATCTGGAATGCAATCCTGATCTTGACATACAGCTTGAACCATGGATAGTCTTGTAAGATCTGATGTTGAAGATATTTCAACTTTTCGTCAAACTCCAAGCAGGTCTCATGCACTAAAGTATCTAGCAGTTGGTTGATCTTTTCCACAGTCTTGTATACGGTCGGATTGTTGTAAGTTGGGTGTTTAGGATCCATCATGACTTTCCTATCTAACCAACTCTCTGGTATCTTGACTGCAAGGTGACGGAACCGATTGGCTATCTGTTTCAAATAGTCCTGAGTGTGAACGTGCACGATCTCCTTTTCAGAAAGTTGTAAGACGAACAATCCTGCAAACTGTGCCACTACACTGGCAGAATGCAAATCATCGTCAACGGTTTGTGTCCATTCTAAGGAATCGTACTTGGAATTCTCATACGGAACAATGTCCACGTTAGGGCGGTTGCTAAATCCAATATTGATAGATGGAACTCCCAAATGGTTCTGGAACACAGAATAGTCTCCCATCCGTTGTGATATGAGTGGAACAACTGTACTATTCTGTTGAGTTTTAAACAACTGGTAGAGCGATATCTCGTCGTTCCACCTAACCAACCGCATACTCTTAGATAGCAAGGAATTGAATATTGGATTTGATTCCAACATAAATTTGCTTCCTTTAACACCATCGAGGTTGATGTACACTATCGCTTTCTTGTTCAATTTCTGTGCATTCAACTCACCGAACTCCGTCGATCCAAGAAGTCCATAGCTTGTACCATCCCAACTGATCAATTTGATTGTACGCAGTGGTTTCCAACCTTTCTTTGCAAGCTCGTGTAATCCACGAGCCAACTCCAACAATGACCCAAACCCACTGGATTCTCCTCCAATACCACCAATGACATCACGAGAAGCTCCCACGATAATCTCTTCATCTTCAATGATACCGTTAATCTTCGTCACAATGTTGTAAGTAGGTTTGATCTTGAACTGGATCTTGTTACCAAGAAGTAGGGTATTGTTGGTGGTTCCAGGGGTGTATGAGAATTCAGAATAATCACCTTCCCATCCTAAAGCTGGACCCTCGTCCAGCGCTTTCAATAACGGTTTCACTGCTGCATAGCTTATAGGAACGACCGGGATTCGGGGTATCGTATCCGGTTTAACTCTTTTAGCGAAAAGTGTTGAAGACCAGCCTGGAGTGGTTGGATCGCCCGGTTGTTCTAGGATCCGGCTCAGAGTGTCCTTCTCTATCGAATAGGAGTTCCTTGCAGGTCCATTGGGGAACTCTTTGAACCCATTACTTTTCTTGAAATGACCGTCGTCCCAAGGATCCGTGAAGATAACGGCACCTGATGCTCCATTTAATTCTGCATTATGAACTTTAATCGACGGATGTATACGTCCATTCCTCATAATGACGATCTTGTGATTAACGGATACATTTGATCTGTTCAAAGCGGCAAAATCCTCCTCTCTGCCATAGTTAACAAACAAATACTTGGCTTGAACCACACCGGATGCGGAATATGGGTAGAATGAAAAGAGCTCAGATTCTTTCAAGTCTGCAGTGTATAATGCCTTATCAGTTTTACCTGAGCGAAGCTCCAAGTATGTGTTTAGAGGCCTGGCCATCCATGTCTCGTATTTTTCAGCAGAAGAATGGAACTTGTTGAACCCCTTGAGCAACTCCAGTGTCGACTGGTAGTTATCTCCTGGCATATGCAAGTCTTCGCTGTGGAATTCCAAGTATTCATCAACGTTGTTCTTCATATTGAGGTGCGTCAAGTAGAGTCTCGTGCAGTCATCAAATGTGAGGTATTCTCCATGAAGTCGGCGCAGATCTCTATCTAACGAAGTTCTCGGCATGAATATCAGATTGAACAGAAGAACCACAACGATACTGAAAATACAGACGGTTAAGAATCGACGCTCTTTCATCTCCTCTATGGTTAGATTTGTGATAGATATCATACTGTTGGCAATAGATTCCGTCAAAGACTGCGATCTCGTCGTCCGATGTGGATCGCGCTCTCCCATCGTCCCGTAGAATCCGTCCTGGAAACTACTGTTATTTTGGGATCGTTTATTCCGAGGATCTTCCAAGGGACTCGACTCCGACGTATCTCCTGTATCACCAGGAAATCTTGTAGGAGTAGATGACCCCGGCAACGAGTCTGTTGATGACATCCGGAGTGTATATGGCTCGGACATGTGCAAGTTACTCATCTAATTAGAGTATCTTTCTTCGGCTATCTCCGGCAAGATTGTTGAATTGACTTAAACTTGAACTGTCGCTGATGAAAACGATATGAATTGGTTCTTATTACTGGAATAAGAGTGTGTGTTTGCAAGTTGTTGGCCACTTTAACCGAAACTAATTAGAGAAGGCAAGGCTGAGTTCTTCCTGTGTAATCCAAAAGGGGAATGAATTTTTCAGGGAGGGATTCTGCATATCTATCAAAAAGTTGTGGGGTAATGAGGGAAGGGAGGAAGGCATAGACGAGGTAAGTATCGAGTGAGGATTCACTTTTGACAGTGGAGCTCGCTTGTATGGTGGCTTTTCTGTTGGAAGTTGCCAACTTTGTTGTTTTATTAGAATTTGATAGCTTGATTTTCTAATTTATTCAACACTTGCTAACAGTTTTTATCTTAATAAATCAACATTTAAAAGATTATGAAATTTATTTACTTGCTAAGATGTTTCTCATGATATGCCTTCCTGTTTGCTTGACTCTGCTTTGCACTTGCAGACTCTTTCAAGTGTCCTCTATCGTCCAATTCAACAGATCCGGCAGTGTCAAAGAGGGAAACTTGTCCCAATAACATTCCTATTGTATCATGAACTTGATGGGGATCTGAAAGATAAGCCTTTGCAACAGTTTTCTTATTTGCTGGACCAACAGTCACCGGCCACAGTCCGTAACAGCCTTGTGAATTCTTTGGATACCCCTTTTGATCCCATTCGGATTCAATGTCATTCAAAGTCCGGAACATATCCTCGTCGGTCGTATCATCTCCAACACAGAGAGCGAAATCCGCACATTCTTCATGAGGGTATGGTTTCAGATTGATAATATCATCACATAGAACCAACCTACGAACAATCTCACCCTTATTAACAAATTTGGGCCGCACTTCCACGTTGGCCTTACCTGGCATCACTTCAACATCGAAATTCTTGAGAGAATCGGTGAGATCTTGAAGGCATGCAGCTCCTTGGTAGAATCCAAACTCTGGATCAGCCTTACGGTAATGCCAGGTAATTGCCAACTTTTTCTTTTCAATGAAAGATCCAGGGGTCTGTGCAGTGTATTTATTCATGACACGTTCAGCAACCAATTGCCACCCCATGTCACAGTTGGCAGCAAGGTTTGTCCATTCAGACTCACCCGAAGCCTTAATGAAACATCCATGTTCAGCCGAAAGACCAATCTTTGGCAATGATTTGGCAAACCATTTAGTTAAAAATGCCTGATCACGACCCGAAATGATCCAGATTTCATTCTTAGGATCCGCAGACAGGTCCTTCAATAAACCTGTCAATCTGACAGAAGGAACTGCAGCTTCAGGAGTACTGACGATCGGCGTTAAAGTACCATCATAATCAAATAAGAACAACCGTTTCTTTGCCATCTGATAATTCTTTAATAGACGTGGCTTGTCCAAGTATGGAGTACCTTGTCGGGATTGTAAAGGCACAAGATAATCGAGTAGAGAGCCCAACACTTCTGAAGTCCAGGACTTGACCGTATGCTTCGAAGTCGCGTCATAGAGCTTTTTCTCTCTGGCCTCACGAACCTCTGGTGGCAATAACAAACACTCGTTCATGGTTCTAGCAACCGCAATGGTATCCCAAGGATTGATCTGAATAGCGTCTGGGATCACTGAACATGCACCAGAGAACTCTGATAGGATCAACGAAGAACACTCCTCTTTTTGACAGATACAATACTCTAAAGCAGTTGTGTTCATACCATCACGAACAGAAGTCACAAGACACACATCGGCAGATCTCAATAATGCATAGTACTCGGCTTTTGGTATCCGAACATTGTAATGAAGAACTGGTGTGTAGTCCAAAGTACCATAGGTACCGTTGATTCGATTCACAATTTCAGTGATGTTCTGTACAATTCTGGTACTGTGGAACGATGGAGTAAAGGAGATCTGCATCAATACGACTTTGCCGACCCACTCTGGGAATAACTCCAAGAATTGCTCAAAAGCACGCATTTTCTGCTCCACTCCTCGAACAGTGTCCAGCCTATCTCTACCCAGTATGATTCGTCTGCCACCGACAAGTTTGCGCAATTCCTCAATCTTTTCATTAACTTCAGGAGACCATGCATCATGTTCTAACGATTTGACATCGATACCTAAGGGTCTCGTCACGACGTTGACCTCAGTTGAATGCACCTGAACAGAATTAGATGTCACAGGGTAACCTAACAGTCGAGAACAGCACGATAAGAAATGCTTGGAGAATGAGGTACTTTGGAATCCTAACTGATTGGCACCCAATATACCATCCAGCAAGATCCGGCGCTTGGCAAGGCATCGGAAGTACTCCGAAGATGGGAATGGAACGTGCATGTAGTGACATATGTAGGCATCAGGGAATTTCATACGCAAGATTTGTGGCAATAACAACAGGTAGTAGTCATGAATCCAAATGATGTCACCCGGCTTGTACAGCTCGGCAATGGCAGAAGCATAGGCTTCGTTGAACTTGACATAATCGTGCCACCAGATTGCTTCATCGTTGGGCTCAGCAGGCTCAGCAAGCAAGTAATGGAACACTGGCCAGAGCACATTCTCTGCGTATTTCCTCCATCTATCTTGATCCTTCCGCAATAACCACACTGGATGTATGTTATCAGTTCCATTCCGTTCTCTCATCTTCCTCGTCACATCATTCTTATCCTCCTCAGATAGATACAACGGGTCATTCTCGATCTTCTGTGACGATGGAATGTTTCTTGCCGTGCGTCCATCTTCTTCATAAAGCTCACCGGTCCATCCAATCAGATGGTTCTCCCATTGGCTCTCATCTGACAAGAACCGATTGGCCGCATACAATGCAGAAGAGCCACGTATATGCTTAACATCCCATCCTTGCGGTGTTCTAAAGATTTGGCTCGGCAATTGAGTCACACAACTCAATATCCGGCCAGAAAGATGCAGATCTGTATTCTCATAGTCTTGAGGCTGCACAATTCGGTTGGACATCTTTATAATTCGCAATGTCTAATTTAATAATCGAGTTTGTACAGAAAAAGGGCTCGTAGACTTAGAGGGAGATCTTTCCGCAACCAGGAGGTATTGACATAATTACATCTTTTGGAATTTCTTGCACTGTGCGCGGGGGAGGTTAATTTTAAAAGATTGAGGGGTAGGGATGGGGATTATTATAGACAACTAACAGTTGCTTTACTTATAAAAGAATTAATATATAGATAGCCATTCCGATTAAGATCTAATACAGATCTTGGATCCATCCTGTAGACGTTGAACGTCGAAGGAACCATTATTTTTTGTTGTTTTTGAAGCCTGAGTGACGGGTTCAATCTTGGCGACCGGTTTAGAATTGGCTGGCTCGACCTTAGCTGGCTCGGCCTTGGCAGCACCCTGCTTACGGTTATGCTGCATGTGAGATCTCACCAGATGTCCTGCAGCCAATGCAGAACACAAGGAGAGCTCTGCTGCAAGAACAGCAGATGCAACAATTTTAGCGAGTTGACGTGCATTAGCACCAGGCTCTGTAGCATGTGGTCCTCTCACTCCCAAGAGATCCAACATGGCACCTTGTGCTTCCAAGATGGTACCACCACCAATTGTACCAACTTCAATGGATGGCATGGAAACAGAGATTTCCAAATCACCATTCTTCTTTTTATCCATCAATGTGATACAGTTAGAAGATTCCACATTTTGGGCTGGATCTTGTCCACATGCAAGGTAGACAGCTGTAACCAAATTGGCAGCCTGTGCATTATTTCCTCCAATGGAACCGGCCATGGCAGAACCGACAAGGTTCTTATCAACATTAAGTGCCACAAGTGCATCCACGTCGGATTTCAACACTTTAGTGACAACATCCTTTGGCACCGTTGCACATGCAACAACGCTCTTACCACGACCTTCAATCCAGTTGATGGCAGCAGGCTTCTTATCGGTACAGTAGTTACCAGACAGAGATATCACATCCATATCGTCGAAGCCACACTTCTCTTGCATGAAATTGAGTGCCTGTTCAACACCTTTAGAGATCATGTTCATACCCATAGCATCACCAGTAGTAGTCTTAAATCTAATGAACAAAAGAGTACCAGCCATTGCAGACTTGATGCTTTGAAGTCTGGCAAATCTAGAAGTAGAGTTGAATGCATTCTTGACAGCCTTTTCACCTTCTTCAGAATCTAAAAAGACTTTACAAGCACCAGCACGAGACAAAGATGGGAAACGAACAGCGGGACCACGAGTCATACCGTCAGCAGTAAGCACCGTTTGCACACCACCACCGGCATTGAGAGCCTTACAACCACGCATAGTGGATGCAACAAGACATCCTTCGGTTGTTGCCATTGGAATATGGTATGGAACACCGTCAATAATAAGAGGTCCAGCAACACCAACAGGGAGTGGCATGTATCCAATAACGTTCTCACAGCATGCTCCAAACACTCTATCGTAGTCGTAGTGGTCGTATGGTAATCTATCAGTCTTCAACACAGGTGCAGAGGCAAGATCGGCGATGGCTTTACGACGAACAACAACTGCACGCTTAGCATCTCCCAGCTGTTTTTCAAGAGCATACAGTGGCAGCTTGCCCTGTGTACAAAGTTCGACAACTTCGGAATTGTTACATTCGTCTTTGATCTTGCCATCTTTCATGATGGCAACAAGTTCATCCAATGGACGAATGCTGGTATCTTCAGGGGTGGTGGCTGTAGAAATAGTGGAAACTAATTCGTCACCAGAAGGTGCAGAGTTCTCCTCAATGATCTGTGCATCCTTAACATTATCTGGCGGATTGGAGACAGTTGGTCCAATCTTTGGAGCAGGTTGTAATGCAGCCTTTGGTTTGACAGGAGAAACAGGGCTTCTTGGAGACTTTGGAGTAGCAATAGAAGTCTTGCTCTTGACTCTTTCATGCTTCTTTTCAGACTTGATCGAAGTTTGATGGTCATTCATCAATTCTTGACGGGTAACTTTCAACAAGTAGGCGTTAATAGCAAGAGATATTCCGGCCACTAATAAAATGAACTTACTAACGTAAGGATCTCTAATAGATCTAGTGAAGTTTGAGACAAACTCAAAGGCAACATCTTCGGCATGAGTGAGCCAAGTGACACGTCTATAGATCTTAACAGGGAGAATTGTGACCAAAGTACCTTCTTGACCCAATGGGATTTTACCAGAGATACATTCAGCCAATTCACCAGCGGTAGAGTTTAGCATGGTAGCAGAAGGTGTGTAATCAGAATAGTCATCGTAGAGCCATGAAGTTCCCAATGCAAACAACTGGAAGAGGATTAAACTAGCGACAATACCGACTTTGAATCCAATAACACCTTTGTCATGAGAAAAGACCTGTTTAGAAGAAGATCCAACGACATCCTTCTTAGCAACAGATTTGGCAGTCTCAGTGTCAACACCGTCTTCTTCGAGTTGGCGTCTTAATTCAAGTTGACGATGAACTGTATTGATCTGAGCTTTCAAAGAAAGAACAGCAGAATAGAAAGTAAAAGTGGAAATGACATCAGCAACCATGATGACCGAAGTCAAGATACAGAAGTTACGAAGCTGTGTCATTCCAGGAGCAACAAGTGCAACCAACAAGAAACAAGCAGCAAGCAAAAACTGCTCTTTCACAAGAGGCCAACCGGTCTTAGTGTTAACAACCTCTTCCAAGACATCAGAGATATCTTCGTCTGGGTTTTCGTTCATTTTCTTAATGGCTGGAATGGTGAACGCAATCTTATGGCCGAAACCCAAAGCTGCCACCAAGAATGGCATACCTTCAGAGATCGACGATAATGGGATATCTATTCCAAGAATCTGGGTGACGAAAGCCAATGCAAAGAGGAAAGCCACGATGGACGATAGCAGTGAACCAAATGCCAACCAGAATTTGGAGCCAGTGGCACGCATCTGATAAAAGAGTTGGACAATGGTCAACAGCATGGCAACGTATGCAACGACAACCAAGATGATATCGAAAGGTTCAGCACCTTTAACAGTATTTTTAACGATACGAGAAAAACCTCTAATGTACTCATAGTAACGTCCGAGTCTGTTGGTGGATGCTCTAAGTTTGAAAACATCACCTTTCTCGTTGGTGAAAGACTCAGGAAGGTCATCAGCGGTGATTGAACCTGTGAATTTGGAAAGGTAGAATTTCTCATCATCATCAGGTCCAGGGATCAAACGAGTATAGTTGGTAGGATATTCGAGACCGATTGAACCAGATTTGAAGTAAATGGGGGTCAATGCCCAATGAGGAGTGACATTGAAAGGCTTTTCAGAGAATGAAGAGCTTGAAGCAGAGGAAGAAGAGGAATCGATGAAGAAATCAATTGTATCATTTGAATCCTCAATTTTTGTAGAAGTGATATTTTGTTCGAATGCAGTGACATTACGAATGAAATCCCACTGAGTAGCTTTAACAGTATCTGCAGAATGGTAGAAAGTCAACGTATTGCTATGGCTATGGATCTTAGAAATATAATGATCAAAGACAGCCAACCAAGTCAAAGAAGCAAACAGGAGCGTCGAAACGATGATATGGATAGGCTTGTTGGCACAAAGCTTTGCCAGTGCCGCCGTTCCCTTTGTCACCTTTGATCCCATTGTTTTATGCTAACGGTTCTTATCTATGTAGTAGAAGATTATGGACTTCACTGTAGCAACCGACCTTTAAAAGAAGGAAAGAATGGTAAAGAAGAGAAAGAAACGAGATGTCACCGGAAGGGATCTTTTTTTTTATTTGGTGATATTCAGTAAGGAAACGAGCGGTGGGGCCCTGAAGGCCAGAGACGCGTCGAAAATTTTTCAAAGCGGGGTAGTGGGAACGAGGTACGAGGAAGCTATAGTGGGGGAAGGAGGTAATAAGAGGAGGTGGACACAATGGTGAAGCAGTATCTACATCATATTGTTGGGATAGATATGGGCTCAAGAGATATGATTGAAAAAGAGTGAGAATTGGTGCAGATAGTAGAGGACATTTGTACCCTTTTACTATATATGGAAGGAATCCTTGGCTGAAGAAAAAAAAACCCATAGTTTTAATATTTCACTTTCACCTCCGAAAAATATCCCTCTCCTTGATAACTACTCTCTTCTTACTATGCCTAAGGACCTTATTAGACAGGACAAGGTTGTCCGTTACGTTCACATTCCATCTTCAGAGAAACAGGTTGCCATGGGATGGGCGGCTCAAAACTTGCCAATGGCTGCCATGTTTATGAAGAATAAAGCCCTCTCTTGGTCGTCATTGATGATTGCAGTTCAAGCTTACTTGAACGAGCCAGAGATTAAAGCTCCAGGTGACGATTCTGGTAGCTATGGATTACTCAAAGTTGGAATGGCTGCTGTCGCTGTCGCTTCCAGTTACATGGATTTGCTCTTCCCACAGGCCCCACCAAAACCAGCCGGAAACTTGGCCGACGCTGCTGCCACCGCCGTTACGACTGCCATCTCTGCAGCCACTACAGCTGCAGCCACCGCTTAAAAGCTGCTTGGACCCTCTGGTAGATCATGCAGTTATAGATTTATAATAATCGTTTATTAGCAAAATGTATGTATGTGTATACGGTATATGCTAGCCCTGTCTATGCGAGCTTCTGCCTCTTTGGGGCGCCTTCTTTCTTCTTCTTCAATGCCAACACCCTTGGCTTCCTCTTCAACTTCTCTATCAGTTCATGGTCAAACTTTGAATGACATGTAGGACATTTCTCATCCGATGGAATCACACTCAAAATGCACAGACACACCGAGCAAACGTAGCCGATATCAACAACTTTGTTGGTGACAAAACAGGACGCCCGGAAATCGATCTCCGTGTTGGTTGGTAGAACCACTATAGGTCTCAGCATCGGGTCTATAAAGAGGGCAGTTGTAAGATACTGAACCAACCCATCGGTATGCTTGACGTTGATGTAAACTCCATTCGTAGCATCAGAGGCTTGTTGCAAGAATGTAGAATCCGGTCCCAACTTGCACACATCTACTGATACTTTCCTCTTTTGAGCAGCAAAGATAGAATTCATCATCGAAACATACGGCAAAGTCTTATCATCGGAAACACTGATGCACAAGATTCTGGCCTTCAACCCTGACATCTCTTCAGAATTCTGCATTCGATTGATATAACTCAATGCTTGTGACACCGCTCCTGATAAGGTTCCCTTCACATGGTTGTTCTCCTTATTCACAATATCTTTCAACCGTTTAGGCTCCTCATCGACGATTTTTTGTAGTCGGTCCACCGTCAACTCATCCACAATCCTGAACTGTCTATATATACCTGCATTCTTTAATGGGCCATTGGCCAGCTCCTTGCGTCTCTTTCGTTCTTTCTTCCCATCAACTTTTTTCCTATCAAATGATGGGAACACCAGCTCTGCTCCATGGAAGAAACTGTTAGCTATATACAACGCCACTTTGTTACCACTGTTCAATGCCATGTGTGAATTCAACATTACCAACGTAGCCTCCACCACAGACTTAAAGGATACTTTATCGTCACCCTTCTGTAACTCCTGCCACTCCAATGGATTCACGTCCAAAATCACACTCAGCAACGAAGGAGTCTCATCTACCACTCGATGATTCGTACCACTCTGCTTATCCACAAATGCTCTATCTGAGATGGCATCCATATCTATATGAAAGAAGCAATGTGATGCTTGGAGGGGGGAAGTTTTAAATCTGCCTACATTTTTTTTTTCTTTCTCCTTCTTTTAAAGCAAGTTTCTTGAAAAATAATCTTGGCCTTGAATCTATCACTTTCTTTTCCTACTAAAATGCAAAACTTACTTAATTGGTCACTTGCCAATCAAGGCGACAACCCAGATGCCCGTGAACGTGCTGGAGCTCCAGACCAGGAAGCTCTTGCACAACTTTTCGGGTTTGCCGGTAAAGATGAACCTACTAGAATGAAAGAGGCCGCTGCATATCTAACCAATGAGGAGACCACCGATGAACAGAAGGTGGCTGCCTTAGAAGAAATGGAGAGCTTGACGGAAAGTTCATACAATGCCAACAATATAAAACAGATGAACCTATGGCCATCAATCAATGATCAACTCTTGGCATCCAGTCCAGATGTTCGTATGTCTGCATGCTCTGTTATCGGATCTGCAGTCCAGAATAATCCACCGGTTCAAGAGGCATTCTTGGACTCATGCAAAGATAAAAAATATTATGAGACCATAGTGAAGCTTGCCAAGGATCAAGAACATGCCGATTGTCAGTCTAAGGCAATCTATGCTCTTTCCAATTTGACCAGAAACAATGTCAATGCCTATGCACTCTTTGATGCCTATAAAGGCTGGGATATAATTCCTCAAGTGCTCAACACAGAGTCCAGTATCAAATTAAAGACGAGAGCTTTGACTTTGCTAACTGCACTACTTTCACACGAGGTGGAAACCAACTCTTTCGATTCCTTGCAAGGGCAGGAAAAGTACAAACGGATCTCTCAGGATAACGTTATAGAGTCCATCCTGAATGAGATAAAGCCTGACAGTCAGATTAACTACATTGACAGATCGTTGAACTTGCTCTCTACGCTCGTGTCTCATGGTTACAAGTTTAACGATAAGGAGAAGGACAAGATCGCTGAAGTCGTCAAAGATCTCGAATCCGTGAAAGATCAGTTGAACGAAGACGACTATCAAACATTAAAGTCAGTATTATCATAAACCATCTCAATTGCAACCAAATACTAATCAGCAGGACTTTCACTCGTGTGAACTATATCAAGAAGAATATAGCGCGTTGAATAATTCTATTTATATATACCAGTAATACTATAATAACTCGGATTCCGAACCTGAACACATCACCTTTTTGATCATGTTCCGTACATCATTGCGTAGATCACCTAGATCATCCTCTTGAACATGTTGCATCAATTGCGTGATCGAATGTATATTGCACTCATCGATCAGTTTCTGTGCCTTGCTGGAAGTCATAAACTTGAACTGTTTCAACATCTCCATGAAAGTAGACTCACAATCCTTCCCGGATTTGATCTGTCCAATGTTCGAGTAGTCTATATTACGTTGCAAACTATCAAGATATCGCGTCTCAATAGTGTATGCTAAACATTTCAACCATTCCACTAGATCCTTTAATCCAGTTAAAGGCATCACATGTATATCCTTATCGACTTCACAATGCAGCAACTTTTCCCTGATGTATGTATCCGTAATTAATGATTCATCTCCTTGTTCTTTCTCACCAGTCTCGATAATTCTGCGGACCCTCTCCACATACTCCTTGTTCACACTGGCCTTGGCTTGCTTGAGAAACTTCTCCAAGCCATTCACCAATAGAACCAACCGGTGGTTCGGATACTGTGCCAGCAATTGTTCGATATTTTTATCGAATGTACCATCTTTCAGGATGGTTGGCAGCTCCTCAGCTGCTATGTATACTCCCACAACGTTTTCTTGCTCGATGTGTGGTCGAACAGGCACAAAGACACCTTTAGACTTGTAGTAGACGGAGTCTACATTCCTTTTGAATAATAACGTTGGTAGTGCTTCGTTATGGGTATCTATACCCAATGGTGTCATATGATCTGTGAAATCCGGATTAATTAGACGTAGCTGTTCCATAACCGAAGCTTCAAACGACACAGTCATTTTGCCAATAAGATCTGGTTTGGATTTAGAGACAACGTTGACTTTCTTGAACAGAGCAGGAGTATCGTATTTGGCCCTTTCAAACATGTTGGAGAGTTGGTCCTCAGTATACGGAGCAGCTTTCTGAAGAGGGATGGATTTGACCAGGGGTTTTGTTAGGGAGACGGGTTTAGCCAGCGGTTTGACGACTTCAACAGGCGGCCGAGCACTCTTGGTGGGTGAAACCTTCATAGACTTGGGATCCACAGGCTTTGACTTCAGAGACTTCGGAGTCTCCACCTTCTTACGCTTGATTGGCCGAGACATATCAAAAATATCACCAATCACCAAATCACTGGAAAGATCACTGATCTCGCTGATATCTGAACCAATTACAGTGTCCTTCGACACCTTTTTCGTCTCATTCACGGTCCTGACCTGTGATGTTGTCAGCGTGAAATCGGAAAGCTCCGAGCTTGTCAACTTCCTCTCTTCCAACACTATCGGCTCATCGTTAGTAAGATCCCTTATTGGAGAAGACGAGATAGTAATAATATCACTTCTAACGACCGATCGTCTGCTGTGATTTCCCACGAAAATCTGCGACTCGGATTCGTTGTCGGACTCGTCTTCCAGATCAACAACCTCTACACTATTATGCATGGCAACAGGTACCAGCTAAATAACGCGTGGAACTAACTAGTTAAAAAAAACACACACACACAAACACCAGATGAGAGTTGGGTTAAGTTCTTGCTTGGCCTGCAGAGAAGTAGCGACGATTATATGGGTCGATCGACGCAGTTAGTTTTCCATACAGAAAACTTTTAAGAGATGGAATGCAGTTCGTAAATGTTTACTGCAGGGACTGAAAAGAGAAGTGGCGCTGAGGTGAGAAGAGAAAGGTATATAGACGAAAATGGGTTGATTGTTGTGAAAGTATGTACTTCAGAAGAATACGAATGTAGCTAGATTTCATCGTAAGTCTTCGATGACGTCCTTCCCTTCTTCCAATGCCGACAGCAAGCGAGCAATGAAACGGTAGATGAAACGGGACCGATCGACGCGACTGTTTCGGGTCTTTTTTATCTTTTCAATTGTTGTGTTTTTGTTTTTTTTACCACAACCGTACATATGCAAACTTTTGTTTACTAAAAGAGACCAAGTGTTTTCCTAATTGGGAAATAAATTTCCAGGCTGGGTAAATTGAATGAAATCTGTTCCCAATGTTTATTATGTTGAAAACCCCACTTGGAAATTTATTTCTGGAGTTTAACCGTACACTCATTACTTGTGCTCTTCAATAACTTTATCATCAATTAAAGAGTTTAACACTGAACAGAAATGTCGGCCAGCGCTCCTCAAGTTACAGTCAACGGTGTCAACGTTAATCCACCAAGGTCACCATCACAACTTGTGCATAGTTTCGTTAACAAGTTCCTTGCACTCATTTTAACTGCGGGTGCTACACTTTGCCTTGTTTTCATCTGTATCTCAGGTTCTGTTGATCACTTCCCATTCAACGAATTCTACTGGCTTCGTGCTCAAACTAAGGATATCAGTGATTACGATGTTACTAAGTGGACTTTCTGGGGTCTCTGCCACCCAGACGATTATGACGACAGCAAGAACGGTAAATGCCCAGACTTGGGACCTGACGTCCCACTCTCTCCTGTTGACAACTTTGGTTCATCTAGTAAGCTTCCAAAGGACTTCATTAACAACAGAGCTACCTACTTCTACTTGTCAAGATTTGCATTCCCATTGCTCATCGTTTCACTTGTCTTTTCTGGAATTGCAGCCATTGGCCACTTTTTGGCTCCATGCTGGCTCTCCATGAGATACGTTACATCATTCTTTGTTGTTATCGCTACCCTCTTCTCTCTTGCTGGTGCCGCTTGTATGACCGCCGTTGTTGTCATGGCCAAGCACCAATTTACCAATGCCAAGATTCCAGCTCAAATTGGTGCAACCAACATGGGTCTTCTTTGGGCTGCTGCTGCTTGTTTGCTCATTGTCCTTTTCATCATTTGCATCTCTGGTACCCGTAAGGCTTACGCCATTCACACCGAGTATGTCACTCAACAGAAGGCTTACGAATTGAGTCAACAACAACAATATGCTGCTCAACAGGTTCAACAACAACCAGTTGCTCCAACTGCTGCTCCAACTGATGCTGCTGCTTCCAAGGCTACCGCTTCTGCTCCAGCCACTACCTCTGCTCCAGTTAACGCTCCAGCTGCCACTGGATCTTCTCAGCAACAAGGTTCTCAACTTTCTCCAGCCGCTTCTCACCCTGATGAGTACACTCAATCTCAAGGTGCTCTTCCTTCTCAAGAAGGTGGAATCCGTTTCTTTAAGATTAAGAGAGGTACTCAGACCGATGAGGAATCCGTCTAATGGAAAAGGAGCTGATTCTTATTTCTCATCTTTTGAAGAAGGAAGAATTCTCCTAGTGCATGACCTTTTTTGATACCTGTACTATTAATTCCGTGTCGGACACACTGCGGAGAGAATGACTTTGTGTATCCTTTTGACTCATTGTCAAAAGGCCCAGATTCAATTTCTTTTATCCAATTCTTGACCGTCGTTTTTGTTTACATTGAATACAAACAAACCACTATGTATCTATCAGTAGTTCTTCTAAAACTGGTTGCAATTGCAACCTTGCAGAAGATTTACGTAATTCCGAAATATCAACCGACTTACCAAGCTTTTCCAACGTTTGCACACCTCTCAAAGTCTCATACACAAACTTCAACTTGTTTTCATCCAAACTCCATCCAAGGCATCCGTCAATGGCATCTCCATCGTCCCGTTTAAACCAATCAAGCAAATCATTGACGTTATGACGAATCCAGCCTTCGTAAGGTTCGATGTAATGTTGTGGCTTAACAGATTCCAGAATTTCATTTAGTTTCAACGAGTGGTCGATGTCATCTCTGTACAAGTTAGGCTTCTCCTCGGCAAACAATTGCGTTTGCACTTTGCACAAGTCCAGAAGTTTCTGTTGTGGCTTGAAGAACTTGAAAGTACAGCCGTCCACCAACAATTGAACCAATGCAGGATTCTCTTGCATCCTGGCCTCAATCCATTTCACCAACCTGGTCTCTGCCACCACTGGAATCAATCTATAATCTAAACCAAGCTCATTACGGGAAATATGTTCAGATGCCAACTCTCTCAAGGATTCATCGTCATCACTAAGGTACTCAAATAGTAATGCCACCACTTTCAACTTCATGGTAGAGTCAGTAGCACCAGTGTACCGTTTATCAAATGCAATCAAGGATTTCAACGCAGCCAGACGTCCTGGACTCTCCTCATTATCATCGGCAAGTTTCACAACCATCGACCACCGTTTCGTAAAGTACTTGATATTTTCTGCCACCATCATACCAAGAGCTTCCACACTGGCAAGTTGAACCCACTTGTTATCACTGTCGGCCATTAATGACTCAATCAATGCATCAGAGATATTCTCATCACCGAACTTGTTCAAAAGGTTCAATGCCATCGCCTTGACATAATCCCAGGTATCAGAACTGGCCACCAGTTTCCACAGCTGTCCAACGACAACTTTTGATTCTTCCGCAGTGATATCAGTGTTGTCAAGGTACTTCATAGCACTGACTTGAACTTCATACAGAGATGAACTGAGCGACTGTTTGATCACTTTCTCAAACTGAATTTTGCTCTTTAGAAGAATCTCAGCTGCACTGCTTGCAGCAAGCGACTTGGCTCCACTGAGTTTCTGCAATGACGAATGGCCGTCAAACCATGCAAGTAACTGTTGAATAGACTCGTTATCAAGTTGGAAGTCCTCTATAACGGTCAGGTATGTTCTGATAATAGAATAACAGTCGATGGATAAGACTTCAAACATTTTGGATAAGATAAGATTAGACTCACTTTCAGTGAGATGCATGTTCAATTGCTTGACAGCCATAATAGATCCATGAACTTCATTTAAGTCAGAAGTGAACTGCAACCGGCTCTTAATCTCATCTTTGATCGATTGGTCCGATGAAAGAATTGACGGTAAAGCTCTAGCTGCCATCTCTCTGATCTTCCATTGTCGAGTCTTGAGACATTGCAATATCAATGGCCTGAATGAGTCCAGTTCATGATAGTCTGGTGTTGGTTGCAACCGGCCCAAGATAGTAAGAACAGGGAAAACCCGCTCTACTTGACGAGAGTCTTCAAGACCAGAATCGATGGCACTTTTAAGTGTCTGTTCGAAGATCGATTTCAAGCCTTCAAATCGAGCAAAGAAAGTCCTAGACTGATATGATGGAAGACTGTTCTTCTTCAACTTCCTCGATGAGAACATTCTATTTTCTAAAGCTGTAAAGAGCATCAATGCACAGTTTCTGATTGCCCAGACAGGCGAATCGAATGAGTCCAATGAAAGCTTCAATGCATCAGAAACGTAACGAATGGATTCGTCAGATAGTGACGAGTCTGTAAATATAGCCTTGATACAATTGAATGCATTCACTTGTGGCATATTAACGTTTGTGAGAGATTGCCCAGTAGGGACAGGTTGCTGTGCGATTTCAAACAGGGTATTCATTAGATGGTCCAATAATGATGGATTTGACGTCATTATGGCCGTGAGTAGGAATGGTAATCCAGCAGACCGACGAGTGATGAAGTTGGATTCGGATTTGATCTGTGCAATATTCAGATCGAGCCACTTCGTAGTGGTTCCATCAAGAGACGGAGTTCTGTTACAACGGAGACAGCAGGCGACAAACGTTGGACAAACCGACGAGAATGCACCACGATGACGCACAGTAGCCAATTGGTTCATCAGAACCGGTCCAATTAGTAGCAACTGATCATCAGTCAATGGAGCGTAGTTTAAAAACGATTCCAGCATACCTGAAGCTTCTTTTAGTGATCTCCACGAATAACTCGAGATAACTTGGGTACCTTTACCATATGTTGCTTCCAATTCTTCATTATACCGACTCTCAATCTCTTCAGGTAAATTACCCTCAGGTGAGTCATGTTGAAGCACGTTCTTGGTGATACTCCATGATTGGATCGCAAGATCGATCAGTTTGGCCAGGAGATCTGCCAGATACGAGTCACCCTTCCAGAGATCATAGTCGATACTCTCGAAGATGAGCTTGAAAGTAGCAAAGTATCCATGGACACTGGACTTGAAGCATGCAGCAGCTAAATCAGTGTTGGCATGCTCTATAGCATCAGAGAGACTGTTTTCTATGCTATCGAGAAGCTTCTTGCAAGAGTCAAGATCACCTTTACCCTCGTAGTACTTGAACAGGAAGCGATAGAATCGGGAACCAGAATCCACATCCTTTCCCTTCATATCAGAGATCATAATTTTGGCATGAGTCTCAGCTTGAAGCAGCATATCCTCAGGAACTTCTACTGGCGACTCCGAAAGCAATTCCATGGCACTCTTCCTGTTATCCTCGTAGTTATCAGAGATGTTATCAATCATTATCCGGAACATCTTCTTGGTATAGATATCCACTGTGAATGGATAAGGAACAACTTTGAACTTGTCAAAGTGCTCAATGGACACTCTTGAATCCAATCCTGAACCGACAAGTGTCCTCAAGATCTTGAATGCAAACACTTTATATTGATGAAGAGATCCTGGCTTCAGGTAGAATAGAGAGCGGTCGAGTAGTGTAAGCAAGAACTTATGCCCTAGTTCAATGGTAGCATTACTAGCTTGGATCTGTTCAGCAAACCTGTCGGGCTTCTTACTCATGTCAACGTTATCCTTGTACAGCTTGTAAGTAGAATCTCTAACGCGGCCGATGAACTTCTTCAACAGTGAAGCCAATTTGTCTCTGATTTCAGGTCTGTGTTCCATAAACATGGCAGGAAGGCATGACTCGACAAGATCATACAGATATGGCTTGATGACACTCGTACTTTTAGGAGAAGTGACGAGAAGAGAGAATGAAGTCACTTTATAGTACGAATTATCCTGTACCAGCAACGAGTTGACCTTTTCTAAAGAGATGATCGGGTCATCACCATCGAACGGCTCCAATACGACGGATGCATTTTGTGCCAAAGTAAGACATCCTAGAAGCAACGAAGTGTCACCCAGCTGCTCAACTCTTTTCAAGAACTTGACAGTGACAGGTTTCGAGATTTTGAAAAGTTGCGGCAGCAGGTACAGCTCGATACCTTGCCTGAGCTCTGGTTTGAGCGAATCTATCACATCCGAGGACCATGTGTCCAACCATTCTTCTTCATGGTCCGGGTCATAAGAATAGTTGAGAAGCAATGCGATGCATTTACCTGCACTGGTGGCTACAGCATTGGACCAGATGTTACTGAGAGCATCTCTGATCAACGTGGGTCTGTGGTTCAAAACAAAGTTTCTATCAGGCATCTTCTTGTACAAACTTTCGATCACAAAGTAGAACACTCTCATAGTTGTTGGCATTTGTAAGGCCTCGATGAGCCAAGTCTCAAACAGGGCCGTTGCATTAGGGTCTGTCACTTCGACAAACTTGATCAGTTTCCGGAACATATCACGTAGTGCACCTCCAAAGGCAGATCCGGAATCCGACCAATATGTCAACAGATAATGGTACAAATAGTCGACCCTGTCTCTATCGACCAGTTCACGGAGACTCTTGATAAAGGACTGTCTATCTTCCACCATTCCGACGCATTGAGTGATTCGAGACAGCCACAGAACCAATGTATCAGTTGCAATAGTTCTGAAAGCAGGATCATCGTCGTCATGGTACATGGCCTTCCATACTTGGGGTGTAACCTCCTTCAGCAGTATAACATCTCCAGAGTCTGGATCTATAAAGCTAGTAGTCTCAATGAGATACTGTTTCAAACTAATAAGATCTGATCTTGTCAGATCACCCAAAGTAATATCCGACCATTTCGGATCAGGTTCGCTTGGAGCAACACATCCTTTTTGAAGGTCTCTAATTCTGTTACGCCTAGCCATGAAGTCCAATGTTGGTCAAGTCCGAGTTAGCCAAGTCCTTGAAAAATCTGGGGTCGAAATTTTTCAGTTAAACTTTTTTTTTTCACCTGAAAGAACACGAAAGTTTCAAATCAGCCCGGATCGCGATAAAATAATTCCACCTCTCCATAGTCAACTCGTTCTTTTACCATGGAGGACAAATATATCGGTCTAGCGTTAGCGATATGTTCGTCTTTTGCTATCGGCTCGTCGTTCGTGCTCACAAAGCTTGGACTGATGAAAGACGGTAGTCAGGGAGAATCATTCTCGTATGTTACCAACCCTACATGGATCTTGGGTACTACTTTGATGGGAGTTGGAGAAGTTGCCAACTTTGCTGCATACACGTTTGCACCACCTATCTTGGTGACTCCATTGGGTGCATTGAGTGTTATCATTGGAGCCGTTTTGGCTGCCCTATTCTTGCACGAAGAACTAGGTGTTTTGGGTAAAATGGGATGTGCTATCTGTCTTCTTGGATCTGTCATTATCGTGTTACATGCTCCTAGTGATAAAGAGGTTACTACAGTCGATGAAATCTTGGGATACGCAGAGAGACCACTCTTTATGTTCTATGCAGTCTCTGTCGTTGCATTCTCACTGCTGATGATCTACAGAGTGGCTCCTAAATATGGAACTCAAAACCCAATGGTTTACATCTCGATCTGTTCTGCCGTTGGATCTCTCAGTGTCTGTGCCATCAAGGCATTTGGTATTGCCTTGAAGTTGACATTTGCCGGAAACAACCAGTTCACTCATGTCTCGACCTACCTGTTCATCATCACAGTTGTCGTGTGTATCATGACCCAGATGACCTATTTCAACAAGGCTCTCGCTCAGTTTGATACCTCAATTGTCAACCCTCTATACTACGTGACTTTCACTACAATGACCCTCATTGCTTCATTCATTTTGTTCCGTGGATTCAACAACGCGTCAACGGTCGATATTATCTCGTTGCTTTGTGGATTCCTTATCATCTTCTCGGGAGTTTACATCCTTGACCTCTCTAGAAAGAACCCAGACGGTGAAAAACGTGAAGAATTGTTCTCTCAAACCAATAAGGACGGCCTGAGTGACATCCCATTGAATGCAGATATCTCAGCCTACCAATTCCGCAAATCGATCGAAATGGGACGTCCAAACTCCAAACAATACTACAGAATCCCTAACGAGAACACATTAAACGGTTCAACGCGTCGCCGTTCAGACAGTTTCGATATGGAAAATCTGGCCTAGTTTTAGTGGATAGTTATAGCATATATATTAGCAATATATTAATACTTGAATCCGGGAACCACCTTTCATTAGCAAGCTTAAATATCGTCGATGTTGAGTTCCTCTTCTTCATCGTTGTCACTCTCTGCACCGAACTCAAAGTTACCATCTTCCTCATCCTCCATACCAAATGTATCGGTTTGGTTAATCTTGGCACCTTCAGGAAGTTCTCCCATAGAAACCAAAGTTCTGGCTTCATCGGCGTTGTATTTATGAACCACATCACATGCCTTGTCATCAAACTCTCTCAATGAAACAAGAATGATATCTCCCTGTTGCATCCAGACTTTCTTTCTAAGCTTACCACGGATGTGTGCAATACGTTGTTCTCCATCGAAGCATGTGGCTTGAACGTGACCATTTCCCAACATCTTAGTGATCTGAGCATACTCTTGGTCTTCTTCACGAAGAACCAACTCTCTCTTTTGTCCCCAGTTCGTGTTCTTACCTCTTCTTCTGTTCTTTCCTCCTTTACCTTTACCTCTCATTCTTTTTGGTAGTGTATGAAAAAAGTTGAAAAAAAATTTCACCCGCTGAAAAGTTTAAGTAGTTAGGCGAAACCCACCGGGGGAAAAAAGACACCGGGTACCCCTAGTGGGTAGAGACCAGGGAAAAATCTTGAGAATCCTAAGATCACTCGTTTCTTCCTTAAACAATGGACTCTTTTGAAGCCAGAGTGCACTTCTCGAAACAATTGGCTTCATTGAATCCTTCCAAGCAAGGATCGCATGAACTGGTGAAGTTTCTGATCCGAAATTCAGACATTCAAGACGATTTGTATCCTGCTATTCTCGATACTTTAAAAAGAGTTGACCTTAATGCCAGAGTGAACATCTTCCAATTCATACAGGACCTTATCCAGACAATCGTGAGCGAGCCGAAGTTTGGACCGGATTCAGCTCCAGCTAACTATGTTAAGAAAATAGTAAGAGATTTACCAGGTATCCTAGCAGTGGTGCTACCGAGAAAACCTCGTGGATTATCCAACCAAGAAATGGAAAAGATACGCACTTTGACAAACCTTCACGATTCGTTCAATATCCTTACACAGATATCCCATATTCTCAAATTCCCTCGTTTGAAAGAATACCTTGATCAGTTTGACACCGATCTACTCACTGACGATGATAGATTAAGCTTGAAATCTAAACTACCTTTCAATGAACTTAGTGTGTATCAGGAATACATACCTCCAGAGACTCCCGAAGTGGTCCCACTGTTACACCCTGAACAGATATTCTCGCCTCCACTGGTTGCTTCTTGGACTTTCCTTCTCGGTAAGCAACGTCAAAGTCAATATGAACGTCGTTTGATAGATGATACCGTCTTGGAAGTGTCCGCTGATGCTACTGTCCAACAATCACCTTTGAACCCAATGGGCTCAGCTTCGCCTTCTCCTGCTCCTTCACACCGCAACCCACTCATACTTTCACAGAAGCAGATGGTTCAACGGATGGAAGCAGATAGAGAACGTCAAAAACGTGGTAAAGAGTCCCTCTGGCGTGTTCATCGTGTCAACGGAGTAGTTGGTATGGAAGAGTTCCATCATATTTACAACAGTTTGGATAAGTTCGATGCGAGAGCCGATAGAGCATTACTGGATGAACTAACTGCATTGTTTGATACTTGTGTTCCACCGGCAGCAGAAAAGAAACCTGCACCACCTCCTGTCTCCAATAAACCTTTCAGACGTAATCCACCTGCCGGAAAACCTCAAGGAAGAAATAGAATTGACAAGAACGGAAGCAACAACCAACCGAAGTTCAAAAAGCATCCGAGAGATGTGTACCATGGTAAAAATGGTGGTAATGATCCTAAGCGCCGCAGAACATGAATTAAACTAAACACAGATAGACCTTTCCTAATCTATATATCTTTTATATATACCTAATTACATTCTTGCCTATTCCACAGTAGACAGAAGTGTCATGAGCTGGTTCATACCAGCAACTCTGTACTCAGCACTTGTGCTGGTCTTTGGATTGCCAACTTTGACCGTTAACAAGTTTGAATCGAGCTCTTTACGACTGACTTTGTTCAAGTAGTTGTAAATGTCTTCATCTCCCGATGATGAAGCACCTGCAGCCAAAGCAAACTCGTATGGACCTGTCTGTGCCAAAATGTGCTTCAATCCATTTTCAGTACTATCAGTACGTTGAACGACTACTATCGAATCAACCAATGTAGCATGGATGCTCCAATCATGCCCATATAGTTCATTGATGTGAGTCATCACTTCTCCAAGAAGTTTATCCTTATGATCAGGATCGATGTCATGACTATTCTCAGTGTGCAATCTGACCATGGATGATTCCACTTGAACATAAGTTCCTGGAATACGTTCACTGAAAGACTTCATTGTATCCACAACGGTTGGTAGCCATTCCAGTTGAATCTCACTAACCAGCGGTGTCCATGATGTCATTCCATGAAGTTTGACATAGTTACCATTCTCTGCCAACAAGCCAACGTCTGGTAGTGATTGATACCTGCGGTCCAAGTCTGCACGTGTCATATAACTGATGAGATAGACTGCATTGCGTGGATCCAGTGCCAAATTGTTCAAGATCGAGTCAATAAGACGACGATGAATTGGATTGATTTGAGTGCCCTGGATGGTTAAGTTACCAGAGATATCAGATGCATCCACCACAAACAATCTTTTACCATGCGTCAAATGCGATTGTAAAATCACTGGAGTGAGTTTGGTCAAATCTGAAGAATGCTGACTGGCATTGATGGTATGCGCTTTATGAAGCTCCTCCATACAATTCTGAACCCAATGACGAGCATCGTGACGGAGCACTGCAGCATGCATAGCATGCCATCTACGTTCACGTTCAACAAGATCCATCTGGAGTGCTAACTTGATGGCATCTGCATTTTCCGAAATATTGTACGGATTCGTAACAAGCGCACCTCCCGATAAAACACGAGCAGAACCAACAAATTCACTGAGAATAAGTGGAGAGAAATCTTCCTTCGAAGCTTCCACAAACTCATGACATGTAAGATTCATTCCCTCTCTGAGAGTGGAAACAATAAATAGACCGGCCTCTGCAAGCAATGCTAGGTACTGTTCGAATTGCAAATCCTGGTTGAGAATAACAACAGGTCTATCTGTTGCCATATTATCAGATCTAGAATTGATTCGTTCAGCAATAGTCATAACTTCGTTCTCCATCTGATCATTGGCAGCAGCTCTTCCAGGAAGACAGATCAATAACAGTAGTGCCTTATCCAAATACTCTGGATTTTCTTGTAAGAACCTCTCATATGCTAACAACTTCTCCTTCAGACCTCTGACACGATCCAACTTGTCCCTAGACACGATCAAAGTACGTCCTTTCCAACGATCACGAACAAGTGTACGCCAATTGGTGACAACCTGGCTGTCCAACAATTTCTCCAAAGTGGCAGCTTCAATACCAACAGGATGCTGAGTTACACTGATATTCCTATTATCGTATCTTACACCATGTTCATCGAAATCGGCCAGAAGCAACCTGTTACAACTTTGGAAGAAATGTGCAACGTACTCTGTAGTTTGCATACCAATACTATCTGCACCAAGAACTCCTTCTAAGAGCTGTTTACGTTGTGGTAGTAATCTGTAAACTTCAGAAGATGGGAAAGAAACATGCAAGAAGAATCCAATTTCAGCTCTTGGTAGTTTCTTACGAACCAAGTCAGGCACAAGCATCAGATGGTAGTCATGGATCCAAATGGTATCACCTTCTTTATATTGACTGACAATGGCTTCAGCAAACAATTCGTTGACTCTCTTATAAGACTTCCAACTCTCCAAGATATATTCATGCTTTTGCGCAGATTCTGGAAGTTGGTATTGCAAAGTTGGCCAAAGAATCTGCTTGCAGTAGCTATCATAGTATTTTTCGAATTCATCATCGTCGACAAAGATGACGTCGGAAGAGTATTCAGTTGCAAGACTTTCAGTGATTGCTTTACGTGTAGGTTCCGGAATCAAGTCTGATGGCATTCCAGGTGTACCTATCCAACGAACATTCGAAAGATCACCAGTGCTAATAGACTGTCTGACGGCATTTCGAAGACTTCCATTACCGCGACCATAGGGAACCACTTTCCAAGGCGCAGTACTGAAAACTTCAGACTTATCGTGTGAAAGGTTTGAATAGTCTTTGGCAAACCCACCAAATGCAGGAATATGTAAATTACCGGCCGGCTGTGAGTGAGGGATCTCATCTGGCTCTGGTGTTCTAAAAGTGCCAGGCATCTCAGGGAATGGAGATTTACGCATCGTCTGTTCGACAGTTGATTGACCAGTAGCTCGATGATGTTTCATAACTTTACTGGCTGTACGTGCTGACCGGGATGATTCCAGTCGAGGACGCAAAGAACCGACAGTAGAACTGGATCCAGCAGCGGCGGCAGCGGCGGCGGCAGCAGCAGCAGCAGCCAAAGCACTTGCCGAGCTAGAGGTAGATGCATTCAATACAGGCTGTCTAGCACGAGCTCTAGGTTGAACGTACGCTGAGGATGTACTTGTATGACTATCAGGTGACAACGAACGGAAGTAACCTTCAGAATGACGGGAATTGTCTTCCAATGATGGAGATGCAAGACTCAACTTGCTAGTGTTTGGATTGTTAAAGAAGAAATCTTGCACAGAGACGGCAGTAGAAGTGGGCGGTTTAGAATCAGAAACGACACTTGAAATTGATGCGGTATCAGAATCATAATTCTTACCCAAACTGTTGTGTCCTTGCAGAGCGGTAGTCGAACGGTTCAATCGTTGGAAGATAGAGACGGTCGGTTCATATTCCGGGTCAGGAGAATCCATCTTACCAGACAGAAGACTAGAAGTGTCGGCTACCTGTTCAACAACTTCATCTTCGTCCAATATAGGTAGCTTGGAAGATTCTACCTCGAAATGAACCGTGTAAGGTAGAAACAATGAGACAACAAAGTTAGTCATTGGCACAATTGATCAATTAAATGCAACAATTCTAAGAAGAAGCAAGTTGCTCTTAGCAGGTTAAGAATTTATTTTCCCCCTCCCCACGTTTAGAGTGATACGCCCCTGAGCCGCATAGGGAAATCTCGGAGGGATTGGACAGAGGGATGTGCAGAAATGCTTAGCAAGAAGACTCAGATCGAGAGAATTTAGGCATGTGTACCGTTAATACATATAATTACAAAGAACATTAGGCGAATTACATGGAGTCACTAGAAGAAAGAAATGAGAATGGCCAAAAGAGAACCAATTCCAGTAGCAACTTTGACAGCTCCATCAGCGTAGGTGGATGGTTCTTCTTCGCCAGCAGCGGTTCCATTGGCAGTAACATTGCTGACATTGTCTGCAAAGCCTGTATCCGGAAGAAGTCCAGTAGAAGTAGCCTCAGCTTCGTCCTCGTCGTCAATAGTACCAGTTGGGTTGGTGGAACTAGCAGTGGTAGACTCAACGAGGGTGGTAGAAGTGATGACTTCTTCCAGCGAGTCGGATTCGGCAAGTGCTGCAGCACCTTGAATGGTATCCTTCTCAGAATCCCATTTCCAGAAGCTACGCTTGCTTTCATGGATATTACCGCAAGCCATCTTTGTCATATCATGGTAGTGAACAACAACTGAACGGTCACCAATAAAGGCCTCATTATCTGGGTTCAAAGAGATGTAGTCATCATAGTAATCGAGTTGGAAACAAGTGGTGTTAATGAATCCATGCTTACCAGACAAATCACCGATTTGACATTCGGAATCATCGTGAGCTTCATCACAGTCATCAAATTCAGCTTTATAAGGATTGAAATGAAGTCCTGCAGTTTCACAGTCATTACCTTCGATCTTGTTCTCGTGGACGTGGTACCAGAATGGACCACCTTCCTCTGGGAGACCAGTGATATCGACATGAACTTTGGTTGAACCATTCTTGGCGGTATAGAATTGAACGATACCATGAACCGGATCATTGTCGATATCGGCCTTATAAACCGCTTTTTCGGGATTATCATCTGCCACAGGTGCCTTTTCAGCCAAGGCAAGTGGAGCCAAGGCCAGGGCAAGAGTTAAAAGAGTAGAACAGTCAATTGAAACCATGTTTTAAAACTGATTGGAACTAAGAGGTAGTGATAAGAAGAAGGGAGAAATCGAAAATACAAGAAAATAAGTCCCTTTTTAGCTAGCGCCCAAAGAAGGGGTTCCTTGTATTTCCTAATCGGGTAATCCTCCCGTTATTTTTTTTTTTTTTTTTTTGGGTGGCTTTCACTGTACTGATTCGGAAGGAGGAGGACGAGGAGGAGCAGGGAGGTGGGGACTAAATGCCAGAGATCTAAGGGATTTGAATTTGGATCTTTGCTTTGAACAAGAAGATGCTGGTCACTGTCATCATCATCGAATCTAGAATCTTCCAACTGATCTACAAAATCTACCCAAATTGGGCCTTATCGGCATCTGAAATGAATTATCTATATGATTGACATAGGATCTTATTGCAGCCAAATGATATAGTTGATAATTGGGGAAACTTGACACGTGTTGCAAGACTATGAAAGTTAACTATCATTGAGATCCAGCACATGATACCGGTGAATCCGTTTCAACATAACCTATAATAGATGGTGTGTTAGTCCTTATCGTCCTCCCCACTCCTCGGGACAGTATCGCATTTCTTGGTTATACACGACCTTTTTCCCACCTTTTCCCATCAAAGATAAAAATTTTCACGCGGCTTCCGTGTTATCTCAGCACTAATCAGCGACCAAAAAAAAAAAAGTTAACTTTTCAAGGCATCGGCTTTGCTTTGCAACTGATATTTTATAAACTCAGATAAAGGCGCCGGAAAGCGATTTAAGGAGAGATTAAAAGTGTCCATCAGATCATACAATTGAGACAAATCGTACTGTGATATTAAGTTACAGTCATATCTTCATTGTAATCTTTAATTCGTTGCCCTTCAGCTTATCTGCTTATCTCCTTTGGAATCAGCCCAGAACAAACCTATTAGTTAAGGAATAGGAATGCAATCTTCTGGAGCTATACTGGCCCTCAACTCAGAGAGATCAACCGACTTACCTCGTACTGGAGATTCCATTCAACAACAACAACAGAAATTACATTCAGATCTACCATTATCCAATTCAAGTTCCTCCACTTTGATGACGACCGCTTCAACTTCGGCAGATACTGCCGGTGCAACCGCTACCGCTGCCACCACTCCTGCTTCTTCTGAGGACTCCAAGTTAGTCACCAAGTTGGAATCAAATCATTCACAAGAAAAGACCGAGCTCAATGGACCGAATGCCACCACTACCAACAGTACTACTACCTCTACTGCTGGTCCATTGCAACCACAATCCGTTCCGTCGGACAGCAAGGGAACAACCATCAAACGGTCTGCTTCACCAACTTCCGAATCTAGTGACAACAAATCTCATAAATCTTCTTTGCCGAAGCTCGACCCTGTTCATCCTAATGCAAAGAACACCACCACCAAGGGACTTAATGGAGCTTTGACTACCAGACAGAATATGACTACGCCTACTTGTAAGAATTGCAAGACACAGACCACACCGCTTTGGCGTCGAGATGAGACTGGTCAGGTGCTCTGTAATGCCTGTGGATTGTTCCTCAAGCTGCATGGTAGACCACGTCCAATTTCTTTAAAGAGTGACGTGATCAAGTCGAGAAACAGGGTGAAACATAACAATAAATCGAGCCCAAACACACCTGAATTGAAAGCAAAGGATAGCAAGGCAAGGTTCCCTCCAAAACAATACAAACCAAAGTCAAGGTCTCATTCGAAACGTAATTCTGCTTCTGATAAGGCCTCTGCCAAGCAAACACCTACTGGTGCACTCTCTGCAGGTGCTTCCCCACTCGTTGGACCAACATCTGCTGGACCTCAACCGTCCATTACAGGATCCGGAATCCCTAACGGTATCTCATCAGCTGGTGGTTTGATGAAATCTCCTGGATTACCTCCAATCTTGCCAAGAAACTCTGCCAGTCAATTCTACACAACGCAGTGGGCCAAATCACAAAAGAATGCAACTATACACCCATTGCACTATCCAAATTCAACACCGGTGCAGTTTGCTAACAATTTGAACCGTGTTACTTCTCCTCTTTTGCTATCGTCAACAGCACCACCTAAATTAAACGCTTCTCAATCTAGTGAACGTTCTTCTTCACAGCAGAACCTCGGTAGAGACGCTGTTCTCAATGCTGCTGGAGCATTGGAGACTTTAAGTCAGCAAAGTTCGACAGAGAGAATCCCTGGTATGAGACTCGATTCTAAAGATGCTAATGCAGGTCAAGGTTTACCTGGTGCTACCATCTCTTCGGTGGCTAATGGTGGCTCTCCACCTCAGGGTCCTTCGTTACCTCACCTCAGTAGTTATGTTCAGAAGCCTTACTCACCTGCCACCGAACTCAATGGATACGCTACACCACCACTACTTTCACAATCGGGTAAACTATCTGTTGCAGGATCTCCATATCAACATTCACAAGCCATTGGTGAAAGGTTGCCTCCATTAAAGAGTCTAACTCAACAATCCTCACCAATGGGTTCTAATCCAACCACACCGGCATTTGGACCACAAAGAATGTCTCCAATGCTTGGTGCATCCGGTGAACTTCCTTCAATCACTAGATCTCCCGTGTTATCCTCATTGCAACCTCCTCATGCTCCTCAACCTCAAGGTCCAATTACCCCATTGCCTCATAATGCTACGAATGAGGAACTCCGTACTCGCATTTCGGAGTTGGAGCTTGTCAATGACCTGTACAAGACCCGTATAGTGGAATTGGAAGCTATGGATAATGCCGCAAAACAGCGTGAAATCCTGTTGAAAAAACGTATCGATGACTTGACTGATGCAATGCGTCGTCGCCAGGAAGTTGTTTACGAGCATCCTTCATCTCCAGAATCTGAAAGAGATGTTAAGCGTGCCAAGATCTAACTATTATTATGTATAATGTATTGCTGATTTCTATTAGTTTGCAAGTAGTAAATCCTTAGTGAGGCCGGCCCACTTAATTATTTTTCAAAGGCGGGGAAACCTTCGATGGAACTCTCCCTCGGCAATGTCAGAAGGTTCTTTATCCAAACAGTTTAATTCTGCCGTGAGAGTCGTCGAAACCTTCCAGAAACCTGCAGATCAGGAAGAATTCGTTAAGAAATATGATCGGGTGATCGATTCATTGAAAGACATAGACGGAAAAGTGGAAAGTCTTGGACTCTTCAGTTCCAACGAAGGTATGGAGGATGTCAGTACGGAAAATATCAAGTATATGGGCACAAAGTATTTGCTTGCTAAGTTCATGGAACAGTATGGAGGGTTCAGTAAAGGTAAGCAGAGTGATAGGCGTGAAAGACTAATGGTATTACAAAGAGTGGATCATTTATACATGAATTTCCTTCATCGGTTGGAGGACTATGAATTGTTAGGGAAGAAGCAGGTGGCTATTATGGACCATTTGCGAGACCAGTACAATCCAACATTGAAGGAGTTACAAATAGGCGATCCAATGAGTCGAAGACAGGAGAAGATTGAGCAACATAAACAGGAAAAATTGTACCGCGAAGCATTGAAGGTGTTAAATGATAGCTCAGCAATGGATCAGATGGACGATGAGGTTGTTCGTAACATACTGGTGGATCAATTGAAGTACTATGCATTGAAGAGCTTCCAATCACTGGAGGATAATGTTTTGGAGATTGAACTACTGAGAAATATGATCAAGTTTGAAGGTGAGAGG
Source organism: Xiuguozyma insectalens (assembly GCA_030574155.1). Lineage (NCBI taxonomy): Eukaryota > Fungi > Ascomycota > Pichiomycetes > Pichiales > Pichiaceae > Xiuguozyma > Xiuguozyma insectalens. The sequence goes on along the minus strand of JAJMEL010000002.1, from coordinate 41,776 downwards.
AAAGTGGAGACCTTGGAGGAGAAGCCAGATGCACCTGCCGATGCCTTTGATAAAGGTTACACAGATAAGTTGGAGTTCAAAGACGAAAGGTTGATTTCACAAAAGGGTAAAGTTTTAAAGCCGTTTACTATCGTATCTAGAGATGAACTCAGAAACAAAGTTCAAGGTACCGGTCAGAAACTGCCAACGATGACTGTGGAAGAGCTGGTTGACCAAGAGTTGAAGAACGGTGGAATGGTTTCTCAGACCACACAAGAAACCCCGGACGAAGACGACTACGCTGCTGCAGACAAAGAGACGTACCACCAGCGTGAATTCGATGAGTTCAAGGACTCGCACGCTAAAGGTAGTGGTAATATGAAGGGTAACATGGGTTAGTCTGACAAGTCCCTAATTTGTTTTTTTTTGCCTCAGTCACACCAGCCCAGTTGGCCCGCGCGCGTTTCTTCTGGATTGATGAAGAAAAAAAAAAGACATGGAAAAAAGTTGACCGCGTTGCAAATCATAATGTCTTCTTTCGTGCCAGCGCAATTCTCGTCATTCAACACAAACTTTGACTTTGACAAGTTGAAGACCGACACAACATCATCTTTCAGCACTCGGTTGCAACAACTGAGATCACCACAGGACTTTTTGGATCCCAGTCGAATCAGTAAGCCAAACGGAGTCTTGGATTTACAACGGAGAGTCTCATATAACCTAAGCTATTATGCATCGAATTACATTGCTATTGCAGGTGTGATATCGCTGTACCTAATCATAACGAACTTACCGCTGTTGTTTTTGATTGTGTTTGATGGTCTCATTGTCTATGGTATCCAAAAGGTGTTTGGTCAAGCAGATGAGATCTCAGTCTCCGGGTTCACTATACAAAAGACCGTTATTTATACGATCATTCTCTTGATAAACTTGCCAGTTCTGTTCTTGTCAAGCCCAATTACCACCTTGCTTTGGCTCATTTTTTCATCTGCCGCTGTGATCCTTACACATGCCGCTTTCATGGACAAACCTGTCGAGGCCTCCTATTCCGATGCTGTTTGAGAAAAGGCTGGGTGGGCAATCACCATTGTATTCTTGCACAAAGAAAAGCATTCACAGAAAGTAAAGCATTCACAGAAAGTATATAGCCAACATTCATATTTACTAGACCTTTCAGCATATCGCTTTAATTCATTAATCTATATCCTGGCTTATCGTAATTATTTGATTTCTTCCCCGACTTAATACCTTATCTTTTCTTGAATGAGACACATATTTCGATTTATTACGGCAATTTCTGTGGTATCGCAGTATGTGTACGCCGATACAGACTCACAGATACCTATACAGCTTGAAGAAAAGTCCATGGATGAACCGGTGGTCTCGTCGAGCCACACTTTCACATTGACCCATATACTGCACGACGCCGCAGATAATAAACAGCAAGGCATACTGAACGTCGACGAACAGTTTATCTCTGCATTAAGTGACTCAGATGCGGCTGCTACAACGGTTGAGATGGAACTGAGTTCTAATAAACAGCGTATTACAAGAATGGCGAACCGAGCCCCTGATTTTGTCGAAGGGTACATAAATTATTGCATGAAGGCTGGCGCAAGCGCAGCTGAAGGTATACATTTGGAGTGGGAGAACGGGCTGGTGAGTGTTCCAAACATCACAGATCCTGAGACGGTGTTAGAATTGGCCAATATGGCCTCGAATGCATATGCCCGACTGCCGGATGACCCTGAGTGGAGAGACGTTCACCACAGGTATAAGCTTGGTAAAGGGTTTGGATGGAAGCACGGAGGTGTGAGAGGTCATGTCTTTGTGGAGAAGAATCCAGAGAACCCATATGCACCTAAAGTTGTCATCGCATACAAGGGAACCTCTGCTGTTGGATTATCTGGTGGAGGTGGGTCTGATGACGAACATGGTGATGACGGTGAGACCGTCGAAGCCGACAAGGCCAACGATAATATGTTGTTTTCGTGTTGTTGTGCACGAGTGACGTCACTATGGAGCACAGTGTGTGATTGTTATGAAGGTTCTGCATATCAGTGCAATCAAAAGTGTCTTGAGCGAGAACTTCGGAAACCTGATAGGTACTATAAAGCAGCACTGGAGGTGTACCGCACCGTCATTGACAAGTATCCACAATCGGATATATGGGTGACGGGTCATTCCTTGGGAGGTGCACTTGCTGCTCTAGTGGGTAGAACGTTTGGAGTACCTGCAGTGACTTTTGAAGCTCCCGGTGAGAAGCTTGCCAGCGATAGGCTTCATTTGCCTAAACCTCCAGGATTGCCTGAAAAGTATGAGTACATTTGGCACTTTGGAAACACCGCAGATCCGATCTTCATGGGTGTCTGTAACGGTGTTTCGTCGTCTTGTAATATGGCCGGTTATGCTATGGAGTCCAGGTGCCACTCTGGTTTGGTCTGCACGTACGATTCCATTAAGGAATTAGGATGGCATATGAACATGTTGAACCATCGCCTGAAGAACGTAATTGACAATATTCTCGCAGTCTACAATTACACTGCTCCATGTGTCAGGCCCGATGATTGTGTTGACTGTTACAACTGGGAGTTTGTTAACCATGGAACCGACCACCCTAAACCTACAACTACTACGACTGACTCGCTGCCAACAGCCACCGGGAAACCTAAAAAATGCAAGAAATGGACCTGGTATGGTCGCTGCTACGAGTGGGAGGAGCCTAGCTCATAATTCTACTATCACAACCTAAATACAAAATCTGCCCTATACCCTCTATACCATGCTCTATGTAAATAATTTATCGCGGTCAAAATAATTTCTTCCTCACGCGTGCGTGTCTCTCAATGTTTAGAAAGGTTAAAAGAAGAGTCGATGGCCGTCGTAATTTCGAGGCAGACCTCTCAAAAGGGTTCGTGGATAATCTCAGTCAGTATCCACACCGTCTATCGTTTTATAGGATCCCACCATTGGATGAAATCACGCTGGAAGAGTTTGAAACTTGGGCCATTGACCGTCTTAAGGTTTTGCTAGAGATAGAAGCTTGTCAAAGCCGTGGTAAAAGCTTTAAAGAGCTTGTTTCAATCGTGACTCCGATGCTTAATCAACTATTGCCATTAAATGCGCCATCAAAGGAGTCCTCATCGCTGTATCAGGAACGAAAGAAGGATCATTACTCTCATTATATTTTGCGGTTAGCATTCTGTCGGTCTGAGGAGTTGAGAAACCGATTTGTTCGTGCTGAGACCACGCTGTTCAAGATGCGGTATCAGATGCTTAGCACACAGGAACAACGTGAGTTTGTTTCCAGCATCGATCTCCCCTGGGAAGAAGTGAACGATTCAGAGAGAGAAGAGTTTCATGATCAACTGTTAGCATGCTCATATTCCGGGATCAGAAACGTTTTAATGCAGACTGTTGAGTACCAGCGGACTCAACGTGTCACAGAAGACCAGGTTTCGCAGTATTTGAGCTCCGTTAAATTCTACAAGTTACCGTTCGAATACGTGCCAGAACTGATCTCTACACGTCAATCGTTCCTACATCAAGGTTACGCGTATGTGGGGGAATTCCAACGGCTTTCGTTGATAGCAAATGAGTTTGCCAAGTTCCTCGGCGAGCAATTGAAACTCACAATGCGTGCACTACCTACATTGGATGAAGATGACCGGCTGGTTCCAGTTTTGAACAACATTTCCAAAGGTTACGTTTCTGTTGATTATAAAGGTGGCTTTGATATGGACTCCAGTGCAGAAGACGGTGAAGGTGTCAAGGCTGAATCTGTCCCACAGTTGGTTAAGGAGATGCCACTATGTATGCAAAGGTTGATGGATGGATTACAACATGAGCATCATTTAAGATACAATGCTAGACAACAACTTTCTCTATTCTTGAAAGGTATAGGATTGAATGCAGATGAGGCTATGAAATTCTGGCAATGGCAGTTCACTACGATTGGTCAAGGTCAGATGTCAGTCGAGAAGTTCAATAAGGAGTATCGTTACAATTTCAGACATGCTTATGGATTGGAAGGAGCACGAATCAACTATAAACCGTACGATTGTCGTACTATATTGAGCAAACCGAAACCATCCAAATCGGAATACCACGGTTGTCCATACAGGGATATGCATAGGGACGAACTTAGTGCACACTTACAGAAACTTGGTTTGACCAACAACTCACAGTTGAATGAAGTGATAGATCTCAGTGATAAAGGTGAGTATCAGAGCGCATGTACTAAAGTGTTGGAGATGGCCTACCATGATCAGATTGAGTCTTGCCTACAACAGGGATTGAAAGTGGATGAGAGTCAAATTGTCCATCCGAACCAATACTACGATCGCGCAAAGTATCTAGTGGAGCACGCAAAGAACTGAAATTTGAAAAGTGAAAAATTGGGAATTTGTATCTGGATCGAGCGAGTCGGGCCTATGTTTACCAAAGCGGGCCCTTGATATGTCCCGAATGTGTCACGGAATGCATCTCGTAAATGTGTTTGTTTATGTTCTATTGTGTCTGTTTGTTTATGTGTCTCTGACCCTATTCTTTATTTAGCAATCGACCCACCAAAAATAACAATGTAACAATGTCACATACCCTGTGGCCCGTAAATGTGGGCATGCGCGCCGTGCCGATCCACGCGTCGCAATCTAACGATTTCCTAATTGGGACTTAATTCGCTTCACACGCCGCGTAAATGACATGTACGAAAAAATACTATTTGAAAAAAAAACTCAGCCCATAAGGTATCACATTGTTTCTTTCCAATAAGTTATGGGATTGTTCAGCAGAGAGCCTGCCACGACTCCACTGGCAAGGCCAGTACCAGTGATGGACCAGTTCATGTTGACTCCGCGCACGTTGACAGATGGAGGTGAGAAGGGGGAGAAGAAACGGACCGAGTTGCTTGAGAACCAGATTAAAATGATCAGTCAGACAGCGTCTCAGGCATACGACGAAGTGGCCGAATTGAGAGAGAAGAATACAGCATTGGAAGAACAAGTGTACCATCAGAAAGAATTGATACAAAAATTGACACAGGAGTTGGAAGAGACGCATTCCACTATCGAGACTTCGTCAGTGACGAGTTCTAATATGATGTCGGTTCGGTCCGGAGATACAATGAACACAACACTTTCACCATCAGAAGGATTAAGCTATGGACCTAAGAAGATGGATAACGATTTGATAATGAGACAAAAAATGACAGAATTGGAGGAACAGAACCAGATGTTGAAGAACGAGATGCAACAGATGAGACTACAGCACTGTGACAACTTGAACGATTTGAAGATGTCGATAGGAGTGATCAATTCTAACAACAAGTTTTTGGATGCTGGCATTCCAAGCAGTCCACGTCAGTCGGAACCATACATGGGGGAGTTGTTGCTGAAGGAAGAAGGTGACACGTTTGTCGTTCCTTTGAATATATAGGATTGGTAGTAATAATGATAGTTCGAGTATAAGTTTTAAATAGGGCGGGCCGGGTTCAAATATCCAAATCCAAAATATTTCAATTATTCACCATGCTTTGGCTATTCTTCTTTCTGGGGCTGATGCTCCGGGTGAATGGTGCAGTTATGAAAGAAGATCTGAGGGCGCGGTCAATGATCTCTAAAGATGGAGTGATCCGTGTGCTGCCGAAAGAGTTCGATCTGATCTTCAATGGTGATGGAATTAGAGACTATTATATGGTGACGTTAATCACGTCGAGTAATGCCGATAATGCGTGTCCATTGTGCAATAAAGTGCAACCGATATACGATGAGGTGGCGAGAACGGTGAGAATGAAAGAGCCAGATGCATTGGTGTTCTTTTTACAGGTGGATGTAGCCGACAACTTGCAAAATGTCAAAAAGGCCAACATTAAGAGTGTTCCTCAGATGTTTATCTACCCACCGTTCGATATTGTGTACAAATATTCTGACGATGATCCATTGGATACGAGAATCCCCTTCCCAGGTAATGTTTCGATGGCTAGCGAACACTATGCATTCCCCGCTAGTGAAACGATGTCTGATGACGAGTTGGAAATTCATTGGGCACGTTTTGTGGCCCAAGTATGCCATGTCAACGTGAACATTGATAAACCATTCCAATTGTATACGATGGTGAAATCATTTGTGATCTTTACAGTGATCTTCAAAGTGATTCGTCGGAATAAGACACAAGTTCGCAACTTGTTCTTCGATCCGAAGTTTTACTGTGGTCTATCGTTACTGATGATCTATGTTAATATGTCAGGATTGAATTTCTGCCTACAGAGGGCAGTCCCTTTCTTGATGAGAGGGGCTGACGGTAACATCACTTGGTTCACCGGTAGTGTCAAGTACCAGGAAGGTATGGAATCTGTGATCTCTGTTCTGTTCCAAATAGGGTTCTCCTTACTTATCATACTTCTCATGGAAGGACCGATCTACATTGAAGGTGACGGTAATAGAGGATTACTAATGATCGTCACGGCCGGGTTATTGTTTGCATTATACAACGTGTTCACCACCTGTTTCATGGCCAAGGATAGAGGGTATCCATTCAATGCGGTTCGCATGTTTGATATATAGATGAGCATGCATTAATAATTATTTGAATCTAGTGTAGTCTAGTGCTGATTCTCAACTTCTTCCTCTCGGTTAATCATGTAAAAAGATATACACACGAGGCCCGCGCCAAGTGTATACATCGGGCTATTCCATTTGAATTTGAAGATGAGATCTCCCAGCATAGCCACAGGAATAGTCATCGAAAGTCCCACGGTGACCGTCAACGGAGAAGTCAGTAACATGGCACGAGCCCAAAGGAAGTCTGCCAAGAATGAAGTGAGGCAGTTCACTATTATTATGATGTAGACGTTTCTAGTTGGTGGCAGTTCAAACCTCTCGTACCCAAGCTTATCCATTAAAACCAATGGGGGCCACAGAAACACGAGATTGAACACACCAATCCAACCGAAGAAGAGCCTCATATCTATACGCCAGTCCTCTTTAACTTCGCGTTTGAGTAAGATTGTGTAGACACTGTAACATAGGGCTCCACCGACTGCCAACAAATTGCCGATCATGATCCAATCAGGGTCTGCATTTGCAGATTTAGGAGCATCGTTGCCTGCAACGAGTACAACACCAACAAATGATAAAATTAGAGAGATGATTTTGACTCTGGACAAAGATTCTATGCGAGCAAAGAATCCAATTAAAATGGTGAAGAAAGATGATGTGGATGCAAGGATTGTCTGAGAAGAGACGCTTGTAAATATCAGCGATGAATTGTTGAGAAGATTCGAAGTGAACCAGATGAGACAGAACCAAAATGCGAGGTGCATCGTTTGCGCCACTGTTAGAGGTGGAGGTCTAGAGTTGCGTGATGGCGTCACCATGAGAGGTGAAGTTCCGTGGATCTCTGCCTCATCCAACGCCTCTTCCAAATCGGGATCTTTCTGTGGATCGTCATGATGTAACTCTGGTTGTCCCAAGTAGTATGGAATAAGGTAGAATGCGAAACTTGAAGTGTTAATCCATGTAATTAAGAAAGGTTTGGAGTAGATTCCTGCTTCAAAGATATCGTTGAGAAGGAATGAGGAGAGTACCCACAGTAGCACGACCAACGAAAGAAAGAAGAGTCCCAGCGACCAACTGCTTGACCAGCGCATTCGATCTTGTACGCTTATCATCTGTGTGCACTTAGGAAAGAATGAAGTGAATGTATTGGGGGAGAGATTAGATAGAGGTAAGAAATTTATTTATGCGTCAGCTGTGCAGCTTTGGTACGATGGCAGAAGTGATGGAAATAGGGGAAGCTTATATTTTATTGAATGGGGTAATGGATGGAAGAGGCATGGTTGGATATGATTGTGTTATCAATTTAGGACCTATTGAATGTTAAGAAGGCACCATTCCATATTCAAATGTATAGATATACTAACCCTTCCCCATCTCCTCCTCCTCCCTCTATAGAAAATCCTCAGCCAGGTTCAAAAATGGGGTCGAAAATTTTTCAAACTGGTAACATAAACTACCTTCTTCTCATGTGGCCATTTGGTAACTCAGGGGATTCCAAAGAGGAGGCTAGTGAGCCCACAAAGATCAGTTCTGGTGAGACTTTGAACAAAGATGAACAAGCAACACTGACTAGAGACGAGCCACAGGTGGCTACAATTTTGGATTCGGCAGACTTCGATCCATCGAAGCTTCACCCATTGGCCGGTTTGGATAAAGACGTTGAATATTTAGACCTTGATGATGAAAGATTGAGCTCTATGAAAGGATCTGGCAATGGTATCTTGCCATCTCGTGGTTGGGGTGATGATCTCTGTTATGGTGCCGGTACCTGTTATGTTATGGGATTAGGTATTGGAGGTTTAAAAGGTTTCAATGAAGGATTAAAGCACTTGCCACAACCAAAAGGTCCAGACTATAAACCGATCAGTTTCAAATTGAAACTCAATACCGTTTTGAATCAAGTCACTAAGTTTGGTCCTCATCTTGGTAACAATTCCGGTGTCTTGGCTATCATGTACAATATTTTCGATGCCTCCTTGGATAACATCCGTGGAGTTCATGATGATCTCAACTCTCTTGCTGCAGGTGCTCTCGCTGGTGCACTCTTCAAGAGCACTGCAGGACTTAAATCCATGGGTATCAGTTCAGCCATGATGACTTTGGCAGCTGGTACCTGGTGTGGTTTCAAAAGACTCGTTGCCAGCCAGCCGGAAAACAGATTCCAGTGACTTTGCTCCTCATATACATACTTGTCTATAACTACTTAAACGTGTTCAATCTTCCTATCTGTTATGAAATCGTGTATATTACATATCTATGCTTTGTACGGTAACTGCCATGTGAACGCCCACCATCCTATGATCAGGCAGTAGTGTGAATTGATAAGATCCAACTCTTCCATCTCATCCAATAGTTCCAATCTCGATATCCGTTGAACTTCCGACGGTTCAATCCAATTGTAACTCACCTTTTTCATATCAGTGACAATCAAGTTTGTTGTGTCTATTCCAAACGATTCAAACCGTTCTTGTTGCTTGTCGATAGTGTTGTACACCAACAGGTTAGGCATATCTATACCTCGAGTCTTTAAATTGTTCACCATCACTTGTCCATAATGACTCTCTGTACTCGTTTCTCCACCCATGGGCTCATATATGACAAATGCACCTTGATCCAAGTGTTCGCGTAACAGCTTCAACAGACTGTTTGACTCGTCTGTCCCCATGTAACAGATACAGCACTCTGACAAAACCAAGGTTCGTTTCGACCAATCGAACGAACTTGGCATCGAGTGTTGGTTAAACTGACGCAGATCGCAAGGAACCAGATGGTAGTTAGGTGTGTCCAGGTTGGCAGCGGAACTTGTGTACGCTTGATAATCCTTTGGCAGTACTTCGGCTGGCTTTGTGTTGACTCTGTGGGAAAGTTCAGGATCTGACTTAATCATCCACCGTTTGATCCGACAGCTGTCTTCAAAATCCAGTTCAAAGTATTGAAGCTTTGGGTTCTCTGGTAATAAATAGAATGGTCTTGTGTCATTTCCGGCCCCCAATGAAAGGATCTGTAGATCCTCGTTGTTACCTGCGCTTAAGAATGAATCAATGACTTTATTGATGGCCACGGTTCTTAGCCAGGTACCTCGGTTTATGACGGGACTTTTCAAAGGGATATTCACTCCACGACTGAGATCAATCTTGGATTCGGGACTCTTTGGATTTATCAGATTGAAAAACGTCTTGCGAAGGTTTCGTGCAACAGCGAAACGACGAAACTCCGATTCAATTGATAGTAACTGATAGTGTACTAATAGAGGAACAACGTTAGGTAGTAACGTATCGTAGGGCAAATAACCTTTCAGATAACAAGAGAGTCGACTTGACAGCGCATCTCCGTCAGTGCCTCGTATTATGTCCTCCTGATCACCACCGATCATTTTATGTAAAGAAGGGAGTGAGGAGAATTTGATAGAGATATAATTATTATGTCTTGAGAGAATGATATGTGAAAATAATCCGTACACCTTTCAGGTTTCCCTTCACCCTATGCACCCGGACACCATAAATACGCGTTGTAGTTGTTGGCGTAGAAATTGTTGGGGGTTGCTGACGTCAGTTCAGGAGCGTCTACCAGAATTCGGAGGGGGGGAGTTCACTGCCTGGAGAGTTTTCAAAGTCGGATTAAAGCACGAAGATGACATGAAAGGCGTGATTATGACACATGACGTATATGTAAAGCTGATGACGGAAAGTAGCCTTATTGTGCTCAGTAGCAGCTGTTGAGTAGTTCTAACACAACCCTGCAACGCGTAGATGTATCACTCTACAAGCTTGGTTGTCCTAAGAATCCCGATTTAGAACAAAAATCCCTAGGGTCCGGGGTTGTGAGGTCAAAGTCGTACTGGGTACCGAATTTCTTTACATATTTTGATAGTTGTAACTTCTCACACCTACGTAACGCTATCTTCAATCCGATACACTACATCTTCTAGTTGTACAACCCATATCTTGCAAAGCAATCACTGTCTAGTTCTTGCTCCCTCATCACCACGTCTCGCACCCCAAAAAAAAATTTCACCGTTTCTTTTTCTGTGCGGCTCACCCAACTCAACAGATCGAAATATCAAATCCAGCTTAAACTATATATAGTGAATCCGGAGTTTCCAAATTCATTCTCGGTAGCGATTCCTAGGAAAACTGCTTGATATACTCGTTTTTTACGTGTTATTAAGTTTTATTTTCTTTACGGCTCACCATCTAGAGCAAAGAACTGTCTAAGCATTGTTTCAATCGTTAAGGTAAGTACACTACTAACTTCAGGTTTAGAGTGATTGAAAGAGTTGGAATTTGGGTTCGGTCCGAGGTTTTTGTTTGGTTTTAATTGGGTATAGAAATGATGGAACAGATCAACAATCATGATGAATCTTGACAATTGTATTCATTACATGGCTATCCATCACGATTGGACCCGCTATTAATTAGAACTACACTGCCCAACCTGGTACTGATACCCAACGCTCCGAATTTCTGGGGCAGAGGTTTTTTTCACCTTGGCAATTCCCGCGTCCAAATCTCTCCCTAGTAACCATCACTCTATTCCTCTACGGAGCTCAATGCTCCTGAAGCCTCGAACACTACTAACTCATAATTTCAGGCACAGTTCATTCTATAACGGTCTAAGTTCTCCATTCAGACGCTGTTTATTGCTCAATCATAGTTTTAGACTATTTTCTTATACATATCCAAAGATGACAGTCCAACTTTCTGACGCTCAAAAGAAGTTACCTTCTCATTTCATTGGTCTCAATACAATTGAGACTGCTGAACCTTCTCCTGTCAAGGACTTTGTTGTCGAACACGGTGGTCACTCTGTCATTCGCAAAATCCTTATCGCTAACAACGGTATTGGTGCAGTGAAAGAGATCCGTTCCGTCCGTAAATGGGCCTACGAGACTTTCGGTGATGAACATGTCATTCAATTTGTTGCAATGGCTACACCTGAAGATCTCGAAGCCAATTCTGAATACATCCGTATGGCTGATCAATACGTCGAGGTTCCCGGAAGTACCAACAATAATAACTACGCCAACGTCGATTTAATCGTGGAACTTGCTGAACGCACTAAAGTTGATGCCGTTTGGGCAGGTTGGGGTCATGCCAGTGAAAATCCTCTTTTACCCGAGATGTTGGCTGCATCTCCTCGCAAAATCATCTTCATTGGTCCTCCTGCCAGTGCTATGCGTTCCTTAGGTGACAAAATCTCCTCTACCATCGTCGCCCAGAACGCTAAAGTTCCAACCATCCCTTGGTCTGGTACCGGTGTCGATAACGTCATTGTCGATCCAAAGACTGGACTTGTCTCCGTTGATGATGACACTTATGCCAAAGGTTGCTGTGAAGGCCCTGAAGATGGTTTGGAAAAGGCTAAAGCCATCGGCTTCCCTGTTATGATCAAGGCCTCCGAAGGTGGTGGTGGTAAAGGTATCCGTATGGTTGATAACCCTGATGATTTTGTTACTCTATACCATCAAGCATCTGAAGAGATCCCTGGTTCTCCTATCTTTGTGATGAGATTGGCTCCATCTGCTCGTCATTTGGAAGTTCAACTCTTGGCTGATCAATACGGTACCGATATTTCTCTCTTTGGTCGTGACTGTTCCGTTCAACGTAGACATCAAAAAATCATCGAAGAAGCTCCGGTCACCATCGCCAACACTGACACTTTCCATAAGATGGAACAGGCTGCTATTCGTTTAGGTCAACTCGTCGGTTACGTTTCTGCTGGTACCGTCGAATATCTCTATTCACATGAAGATAATAAGTTTTACTTCCTCGAACTTAATCCACGTTTGCAAGTCGAGCATCCAACTACTGAAATGGTTTCCGGTGTTAATCTTCCAGCTGCACAACTTCAAATTGCTATGGGTATCCCAATGCATCGTATCAGTGACATTCGTCTTATGTATGGTGTCGACCCTCATACAACAACTCCAATCGATTTCGAATTCAAGAATCCAAACAGTTTAAAGACTCAACGTCGTCCAGTTCCAAAAGGTCACTGTATTGCTTGCCGTATCACTTCCGAAGATCCAGGCCAAGGTTTCAAACCATCCGGTGGTACTTTACATGAACTTAATTTCCGTTCTTCATCGAACGTTTGGGGTTATTTCTCCGTTGCTCCTCAATCTTCGATCCATTCGTTTGCTGATTCTCAATTCGGTCATATCTTCTCCTTTGGTGAAAACCGTAATGCCTCTAGAAAGCACATGGTTGTTGCTTTGAAAGAACTTAGCATTCGTGGTGACTTCCGTACCACGGTTGAATATCTCATCAAACTTTTGGAAACACCTGCATTCTCAGAAAACACTCAGACTACTGCATGGCTCGATGAACTCATCTCAACACACCTTACGGCTGAAAGACCTGATAAAGATATGGCAGTCATTTGTGGTGCAGTCACTAAAGCCTTCCTTCAGGCACAAGAATGTAGAAGCAGTTACATTGCATCTTTAGAGAAAGGACAAGTTCCTTCTAAAGAGCTTCTCAAGACAATGTTCAACGTCGAATTCATCTATGAAGGTTCCAAATACAAGTTTACAGTCACTGAAGCCGGTGAAGGTACTTACACTCTCTTCATTAATGGTTCCCATTGCGTTGTCAATGCACGTCATTTGAGTGATGGTGGTTTGCTTATTGCCATTGGTGGTAAGTCTCATTCTGTCTACTGGAAGGAGGAAGTTGCTTCCACTAGACTCTCTGTTGATGGTAAGACTTGTCAACTGGAAGTTGAAAATGATCCTACTCAATTGCGTACACCTTCGCCTGGTAAACTTGTCAAATACTTGGTTCAGAACGGTGAACACATTAATGCTGGTCAAGCATATGCTGAGGTTGAAGTCATGAAGATGTGCATGCCTTTGGTCAGTCAGGAATCTGGTAATGTTCAACTTCTTAAACAACCTGGAACTACCGTCAGTGCTGGTGACATACTTGCCATTTTGGCTCTTGATGACCCATCAAAGGTTAAGCATGCCCTTCCATTCGAAGGAACTCTTCCTAATTACGGACCTCCAATCATTGAAGGTACAAAGCCAGTGCATAAGTACCGTAAGAATTTGCAGATTCTTCAGAACATTCTCGCCGGTTATGATGATCAGGTTGTTATGAGCAGCACTTTGCAGGAACTTATTGCTGTTCTTAGAGAACCAGAACTTCCTTATTCCGAATGGAAGCATCAAATCTCAGCTTTGCACTCTCGTATTCCTCCGATGTTGGATCAAAGTTTGAAAGAATTGATTGAACGTTCTGAAAACCGTGGTGCTGAATTCCCATCTCGCCAAGTTCTCAAGATGTTCGAAAAATCTAAGAATGAGGATGATGTCGATGCCGTTATCTTTGGCCAAACTATCGAACCTTTGGTTCGTATTGCTGAGGCCTACGACAATGGTCTCAAGTCTCATGAATACCAAGTGTTTGCTGATCTTTTGGAAGAGTACCACCGTGTTGAAGCGCTCTTCTGTGGTCCAAATAACAACAGTACTGAAGAAGTCATTCTTAGGCTCAGAGATCAGCATAAGGAAGATTTGAATGAGGTTGTTAACATCGCATTATCTCACTCTCGTATTGCTGCTAAGAATAACTGTGTTATTGCCATCTTGGACACTTACCAGCCAGTTCTTCAGGAGTCTCCTGAAGCTGTTGCCGTTTTCAAGCCTATCTTGCAAGAATTGGTTGAACTTGATTCTCGTTCTACCGCTAAGGCAACTCTCAAGGCTCGTGAAATTCTTATTCAATGCTCTATGCCTTCAATTAAAGAACGTTCTGACCAGCTTGAACATATCCTCAAGTCTTCAGTTGTGAGCAACAAATTCGGTACTTCTGGTACTGAGCACCAGATGCCTGATACTTCTATTGTTCAAGACGTTGTTGATTCAAAGTACACCGTTTTCGATGTTCTCACTCAATTCTTGACTTCTTCGGATCCTTGGGTTGCCGCTGCTGCTGCTGAAGTTTACATCCGTCGTGCATACCGTGCATACTCTGTTTCTGAACTCAAACACACTATCTCTGAGTCAGCTAGAGGTGTTCCAGTGGCATTGTGGAGATTCCAACTTCCAAGTCTTTCAACCTCTTCTTACAATGCCGTTCCAGAGTACCTCAGAAGAGGATCTGCTTCTTCTACAAACTCCGCCTCTCAAATTGGAAGAGCTGTTTCTGTTTCTGATCTCACCTTTATGATCAACAAGAACGATACTCAACCTGTTCGTACTGGTGTGCTTGTGGCTGCTCCTCACCTTGATGATGCTGAAGCTGCACTTGGCACTGGACTTGAAGAAGTTGAGCGTAATGCTGATTCCAAGGCTGGTCTTATCAATGTCGCTAACATTATTATTGGATCTACTGAAGGATATGCTAGCCAAGACCAGATTGTTAAGAGAATGAAGGAGATCGTGGATGATAACAGAAAGGAGCTTAACGCTGCTGGTATCAGACGTATCTCATTTGTTCTTGGTGATAAGGCTGGATTCTACCCAGAGTACTTCACTTTCAAGACTACTGCACCTGAAACAGAGTATGTTGAGGACGACTCTATTCGTCACATTGAACCAGCTTTAGCCTACCAGTTAGAGCTTAACCGTCTTTCAAACTTCAACATCAAGCCAATCTCGACCGATAACCGTAACATTCATGTGTACGAGGCTACGGCTAAGAATTCATCTGGTGTTGATAAGCGTTACTTTACTAGAGGTATTGTGCGTACTGGTTCTATCCGTGACGATATCACTGCTCCTGAGTACCTTATCTCTGAAGCTCACAGACTTATCAGCGATATTCTTGATACTCTTGAAGTTATTGATACTTCAAACACTGATATGAACCATATCTTTATTAACTTTTCTGCAGTCTTCAACATCACTCCTGAAGATGTTGAGAATGCATTCGGTGGCTTCTTGGAACGTTTTGGACGCAGATTGTGGAGACTCCGTGTCACTGGTGCTGAAATCCGTATCATGTGTACTGACCCAGAGACTGGTATTCCATTCCCACTTCGTGCCATGATCAACAATGTCTCTGGATATGTTGTCAAGTCTGAGCTTTATGTTGAAGAACGTAACGCTAATGGACAATGGATCTTCAAGTCTATTGGAACTCCGGGCTCTATGCACTTGCGTCCAATTTCTACTCCTTATGCTACTAAGGAATGGTTGCAACCTAAGCGTCAAAAGGCTCACAGTCTTGGAACTACTTACGTCTACGACTTCCCAGAATTGTTCCGCCAAGCTCTCTCTGAACAGTGGGCTCGTTTCGATCCTAACTTCAAGTTTGATGATAGTTTCCTTACCTTTGACGAGTTGATCTTTGACGAGTCTGAAGAACTTACTAGTGTTTCTCGCGAACCTGGTGCCAACGACATTGGAATGGTTGCATTCCTTGTCACCGCAAAGACTCCTGAATATCCTAAGGGACGTCAATTCATCATTGTTGCTAACGATATTACCTTCAAGATTGGTTCGTTCGGTCCTGCTGAAGATGCATTCTTCAACAAGGTTACTAAACGTGCCGAGAAGATGGGAATTCCTCGTATCTACCTTTCTGCCAACTCTGGTGCCCGTATCGGTATGGCTGAAGAGTTGCTTCCATACTTCAATGTTGCTTGGAACGATCCTGAAGATCCAAGCAAAGGATTTGACCACCTCTACCTTACCGAACAAGACAAGCAAGACTTGGAGAAGGCCGGTAAGTGGTCTGCTGTCAAGACTGAAAGAGTTGTCGAGAATGGTGAAGTTCAATATGTCATCAAGACCATCATTGGTACTGAAGATGGACTCGGTGTTGAATGTTTGCGGGGATCTGGTCTTATTGCCGGTGCTACTTCCCGTGCTTACAAGGATATCTTCACCATCACATTGGTTACCTGCCGTTCTGTCGGTATTGGTGCTTACTTGGTTCGTCTTGGTGAGAGAGCTATTCAAGTCGAAGGACAACCAATCATTCTTACCGGTGCTCCTGCTATCAACAAGTTGCTTGGCCGTGAGGTTTACACTTCTAACTTGCAACTTGGTGGTACCCAGATCATGTACAAGAATGGTGTTTCTCACATGACTGCTGAAGATGATCTTAGCGGTGTTCAAAAGATCATGGACTGGCTTTCATTCGTGCCAGCCAAGCGTGGAACTCCCGTTCCAGTTCTTGTTGACTCTAAGGACAACTGGGATAGACCTATCGATTACAAGCCAACTGTTAATGAACAATACGATGTTCGTTGGATGATCGAAGGTAAGAAAACCGAAGATGGATTCTTGTATGGTCTGTTCGATAAAGGATCCTTCCAAGAGACCTTATCTGGATGGGCTCGTGGTGCTGTTATTGGTAGAGCAAGACTTGGTGGTATCCCAATGGGTGTCATCGGTGTTGATGTTCGTACTATCGAGAACAGAATTCCTGCTGACCCTGCTAACCCAGACTCTACTGAACAGATTCTTCAAGAGGCTGGACAAGTTTGGTACCCTAACTCTGCTTTCAAGACTGCTCAGGCTATCAATGACTTCAACCATGGTGAGCAATTACCATTGATGATCTTGGCTAACTGGAGAGGATTCTCTGGTGGTCAGAGAGACATGTACAATGAGGTTCTCAAATATGGTTCATTCATTGTCGATGCTTTGGTCGACTACAAGCAACCAATCTTTACATACATTCCACCTACAGGAGAACTCCGTGGAGGTTCTTGGGTCGTTGTTGACCCAACCATCAACCCGGAGATGATGGAAATGTATGCAGATGTTGATTCTCGTGCTGGTGTTTTGGAACCAGCTGGACTTGTTGGTATTAAGTACAAGGAGAACAAGCAGATCAAGACCATGGACAGATTGGATGATAAGTGCAAGGAACTTAGAGCCAAATTGGATGGTACCACTCTCGATGACAGTGAACGTTCCAAGTTGACTTCTGAGTTGAATGCCCGTCACAAGAGATTGATGCCAATTTACCAACAGATTGCAATTCAATTTGCAGACTTGCACGACCGCAGTGGAAGAATGGAGGCTAAGGGAGTTATTCGTAAGGAACTCGAATGGACTGAAGCCCGTAGATTCTTCTTCTGGCGTGTCAGACGTCGTTTGAATGAGGAATACCTTCTGAAGAGAATTGCCGACCAGTTGACGTCTTCAACTAGATTGGAGAGAGTTGCAAGACTCAACTCTTGGTACCCTGTCACTTTGGATGCTGAAAAGGATAAGGATGTTGCCTTGTGGATTGAGGAGAACCACAAGTCCATCGATGCCCAGATCAAGAAGCTCAAGGGTGACGAGGTCAAACAAACTTTGGCTCGTCTTTTCAAGTCGGACTTCAAACATACCGCTCAGGGACTTGCAGAGATCATGTCTCTTCTTCCTGCCGATGAGAAACGGAAGCTCATCAAGGAGTTGGAGTAAGATTGAGATGACCTTTTCAAGTATATTACATACATTCACCCCCATTCTAATGATATAGTTTAATTGATTTATAAAATAAGAACTTAGTAGATGGTGATGACTACTGTGAATGAAGGAGTGTGTAGTTAATATTATGTATATTCAAGTACTTTTTAATCGCTTAGAATGCATAGTAACCTTCTTCTTCCAAAAGAAGAACAAGTTTCTGAATGAGTTCATAAATACCTTCATCAGCAACAGGACCACTAATATCAGCGTTAGCAGGTGGCTTGTATTCAGCAGCCTCTGGATGAGCCTTGTAGTAACCGATACGGTCACTCTTCTTGGCCTGCTCGAGTGTGGATTCGACAGAAACCAAATAGAAGGAACCAACCTTAGAGACAACCTTCTTAAGTTCGGTAATCTCGTCAGCAGTTGGTGGTTGAACACTCTTTTCCTCAGCGTCAGCGATAATGACACCGGAACCGGAACGGATCAATTCAGAGATGACCACTGGGTAGGTCTCCTTGGATAAGTTCACACCATCCAAAAGAGTGATATGTCTACCAGAAGAGAACTGATTCAAAGTAGACTGGAAGGCAAGTCCCAAAGCAGAGACACCAGAGAATGGCAAACCAGTGATGTAGATAGCGAAACCTTGCTTTGGTCTTGGAGGACTTGAAGTTCTCAAGATCTTAACAACTTCTGGGTAAGAGAACCAATCTGGGATGGCAGCACCAGTCTTAAGACGTTGTCTAAGTTCAGTACCAGATATGTTCAAAGTCTTGGTACCTTCAGGGACAGTATCAATTGGAGCGTAACGGTCTTCCTCTGGGAGGTAGGTGACCATACGGAATGGAACGACCTTAATTCCGATCTCGGAGGCAAACTTTTCAACAAGTTCTTGAGCATCATAAGCACCGTAGAATGGGACACCGGCAGAGTTTTTACCAGGACCTGCATGGTCACGGCCAACGATGAAGTGGGTGGCACCGTAGTTCTTACGGATAAGTGCGTGCCAAACAGCTTCACGGTCACCAGCCATTCTCATGGCCAATGGCAACAACGAAAGAGATGCCATACCGTTAGGGTACTTCTTGATAATCTCTCTGTAGACCTTAACTCTGGTGAAGTGATCGATATCACCAGGTTTTGTCAAACCAACAACAGGATGGATCAAGAGGTTAGCCAATTGAGATCTAGCTGCACGGACAGTCAATTCACGGTGAGCTCTGTGCATTGGGTTACGAGTCTGGAATGCAACGACTTTGTTCCAATGTCTTGAATGGAACTGAGACCGGAGTTGAGCCGGAGTAAACCGAAGCTGTGTGAAATCGTAGTGGGTTGGCAAGGCGATAGCATCAATACTTCCACCAACGTAGTAGTCACCAGCGATGTCATAGAGGTAACGAACAGCAGGATGTTCAGGATCTCCACGGAAAACTTCCTTGGCTTCAACTTTCTTGTCTGGCTTATAAACGTCAGAAACGGTTAAGATGGCCAATGGAGCATCGTTTCTTGGATCTCTCAAGGCGACTCTTTGACCAGCTTTCAAAGACTTGGCAGTCTCTTCGGAGACATCCAAAGTGATTGGAATGGTCCAAACGGTACCATCGGCAAGTCTCATCTTGTGAACCACGGCTTCATAATCTTTTTGATTCAAGAATCCAGTGAGTGGAGAAAAGCCACCGTTTAAAATCAACTCGAGATCACAGAGCTCTCTGTCGGAGAGAGTGATAGATTCGATGGTTTCAACTTCAGCGAGCAACGAATCATGCTTTGCAGCATCCCGTGCAACAAGATCTTGTAACTTTCCTCCGTGTGGTGGTAACATATGGGAAAGTAAAGTGATATGTCGAGGGAAGAAATGATTTCGAAGGATTTAAATCGAGCAAGTCCAGTTCCATATTGGGAAGTATTTTTCCACAGTCACGTGTTCTGTCGACACCTTCTAACAAGTTCATTGGGGAATTGGTGTAGAAGAGTATACCGATGAGATGAGATGCATTAAGATGCAGTATTGTTGCGCATCGTAGTTTTCTGATCTTGTTATCAATTAGATCTAATCTTTAAATAACATAGATATACGTATACATAGCATATTGTAGAGATGAAGTTTTTGACAGGATGGGCAAAACTGTGGCTACTGAAAAAATTTATGCCACACACGCGCATCATTTCTTAATATGTCAATCAAATTGTTGTGAAAAAAGTATAGTTTCCCAGGTTCGAACATTAACAGGGCCGAGAAAGTTGAAGAGAATCCCAAATGAAAGTCTATCACTATTAAATATACATTAAAAATTAAAATTAGATCTTGAAAGATGTGAACTCAGCTTCTGATTGTGAATACAGGTCCATACATTCAATCACACGTAGTTCACACTCTTTCATTGTCTTTGCATCTCCGATCTTACCGGTCACTGTTGATCCAAGGTGCTGAATACAGAGTTCTCTAGTGATATAGAGAACTTTAGACATCACTGTGAGTACCTCGTTGACAGAGCGAGATATGTTATGCGACTTAAACAAACGATCCAACAGAAGAGCCGAGAATAGGTCTCCAACACCGGTGAAATATGAATCATACTTATCAATCTCGAAACAGTCTAATTGGTCACTGCTACCATCCGATAGACAGCAGTATAATTTATCGGTAGAGCCAAGTCCCAATTGTTCCGAACTGAGCGTCAAGGATGATAAAACAACATATTTCACTCCGAATTCGTCATGAGCTTGTCGTATTGCCCGCTTCAATCCGTTCAGATCTCTTATCGTAACATTGAGAAGCAGTTCAAGTTCGAACTGATTCGGTGTGATCACATCGCACATCTTTTGTTGTAATAGATGTCTATACACTGGAATAACGTCTTTACCAACGTATATTTCACCTTCATCCCCCATCACTGGATCCAATATCCATAACAGTCCGGGATTTTGTTTCTTGGTCTCTATACAGTGACGACCAACACTTTCAAGACAATCAGATCCGTGGATATATCCGGTTAAAATGGCATCGTAATTAATGTCAATATTATGCAATCCTTCGAATAACGAATCGATCTCAGGCCCCGTCGTTGGCTTGCCTCCCCAACTACCATATCCAGTATGGTTTGAAAAGTTAACCGAGTTCAAAATATCAACGTCCCAGTTTAACGTTTGTAGGGGGAAAGATGCAGCTTTATTGCCCACAAACCCGTGAACAACATGCGACTGTATCGAAAGCACACGGTTGGCTGGAGATGGCAGTTCAGGAACCGTCTTTGTCATAGATGGAAAAGAAAGATCGCAAAATATGGATGACTTATCTTTTAGATTAGAAAACCTTTCAAATCCGAAATATCAGTTGGGAAACTAGCGACAGAGCGGAGAGCGGCAGTGTTAATTTTTTTTTTTAAAGAACTACTATGCGGGGAAATCATAGGGATTCCCTTTAACAACATGTGAAAACAGGTGGTGAACCTTCTGCGACTTCAAGCTTTTCGATAATTCCCTTCTGGTGCAGTAACTCTCCAGAATCTAGAAGATCCACATCTACAGATCCGTAGCTATGTCGCACTGCAGAATTCTTCCGTTCAAAGTTGTGTTCGTCGATGTCTCCGCTCACCAATTTGTACCATAGTGATTGACTGGCAATGGATTCAGGGGTGTCTGGTGTAGCGGACGTCAATACAGCATTATTTGATGAAGGAATAGTAATTTCCTGATCATAGACCAGCACTCTAGTTTTCCTGACTAAATCAAGCGGACCTTCACCAGGAGTTTTCAAGGTCTCAACGACACACCAAGCTTGACCTTTAAGAACTTGTACTTGCTTTTTCCACATTCGACTATTAGAATCGCTTGCAACTTGTCTCAATTTACCAATGGTATCCTCCCACCAGTTTGTAGAAGTTAGCAATGGTAGATAGTGCAACCTGGTTGACTCAGAAAACGGTCTTCCTATCACTGAAAGAGGCAGGTAAAGCCAACCGTAGGGGAATGATCTCCATTCATTGGGATGCTTCCATGGGAATGCAAGCCCGTTATCTATAGCACCAAGCTTGATCTTAGGGTGTTCTTTATCGCTTTCATCTATTTTAAGCATCCAATTATCAAAACTTCTGTCTGTATTTCTCATGATAACGTCCAAGATGACAAGTTTCTCGATTTCTGTTCTGAGCGAACTTAGCAGTGATTCTGTCCAGAATGGTTCAGCAGAAACTGGACTTGGATTTGATAGCATCGGATGGATATTACTGAAAGGTGTGTGGCTATATGGGACAGAATCCGGTAACGGATGTTCGCTGAAGAACTTATCTGCGTCTTGATATCCATCGAGGAACAACTGGAACGAACCGGTCTTCTCTCTACGGTCACCTTGACCAATTACCCAATCTTTCCATCGTTCTACCTTTGGATAGAAGAATTTCTCAGATGAAATCGATATGATATCTGTAAATGGAACGATAAAGCTTTGTAACTGTCTATCTAGCACACACGCAGAAGCTTCTGATATATACCCGGTGTTAGGTATGAGACATGATCTACCAAAGAAGCATGGGAAGAAGTTTCGATGGATCCATTTGGTCATTTTAGGTGATAGCGGACCGTAAGGTTCTTCGTCCTGTGGCTTGAATATTCCCAGTTTTTTACCGTTTAAGTCCCTAAGGAAGTATGATCCAGAAGATCCAGCTTTACTCATGATTGGTTCGCAGCCTTCAACATTAATTGCTTCCATAGCGATCTTGACAATCTTATCAAAGTCAGATTGAGTCAATGGACCCTCTTTGGGCGTGAACACTGTAACCGGCTGGACACCCGGTGGTGCCGTAAAGACTGAATATAGAATTGGTTTTTGGCCGGGTACATGGGTTTCTGATGCTAATGCTAGCGACGATGCAGGATACAACGGTGTAGTGACATCGCCAGGTTGTATGTTAACAACCAAAGACTCGGGCATATATGAGTGAGAACCAGAAAGAGAATGAATGTAATCACTGTCAAGCGCTAAACTCTTTGAAATATTTCTAGCTTTAAAATACTCACAGCACAATCTACGGATTGGCCGGAATAGGAAATTCGTCTCGGGATGTGAAATAGGCCTAAAGTGTTATATAATGAAGGAAGAAGCACGGGATGAGACGGCAGCTGTATGACTTGGTCTAGTCCAGTCTACTCCGCGCTACTCTATCTACCAATGTGAAACTAACACTCCGGCCGCATACCCGAAAGGCATAATATTTCTCACTCCGTGAAGTCCTCCCAGAGGCAGCCAAATGCTATCTATAATGAATATAGTCTTAGGAAACACCACCATAGTACGGTACCCTATGAGTACCATATTTACTTCTTTAACTTCCTTCCAAAGTGATTGTCTCCTACATACATCTGCCCCTCCCATGTCACCTCCAACATAGTTCAAATAATCGACTTCTCCATTGCTCCGTTCTCCCACGCAAAGTCGTGCAGAACCCAAATATTTATCCTAGGATAAGACCAGCAGGAATCCGAAAGCGCGGGATATTAATATAAAAGTATGGAAGTGGTCCCTGAACGGCGCAAACAAACATCAAAACGGACAATGCACGTTGTAATAAACTAATGCATATGCGGTAAACGCTGTTTACCGAATGTCCGACCTTGCTTGAAACCCTTAACGCAGATCATCATCTCTAATAATATTCGCCAGCTAAATTTATCTACTGCTAAAAATGTGTCAGGTGGATAAATGAAATTGTTGGCAAATAGTTAACGAACACTTGACCCAACTTGTAACAAAATTGCAAGAATTTGCTAGCATAGGGCTACCTACTTCGTAGTTCTTCTCCCATAAAACTTTGTAGAACCTTCAATCTTTGTCTCCTCTCTGCCTCCCAACAACTCAAACCTTAACCCCATCAAAATTTCGGATGATATCTGAAAAATTCCCCCAGATTTTAAATTTCAATCCTCGTTCCGATCCCTTCTTCTTTAGGATTAATGACCACAAATATCACATTAGAGCAATTGCCCGATGGCATTCTTTCGCAGATAGTACGGCTGTTGTCACAGGAGTGCAAAACAAGGCTTGCACTATGCAGCTATCGGCTGTACAAAGTGGTACAACCAGAGCTCTACCGAAACTTACTATTTACTACGGGATGGGTTCTTGATTCGAAGACTGATTTCAGAGATTCGTTAGCTACTATCGTTGGTGGGTCTTCCAACATCCTGGTATCCAAAGGTACACAGCGCAAGATGTATCGCGCTCGTCAAGAGGTCTTGTTGCAGTCGTTGACAATCAACCCGGAACTGTGCCAGTATATCAAGAGATTGACAGTTGTTCCCTCAGAGAGTCAGCCGATCCTCTTTGGTACCGAGACCGAGCAGAATGATTCAGTGACAGAGCAAGATTCTGACTTGGATCCAGCACCATTGCCCGAACTGTTGCAATACATCAAGTCACATTGTAAGAATTTGGATGCATTTGTGATTTTGGGCACCGGGCTCACACAGACAGACTTCACACAGATGCCTCTTTTGAAAAGAGCAGATCTCAACGATCCAGCAGTGAGAATAGGTAAACATGTTCATAAGTTGGTTTTAAATGAGCCCATTTCTGTCGCTCATTGGAAGAGTGCATCACAATTAGACCAGTTGGATCAATTAATGTTCAACTCCGATTCTGCACAAGCTGGCTTTTTGCAAGATTGGGATGGCAGATCTCTCAAATTGAAGAAGTTGAAACTAGTGGTTTATCACGGTTTCAACGATTATAATAAAGCCGGTAGACAGGGAGCACTGGATTTGTTGGATACTGTCGACCCGGACACTTTGAAGGAATTGGAATTGATTATGGGGTGCGATCATATGGCTTGTAACTGTCTGATGGATCTAATAGACGACCATCTAGTGAAACGTGATTTCCGGTTCACACATCTTGCCATAGAACAAAAGACGGTTCACCGTGATCAAAACTACTCTGAAAAGTTTGATATCCATGTCGCACATCTACTGACGAACTTGAAACATCCTGGCAGTATCAAATACCTATCGATCGGACATTCTACACCGAGGGATTTCAACAGTGGTAATGGATTCGAGGGTAACTTCAAGAAACGTAAGACTCTGTGGGAAGAGACTCTACCTCACGTTCCAAACATCGAGACTCTCATATTCCCGCATTTCGTTGAATTCGCGGCCTGTTTTGAACAAGTCATGTCCGATATGCTCTGGAATGGTTGTAAATGTGACTATTGCAGTGACTACCTTTCCATATTTGACAATTACATCATGAGACATCAATACTATGATGGACTTGTTGGATACGTGACAGATCTGATCTCTCCTGTCTTATTTGGAACGGCAGGAAGAGTCCTTTCATCACGTCTCATCAATGACTGTGACTTGAACTTGCTTCGGTATCCGCCTTTAGAGAGGCATTGGAATTTCCATGAAGGTGGCAATATTGTACACTTCAAACACTCAAAGGAGGAGCAGGACTGTGAATTCAATCAAAGTGCATTCAAACCATTGTCAAGATGTATCTCACATTTCTTAAAGACATACGTGGAGTTATTTGCGAAATCCCTTCCTCATTTGAAACTCGCCATTCTCAGTGGAGAATATTTCGACGTTGAAAATGGAACTGTCCAACCAGCAGCTTACGATGATTACGATATATAATGAATACGAATAAACAACGATATCCCCATGACTACTATGCCCGGGCAGAACTAGAACTTAAAATGATTACAAATTTGGATAGGGCCAGAGAAAAATTCAACCTCCGGGAACTACACCCCATTCTCCTCTTTCTAGCGACAGCTCCTCATTTTTTCACCTTGGGGTAATAGGAGAAAGCCGAATGGCATACGCGGGGTAATAAGATGCCCCGCGTCATAAGGAAAGCAAATTAACCCTGAGTTGTGTCTTGCACCTCATAAGTCTTGCTACATACATGGATACTCTTCCCCACTTGAGAGCGGACATTACGTATGTAGGCTAGAAGCTAAATTTTCAGTATCACAGTTGAAAACACCGCTCAACCCGGTATGTAGATCCAGAAATTGAGGTCAAATTCAGCCTGTACATGCATTAAGAAGGTCAGTGAATCACAAGATCCATTGTGGTGGACCAACGGAACTGTCAATCGCCCAATGAAATCATCTACTGGTCATTATGCATATATAAAAAAAAAGAAACGAGTTTTTTTTTCTTACTTTTGCCGACCTGCCCCCCTCCAAAACGTAACAAGAGCACATAGATGCGGAAGGTATTTGCGGGGGTTGCAGGCGGAGAAAAAAAAATTGGGTGTGGCTCAGGCCACTTTTCGACAATCCTGGGGTGTAGCAGCGGGACTAAGCGGCTTAAATGGAATATCTGGGTTGTGTGTATCTGAGTAAGTTCTGAATCTAGTTTTAAAATAATATGGGATCTATCTGGTTCACAACCGTAACATAAGAATTAGCAACTTTCATAGAACAAATTTGACCCTGATCTAACGAATCCCTACATGATCAGATGTCTATTGTTCAATACCACTTTAAATACCGACCCTACGTTGTTTTTCACCGCGTAAGGATCTTAGAGGGGGAGATTGTATCTCTTCCCATTTCCCCGCCTTTTCAACATGAGTGCTCCTATTGTTCTCACGTTTCTTTTTTTTTCACCGCGGTTTACTTAATTTCCGACATAGTTTGAAGAGTATATATAGGCACAATATCCTCCGCATTTTAATGGGGTTTCTACTTCTAAGCATCGAACATGTCAGAGATTGAGAGTGTCGATTCGCACAAAGAGTATCAGCCATCTGGGGATGACTCCGAAAAGGTTCAAGCCGCTCAAGGAACAGGGCTTTCCAGAATTGATACTGTTAAGGTCAACGCCAAGACGGCTGGAAGCTACTTGGCAAGTAGAATTCCAACATTGTTTGACCTTCCAGGACTTCGTAAGGATTCAAACCGTGTCAAGTTAAACCCAACTGAGGCTATTACAGCCATGGATAGAACCGCTTGGAACAAGTTCGCTCATGGATTCCTTGCTTGGACTATCGATTCCTTTGATTTCTTCTGTGTCTCTGTTTCTGCAGCTGATATTGCTGAGACCATTCATGTTCCTGTCACACAGGTTACTTGGGGTATGACACTTGTTCTTATGTTCAGATCTGTTGGTGCATTCATCTTTGGTTACTGTGGAGATAGATGGGGTAGAAAGTGGCCATTAATCGCTTGTTACGTTCTTTTCATTGTTCTTGAAATTGGTACCGGTTTCGTCAAGAACTTGCATCAGTTCCTTGGTATTAGAGCTATCTTTGGTATTGCCATGGGTGGTTGTTATGGACTTTCTGCTGCTACTGCACTTGAAGATGCACCACAGAAGTCTCGTGGTTTCCTTAGTGGTATCTTCCTTCCAGGTTACTCCCTTGGTTTAGTGCTGGCCACTGTCTTCTATAGAGCATTTGAGATTACTCCTCACACATGGAGAGCTCTTTTCTGGTTCTCTGCCGCTCCTGCAGCCATTCTTCTCATTTGGAGACTTACATTCCCTGAATTGGATTACTTCGTTGAACTTCAACAAGCCAAAGAACTTCACAACCAAAGAGTTAAGGAAGCACGTACTGCTCGTGAATCTGGTGAAGCTGGTGCCATCGGTGACGAAGATCTCCGTGAGATTACCTTCTGGTCCGAATTTAAAGAGGTCCTTAGAACCGATTGGCCACTTCTCGTTTATCTCATCTTTATGATGTCTGCTTGGAACTTCTCCTCGCATGGTTCTCAAGATTTGTTCTCTGTTCTTCTTAAGACTCAAGTCAAGCTTGGTTCTAACGCCTATACTGTCACTAACGTTGTCGTTAACTTGGGTGGATGCTTTGGTGGTATCTTCTGGGGTCAAGTGTCCGAATACTTGGGAAGACGTCTCGCTGTCATCTGCTGTTGTCTTTGGGGTGCTGCATTCCTCTATCCAACTTTCTTTGTTCATAAAGAAGGTGTCATTATGGTTTGTGGTTTCTTCCTTCAATTCGCTATCATGGGTGCATGGGGTATTTGCCCAGTCCATCTTACCGAACTCACTTCTAGAAGTGCACTTAGAACTATGATCTCTGGTACTGCTTATCAACTCGGTAACTTGGCATCATCTGCCTCTTCTACTATCGAAGCTCAAATCGGTGCCAGATTCCCACTCCCAGAGCTTGGTCCTACTGCTTACGATTACGGTAAGGTGATGTGTATCTTTATGGGATGTGTCTATGCTTTCATGGTTCTTCTCATGATCTTCGGACCAGAGAGATATCACACTACTATCAAGACTGACTTCATGCTTGAGGAAGAAGATGTTGACCAACAATTCGAGGTCGATAGAGTCCTCTCTGTCATTCCAAAGAGTCATCTTGAGGATAAGATTTTTGTCTCTCACAAGGAAAACCAATCTCACAAGACAAACTAGTCGCGTAATTGAAACTTGGTGGCCTTATTCAAGACCCGCGTTCATATAATGGGAAAGTATGTAATTGGAATATACAATGGTTTTAAATTAAACTCACATTAAAAACTGAACCTCTCAAGAGAATCCCTGATTTCGAAATTTTTCACCTACCTAAGTCTCCCCGCTCCCCCCGCAATCTTTCCTTTTTAAGTACGCGTTCTAAGATAAACACGAAAGTCATTTAAAACCTGCCATGACTGTTACTGTGGATGCTGTTGTCGAATATATTTGCCATTTCTTAGCAGATACGACTTCACTGGACACAGCAGTAGTCTCAAAGTTTATTGACTCTCAATCTGAAGCTTGTTTATATCTTACTAAAACCAGTGAGGGATCATATCAACTTATTGAAAGTCTCAATAATGAGGATTTCAATCTCAGTAACACGACCGAGCTGTTCATGATCCTTAAAGATAAAGAACCCATTGAATCATTGGAACAACTTGCCATAGTTCGGCTTCCTTTGAGTGGATATAGAGAGAATTTTGATAGGTTACGTGCCATCACATCCTTTGTGATCTCTGCTTGTTTCAATGCCATCACTACACAATCTCAGCACTCGAAATCGTTGGGTACCGTTCAGAAACGTATCAATGAGCTTCTTTTGTCCTTACAGCATCTGAATGAGACTGTCGAAACGCCAGACTTGTTGATGCATCTTCCCCTTGAGTTGAAATCAGATATTCCTAAAGATCTACTTGTTGATTCCACATTCCTCAATTCCTTGCAGGCTATTGCAATGCAATGGGTTCAAGAGATCCAGCAAGTTGTTTCCGCCAGTTACGATCTTGAGAATGGATCAGTGACTCAAGAGATCAACTTCTGGAGTTCCAAAGAAAATGCGCTACTTTCCATTGAAACTCAAGTTAAAGACCCTAGAGTGCAAAAGTCATTGGAGGTACTGAAATCTGCTAAACGGTTCCAGTCTGGAATCAGTTATTTCTCGCAACCTATCATTCACAACTCCTTATCGGAGGCAACCCTTTATAATCGCCTATTACGTGGACTTCCAATCCAGGACCTACTAACTTCAAGTGATCTGGCTAAACTAGATGAAGCTATGGTCGCTGTGTTTCATCATCTCAAGAAATTAAAAGTTATCCAGTACCCACTGGATAGGGCCATCTCTCTTGCTGAAGCTGTTAGTCGCGATGCGGATACGAGGGTGTCTGATCTCTTACAACAACAACAGCTTCTGGAACAACCTTATCCAGAGTTCAAACATACCATAGCTGAAACTGATAGATTATACGAATCATTGGACACTTCTGTTCAAGATTTAACTATGCTCATTAGAGAACAGCTACGGAAGAGACAGATGAAGTTCATGGTCGTTAAAATAACAACTCCTGCACTACTCAGAGAAAGATTGGCCGAACTCACTAAAATTCGGTCCCAACACGAGGATTTTGTCAATTCCGTTAATCGTCTCTGTACTATTCTTGAAATTGAACCTGCTCTACTTCTCGGTGATATTGAAAAGGTATACCAATCCTTTGCTAACACAAATTATCTTGATACCAGCAATCAACAGGATTTCTTTTCTGCTACCAATAATTACTTACAGACTGTTGATGCCGTCGAAGACCGGATCGTTCAAAAGCTTTGTTCTGCTCTTTCCAACTCTGAAGATGATCCATATGGGATGCTTAATCTGTTTGAAGAGTTTGCATTCCTGTTGAGGCGCCCAAAGATCCGCAACTCTGTGCAAAAATATCAGGACCAGCTTCTTAAGTTACTCCAGGATGATTTGCACTGTCTCGAAACCCAATTTCAGTTCCAAAGGCAAAGTAAGTATATCATATCTTTGCATCATCTACCATCGTTCAGTTCCACGGTCATTTGGATGCAACAACTGAAAGAAGGTATTTATCTTCTCAAGCATCGCATCAAATTGGTTTTATCAGATGACTGGGTTCGTTATCCTGAAGGCCAGAAAATGTCGTCTCAAATCAATGTTATCGAATCCAAATTGACGATCGACCAGATTGTAAAAGACTGGCTCGCAATGCAGATTGATATAATCAAATCAAATCCATTGGATGAACACATCATAACAGAGGGTCAGGTCACACTTGATGAAGATGCCAGCAATATGTCAAATGAAATTGACAACATTCGTGACTTGGGTTTTGAAGTTCCGAAGAGTATCTTATCATACGCTTCAAGCCTTCGATTCGTCAAATCTTATGCCTTGAGACTCTCCGAATCACTTTCAAACTATTATTCCTTTATTCAACAGTCCGAATCTCTGGGAGAATTGAAACTTCTTATTGATCCTTTGCTGGAAAGTCCAAAATGCTATTTGGTTCTATTTGAATCTGCCACCTGGAAGGATATTATTCGAGCTAATGATCTGCTTGAATCTAATTTGAATGATGTGAAAGAGGTCCATGTCTTAAATGCTGTGGATGCTTTTGAACAAGAAGTTCCTGAATTGGTGAAGAAAACAGAACATCTTGGTACCATTAGAGAACAACTTGTTCAATTGCTTCCACAGTTTGGTACTGTCGCTTATTCTGCTGACAATTTTGGTGGGTTAGTGTCCAGTTTGCAACAACTCATTGATAGTCTGCATTCTATGGGGTTTGTGGATATCAATGCGTTGACTGAAAAATTGAACTCATCTCTGGAAAGTATGCTTTCAGCTCGGGCTAAACAGCGATTATCAGCTCTTCAGGAAGAGCTAGAGATGGGAAGTTCTGTATATTCCATTCTACCTAGAGCAAGGTATCAAATTGTCTTCCAAGAGATGTCAATAGTTGTTCTTCCTGCCATCGAACTAGCAAAACGGTCGTGGATTAATGCAGCTAATGAAGTCTTAACGACAGTCACCTCTCAAAGAAGACTTCAGAGTGAGAACTTGAAAATTGAGCTCCAAGCTGATGAAGCTCCTGACAATTTCTCAACGCTGCCTATCACCCTCAACAAAGATTATAATTCCACAATTTTGCATGCAGAGCAGTTATTTACTCTTCTCGCAGATTATTGTCTTAAATGGGAGAAGTTACAATCTCTTTGGGACTTGAACTTTGATGAGCTCAAGACCACTATCGGTTTGGACTTCTTTTCATGGCTTACATATCTTCAAGATTTGTATAGCCTCAGATGTATGGTGGATACGATTGAGACGGAAAAAGCGTTCGGTCCTTTGATTGTCGATTATGCACAAGTCCAATCCCGTGTAAGCAATCAGCTTGATTACTGGATCAAGCAGACCTCGATTGTTCTTGCAGATTCTCTTCAAAAATGTTCAGTTGAAACCATGAAGTTATTTAATGAACGCATCACCCAATTTAAAAGGCTTCATGTTGATGTCACATCTGGTCCTGCTTTGATTGAATTGTGCTCTGCTCTTTATCGGACAAAGAAAGATATTGAAACCAATTCTATTGATAGTTTCAAAACAGCTGGTTCTCTTTTGGGACAACTTAGGTATCAATTCCCATCTGAATGGATTTACTATGAACAAGTTTCTGATACTCGCCAAATTCTGGAACAAGTTATGGCAGTTGCATTAAATGGTATGTCGCGTCAGCTGCCTGTTGTTCGTGCCAAAATTGAAGATCAGATCAATTCCATTCTCTACTCTTCTAATGTCTCAAAGTCTGAATGGAGAGACTCCATATATTCCGGTAGTGCATCTCTTGATGTCAAAGAAGCAGTGGGAAACTTGGATAAATTCCAAACGATCTTTGATCAGCTTAATGATAGGTCCCAAATGATTTCAGAAGCCATATCAATTCTTGATTTGGATCTAGATTTCGAATGCAACCTCAGCGAGGTTATTGGCCAGCTTCAAGAGTTAAAGTCCACCTGGGGTTCCATTGCTCTTTTAACTTCATCTATTGATTCACTCCGCGACACTCCATGGGCTGAATTTGTTCCAAGAGCTACAGTGAAAGAGTTAGATGAAATTCTTTCTAAGTCGCGTTCCATGCCGATAGAAGTTCGTAAATACTCTGCATTTAGTAATGTTCAGTCAACGTTGCAAGATATTTCTAAATGCATTCCCATATTGACAATGCTCAAGACAGATGCATTACAAGAAAGTCACTGGAAACAGATCTTCGAAGCCCTCATTGGACAGGTTGCTCCCGACGTTCTCACTGTTGGAAATATTCTGGATATAAACCCAAGAGGACATGCAAAGTACTTAAAGTCTGTTGTCCAGCGGGCCCAAGCTGAATCAAAGCTTTTGGATTCTGTTAATGATATTGAAAATTGGTGGAACACCATCACATTTGAGTTGAAAGAGTTCTCCCCTGATCATATGATTGTCTCATCCTGGCCAACTCTTTTCGAAAGATTAGAGGCTGATCTTAGTAAACTTGGTACAATACAACAGTCGCCATATGTTGGTGATTATAAAGTGAAACTCATTCATCTGGAACAACGCCTCAGTCAATTGCACGATCTCATGGATGTTTGGATGTCCGTTCAAAAGGATTGGACTTATCTCTTTGGCATCTTTAAGAACACACACATCAAATCCTTGCTACCAGTTGAATCTGCCAGATTTGACAACATCACTGCTGAATTGTTTGCCTTGCTGAACTCAGCATACAAATATCCATCTGTTTTAAGCATCCTATCAATCAACGATATCATGCACATCTTGAACCGTGTTATGGGAGTTCTATCTAGGACCAAGAAGTCGTTGATTGGATATCTGGAACAACAAAGAGATGTGTTCCCGAGGTTTTACTTTGTTGGGAATAATGACCTTTTAGAAATCATTGGTAATGCTTCTGATTTGCTGGTCGTTTCGAAACATATCAATAAAATGTTCTCTGGAATCACCTCCCTGCATTGCAATCGTGAAGGTGAGATCGATTCCGTTGAATCTTCGGAAGGAGAAGTTGTTGCTCTCAATAATACGATATCGGTGTCTAACAGCTCAAATGCGATTGAGTGGTTGACACAGCTGGATCAGGAGCTCACGAACACCTTGAAGTCTTTTGTCGTTCCATGTTTGAAACAATATTTGAAGATGACGAGTCAAAGTTTGAATGAGAGTCAATTGCTTGAATGGCTAGGGAGCCAGCCCAATCAAATAGTTCTCCTGGCTCTGCAAATTGCTTGGACAACCGAAGTTGAATCAATTCTTCAAAGTAATGGTGACTGCATTCCTATCCAAAAGAAGTATACTGATATTCTCAAAAAATTGGCTACCATAGTGGACACAGATCTTGACAACCTTCAAAGGATCAAACTGGAAAATGTCATGCTAGAGATTCGTCATCAACGTGAAGTTATTATGCAACTGCAAGGTTGTACTGTTGACAGCTACTTGTGGGTTTCACAACAACGATTCTATCATGAAGATGAAACTATGATAAAGCAAGGTATCTCCCAGTTTTCGTATGGCTATGACTATTTGGGCTCTCCTCGAAGCTTGGTCAAAACCAGTCTTGTCAATAATGCCTTCCTATCGATGACACAATCACTCAACCAAAATTTTGGAGCTTCCTTAATTGGACCTACTGGTACAGGTAAAACGGAATCTGTGAAGGCACTGGGTCGCAGTTTGGGAAGATCTGTCATTGTTTTCTGTTGTGATGAGAGGTTCGATTATCAAGCGGTCACTCGTATCTTAATTGGTCTCTGTAACCTCGGATCTTGGGGTTGCTTTGATGAGTTCAACAGATTAAGTGAGAATATGCTATCTGCAATGTCCATGCAAGTTGAGAAGATTAATGCATGCATTGGATCCGGCTCGCCTAAAGACATTGAGCTTCTTGGTAAGAATGTTTCAGTGAGCAGTGATACCGGCATATTCATCACAAGTAATCCGGACTACTCGGGACGTTCACCATTGCCTGCTAACTTGAAAAGCAAGTATCGAGCCTTCTCTGTAGTGAGGCCTGATACATTGTCAATTGCAGAAGCCCTTTTGGTGACTCAGGGATTTGTGAATGCGACTGAGCTTTCAAAGCATGCTTTAAGGGTATTCGCCAATCTTGAAGAGAAGTCATCGGACCAGGTCCATTACGATTTTGGTCTTCGTGCATTAAAGTCCACTCTTCTGACAGCTGGTAAGATTCGACGGAAAGTTGGCGGGGCCGACCGAAGTCTATCGTTTGAGCTGTCAGCTTTATCATCCGGTTTGCAAGCCAATGTGCTGCCGATATTGGTTCCGTCTGATAAAGGCATATTTCAAGAAGCGGTTGCAGATCTTCCTGAAGGCTGCAGCACGGTCAATGAAGATGTTGTTTCTCTGATGGTCAGTACTGCTCATGCTCGCGGACTGTCGGTCACTGATGAATGGTTGTCCAAGTTCAAGCAATTGTTTGAAGTCTCAAATACAAGACAAGGTGTCATCACTATTGGTAATACTGGATCCGGAAAGACTGAAATGATTTCTTGCCTGATAGATGTGGTTGCTCTTGTCAATTCAAATGAACACTTGACATATACACTTGATCCTAAAGTGACTTCAAAAGCTGAACTTTTCGGTTATGTTGATTATACAACTAGAGAATGGACTGATGGTGTTCTCGCTCGTATTCTGAGAAGTGTGCTTGAAGATGACAAACGAGAGATGTCTAAGGATATTTGGATCATCTTTGATGGTGATATAGACCCACTCTGGGTCGAGAATCTTAACAGTATTTTGGATGAAAATAAACTGTTGACTCTTCCGAACGGTGAACGATTACCTGTTCCTTCAAATATCCATTTGTTATTTGAGGTTGAAGATTTGGTTCATGCAACGCCAGCTACAATCAGTCGGTGTGGTATTGTATGGTTTGATGAGTCGATGCTTGCTCCGGTTAACATTTTGAACAATTTCTTAGAACAGTTTAAGAAAGCGCCAACCTATGGTGAAAAAAGGGCTAACTTGAAGCTATCTCCATCTGGAACGTTGGTTTCTGATTTGAAATATGCATTTTCTGAGCTGATTCAACAGATTCTGAGCTCGATCACATTGGACAAACTTTTGAAATTGGGTCACTCCATAGATCATATCATGGAGTTTAATTTCCAGCGTGCATTGGCTACAACTTTTGAGGTAATTGCAACCAAGTTTGAACAGTACATTTCTCACCTGAGTGCAAATGTTGCATCTGTCAGTGAAGACTATACGTGCTATATTAAAAGAGTGTTGTTGAAATCGCTAGCTGTTGGATTCGGCGGTGACTCTCCCTTGAAAGAGTGTGAACGTATAGCTACCGAACTATGTGGACTACCTAAGTTCATTGATGTGAGCCCGGAAAATCCCGCAACTCTAATGTACTTGGATCCACTTCCAGATCAAGGATGGGTGTCATTTGAAAGTCAAGTTCCTGAATTCACTATGGAATCGCATATGATCAATCAGCCTGATATTGTCATTCCTACGGTGGATACTATTCGTACGGAAGATATGATTTTTTCCATTCTGAGACAGCATAAAACACTCATTCTTTGTGGTCCACCAGGCTCGGGTAAAACCATGCTTCTCATGTCAGCATTACGTCGTGTAAGCAACTATGAACTGGTTGCATTGAGTTTCTCTAAAGATACCAGTCTTGATTTGCTTCTAAGGACTATAGAGCAGTCTTGTGTCTATAAAAGTACTGCAATGGGTACTGTGTTGGAGCCAATTGTTCCAGGTAAGCAATTGGTCGTCTTCTGTGATGAAATCAATCTGCCCCAACCGGATAAATTTGGAACTCAAGTCATTGTCTCTTTTATCAGACAAATAACGCAAAGTGGTGGATTCTGGGCTAACAAAAACCGTGGTTGGGTGCGAGTTTCACGTATCCAGTTTGTTGGTGCTTGTAATCCTTCAACTGATCCAGGAAGGAACCCATTAAGTGACCGATTCTTACGTGATAGTGTTATTCTGATGGTTGACTACCCTGGAGCTGCTTCACTTGATCATATTTATCATGTTTTTGTGGATGCTATGCTCAGAGTTGTCCCTGATCTCCGTGGATATACTGCCGCCATAACAACGGCAATGTTGAACATCTACAACAGTTTCAATTTGCATTTTTCAGACAGTCATAAGACGCACTATATTACATCTCCTCGTGAGCTCAGCAGATGGGTTCGTGGTATGTATGAAGCGGTGAAAGATGTACCAACGGTAGAGTTGGAAGATTTTATTCGAGTCTTTGCGCATGAGGCCTTAAGTTTATTCTCCGACAGATTGGATAATATATCCGATAGGGAATGGTTCTTTGCAATGTTGAAAGATACCATAAGTCATGAATTCCCGTACTCAGATATTGATAAAATCCTCAAGCAACCTATCCTTTACTCTGACTGGTTATCGTTCTACTATGAACCAGTTGATGAGGAAGAGCTTTCTAAGTTTGTTGAGGAACGATTCCGTGTTTTTGGAGAAGAAGAATCTGGTCAAGAATTGGTTCTTCATGCAGATATGTTACAGCATATCCTTAAGGTTGACAGGGTACTTAAGAATTCACAGGGTCATTTAATACTTGTTGGACCCAGTGGAAGTGGGAAGACTACCTTAATAAGGTTTGTCTCCTGGATGAATGGTGTGCAAGTTAAACAATTGTGTGTTTCTGCCAACTATAAACTGGAAGACTTTGAGGAAACTCTGAGAGATCTATTGCTCAAAGCTGGAACTAAAGGTCAAAAGCTGTGTTTCGTCATTGATGAAGCCACAATTCTTGAATCCATATTCTTGGAACGTATGAATACTCTGCTGGCTAATGCAGATATTCCAGGACTTTTCCAGGGTGAGGAGTTAAAATCATTGATTGAATCTGCGTCTCAGGCTTCACAGGAGGCTGGATTATACCTAACCTCAGAGAAGGAGGTTTATAGTTGGTTCACTGAGCAAGTGGCACTAAATTTGCATGTTGTCTTTACGATGAGCACTCTTGATGCGTCCACTGGACCACAGATGATCTCATCACCTGCATTATTTAATAGGTGTCACTTGGAGTGGATGGGTGATTGGAGTATGGAATCACTGATAAAAGTGTCATCTAGTTATCTTGAGAATCTTCCTCTAGATAAATCTGATTACCGTGAAGGAAACAGCAGCTATAGAACCGCTGTGATTAACTCGTTGGTTTATGTCTATACAAGTGTTAAAACTTTGAAAGTGGCATCTCATATATGTGAACCATCACCACTTCAGTTGATAACCTTACTTCAAAATTTTGAAAGGATCTATATTGAGAAGGATAAAGTTCTACGTCAGTATCATTCACATATACAGGTTGGACTTGATAAGATAAAGGAAGCCTTTTTGAGTATCAATGTTCTAAATAGAAGCCTGGCAGAAAAGAAAGAGGAGCTTCAAGAGAAAGATAATCAAGCCAGAAGAACACTTGATAAAATGTTAGAAGAACAGAATGAGGCAGAAAGAAAAGAGGAGGCTTCTGTTGAAATCCAAAAGATGTTGAGAAGCCAAGACCAAAAGATTCAAGAAAGGAAGTTGCAAGTGTTATCTGAACTTTCAGAAGTTGAACCATTGATACAGGAAGCACAGAGAGGTGTCAAGAGTATCAAGAAACAGAATCTAAGTGAGATGCGATCAATGCTTAATCCTCCTGAAGCTGTTCAGTTGACTTTGGAATCTGTGTGTGTGCTTCTAGGATATGAGGTCGGTAGTTGGAGAGATGTGCAGAGTGTTGTCCGCAGAGAAGATTTCATTTCAAGCATTGTGAACTTTGACAGCAGTCTTTTATCAGCTGATGTTCTTTCATACACTTACGATCGGTACATGTCGAATCCGATTTACAACTACGAATCGGTCAATCGTGCAAGTAAAGCTTGTGGGCCATTATTACTCTGGGTTCAAGCTCAACTGAAGTACGGTGCAATTATTGAAAAGGTTGAACCTCTTCGAAAGGAGATGATAAGTGTTGAAAATAGTTCGATTGAAACCAAAGATAAACTTGTTGCCATTGAAGGAATGGTAAATGATCTGCGTGCGAGTATATCAGAGTCAAAGGAAAACTACATGCAGCTGATCAGGGACACTGAAAACTTAAAAATACAGATCTCTGATGTTCAAGGAAAGCTTGATAAAAGTACTAAGCTGTTAGAAAGTTTGAAAGGGGAGAAGAGCAGATGGCAGGAAAGCATTGGTCAGTTTGAAATGCAGAGGGATACGATTATTGGTAATGTATTATTGGCATCAGCCTTTTTGACATTTTCCTGCGGATATGACGAGGATGTTCGAGGTGCTCTATTGCGGAATTGGCGGACAAAGCTTGAGTCATATGATATTGATTACGATAAGTCTCTTTCCCTATCACACTATATTGCGGGGCATCCTACCATATTAAACTGGGAGAGAATGGGTCTACCAAATGACAAGCTCTTCATTCAGAATACGTCTGTTTTATTATCCAAGTTTAGCAAACGGAATTCGTTCATCATCGATCCTTCAGGTTTGGTCATTGATTTCCTTGGTAAGGCTGTCGATAAACTAGTTGTAAGCAGTTTCTTGGATGCAGATTATTTACGCAAGTTTGAGAACTGTGTTCAATTTGGTGGTTCAATACTTCTTCTTGATGGAGAACATTTTGACCCTATCATCAATTCAGTTGTTGCAAATGAGACGGAATCTTCGGGAGGACGTACTCTGGTTCGAATTGGAAAGAAGGTTATTGACCTTTCTCCTAACTTTCATTTGTATGTGTACACAAAGGATCCTGCACTACACATCTCACCTTTCCTTTCATGTCGTTTGGATGTTTTGAACTTTGTCTTTACCGAGTCATCTATCCGCAGACAAGCGCTTGATATGACATTGAAGAGTGAAAGATTTGATTTGGAGGAAAGAAGATTGGCTATGATGGAAGCTAATGGTGAGTTGCAAGAGAAGTTAGCGAAATCTGAAGACGAGTTGCTAGATATTCTTGGAGAATCCAAGGAGCAGCTACTGGAAGACGACTCATTGATGGAACGTTTGGCCGAATTGAAGACGGAATCGCAATCTATCAGATTAAAATTGGAGGCTTCCGAAGATCTTCTCGCAGAGGTCGATTCTGTGTTAGAGTCTTATCAGCCCGTTGCCAAGTTGTATTCTAGTTTGTTTAAATTGAGTTCCACTCTTTGGAAACTAGACAACAACTATGAGTATGCTAATGATTATGTGAAGTCGATACTTCTACGCGTCCTGACTGAGAAGACTGGTTTACCTGTCAATGAAATCGTGAAACGGTTTGCCAACTGCTTCTACTCTACAATTGCTTCATCAATGTTGCAAAAGGACAGAGCTGTTGTTGGAATACTTACCTACTCATTCTACAAGTCATTGGATGAAGAGCAGAAGATCTACTTCGAACCTGAAAATTCGGGTGAACTTAGAGGTCTACTGAACAACTACGCAAGACTTGGAGGTTCTGATACTATTGGTGTTGATGGTAATGATGATACCATTGTCGAACCATTCAATTCCGTTGTCGCTAGATCCGACGTTTTCTTGCTAAGATACTCCGAAGGATTTGATGCATCGTTCAAAGTGGAGTCCATTGCAAAACCTCTGAACCAAAAGCTGGTGAAGTTCTCTGTTGGGTCGTCAGAAGAGGATAAGAATGTGATTAATATCATTCAAACGGCATCTAAGAATGGCGATTGGATCATTCTCGAAAACATCCATATGGCTCCACAGTTAGAGGGTTTGATTCCAAAGGTATACCAATCTCTTGAGAAATCAAACTCATTCAAGTTATTCCTTTCGGTTCCTGTTGACGCAAAGATCGGTGCCGTTCTCTGTCGGTTGACCACTATGGTTGTCTTTGAATCTGATCCTGGTTTGAAGCATGTATTGACAAGCCAATTGATTACTAAGAATCATCTTCTATGGGAAGGATTGCCTGAAAAGATCCGTCTTTTACTTGCTTGGTTCTACGGAATTCTGAAAGAGAGACTCTTATATGTTCCACGAGGTTTATCAAAGTCTTATGAGTTCAATGAACATGATCTTGCATTTGCTAAGGAATTCATTCAACTTTCAATCAAGAATGGTGAGATACCTTGGGAATTGGTTTCCAAATTTGTTGGTCGGATTATATTTGGAGGTAAAGTGGATATAGATGCCGACATGAGATTTGTGGAATCCTTGGCAGCACAAGTTATATCGTTTGAGTCTAGTCTTGGAGATCAAAATTTGCTTCTTACTGATAGAGAAACGTTAACAGCTCCAACAGGCAACGACGATCTGGCTGAATGGGTCCACCACTTGCCTGAAATTGAACCTATATCTTGGATAGGATTGCCACTGAACTCGGATGAGAAGTTGAAAGAAGCTCAAAGGAGAAGAGTTGTAAGCGTTGTGAAGGAGATATACAAACTTTGCTAAACAATTAATGGATTGCATTTATTATATAGAGAGAGATTGTACTTTTGGGAACTTTCCTGAAATCCTTGATAAGTTCGAGCTCCAATTTTATTTCTTCCCCTCCTGATTATCACAATGGGTCTTTTTGGGTGGAGTACTGGAAAGGATAAAGGGAACTCTGAAGAGGGATCCAAGACATCTGAGGGTGGATTTGAGATCTCTAAAGATGCCTCTGACTATTTGAATCGAGAGGAGTCGCCAGTGAGTGAGCGAGAATTCAAGCGGATGCTCCAGAAGAAGGATAGCTCTACTAAAGACGAGGAGATACGAGATGCGGAGCCAATAGCTGAACAAGTTACAAGAGAAGAGGTGAAAGTTGCATCACCTGTGACAGGTACTGCTAAAGAGTTTGTTTCAAAGTACACAGACACTGATACTGACATTTATAGACGAGAAAACCCACTCAGTGAAGCTGTTCTGACCAACTGTTCTGAGATTCAATATGAATTCATGAAATGTCTACGTCGGAAATCGATTTTCCAAAAGATAGGTTCCATGGCTAGCGGTAAGGATGAATGTGGTAAGATTGCCGAGTTCTTGAACTCATGTATGAAGATGCAAAAAATGGCATTGGTGATGTTTGACTATGCAAGTCTTGATAAAATTGAAGAATTTGAGAATGCCAAGGCTCGAACAGATCGATGCTTCAATGAGAATTTCCAAAGTATCGATGATATCAAAGACGATACCAAGTATAGCAAGTACACTGCGGACTTGAAAGAAAACCGAGAACAGTTCTACAACAAGTTTGGACGTTGAAGGTTCCAAACCATCGGTAGATAGAGAGAGCTGAGGGAACTACTGCCTAATCATGTATAAATAAAAGTCTTTAATTAGAAAGAGAGGTTAAAACGATATTGAATAAAAAGTTTGTCAAAACGGTAGCTTGAAGCAACCTTCAAGGTTGCAAAATGTTCAGCTGAAACGAAAGGAGGGTATCAGAATAGTACTCCACGTTTCATCTAAGTAGACTTCTCGTGTTGTGTAGAGACTCTTCTCATAGCAACCATGAAGTCCTCAATAGATCTTTGAGGTGGGGCCTCCTTAAGTGGTTGACCGTTCATAAGTCTGTCAAACTTGTCGGACTCGGACATGAAGGTGTAAGCACCTCCAAGGACGAAG